>OU342740.1:3600000-4200000 GCA_910589775.1 Avena eriantha | reverse complement strand
GGTGACCATATGTCTAAGCAAAGAAATATACTATTCCCGCATTGTGTAAAAAAGCACACCTTAATAAGGCTCAGATAGTAAATCGTATGACATATCATCACTATATAAAATTATAATTGGTAAAGCACAAAAACTTATAAATTCTACTGTATAAAGTATGGGTGTATATTTGGTCCTTGTAATTTATATCATCATGTGTAGAAGTCAAAGATTATTAGCTACCTAACACTTGAAATTTTTGGTAACATGATCTAGAGAAATGAGGGAGAAGATTCTAGTATGATCGAGAAGTGTGTTTGGAGAGGTTTATGCATAGTGCATTCATTGTGTTCAAGACTATCAATAGAATCTTCTAGATGCTAGAATGTAAAAGAAGATCCAATGGCTAGAAATGCTAGGATTCGCGAGTCTTGATCCAACGGTCAACATTCAAAGTTATTCGTACAGTAATCTCACCATCACTATTTTCATAGCACAGTAGACTGTATTCTCTCTGCTTATATACTACTATAGTGGAGCAGTTTTGAATTGGATCCATAGCACTAATCATGATCGTTGGGTTGTTAGATCCAATGGTTCAGAGCAACTGGATTTGTGTTGAATAGTACTCCATCCGCCAAAATATAAGGCGCCTAAGGATTAGTCAAAAGTCAACATTTTTTAAGTTTGACCGTGATTGTACACAAAAATATAAAAATTTAGAATACTAAATTAATATCAATAGATTCACCATAGAGTATATTTTTCTTAATATGTCCATCCAATATTGTAGATGTAGATATTTTTTTGAAAATATTTGGTCAAAGTTAGTAAGGTTTGACTTTTGACCAATCCTTAGGCGCCTTATATTTTGGGACGGAGCGAGGGAGTACAGACCTAGATGCTAGAATGGAAAATAAGATCCAACGGTTAGTAGTGTTTGTATTTGCTAGTCTTGATCCAACTGGTAATGTTCAAAGTTAATATCTACACTATATGTAGTGGTATGGTATATATTGTAAGAGATTAGAGACAAGATAAAGATAAGGTAGAAGTACTAGGAATGACTGATCTAATGGTAGGTCTCGTAAGAGCGAGGTGCTTGAGAGTTAACACGGTCGGTGGAAGTACAAGTTACATTAAGGACCTCACAAAAAATGACAATTGCATCCAGCAAGTCCGTGCATTTAGCACAAGGACCCTTAAACCGAGTAATGAAGTACTATGTGTTTTGAGGTTTGCGCATACTAGTGTTCATCGTGCTAAAGACTATCAGTAGAATCTTTCTAGATGCTAAGAATGAAAAAGAAGATCCAACGGTTAGCAATGTTTGGATTTGCCAGTTTTGATCCAACGCTCAATGTTCAAATAAGTTAATCCCTTCACTATTTAGTGGTGGTATGCATGGTATTGTAAGAGATAGTCAAGATAAAGGTAAGATAAGAAGTACTGCGAATGGCTGATCTAATGGTAGGTCTCGTAGGAGCGAGGTGATTGAGGGTTAACACGGTCGGTGGAAGTACAAGTTACATCAAGAACCTCGTAAAAATGAAAATTACATCCAAGTCCATGCATTTTAGCACAAGGACCCTGACACTGAGCAATGAAGTACTGTGTGTTTTTAGGTTTGCGCATACTAGCGTTCATCGTGCTAAAGACTATCAATAGATCGAATCTTTCTTGATGCTAAGAATGGAAAAAATATCCAACGATTAGCAATGTTTGGATTTGCTAGTCTTGATCCAACGGTTAATATGTTCAAAGTTAATCCCTATACTATGTAGTGGTATGGTATTGTAAGAGATATGAGACAAGATAAAAGATAAGATAAGAAGTACTACGAATGGCGATCTAATGGTAGGTCTCATAAGAGCGAGGTGCTTGAGAGTTAACATGGTGGGTAGAATTACAATTTACATCAAGGATCTCATAAAAAATGAAAATTGCATCCAAGTCCATGCATTTATCACAAGGATCCTGAAACCGAGTAACGAAGTACTATGTGTTTTGAGGTTTGCGCATACTACTATTCATCATGCTAAAGACTATCAATAGAATCTTTATATATGCTAAGAATGGAAAAGAAGATCCAACAGTTAACAATGTTTGGATTTGCCAGTCTTGAGATCCAGCGGTCAATGTTCAAAATAAGTTAATCCCTACACTATGTAGTGGTAGTATATATATGGTATTGTAAGAGATAAGAGACAAGATAATGATAAGAAGTACTACAAATGGCCGATCTAATGGTAGGTCTCGTAAGAGCAAGGTGCTCGAGTGGTCGGTGGAAGTACAAGTTACATCAAGGACCTCAAAAAAAATGAAAATTCCATCCAAGTCCGTGCATTTGGCACAAGGACCCTGAAACCGAGTAATAATGAAGTATTGTATGTTTTGAGGTTTGCGCATACTAGTGTTCATTGTGCTAAAGACTATCAGTAGAATCTTTCTAGATGCTAAGAATGGAAAAGAATATCCATCGGTTAGCAATGTTTGGATTTGCCAGTCTTGATCCAATGATCAATGTTCAAAGTTAATCGGTTAGCAAAGTTTGGCCTAATTTCATGAAACAATGAGCAAAGTTTGACCTAATTTCATTAAATAGTTAGGATGCAAAATCTTAGCAAGAAGATGAACCTGTCAAAACTCTCGGTGGTTTCTGATATATATTAATTGACCCTTCCCCCCAATGGGTACCTGCAAGAGCTTTTTCGTAAAACTTTCAAAGCAACCTACAATTTACCTATAGTAGTCAAAATTTAACCTAATTTCGATAAATTGACATAAAATCATTCAAGTGGGTGAAGTTAGCTAGGAAATTTGAGAACTGATAAAACATGGGAAATTGTAAGTGCATCGTGTTGGTCCACTATATATGTGTGAAAACTTGGCTTGTGGCATTCAGATCCATAGTCTTTGGACTTTCTTTAGGGGAAAGAACAATCTAGTCATCACTCGAAAAATTAAGAATTTTCTTTCCTAAGATAGTTAGAAACTCACACTGGCGGCATTGTCTACTACAAGAATATGCACCTATATCTACCTCCTAAAAGACTTTTAAATCAAGAGGAATCTATTGCACGTACTTGTAGCTAAAGTTTGGCCTAGTTTTGTTAAACTAGCAAGATGCAAAATCTTAGCAAGAAGTTCAATTTGTCATAAAAATTCTCGTTGGATGGTTTCTCATATATTAATTGTGACCCCCTGATCGGTACCTTCAAAAGCTTTTTCGTAAAACTTTCACAGTAACCTACAATTTGCTTGTAGTAGTTCAAATTTGACCTAATTTTGATGAATCGACATAAGGTCATTCAAGTGGGCAAAGTTAGGTAGCGAGTTTGAGAATTCATAAAACACAGGAAATCACAAGTACAATATGTTGGTCCACTATATATATATGTGCGTGAAAACTTGGCTTCTGGCATTTAGATCGATATTCTTAGAACTTCCTTTACAAGAGAGAATAATCTTGAGATCACTCAGAAAATTGCGAATGGTCTTTCCTGATAATTGGAAACTCACACCGACGACATTGTTTACTATAAGAAGATGCTCCCATCTACCTCCACGAAGACATTTAATTCAAGAGCACTCTATTGCGCTTACATGTAGCTCAATTCTGACTTAATTTTGTTAAATTGTCAAGATACAAAATCTTAGAAAGAAGTTGAACATATCATCAAAGCTCATAGTGGTTTCTGATATATTAATTCACCCCCTCCCTTGAAGTGTACCTCCAAAAGATTTTTCATGAAACTTTCAAAGCAACATACAATTTACTTGTAGTTCAAATTCGACCTAATATAATTTCGATAAATCGGGATAAAGTCATTCAAGTTGCAAGAGTTAGATAGGAAGTTTGAAAGCACATAAAACATGGGTATCGTCAGTACAACATGTCGGTCCACTATATATATATATGTCTAAAAACCTGGATTGTGGCATTCAGATCCATATTCTTCGGACTTTCTTGACAAAAAATAACAACCTCGCTTGTCATCTCTCGGAAAATTGAGAATTGAATGTTCTTTCCTGATAGTTCAAAACTCACACCGACGACATTGTTTACTGTATATTGATTTTTTTTCAATGAGTATACTATTTAATACTATATATCATTTGGCCAAACTTTCTAACGGTTGACTTTGACTAAACCTAATATGCTGAATAATACTCCCGCCGTATAGAAATATAAGACGTTTTAGCTTTGTGAAATGAATGTATCTAGAAGCCTTTTAGTGTATGGGTGTCTAGATACATTCGATTCGCAAAGCTAAAATGTCTTATATTTCTGAACAGAGGGAGTATTAAATAAATGGAGTATAGGATAAGATTAGGAAAACAACATTTTTTTAGAACCCTCACAAGCTTTTTCGTAGCATCATAGATCTGAATATTACATTGACACTGATGATTAACCAAACTGCAAACAGAGCAAACCCAAACACATACGGAGTAGTAGTACAACTTAACGACTTCTAGGGGGGCTTCGTGGTCTTCTCAGGTGACTTGGCAGCATCCTCCGTGGGCAACTTGGCTGCGTCCTCCGTGGTACCATCGCCAAGCAGGGACTCGTGGATGCTAGGCAGCACGCCGATGTGCGCGATGGTAACACCGGCCTGCAGCTTGCTGAGCTCCTCGTCACGCATGATACCGAGCATCACGTGCCTCGGGATGATGCGGATATTCTTGCTGTCCTTCGCGCCTTGCCCGGCGAGCTCCAGCACCTCGGCGGTGAGGTACTCGAGAACGGCCACGAAGTAGACGGGAGCCCCGAAGCCTATGCGCTGGGAGTACCGACCCTCCTTGAGGTAGCGCCCGATCCGGCCGACGGGGAAATGCAGCCCGGCCTTGACGGACCTCGACACCTGCTTCTTCCTGCGGCTGCCTGGTGCGAGACTGCAACTTGGAGTGGCCAGAGCAAGATTCGGAAGCCGGTGACATGACTTCTTTTTCTCCACGGCCTTTGTCGCCTCCACCTGAGTCTTCTTCTTCCTACGGGGAGCTCCGATCTTCGGAGCCATAGCTGCAAAGTCTAAGAGGAAGAAAGGTTAATTGTGGAGGGCCGGTGAACGTGCCCCGGTCCCTTGTATTGAAACTTTAACAGCGTCGTCTTTACTATTTTACAAGTATGAATTTTTAATAGGAGTATTACTAAAAGGTTGTGTGCATGTTTCCTTATTTTCTTTCACTTTTTTGAAACATGGTCAGATATGTCAACATGAAAATTCATACAAAAAAGTTGTATCTTTCAAAACAATAGTCGGTTTTCAGTATGACTGCGTGGGTACAATAATTAGTACTATGAATTTCTTACAAATTTACAAGCAATATATCACGCACTTGTAGTTCAAAATTTACCTACTTTGGTTTTATTGACAAAATGTCATATAATTATGCGAAATTAGCTAGAAGGCTTGAAAACTAATGAAACTTGTTAACCATGAAACATACTCTATTTTGTGTGAAATTTAGTGTGTTGTGGCATTCGGAGCCATACTCTTTGCCTTTTCTTTAAAAAATAATTATGTGTGGCACTTCTAAAATAATTTAACAAAATTCTATACATAAAAGTTGAAAAGTCCAATTAACAACATTAGTATGACATGCCAAGATGCACCCCGTCTACCCGAAATGGACACGACCTTTGTCATTATTTAATTTGAAACCCAAGTATATATTAACACATCGCTGGTCATATTTTGAAGAAGTGTTTTTAAACCTTGTCAAAATTCATGTTTATCATTTACGGAAGAGGACACCATACATAAGTGTTTAACATTTTTTATTGTTTTCTTTACTTTTCTTTAATTTATCCCAATAAATGGGACGAGTGATGTAGATATGACATTGGCATTGGTAACTTGGCTTAAAATGTGAACAATGTTCATACATGGTTATTCTACTATCGTGTAGCAAGTTTTTTGAAATTTGTCCAAATCCATGTTTGTAGTTTTTGTCCAAACAAGCACAAATATAAGAGGACACCATTTAAGTTTCAACTATATATCATTACCACCCCCCTCCGGCCAAAAACCTATGTATCATGACACACATTGAAATAAGTATTTTCATATAGTACTAACATGCGGTAGAAATTATCTATATTTTGCTAGAATACAGTGAGTGCACCCTAAGCCTAATTATCTAGATGTACTTAATTACTAAAAACAAATCCTATCACTTGGAAATTAAAAAGCATTTTCCTAAAAGTTCGGAACTCTCATTGACAACATTATTTACCAAAGCCAAGACGCTTCATAGAATGAGATATAGTACACTGCCCACCTCTTCTCTGGACGCCATTTAATTTTGCACTCGGGCATGCTTCTTTGGTGGGGGCAGGAAGAGACCTCCTCGTCGTCCTCGGCCTCCTCCCCGCCATCGTCCTCGGCCTCCTCCCTGTCGTCGTCTCCGGCCTCCTCCTCAAGGTCGACCTCAGACTCCTCCTCTTCCTTAGTCTCATCTTCCGTCTTATCAGAGTCGCTCGGCGTTGGTGGTGGTGTCCCTTCGAAAAAGCGCTGCCAGTGGCTATCTTCTTCATTAGAGGAGTCAGACAGCGGCGGCAGCCATGGCCCGTCGACTGAGTCTGGGCTTCCAGATGCTAGAATGTAAAAGAAGATCCAATGGCTAGAAATGCTAGGATTCGCGAGTCTTGATCCAACGGTCAACATTCAAAGTTATTCGTACAGTAATCTCACCATCACTATTTTCATAGCACAGTAGACTGTATTCTCTCTGCTTATATACTACTATAGTGGAGCAGTTTTGAATTGGATCCATAGCACTAATCATGATCGTTGGGTTGTTAGATCCAATGGTTCAGAGCAACTGGATTTGTGTTGAATAGTACTCCATCCGCCAAAATATAAGGCGCCTAAGGATTAGTCAAAAGTCAACATTTTTTAAGTTTGACCGTGATTGTACACAAAAATATAAAAATTTAGAATACTAAATTAATATCAATAGATTCACCATAGAGTATATTTTTCTTAATATGTCCATCCAATATTGTAGATGTAGATATTTTTTTGAAAATATTTGGTCAAAGTTAGTAAGGTTTGACTTTTGACCAATCCTTAGGCGCCTTATATTTTGGGACGGAGCGAGGGAGTACAGACCTAGATGCTAGAATGGAAAATAAGATCCAACGGTTAGTAGTGTTTGTATTTGCTAGTCTTGATCCAACTGGTAATGTTCAAAGTTAATATCTACACTATATGTAGTGGTATGGTATATATTGTAAGAGATTAGAGACAAGATAAAGATAAGGTAGAAGTACTAGGAATGACTGATCTAATGGTAGGTCTCGTAAGAGCGAGGTGCTTGAGAGTTAACACGGTCGGTGGAAGTACAAGTTACATTAAGGACCTCACAAAAAATGACAATTGCATCCAGCAAGTCCGTGCATTTAGCACAAGGACCCTTAAACCGAGTAATGAAGTACTATGTGTTTTGAGGTTTGCGCATACTAGTGTTCATCGTGCTAAAGACTATCAGTAGAATCTTTCTAGATGCTAAGAATGAAAAAGAAGATCCAACGGTTAGCAATGTTTGGATTTGCCAGTTTTGATCCAACGCTCAATGTTCAAATAAGTTAATCCCTTCACTATTTAGTGGTGGTATGCATGGTATTGTAAGAGATAGTCAAGATAAAGGTAAGATAAGAAGTACTGCGAATGGCTGATCTAATGGTAGGTCTCGTAGGAGCGAGGTGATTGAGGGTTAACACGGTCGGTGGAAGTACAAGTTACATCAAGAACCTCGTAAAAATGAAAATTACATCCAAGTCCATGCATTTTAGCACAAGGACCCTGACACTGAGCAATGAAGTACTGTGTGTTTTTAGGTTTGCGCATACTAGCGTTCATCGTGCTAAAGACTATCAATAGATCGAATCTTTCTTGATGCTAAGAATGGAAAAAATATCCAACGATTAGCAATGTTTGGATTTGCTAGTCTTGATCCAACGGTTAATATGTTCAAAGTTAATCCCTATACTATGTAGTGGTATGGTATTGTAAGAGATATGAGACAAGATAAAAGATAAGATAAGAAGTACTACGAATGGCGATCTAATGGTAGGTCTCATAAGAGCGAGGTGCTTGAGAGTTAACATGGTGGGTAGAATTACAATTTACATCAAGGATCTCATAAAAAATGAAAATTGCATCCAAGTCCATGCATTTATCACAAGGATCCTGAAACCGAGTAACGAAGTACTATGTGTTTTGAGGTTTGCGCATACTACTATTCATCATGCTAAAGACTATCAATAGAATCTTTATATATGCTAAGAATGGAAAAGAAGATCCAACAGTTAACAATGTTTGGATTTGCCAGTCTTGAGATCCAGCGGTCAATGTTCAAAATAAGTTAATCCCTACACTATGTAGTGGTAGTATATATATGGTATTGTAAGAGATAAGAGACAAGATAATGATAAGAAGTACTACAAATGGCCGATCTAATGGTAGGTCTCGTAAGAGCAAGGTGCTCGAGTGGTCGGTGGAAGTACAAGTTACATCAAGGACCTCAAAAAAAATGAAAATTCCATCCAAGTCCGTGCATTTGGCACAAGGACCCTGAAACCGAGTAATAATGAAGTATTGTATGTTTTGAGGTTTGCGCATACTAGTGTTCATTGTGCTAAAGACTATCAGTAGAATCTTTCTAGATGCTAAGAATGGAAAAGAATATCCATCGGTTAGCAATGTTTGGATTTGCCAGTCTTGATCCAATGATCAATGTTCAAAGTTAATCGGTTAGCAAAGTTTGGCCTAATTTCATGAAACAATGAGCAAAGTTTGACCTAATTTCATTAAATAGTTAGGATGCAAAATCTTAGCAAGAAGATGAACCTGTCAAAACTCTCGGTGGTTTCTGATATATATTAATTGACCCTTCCCCCCAATGGGTACCTGCAAGAGCTTTTTCGTAAAACTTTCAAAGCAACCTACAATTTACCTATAGTAGTCAAAATTTAACCTAATTTCGATAAATTGACATAAAATCATTCAAGTGGGTGAAGTTAGCTAGGAAATTTGAGAACTGATAAAACATGGGAAATTGTAAGTGCATCGTGTTGGTCCACTATATATGTGTGAAAACTTGGCTTGTGGCATTCAGATCCATAGTCTTTGGACTTTCTTTAGGGGAAAGAACAATCTAGTCATCACTCGAAAAATTAAGAATTTTCTTTCCTAAGATAGTTGGAAACTCACACTGGCGGCATTGTCTACTACAAGAATATGCACCTATATCTACCTCCTAAAAGACTTTTAAATCAAGAGGAATCTATTGCACGTACTTGTAGCTAAAGTTTGGCCTAGTTTTGTTAAACTAGCAAGATGCAAAATCTTAGCAAGAAGTTCAATTTGTCATAAAAATTCTCGTTGGATGGTTTCTCATATATTAATTGTGACCCCCTGATCGGTACCTTCAAAAGCTTTTTCGTAAAACTTTCACAGTAACCTACAATTTGCTTGTAGTAGTTCAAATTTGACCTAATTTTGATGAATCGACATAAGGTCATTCAAGTGGGCAAAGTTAGGTAGCGAGTTTGAGAATTCATAAAACACAGGAAATCACAAGTACAATATGTTGGTCCACTATATATATATGTGCGTGAAAACTTGGCTTCTGGCATTTAGATCGATATTCTTAGAACTTCCTTTACAAGAGAGAATAATCTTGAGATCACTCAGAAAATTGCGAATGGTCTTTCCTGATAATTGGAAACTCACACCGACGACATTGTTTACTATAAGAAGATGCTCCCATCTACCTCCACGAAGACATTTAATTCAAGAGCACTCTATTGCGCTTACATGTAGCTCAATTCTGACTTAATTTTGTTAAATTGTCAAGATACAAAATCTTAGAAAGAAGTTGAACATATCATCAAAGCTCATAGTGGTTTCTGATATATTAATTCACCCCCTCCCTTGAAGTGTACCTCCAAAAGATTTTTCATGAAACTTTCAAAGCAACCTACAATTTACTTGTAGTTCAAATTCGACCTAATATAATTTCGATAAATCGGGATAAAGTCATTCAAGTTGCAAGAGTTAGATAGGAAGTTTGAAAGCACATAAAACATGGGTATCGTCAGTACAACATGTCGGTCCACTATATATATATATATGTCTAAAAACCTGGATTGTGGCATTCAGATCCATATTCTTCGGACTTTCTTGACAAAAAATAACAACCTCGCTTGTCATCTCTCGGAAAATTGAGAATTGAATGTTCTTTCCTAATAGTTCAAAACTCACACCGACGACATTGTTTACTGTATATTGATTTTTTTTCAATGAGTATACTATTTAATACTATATATCATTTGGCCAAACTTTCTAACGGTTGACTTTGACTAAACCTAATATGCTGAGTAATACTCCCGCCGTATAGAAATATAAGACGTTTTAGCTTTGTGAAATGAATGTATCTAGAAGCCTTTTAGTGTATGGGCGTCTAGATACATTCGATTCGCAAAGCTAAAATGTCTTATATTTCTGAACAGAGGGAGTATTAAATAAATGGAGTATAGGATAAGATTAGGAAAACAACATTTTTTTAGAACCCTCACAAGCTTTTTCGTAGCATCATAGATCTGAATATTACATTGACACTGATGATTAACCAAACTGCAAACAGAGCAAACCCAAACACATACGGAGTAGTAGTACAACTTAACGACTTCTAGGGGGGCTTCGTGGTCTTCTCAGGTGACTTGGCAGCATCCTCCGTGGGCAACTTGGCTGCGTCCTCCGTGGTACCATCGCCAAGCAGGGACTCGTGGATGCTAGGCAGCACGCCGATGTGCGCGATGGTAACACCGGCCTGCAGCTTGCTGAGCTCCTCGTCACGCATGATACCGAGCATCACGTGCCTCGGGATGATGCGGATATTCTTGCTGTCCTTCGCGCCTTGCCCGGCGAGCTCCAGCACCTCGGCGGTGAGGTACTCGAGAACGGCCACGAAGTAGACGGGAGCCCCGAAGCCTATGCGCTGGGAGTACCGACCCTCCTTGAGGTAGCGCCCGATCCGGCCGACGGGGAAATGCAGCCCGGCCTTGACGGACCTCGACACCTGCTTCTTCCTGCGGCTGCCTGGTGCGAGACTGCAACTTGGAGTGGCCAGAGCAAGATTCGGAAGCCGGTGACATGACTTCTTTTTCTCCACGGCCTTTGTCGCCTCCACCTGAGTCTTCTTCTTCCTACGGGGAGCTCCGATCTTCGGAGCCATAGCTGCAAAGTCTAAGAGGAAGAAAGGTTAATTGTGGAGGGCCGGTGAACGTGCCCCGGTCCCTTGTATTGAAACTTTAACAGCGTCGTCTTTACTATTTTACAAGTATGAATTTTTAATAGGAGTATTACTAAAAGGTTGTGTGCATGTTTCCTTATTTTCTTTCACTTTTTTGAAACATGGTCAGATATGTCAACATGAAAATTCATACAAAAAAGTTGTATCTTTCAAAACAATAGTCGGTTTTCAGTATGACTGCGTGGGTACAATAATTAGTACTATGAATTTCTTACAAATTTACAAGCAATATATCACGCACTTGTAGTTCAAAATTTACCTACTTTGGTTTTATTGACAAAATGTCATATAATTATGCGAAATTAGCTAGAAGGCTTGAAAACTAATGAAACTTGTTAACCATGAAACATACTCTATTTTGTGTGAAATTTAGTGTGTTGTGGCATTCGGAGCCATACTCTTTGCCTTTTCTTTAAAAAATAATTATGTGTGGCACTTCTAAAATAATTTAACAAAATTCTATACATAAAAGTTGAAAAGTCCAATTAACAACATTAGTATGACATGCCAAGATGCACCCCGTCTACCCGAAATGGACACGACCTTTGTCATTATTTAATTTGAAACCCAAGTATATATTAACACATCGCTGGTCATATTTTGAAGAAGTGTTTTTAAACCTTGTCAAAATTCATGTTTATCATTTACGGAAGAGGACACCATACATAAGTGTTTAACATTTTTTATTGTTTTCTTTACTTTTCTTTAATTTATCCCAATAAATGGGACGAGTGATGTAGATATGACATTGGCATTGGTAACTTGGCTTAAAATGTGAACAATGTTCATACATGGTTATTCTACTATCGTGTAGCAAGTTTTTTGAAATTTGTCCAAATCCATGTTTGTAGTTTTTGTCCAAACAAGCACAAATATAAGAGGACACCATTTAAGTTTCAACTATATATCATTACCACCCCCCTCCGGCCAAAAACCTATGTATCATGACACACATTGAAATAAGTATTTTCATATAGTACTAACATGCGGTAGAAATTATCTATATTTTGCTAGAATACAGTGAGTGCACCCTAAGCCTAATTATCTAGATGTACTTAATTACTAAAAACAAATCCTATCACTTGGAAATTAAAAAGCATTTTCCTAAAAGTTCGGAACTCTCATTGACAACATTATTTACCAAAGCCAAGACGCTTCATAGAATGAGATATAGTACACTGCCCACCTCTTCTCTGGACGCCATTTAATTTTGCACTCGGGCATGCTTCTTTGGTGGGGGCAGGAAGAGACCTCCTCGTCGTCCTCGGCCTCCTCCCCGCCATCGTCCTCGGCCTCCTCCCTGTCGTCGTCTCCGGCCTCCTCCTCAAGGTCGACCTCAGACTCCTCCTCTTCCTTAGTCTCATCTTCCGTCTTATCAGAGTCGCTCGGCGTTGGTGGTGGTGTCCCTTCGAAAAAGCGTTGCCAGTGGCTATCTTCTTCATTAGAAGAGTCAGACAGCGGCGGCAGCCATGGCCCGTCGACTGAGTCTGGGCTTCCAGGTGGAGTTTCGGGGCCTTTCCCATTTGTCAGGTCAATCGACGTGTTCTAGAGAGAGTTGTCATACGACATTTTGGAAGCAAATAGAGAGATCGAGTTCTAAGTAACGGTGGGTTGGGTGTTTTGGGTGAAAGTAGGGGTGCATACTGTTGCAATTTATAATGTCTATTTATAGTCGTGCTTGTGTTAATACCCTGAAAACTATCCCAAAATATTATAAATAGATTGTACCAGACTCGTCCCGTCAATAAAAAAGGAATATACCAGACTTGTCGGTTCTTGATTTCTCTCGGTCTAGATAATTCAAGAGGCGCCCCGCTTTATCCAAAAATGAAGAGAATCATGCAGATCGTGTTGAATTACTCGGTGTCTCTTACTTCCTCCGTTAAAAATTAAGTGTCTATAGTAGTACATACTTATCTAGCTATAGTACTACTAGTATACGTATACTCTTCACAAAGTTGCGTTACCAAACTTGATTGATGGTGGTATGGTGTGGGCCTCATCTTTTCTGCACTGCTGCATCTCAGACTAGAAGTATAATCAATGTGTGAAAGCTTACATGGGAAGGAAGGAGAAATGGATAGGATAGTGGATGGATGGTGAGAGGGGGCGAAGGAGAGAGAAAATCTACTACATAGTACTGTAGTATCTGTACTAGTACCGTGTCTCATGACCCATCATAATATGTAAACTTTTAGCCGAAGTTAGATAGGAACCATGATCAACTACAGTATGTGTGGCTTGTGGCATTCTGAACCGTATTATTTAGACTTTCTTCACAAAAAACATCACCGTCCTCACTAGGAAAATTGAAATTCTTTTTTCCTAATTGTTGGAAACTCCCACACGCAATAATGCTTACTGTGCCAAGATGCACCCATCTACCAAACTATCGTGGGAACTCTATCAAATTGTAAACTATGATGTCAATGTGGCCTTGATGACCTTGGTCGTTCGGGTTGAAATAAACCCAATGTTTGGCCGATCTTTTGGATAACCTTCCCTCCCGATGTTTGGGAAGCAAGTGAAAATTTCAAAAACCGGAAAAGTTTGAATTTTTTTGCCGCCAAGGACGAAAGTGGTTTCCTTTCTATGTACTCCTCCTCGTCCCTACTCCACACCAACGCGCGGCTGCCGAACACGCCAGAGACACAGAGCCGCCGTACCAAGGCACACATGCACAGCGCCACGCTGTGGACGAGGGGAGAGAGATCAGCCGGACTGGTGAGCGAGGGGAAAGGGGAGGAGTGATGGAGCATAGGAAAGGAGAGAGAGAAAACACATGATTTGTTTTGCGTGCATAGGTCCTGAAATTTACTACTAGTAGAGTGTACACTGTAAGGCCACATGAGTACCTCGTGTCAGAAACCCATCATAACTTTGCTCTGACATGGAACCGCCTTCAACTTCTCTTCGCTGCTACCCTCTTCCCCTGCCAACGTTTTATTCTCTCAGCATGTACAGCGTGTGGACAGAGGTGACCATATGTCTAAGCAAAGAAATATACTACTCCCGCATTGTGTAAAAAAGCACACCTTAATAAGGCTCAGATAGTAAATCGTATGACATATCATCACTATATAAAATTATAATTGGTAAAGCACAAAAACTCATAAATTTGATCAACATCTACTTTATAAAGTATGGGTGTATATTTGGTCCTTATACTTTGTATCATCATGTGTAGAAGTCAAAGATTATTAGCTACCTAACACTTGAATTTTTTGGTAACATGGTCTAGAGAAACGAGGGAGAAGATTCTAGGATGATTGAGAAGTGTGTTTGGAGAGGTTTATGCATAGTGCATTCATTGTGTTCAAGACTATCAATAAAATCTTCTAGATGCTAGAATGGAAAAGAAGATCCAACGGCTAGAAATGCTGGGATTCGCGAGTCTTGATCCAACGGTCAACATTCAAAGTTATTCATACACTATATAGGGGTTTGTAATGAAGACTATCAATAGAATCTTCAAGATGCTAGAATGGATAAGAAGATCCGGCGACCGGAAATGTTGGGATTTGCGAGTCTTGATCCAACGATCAATATTCAAAGTTGTTTGTACACTATATAGTGGCAAGATCATGTAGAAGTCAACGATTATTAGCTACTAGTAAGTTGCACGTGAGACTCAGATAGTATACGTATGACATATCATCACTATATACAATTATAATTGGTAAAGCACAAAAAATTATAAATTTGATCAGCATCTATAATGTATGGGTGTATATTTGGTCCTTGTACTTTGTATCATCATGCAGAAGTCAAAGAATATTAGCTACTGATGACCCACAAGTATAGGGGGTGTATCGTAGTATTTTCGAGGGAAGTGAAACCCAATTTATTGATTCGACACAAGGGGAGCCAAAGAATATTTATAAGCCTTAACAACTGAGTTGTCAATTCAGCTGCACCTAGAAACAATCTTGCTCACAGCAGTTTATCAGTAGCAACAGTTTTGTAGTAGGAATAGTAAAGTAATAGCGGTAGTAAAAGTAAAGACAGTAGTAACGATTGCAGCAAACAGTAGGATTAAAGCGCGGTAGGCATAAGGATGGATGGACAGGCGTTGCATGGACAAGACAATTCACATGGCAATCAAAACATAGGGCATTTGCAGATAAAGAAGATAAAGCATCCAAGTACTAAATAATCATAGGCATGTGTTCCATATATAGTCATACGTGCTCGCAATGAGAACTTGCACAACATCATTTGTCATGCCAGCCTGTTTGCAGCGGGGCCTCAAGGGAACTACTGGCAATTAAGATGCTCCTTTTAATAGAGTACCGGAGCAAAGCATTAACACTCCGTGAACACATGTGATCCTCACATCAAAGCCATTCCCTCCGGTTATCCCGATTTCTGTCACTTCGGGGCCATCGGTTCCGGACAACAACATGTGTATACAACTTGCAGGTAAGACCAAAAACAATACTATCATAATGAATCAATAACATGTTCAGATCTGAAATCATGGCACTCGGGCCCTAGTGACAAGCATTAAGCATAACAAGTTGCAACAAAGTCAAAAAGCACTAATAGTAGATACTAGGCACCATGCCCTAACAATCCGATGCCATTACATGAATGATCTCATCCAATCCCCACCATCCCCATAGCCTACAGCGGGGGATTACTCACTCATAGATGGGGGAAACATGGATGGTCGATGGAGAAGCGATGGTGATGATGATGGCGTTGATGTCCTCCAATTCCCCGTCCCGGCAGGGTGCCAGAACGGAGTTTCTGGTTCTGAATCGTGGAATCTGGTGGTAGCGGCAGAGCGGAACTCTTTCTAGAAAAACGTCAAACCCCCCTAGTTTTTAGGTTAGGAGGTAACTTATAGGTGAAGAGGGAGACCGAGGGGGTGTCTAGGGCAGCCAGACCACCCCCTGGCGCGACTAGGCCTAGCCCGCGCGGCCAGGTGGTGTGGCTGGGCCCCAGCCCCTCTCCGTCTCGAATTCTGGCTCCTGGTGTCCCTCGGTGAAAAGCTGACTTTGGCTTTTGTCCCGTCCAATTCCGAGAATATTCATTTTTTGACTTTCCTGGAACCAAAAATAGCAGAAAACAGGCAGCTGACACTGTGGCTCTTGTTAATAGGTTAGTCCAAGAAATCATATGAAAAATACTCCAAAGTGTGGACAAAACATAAGAAAGTAGATAAAACCAAGCATGGAACATCAAAAATTATGGATACGTTTGCAACGTATCAACATCCCCAAGCTTAACTACTGCTCGTCCTCGAGTAGGTAAGTGATAAAAAGAAAGAATAATTTTTGAGGTGACATGCACCATCAAAGACTTGATAAAAGTATTTGCAAACATTCAAAGCTGGGATCATAGTACTTCAATCATAACATGAAAGACAAAGTTCTAGCAATAAGACAAAGAAACTAAGATGCAACATGAAAAGGCACAAACAAAAGATTCATGAATAACAATGCTTTGCAAGAAGTTTGTTTGTTTCACATAAAGAAAACATAGCATAGTAGCATTCAGCTTGTCCCTCATAGAGTAGCAAACATAAATGCATAGGACACCTTCAAAGTTCATAAGAGTGACTAGATACAAATAGTTTAAAACAAGCAATATCAAAGCTATGCATCAATCAACAAGTCTTGGGACAATGCACATATAACTAAGAATGACCACTATGCTCTCAAAGTAGGTGCATAAAGATAGAAGGTGGAGACTCAACATAAAAGTAATAGAAAGGCCTTCAAAGAAGGAAGTAGAGACTCAAGTTTCATAAAGAGCTTCCAAAAATTATGGTACTTATTAGCTTTCAGCTCTCATTGCCCCTATCATAAGCATCTTGAAGTGGTTAAGGTTAAAGTGAACAAACTATGAAGTATATGCTTGACAAAGTATAAGTTGGAAATCTCATGTCCCTTGAATACGAGGACCGCTCTTCATGCTACTCAAGTTTAGTTACCGGTAAGTTCTTGTCATTGTAAGTACATGTGTATCATAGAGAACAGCCAACGGGGTACCCCTTGCTCGATGATATGGAAGAATCCCCATATCAAAATGACAAGGCAAGCAGACCATGAGCATCTCAGCAATCTTCTTATTTACCATGGGAATATGGTGCTTTTTTCTCTCTTTCCTCTTTTCTCATTTTTTTTATTTTTCTCAATATCTGACTCTTTTTTTATAAGAAGAATGCTTCATAGACAGCTCATTATGGTTATGCTGCAGGTTTCCACCATGACGACATGGATTAGACCAGCGGCCTAGGCGTTTCTCTAACACACATACATAACTCCATGGACTTACAAGCTCCCCTTTCATTTCGCACCGACGACATCCATAGACAAAAGAGCATGATATCAATTAGGTACAAAGTACAACTGCAATGTTGAAAGCATTCCCCATGACAGCATGGTTCTGCTTACCCCAACATATAAGTGCAATCATATACAACATAGACGACACAATGGTTCAAGTTTATTAAGGGAAATAAAGTAAAGTGTGCCATCAAGTTCGTGAGAGCTTTAATCACTAGTTTTCTCATAACAAGTTTAATTTGGAAGGTAAACAAAATCATGAATATACTTGGAATAGCTTAAGCCAGTAGGTAGGTATGGTGGACTCTTTGGAATAACTTGGTTTAGGGAGTTGGATGCATGAGTGGAACTCATACTTGGTTGTGGAGGCTAACAAAAGACTGGGAGCGACAAACTAAGAGAGAAATAATGGCCATAATCATGCAGAGCGACAAAACATCATTGATCAAAGCATAAAGTGATACTACAAGTTGAAAACTAAAGGATCATAAAGGCTATGGTGACTTGAGATAGTCATAACATCGTGTGAGCATGCGCCAAGTCAACCCAAATAAAGCATCAAAGGAGAATACCACTATACTATGCTTTAATATGCTAAAACAACGCATGATTCTTCCAAGGCATGTTAAACAATCTCAATTGTTTATAAAAAGTCATGCTACAGCAAAGAATACTAAGCATAAAGCCAAATCAATATCAAGCATGGCATGACAAAGCATAGGCCACAGTCAAAAACAAGCTCACTTTACCACTTAAGCATGAACTTTCCTACTATTTTCCAATCCAAACCAAACTATTTGAAAACCAATGCATGAAAGAGGGGGTCCAACCAATTTATTCAGAATACTAAGAAAACCAAGCAAACGAAAAAACAAAACGAAAACGAAAAAGAAGACGCTCCAAGAACAACACAACTGTGCATGAAGCAATAAAAATGAAGTGTTTGGAAGGAACCTGGAATTTTTATTGATGAAGAAGGGGTTGCCTTGGGCATCCCCAAGCTTTGACGCTTGTACTTCTTGGATATTTCTTGGGGTGACACGGGTGGCATCCCCAAGCTTGAGCTTTAGTCCATCCTTCATCTCATTACTCATTCCTTCCATACACCTGAAATTTTTCCTTCATATAAAACTTCACACAATCTTTATTAGCAACATTAGTGCACTCAAGATAATAAGTCTTTGGGTTCAGTTCCAACACCAATAAAACTTCCATTATAACACAAGATACTGTAGCACTTCCCTCAAAAAGCTTAATTCCCCAAAATAACTCAAAAAGGAACCAACACGAAGCAAATGCAAATAATGGCAGAAATCTGTCAAAACAGACCAGCAGGTAAAGACGAATATTTTCGAAGACCTTCTCTTTCTTAAATCGAAAAGTATTGAACTAACGGAAGTTAGATAACAACCTGGGGCAGGATCACAAAAATTCACGCCTCAAAAGGATGTACAAAGATTTCACACGAATTTTTACGGTTCTGTTTCAGGACAGCAACTTTCCCAACCATTACTTCTCTCTCATTAGAGGTTAATCTTGGCACAAAAAGCAAATAAAAAGGATAAGGAGCGGTTATTACTGAAGTAATAAATTCCAAGACTCATCTAAAACTTTTGGTTTATCTCCCAATAAGTACTTTTCTTTAACACTTTTAAGTTAGGCATGATAGTTTGAGAGGATGCTCACATAAAAAATATGAAATGAAGTAAAAGAGAGCATCAAGAAGAAAATTCAAAACACATTTAAGTCTAACCCACTTCCTATGCATAGGAATCTTGTATGAAAATAAATTCACAAAGAACAAAGTGACAGGCATAGGAAGATAAAACAAGAGTAACTTCAAAACTTTCAGCACATAGATAGGTGTTTCAATACCGTGAAAACTTCTACAACCATATTTTACTCTCTCATAATAATTTTTAGTAGCCTCATGAATAAACTCACCAATATAACTGTCACATAAAGCATGCTTTTCATGTTCTACAAAAACATAATCTTTATCAAGCTCAAAAATAGTGGGGTTAAAACCTTCAAACCCACTTTTAACAATTCTATAACACGATGACTGATCATTCAATATAGGACCATCATCTAGAGATTTATCATAAACAATTTCTAAGCAAAACTCTTTGGTACCATGCATCTCGAAGTTAGGCACAAATAAAGGATTATCACAGATAACATGAGCATAACATTCGTCCTCCTTTGGTAAGCATGGGGGACAATCAAATAATGTAAGGGATAAAGAGTTACTCTCATTAGAAGGTAGGCATGGGTAGCTAATCCATTCTTCCTCCTTTTGTTCATCACTCTCCTCCTCTTTTTTATCTAATGAGATTTCAGGTTCATCAATTTCTTCTTCCATAAGATCCTACAAGGCATTAGTCTCTTCCATTTGTGGAAAGCATCTATTAATATAATCAGGAATATAGCCATTTTCTTCCTTGTAATTATCGAAGAAAATTTTAAGTATATCATAAACCTCATATTTATAAGGTGAATCATCAATATTTTCAAGCAAACTAGCAAGTTCAAATGCACCCTTCCAAGCAATAAATTCCTCAATTTGGTCCACATCATAAAAGTCATAATTTCCCTTAACATAAGAAGATATGGTAACATCATCATTATACTCACATTGAAAAGGGAGGTGTTTGTACCTCCTACAGCAACAGGATTTATCAAAGTAATAAGTAACATTTAAGTAGAGCACATGTTTATAGCAATGGTATACAATTTATCAATTTGTTCCCATAAGTGTTTCCCTTTTTGTGACAAGCAGTGTTCCTTATAATAATATTTTTGTTCTTCCGTGAACCCACCTTGCCAATAAGATTCAGTTTCAAAAAAACCAACCATTGATAGAAAGCATGATAAAGCAAGAAAATAACAGACCAACGAAAATAACAACTAGAGTATGAACTATTTTTTTATATTTTTGATAAAGAAACAAGCAAACAAGGCGGAAATAAACTAAGCTTGAATAATAGTGAATCCAAGTGAACTTGATAAATAAAGCTATGCTTCCCAGCAACGGCGCCAGAAAATAGTCTTGATGACCCACAAGTATAGGGGGTGTATCACAGTATTTTCGAGGGAAGTGAAACCCAATTTACTGATTCAACACAAGGGGAGCCAAAGAATATTTATAAGCCTTAACAACTGAGTTGTCAATTCAGCTGCACTTGGAAACAATCTTGCTCATAGCAGTTGATGGCTCAATGCACGGCGCCCAGAAAAATGCTTTATGGCGGTGTTGATGTAGAGCTCGTTGGGAACCCCAAGAGGAAGGTATGATTAGCACAACAGCAAGTTTCCCTCAGTTATGAAACCAAGGTTTAATCGAACCAGTAGGAGCAAGGAAACACCTCAAAGGTGTTACTAGCTGAGCTTTGGCAGGGCACACTACCGGTGCTAGTAGAAACATGGAGACCTGCACAACACAACCACAAAACTTTATCCCCAACTTGCGATGAGGTTGTCAATCTCATCGTGTTTTGCGGAAAACAAAGGATTAAACGTATCGAATGGAAAGAAGTAAAAGTTTGCATAAAGAAAACACAAAGCAGAAACAGTTTATAGATTGTATGTAAAGTAAAGGACCGGGATCCACAGTTCACTAGAGGTGGCTCTCCTTAGATAGATAACATGATGGGTGAACAAATTACAGCGGGGCAATTGACAAACACAGAGAAAGCAATACATGCATATACTAATCATCTTGACTCTTTTGAGACTTGATTGGGCATCACAACATAATACATAGACCGCCATCCAACTGCATCTATGACTAATAATCCACCTTCTGGTTATCATCCGAACCCCCTCTAGTATTAAGTTGCAAGCACAGATTATTGCTTTACGAACTACGTGTAAAGTAAACAATACAATTGTTCTATGAACAAAGGATCGTTGTTTTCTCCCTAGTAGCAACAACACATCTAGTACCTTAGAGATTTCTGTCACTTCCTCAGATTACCAGAGGCATGAACCCACTATCGAGCATAAATACTAACTCTTGGAGTTGCTAGCATCTACTTGGCCAAGATAGCTACTAACAACGGAAAGCATGCAAGATCTCAAATAACAAAGACATGATAGAATCAATAATCAATCTGAAATAGCATCTCAATATCCATCGGATCCCCGCAAACACAACATGTATGAATTACAAATAGATGATCTTGATCATGAATGGAGCTCACAAGATCTAAACATGAAAGCACAAAGGTGGAGAAACCAGCCATCTAGCTACTACATGGATCCGTAGTCCAAGAATTCACTACTCACGCATGACACCGGAGGCTTGCATGGTGATGAAGAAGGCCTCCAGGGTGAATTCCCCTCTCTGGCAGGGTTCCGAGAAGAGCTTCAGATCCCCCCGATCTAGGGAAAGAGACGACGGCGGCTACAAACTCTTTTGTGGATTTTTGATTGGGTACCTAGGGTTTTTGTCCCGAGGGCAACTTATAGGCAGAAGGAGAGGCCGAGGGGGTGCTGGGGGCAGCCAGACCACCCCCTGGCACCGGCCAGGCCTGGCCACGCGGCCAGGTGGTGTGGCCGGCCCCCAGCCCTTCTCCGTCTCGTATTCTGGCACTTAATCCCTTCCGGAAAAATAGGCACTTTGGCTTTTGTCCCGTCCAATTCTGAGAATATTCATTTTCTGACTTTTCTAGAACCAAAAACAACAGAAAACAGGCAGCTGGCACTGTGGCTCTTATTAATAGGTTAGTCCAAGAAATCATAATAAAAGACTCCAAAGTTGGAACAAAACACAAGAAAGTGGATAAAACCAAGCATGGAACATCAAAAATTATAGATACATTTGCAATGTATCAACATCCCCAAGCTTAACTCCTGCTCGTCCTCGAGTAGGTAAGTGATAAAAAGAAATAATTTTTGAGGTGACATGCACCATCAAAGACTTGATCAAAGTATTTTCAAAACATTCAAAGCTGGGATCATAGTACTTCAATCATAGCATGAAACACAAAGTTCTAGCAATAAGACAAAGAAACTATGTTGCAACATGAAAAGTCACAAACAAAAGATTCATGAATAACAATGCTTTGCAAGACGTTTGTTTGTTTCACATAAAGAAAACATAGCATAATAGTATTCAGCTTGTCCCTCATAGAGTAGCAAATATAAATGCATAGGACACCTTCAAAGTTCATAAGAGTAACTAGATACAATAGTTTAAAACAAGCAATAACAAAGTATGCATCAATCAACTAGTCTTGGGACAATGCACATAGAACTAAAAATGGCCACTATGCTCTCAAAGTAGGTGCATAAAGATAGAAGGTGGAGACTCAATATAATGGTGGAAGAAAGGCCTTTATAAAAGGAAGTAGGGATTCAAGTCTCATAAAGAGCTTCCAAAAATTATGGTACTTATAGCTTTCAGCTCTCATTGCCCCTATCATAAGCATCTTGAAGTGATTAAGGTTAAAGTGAACAAACTATGGTGTACATGCTTGACAAAGTATAAGTCAGAAATCTCATGTCCCTTGTATACGAGGGCCGCTCCTCATGCTACTCAAGTTTAGTCACCGGTAAGTGTTTGTCATCGTAAGTACATGTGTATCATAGAGAACCGCCAACGGGGTACCCCTTCCCCGATGATACGGAAGAATCCCCATATCAAAATCACAAGGCAAGCAGACAACGAGCATCTCAGCATTCTTCTTATTTACCATGGGAATATGGTCCTTTTTTCTCTCTTTCCTCTTTTCATAGTATCTCTTTTTTCCTTTTCTCTTTTTTTCTCAATATAGGACTCTTTTTTATAAGAAGAATGCTTCATAGACAGCTCATTATGGTTACGCTGCAGGTTTCCACCATGTTTTAACACCCTCAAATCGGCCCTATGCAAGTTTTAGCCCTTTCCGCCAAACCCGCATAGAAACGATTCAAGGACGCCCACCAGGCACTTTCGTGCAGGTGGAAAACGAAGTAATACCATTACACAACAGTCCTCGATGGGACCCACAGAACATATATACATCAGCGACTCCATGAGTCAAGAATACATATATATAGTACAAAGATCCAAATCACCTTGAAAACGATAGAGCGTCCAACTACGGATAAGATGCAAATGGGGCTAAGAGCCCTGAAGAATAACCAATGGCGTCCATAACCCTGCCTAGGCCAAGCCGGAAGGGTAACCCTGCTAACGACGGCGATCTCAAACCTGCTAAAACAAAAGGGGTGCCGACAAAGGGCAAAGGAAAAAGAGGAGCGTCAGTACTGAGGCCAGTACACGGCGAGGCTAGAATTCGGCGGCTCTCGCCTACATAGGTATGGTGGGCTGAAGCGGCAGCGCAGCGGCACTAAACAACCTATAGAGACTCGATACCACTGGCGGTTATCAGAGGGGGATAAGAAAGACCTATTCAGATCCAACCTGAAGCTAACACCAAACAAACCCATCCTGGTATTTCCCCCTCGAGACCAAACGAGGAAGTCGGACCAAGGAACTCACACAGTTGGCAATTTTACTCATTCCCTTATAGTTGCAACAATTACTAATCAGATAAAGATAGCATGAGTCATCCGGAAGCATAAGTAGTGGGCAGTTTTAATCACCATTCCGTTGTAGTTGGGTCAATTACTATTCGGATATAATTGTCCTGAGGAATCCCAAAACCCAGCAGTGGTTGGCACTTTTATCACATTCCATTGGAGTTGCAACACTTACTAGGCAAATATAACAAACAACCCAGATCTAGCAGTTGTTGGCATTTTTAATATCCATTCCGTTATAGTTGAATATGATTACTAGTCATATATTCAGTCAAGTTTATAGCACTACTTTAGTTATGATTGTCTATGATCGAGATACTGTGCTCCCAGTCGTCCATAACCGCGGACATGGCTTTCAGAAAGTTTTACCCTGCAGGGGTGCAAAAATAGCAACACACACTCGATCAACCTCGGAAAAACCAACTCAAAACCCAACGAGGCATTCACGACAAGGCGATCACAGGATTAAGAAATATTTCAGGGGGCCACCCCACTATGCTACCCGCAACGAAGTTGGCCGGCTCCGGAACGGACCCAGGGTTTGTGTCAATGGCTGTAAACGACTGGGAACCCGAAAGTGTGACTGGGCTTGTCGATACCGCGAAAACATTCCACGTTCCAAAACAGTACAGGTGCTCCACGCACAATCTTAAATAAAGCAGTAAAGCATGGCATAGGTACAAAATAGTAATAAAGCCCCAAACTACTTGTGGCCCCAAGAAATAGAAATGAATCAAGCTCTGGCTCAGGGGGGTCCATAAGGCCTCCCGGATGTGGATAGTGCGAAAAATCAAGGAACATGTATCAAGTACTCGGGGTCCTACAGGACACAAGTGAGTGTGGAAGAACCAAATAACATCTATTGCCCACCGATGCCTCTGCATTAATTATATCTAGCATTTTTAATAGTTGTATTTAAAGTCATGATCATCTCCACGGTAAGCATCTCCACCATTAACATCTGCCAGCATTCCAACATCTGTGGTACTTGACAACACGAGATCACACCTGAGCAAGCGACTACGACTCGCAAGGCCAGCTATCTACCAAACACAGGTAATAGGAGGTGTCCAAGGCATTATAGAGGCTGCACGGGGTATAACTGGGATACGGAAACTAAAGCATCACGACACGGATAGCAATAGATCAACAGAAGGAAGTAAAGACTGTAAATGCAAATTAGGTAGAAGGGGGAGTGATGCTCGCCTGGGAAACACTGCCGGTGGATCATATCCGAAGAGCTCGTCAATACTCGCATCAACTCATCGGCCTAATCCGCGAAGAAGCAAACACTAGAAGAAACACCGAATGCAATATTTAATACTACGGCAGAAGATCCGGCATGATTATGATATGCATGCGAGATGAACAATTTAATATGCAGTATTATGATAGGCTATGGGTTAATAACAACTTAATGTTCGTTAAATCACATTTCATACAGTATATACGAGTGTGGCACGTACCTGTGTGTGTGCGTGTGTGTGTGTGCGTGTGAAAACTTTAGCTTGTGGCATTTATTTAGATCAATATTCTTCGGACTTCCTTTATGGGAGAGAATGATCATGACATGACTCGGAAAATTGAGAATGTCCTTTCGTGGTAGTTGGAAACTCACACCGACGACATTGTTTACTACAAGAAGATGCACCCATCTACCTCTGAAAAGACATTTAATTCAAGAGCAGTCTACCATGCTTACTTGTAGCTCAAGTCTAACTTAATTTCATTAAATTGATGCAAAATCTTAGCAAGAAGTTGAACCGTACCTATATATCATCAAAACTCTTGGTGGTTTCCCATATATTAATTGACCCCTCCCCCGATAGATATGGGTACCTCCAAGAAAGATCTTTCGTCAAACTTTCAAAGCAACCTACAATTTACTTGTTGCAGTTCAATTTGTACCTAATAATTTCGATAAATCGGCATAAAATCAATCAAGTGGGAGAAGTTAGCTAGGAAGTTTGAGAACTCATAAAACACGGGAAATCGTAAGTACAACATGTTGGTCCACAATATATGTCTGAAAACTTGCCTCGTGTGTCATTCAGATCCATATTCTTCAGACTTGCTTTACGGGAAAGAACAATCTCATCATCACACTCGAGAAATTGAGAATGTTCTTTTGTGAGATAGTAGGAAACTCATAGTGATGGAATTGTTTACTACAACAAGATGCACCTATAGACCTCCGAAAAGACATTTAATTCAAGAGCAATCTATATCGTGCTTACTTGTAGCTCAAGTTTGACCTAATTTCGTTAAATTGTCAAGATGAAAAATCTATCTTAGCAAGAAGTTAAACCTATTGTCAAAACTCTTGGTGTTTTGTGATATATTAATTGACCCCTCGATGGGTACCTCTAAAAGCTTTTTCGAAAAACTTTCAAAGAAACCTACAATTTTATTAGACACGAGGCTAGTAAATTTCTAAGCTACGTATAGTAAGGACGTGTGCAGTGTCTAGAGGTAGCTATGAAAACTACTTTGGGTGCAGCTTTTAGAACTGAAGTGGGTCCACACAACCATGCTAAAAATAAAAATAGACTATTATCCACTGAATAGTGGGCCCTCCCAATTGATTCTCTTAGACATAAGTCTAGCAATAGAATCACCTTGAAGAATCTTTTTGTTAGCACTATCCACTCCACCATTAAGATATATGTTTAAGACTTGACATCGTGCTTGCTTTGATGTCTGGGGCCAATGGGCTCACTACCGTGGGGACCCAATGTTATTAGTGGTCTAGTTATATCCTATAGCAGCCAATGAATGTTAGCTCTGACTCCTCTAGCTCTTCCTTCTCGATGAAGCCTCGACGCTTGACTTTGAAGGATGGTTATGACGGGGTAGTAAGTGCCTATGGTGACTTCATCAAGCTCAAGCCCCCCACCGGACAGTTTGAAGACACAGTCTTTCGCAGGTGCTCATAGGGGTAGGATGTGCGTTCATGCGTTCATAGGGGTGAGTGTGTGTATGCATTTTTGAGTGTGTGCGTTTTTAGTGGATTTTCGCAAAAATGAGAGAGATGGGCCTTCCGTTTGTATTAAGTTTTACTCGGTTTTCCCAAAGTAATTGTAATGGTCGCTGGTATCTAGGGTCTATGGGCTCACTACCGAGGGCCACATTATTAGTGGTTCAATTACATCCCATAGCAGCCAACGAATATGAGCTCCAACCCCCTAGCACTTCCTTCACCACGAATCCTCGACACTCGACTTTGAAGGATGGTTATGAGGGTAGTGAGAGGCGACGTTCCAGTGTCAAGATCAAGCCCCGGCGGGATCAGTGTCAAAATCCAGCCTTTCTGAAGTGCTCATAGGTGTAGGGTGTGCGTACCTGCATTCATAGGGGTGAGTGTGTGTATGCATTTGAGCGTCTCCGTTTTGTAATGGGTTTTCGCAAAAAGAGAGGGGGCCTTTGGTTTATTTACTTATTGAGTTTTAATCATTTTTCCAAAAGTACTCCATGTAATGCAAGTCAAACTAGGTGAGTGATGTTTGGGGGCCCACAGGCTCTCTAGCGCGGGCCCTAGTTAACAGTGGTCGAGTTAAATCCAATACAGAGTAGTAGCCAGCAAGTGTGAGGACCGCTCCCCTACTCTTCCTTCTCCATGAAGCCTCTGCGCTAGGCTTTGAAGGCGCGCTCTTTTTTTGAGCAATGTCGGCGGATTTAGTCATGTCGGTCCGGCGAACGACGGGGATCTTGATGCGCAAGGCAGCTGGGTTAGTGTAAGTACGCCAGAGTTCATGGTCTTAGTTTATTTTCTCGAATTCAGCTTAAGGGTTCTCTCCTTTTGGGGTTTTTCTCTATTCTGCCCGTCTCGATCGACAATGTTTCCTGGGTTCAGATGCCGGCACGGATGGTAGACGCGGAGTGGTACGACATCGTTACCGATGCGGATCTCTGGATCTGGTGCGACTGCGCCCTGGTGCCCCGTCGCCGCGTCACGTTCGAGGGAACGAACTTCGGCCGCAAGTTCTTGGGTTGCAACTGCGAATGTGAGCGTTACACGTTCATCCACTGGGTAGATCTACCGTACTCACTTTTGCTGCAGCGCGTGATGATGTCACTATGGTTACAACTCAAGATCCGCGATGACCTCAAAGAGGAGGAGAAGGAGCGCCATCAGATGCATGCCGAGGAGATGGCTGCAGAGTTAACGAATGTCTCCAACTCACTGTACTCAGTCGTAAATAGGATAGATGCTCTTAGATTTGGGTAATTAGAGTTGGACATTAGGTTCTTAACCAAGTATGGTCTGCAATCTATATATTCAGCATGCTCATGATGCTTTTGGTGGCTTGCTATAGATTCCAGTAATAATTAAGTAATCCCCTTTTGTTTACTAGTACTCACCATCTCATAGTACTGCCACGTTAAATTACACTAGGTTAATTACTATGGAAGTAGTTGACATTCTGCTTACATCCCTTCTGGAGTTTTTGGTTACTACTAATTGATCTGGTTTATGTGTTACTGGTATCTCTATCTATATACGAGTATCGCTACATTTTTTGCATATTTGTGCACCTCCCCCGTCGTGTACCTTCTTTACCCAGCAGCGTCCACCTTTCCATCACATCAGTGCAATCTCCGGTGAGTCTGCAACCATCTGGATGGTTGTTTAGGTGATTGCTATTTGAAATAGTAGATCTATATGCCACATTAGGAAGCTGGGATCACCATGGATGTAGCCATGAAATTAGTTATAAGGTCCACTGAAAATAGGTAAGTATATGCTGCCAAGAAGAGTCTTTTGAGGATGGGAAGCTTGCCCCCTGGCTTTATTTCACAGAACGGTCATCTGCTGAACAATGCAGATGTAATTTGTTGCATATCGTTCACAAACAGATTATTGTTTGCCGGTGTCCTGCATTGCTGAGGTCTTTAAATTATATTGCTTGTTAAAGGGAAACACACCCAACCCTTGGCATCAGATTAATGCACGTATCCTTCTTTGCATTGCGAAGTTGATATGTTCTTTCCTAAAATTTACTGGTTTTGCTGCATTTCATTTAGCATCATGTGCATGTCCCACCCGTGGAGGGGGCATTATCGAGTGACAAGTGTTTTTATGTATCAAGTTGCTTTGCTAGAATTTCAGTAACCTATGCTTTGTCCCCAAAAACATTTTTTCGATAAAGAGCGCTTTATTACTTAAAATGTCCCCTAAAATATACTGATCATTTTTGTTGCATCATGATTTGCAGAAATGAAGTCATTCTGATCTGTTGCCACTTATTACTAAGGCCAGGACTGCTCATGTGCCAGCAAAGAAGGCAAACCCTGAAGTATGGCCCTTTTCATGTCAGTTATGTTTCCCATGTTTGGGAAATATGCCTTTATGGTTCTTTGCCATTTGCGGTACCACTGTGGAGCTTGCACGATGTGTGCAGCTGAATTTGGATTGTGAAACGAGAATTTGGTTTTTTTTTTAAATGAGAATCTGGTTTAATTTTGGATTTGTTATCTGCAGTTTCCACCTTACTCATATTGCTCATGGCGTAATGGTGCTGGTCACTACAAGGATTTGACAATTGCCCGTCTCCGAGAGAAATACAAAGCTCATAGACGCATGATTTCGTGCCTTCAATAGAAAGTGAAACACCAGGACAAATAGATTAGGCGCCTGAAGGAAGAAGTGTCCACATCCACTAAGCAGATAGCTGATTTGACTACAGGATATAATACATCAATTTCAGTTGCTCATGATGCTGCTGATGATTTTCAAAAGTTCGTGGCTAACAACTTAGTCCCCGAGTTGTCTGCTATGGATGGCGTCAAGCTGATTGGCCAGGTGTATGACCGGATCTTGGAACTGGTGGGAATGCGAGCTGGTAGTCTTTTCAATTCGGCTCTAGAAGCAGATGAGACCCTGACAGAAATTCGAGATTCTCCACGCCCATACAGTCCTGAACCTACAAAAGATGAGGAAATATGTAAACCATATTGACCGCTCTACTTTCATTTTTGAAGGGTTTGGGTCTCTTGTGAGGATGACTGTTTGTTAAGTCAGGTACTATAACTTTTTTTTGCTCTATTGGTGTGTGGTGTCCACGAATCTATATATTTGATGTACTATTATAACATATATATTGGACCTGGCTTTATGTGACTATATTTGGCAACAACAGTCATCTTATTCGAACTTGTAGTGGTTTTTTATCTTTCAATTTTTTCTTTCTGAGATCTGTTAATGATGATGTTAATGCCAGTTGCGAGTGATTTTAGCATGTTTCTGGTAGTAAACCAAAACTTGTAGTTGTAGATTGCGGAATTTCAGGTCAATGTTTGAACTCTAGATCTTGATGTCATAAAAAGGGCAGGCTTCTACCACATGGAATATTTTACCCAGCAATTGATTATATCACACGAATAAGTGCACAAACTTGATGTCTGTAGGCAGGAAACTGAGCAACGCAAGTGCACAAACTTGTATCAGTCGTGTGGTTGCTACTATTAATACAGCCGTGGTTTCCCCTAAAAAAGGCGAGATTCGCAAAAAAATAAAAATAAATAGTGGGGCGAAAGTTAGTTTCGAGTTCGAGGTAGCTCATTCGTGTGCCCCTCGACCCCACCGTCATCTACTCCGCCTGGCCGCCCTCCCTCGACCAGACCGTCCCCGCCGCTCCACCATTGAACACCACCGCACCGCTGTTCGCTGGTATGTACGTCCCCAACCTCCAGCCATTACGGGCTTTCTGAAGGATAGAATGCATTTATTTTTGGGCATTGCGAGCTAAATAAGCTCTTGGCATTTATAGGAAATGGAATCAGCATTGGCGGATGCATTTGCTGTGTCGGCGGATTCTTGTAAAGCAGAGGCGGATGCTGAAGCAGCACCAGCGGATACATGTGAAGCGGATGCGGAGGCTGATGCTTGTACCGCATCGGAGTCTTGGGCAGTACTGAGTGATGCTTGGAAAGCGGTGGAGGCGCAGTCAAAATCCTCGTCAGTTGCTGCTGGAAAAAATTCGGCTATGTTGGCTGCCGCTACCAAAGCGACGGCTGCGTGGGATGCTAGGAATGCGTTAGCTCGTGGTCGTGCTTCTTCAGCGTCAACAGTTGTGGCTCATCATTCGCCAGCGGCGCCTGCTCCATCTACTCAGAACTCGTCGACCCCATTGTAAGTTTTGCGTTGGATTTTGTCTCCCTAACTTCCTCCCTCTTTTGTGTATTCTGCTCTGGGTTTTTCTGGACGCGGTGGATATTAGTTTAAACTAGTAGTATTGGGAACATAAAAATCTATTTAATCACAAACTAGTGATCCGAATGGGATGAAACTTTCACAGGATTCAAACCTAGGCATCGATGATTAACGGATTTTTTTGTCAATTTTTTCGAATAGTTTTACTTTTTAGTTCAAAATCTGAACTACTATGATACGTTTGATCTAAGATGGAAGGTGGATCCTGGGGCAAGTCACCGTGAGACTTGGGTTCACCAAGTCACTGAAGCTGCGTCCGTTTTTTCTCCTCTTCTTTATGATAAAACCAGAAAATTCAGGTGGGGGCCTTTCTGTCCTCCCCGGTGACCTAAAAAAAGTTCTTCATTCCCTTTGCCCAGTTCTGACATGCTCAAGCATTTTGCGGTGCTTTTGTACTACTCTGGTTGATTGCTTGTGCTCTTTAGGTTATTTTGTTGACAGACTCTGCTTTTTAGGTAGTTTTTCGAATGGGTGCAGTTTAGGAAATTTCGATGATAAATTTTCCTATCAAAATGAATGATGCATTGTGGTGTTTACTTAATTCTTTTTTTAAGGTTGTGCATTGTGCATTGTGCTATTTACTTAATTATGATGATGCACTTGTGTTATTTGCATCATCCTACCAGCTTTGGTGGAAGAACATATGCAACAATCAACGACTTGCCAGGCGATGTATTTGGTCAGATTCTTGTCAGGCTTCCTCCGCACCCATCGTGCATACTAAGGGCATCAGTCGCCCAAAAATGTTGGATGGACTTCATGGGAAGCAACGGTTTCAAAAGGCTAACCCTGTCACACAATATAGGAATGTCGTTACTTGGGTTTTTCACCAACAGCTCTGAGGATGCTCGATTCCTAACAGATCATAATCTTGACCAATCCATCTTCCAGAAACTAAACAGGCTGGTGGAAGTACATAAAGCCTACAAACCATATGTACTCGGATGTCGCAATGGTAGGGTGCTACTTCATTATCCGCAAGGGTCTAACATGATAAAGGCCTGGGATCCAATCAGTGGAAGTGAAACAGTGATACTAGAACCACCAATTTGGCGGAGATGTGAGTATGATAGCGGCACAATTCTGTGTTCGAGAAATCATGGGCAATTTTCTTCACACTGTTGCAGCAATTTCTAGGTTGTTTGGATAGTGACCAATGGTAACCAAGCACCGGTGCAGAGGTACTCATCAGAGTTAGGAAAATGGGAGGACTAGATTGAACCTGCTGAGATGCTAGCTAAGATTGATCACAGGCCGTCAACTCTTATAGGGGACATTTTGTACTGGCCAACAATGAACTCCAGATATATAATTGCCTTTGATAACGTGACAACAAAACTATGTTATATTGAGTGCCCCATAAGACACATGATATTTCCATACGCAATTTTGTCATCACTAAGGGGCATAATGGAGATTTTGCCCTTGCGGTTATAAGAGACTTCAGTCTAAACACGTGGTCCAGTGCAAGATCATCAACAGGCAAATGGGAAGCTTGGGTGCCTCATATAAAGGTTGAGTTGGATACTCTCCTTAGCCTTGATAAATCATGGGCATATGGTGGGAAAGATGCAGTAAGGTTACTCTGTGCATTTGAGGATAGAGAAATGGTGGTTATATGGGCGAAGGAGGGATTATTCGAATTAGATATCAGCAGCATGAAGTCTAAAAAGTTTAGATCTCGTAAATGTTGGTGTACTTTACATCCCTACATTATGACACTTGGTTAATGTAGTCATTCATGTGCAACCCTCGCATTTTTGAACACCTATGATTTTGCTGATCATTTTGTTCATTTTCTTTAGCAACCGACGTGATTCAGAGTGCTAAATCAAAGAAACGAGAAGGAAGTCATGTCAGCAACACAGCTGATTCAGACTTCAACAACAAGGACCTGAAAATAACACTCGGATGAACAAGCAAGGCTTGTTTGGGCAAGCATGTGTTTGCCAGGTTGTGTTATTTGGAGCTGTAGTCTGATATTTGTTTGTTTTGGTAGCTGATGGAACTGTGGCGGCACCTTTGTTTGTGTTGTACTCACAATGGCACGGGCTGGAATATTAGAGCAGTGGTAGGGCCTGTGTGTCTGATAAAACATTGTTTTATATGATGAAATGGTGTTCTCTATATAGTAGTGTACGCGTGATGAAATCTTGTTTTATTTGTTCTACATATACTTTAGCTGGTCTTTGTGTTTTGATAGTATGTTGTAGTAGGAGTATTTGTTTCGCAGCAGCCTTTTTTATTTGATCTGAATTAGTACTACCATTTAGTTAGTGCTTCATGTAGAAGAGTCTGTGCCGACACCTAAATAATTACTAGACCTTGTGTAACATCCCAAAACTCTAATCCAAGGTTATTAAGATCCAAATCATCAAAATTAGGGTTAACAAAAACTTTTCCATTTAAAAATATTAAAGCATTCATATGTGTGTGCATTTAAATAGGAGTTGTTTTGAATTGCCTTGATTAAGTGATCCATTGATTGTAAAATGATTCTTAGGTGAATTAAACACCATCTAGATCATTCCCAAACAAATCCAAAGAAAAACAAATCAAAATGAATAAAAGAAGCAAATGGTCAGTTGTGCCATTTTAATCAACATGCCTACTTTGGCTATTCCTAGAACTCAAAACCTAATAGAAACAAATGTGGATCTTTGCACCCCTTGCTAGTACATGTAGTGATGTACCAAGGCCCACTTTGTGATCCTCCAAAAACTTTCAAACACTAATTTTAAATGGAATTTGAAAATTGAATCTAGTGTAGGTATCAAGATCACACTTATTCAAAAACCACTCAAATGACTTCCATTTTCAAAACCCAAGCACACCTAGAAGCTCAGGCATGTGATCAACTAATCCACCAAATTTCAGCCCAAAAATCACATGTTTCTCTCTTGCGGCCATTGTGTCGAACACCTTGCAGACAGAATCAAACTGGCCTAACTTATACTGTTTTGATCGATTTTTGTCAAACCATTTGAACCCTAGTAGATGCCCTTGTCTCCCCCAGACCCAACCCAGCCATCAAGAAGCTACCCCATAGCCGTTTGAAGCAGTGCCGCACCACCTGACTACCATGCTCGCCGGTCGAGCATGGACAGCTCGCAGCCGACCATCTCTCACTCTCTCGCCATGTCTAGGAGCTAGACCAGACCACACCACCACCCTCTGTCCCCTCCCCGACTAGAGCCGAGCTGTGGACCACTCGCAGAGCGCCGCGCCTAGGACGTTTGCACCATACCAAGCACGCGCCAGAGCGCCACGCCCAACAAGCGTGCGCACGCCGTGCCTCGACTGTAGCCGGCACTCACCGTGTCGCCACGACCCAGGGAACCGCTCGGACATGCCCGTTCGCCGCCGCTTGACCCGCAGCCCCCGTGCACCGCGTCGAACGCCGCCTCTGCTGCGTAGAGCACCAGCTTCCCCCGACCAAACGCCACCGCCCCTAGCCACGCATTTAAGCCGTAGAGCACTGCCAGGAGGCAGGCCACCATCCCCTACCTCTAGCCCCGACGCTAGCATGCTATACATCCCTCGCCAGAGTCACCAACCCATCCCGTTCGGTCGCTCCGTCGCCCTATAAAAGGAGGCCACCCCAGCACAAAATACTCACACCATCTCACTCCCCTCTCTTCACTGATCCTTCCACCCCATCCCCGGAGCAAGGCGGGCCGCCGTTCGCCAGAATTTAGCCGGAGCTTGCCACAGCAGAGGAGGAGAGGCGCCGTCGATTTCGTCCACCCCACGAGCCGCCGCGACCATGCCTGAGTCCGCCGTCGACAACATGTTCGATCGCCCCCATCGCCACGCTAGCTGGAGCCCTGCTATGCCCCCATTACACCCCCACCAAGCCGCTAGGGTTAGCTCTCGTCAGCGACCTATTCGCCGGGGACGAAGATCCTCACCTGAAGATCTTCTTTTTAATCGCACAGTCCATGTTGTCCCGTACCGCTTCGCGTTTGATGTGCCGCTGACCTACGGGACCCCCTGTCAGTTGTCATTCGCACCGCGGAACGCCACTGGGCCGGCCCATTTGTTTTCCCGCGCTAGCCCACGAATTCAGAATTAGGTTTTTCTATTTTAGTTTGAACTCACTTATGTCCCTTTGTTTAAAAACCAATTCCAGAAGATCTGCTGAACCAAATTGAGTGATTCAAATTTTGTTAGAAAGCTACTGAAAAGATCTATCCAAGCCCGTTGGATTTAATTCATTTAGAGTTGGAGATCTCTCCTAGTAAAAATAACAACACAGAACCTTTTGCACATTCAAACATTTTTATAAAATCAAACATAATGGGTTTTGAGTTGATTCCAACTCTCAAAAATCACATTTAACCATACCTATCTGAATATGTAATAATATTAAGGTTTACATGCAGTGACTTTGGACTAGTACCAAAATAATGCTATATATTCATTTCTAGTCACTTTAAATCATTAATTATTAAACTTAAACTTAATTAATTGTGATCCAACCTTTAAATCACATTCCCATATGTTAGAATATATGGTGATGACATGTGTCCATATGATCCCATATTTTAATTGGTGAATATTAAATCTTAGTTATTTTTCAATGAGTAGAAATTACTTTTCTTAAATAAAATGAATAAAGCTAGTAAATAAAACCTTGTGATGCTTGTGATGATAATAGATCATCAAATGTGTGCCTTAGAGTGCTAAGTAGCCTAGTTTAGTATTGTTTGGTGATTGTGTATCTCGTATGTATTTATAGACGATAGTACCGACCAAGCTTTCGAGGAGGAGGAGTTCTACCCGGAGGAAGAGGAAGAAAACTTCAACCACTTCACCAACCAAGGCAAGCTAACACTTGCAAGTATTAACTTAGCAAGCCATCATTAACAATGCAAGCTCACCCTTGCAAGCTAGATAACCTAAGCAAAGACATTAGGCATGCTTTGGTTATACCAAGTGGACTAGTACCTATTTCCAAGTTTACTTTCAAGATTTTACTTTCTTTACTTTACCAAAGTCCTTTACTTGTTTTGAAGGTAGCATAAAAAGTATAAAACTTAACCTATCTAGATAACTTTAGATGTCATTCTATGGCATGAGATTTATCTTAGCATCCCACCTTAGTGAACACTCTTAACTTAGTAGCTTAGAGCTAGATCAAAACTTGAGTCACTTTAGATGGGAACACTTGGTGAAAATGAATTGTGAAAACCTTGGAATGATGAGTCATTCTATTGAGATGTTTTGACATGTGTTGAGAAACACAAATGGTTTATGATGATGAAAATATTAAGGCATGAGCCTTAGCCCTTTTACAAAAACTGATGGTTGGATTCGGATGCGATACCGTTCCAATTTTACCGTACAACCACAATACCTGAATTGGGTAAGGCTTAGCCGGAAGTTTATATGCATTAGTATTAGTTCCCTCGCGGGAGAGGTTTGAGCTGAGGCTACCTCTCAATGTTGTCCACCTATGTAGTGCCCAAGATGACAGATGGTCATGGTTGGGAGGCCATGCTCATAGGAGAGGTGCTTATACTAGGGTGTGTAAAGGAAAGGTTATGTTTGATTATCTCCATACTAAGTATGATGATTCAGGGTTATCCCTAACAGATGTATCGAATCTTGTGGTGAAAGTGTACCACCTCTGCAGAGTGTCAAACTATTCGAATAGCCACGTCCGCGGTTATGGACAGTTGGAGTGGCCATACTGTTTTGTTGTCAGATGTTTTCAAAATGACTTATGAGATGACTGGTGAATCTTGACTTGACCACAACAGAGTTGTGACTATGACACTAGCTTCCTAACTTAAGTGATTCTAGAACGTTATTTTATCTTTCTTTGTTTCTGAACTCAGCTTAGGTTTCAAACTTAACTTCTTAGTTAAAACTTCGCTTTAGCTTTTCCCTCTAGAACTATACTACTTGTTAGTGGTAGTTTGCGAGTACTTAAAGAGTACTCATGGCTTTTGTCTCTGGCTATTCCTATGGCCAGACTATGAAGGAGACTACCAAGATGACGGACAGCAGGACGGCTATGATAACTAGGACTATCTGCCTTCGTCAGCATTGACTGTGCCCCTGAAGATGGACCCCACCGCTACGCTTATTAATTATTCCGCTGCTTGTTGTATTAAGACTGGATCATGAGATCCTTTATTCGTGTAAGACCTTATATTGGTTTGTAATGTATGATGTACTGTGATATCCAATCTGTTATGTCTCGCAAAAATGGTAATCCTGGGATTGCAATGTATGACATAACAGGCATCTGGGATTAAAAATCCGGGTGTTGACAAGTTGGTATCACAGCCATCCTGACCATAGGAGACCCTAGTTAGAATGGACGTCCGAACAAAAACTTAGTTTCAAAACCAAAGTGAGTATTTATGAAAACTATTTCCTCTCTTACCCTTGGGAATTCATTCTTTCTCAAAATATCATGTTCCTCAAATTCTTACATTACTACATAAAATTTGACACACTTGATCACTTCACTAACTTCCTCATCCTCAATTCTTGTAGATGGAGTCCCAGTTCAGCAAGTTCTACCAGTTGGGAAACGGAGGTCAGCTGATCTTCGAGAGGGATCTAGATTCACTGTCTGAGTTACTGGGACGCCCGCATCCGGAGTTTCTTGGAGCTCAACTTCTAGGACCCCCAAGAGGAGATTTACAGTGGCTAGTCACCGCTGATCTTCGAGGAAGCATAGAAGCACCAACGTCCGGGAGAATTCAGTTCTCCGTACGGGAAAACAACTGGCTAGATGGATTAGCCAGGGCAATGCATGAAGCTCTCGCACGTATATGTGCCCTCAGTGTCCACCAGATCCAAGGAACCCACTTTGCGCACTATGCAAGGCGTGACTTCTTGGGAAAGCCGATGGAGATGCCAAGTCACCCAGAGTTGAAACGTCAAGTGGAGAACCTTGACTTCCTACTGTACGATCGTTAGAAGGAGTTGGACAATGCTAGGGAGTTTGCCAACCACAACCTCGCCATTGCCGACCAGAAGGCCCAGACTTTCTCACTGCATGTCAAGGACCGTCAGTCTCTTCGCCTCCAGCGTGAAAAGAAGGATCGCACCATCGCCCGTCTTCGCAAGAAGGTGGCCGACCTCGAGAAGACCGTCAAGGTGCAAGAAGCTTAGCTTACAACAAGGGAGGAAGAAGAGGAGGGTGAAGACATCCAGGGAGACATGGATTCTTACCTCAGCAATGATGATGACTTTTTGGAGGAGGATGCTGTGGACTTCAACACTGGCGATGAGGACTCCGACTTCATCGATGATGAGTAGATGCACTAGAGCACTGTCGTAGCATGAGATGTATTGGTCCCACTGTAACGTAGCTTGCAGAATGGTTCTTAAAACCATCTATTTTCCTTGTTGTGGTGTGTGTGTGTTTGTATCGTGTGCTTGTTTGAATGAATGAAATGGAGTTAGTTGCAAAACCTGAGTCAAACTCAAAGTTTAGCTTTGAAACCAAAACTTTGAACCTTAGAACTTTCCCTCTTACCCCTTTATCTACCTCAATCTTCAGATGACTCGTGGAAACCAAGGAGGGAGCAGCTCGTCGCAAGACCCAATGCTACAGATCCTGCAAAATCTCATCGCAGATAGAGAAGCAAGCAGGGCAGAGCGCCAAGCTAATCTAGCAACACTACAACAGATCGCCCAGATGGCTCTCAACAACCAAGGGCATGGAAATCAGGATCATCAAGGATCCAAGTTGAAGAACTTCCAGAATATCAATCTCCCAATCTTTAGCACTTCAGAGAACTCATTAGATGCTGATGATTGGTTGCAGACGATGGAGAACAATTTGGAGGTAGCCAGAGTTGATGACAACGAGAAAGTTCTCTTTGCCACCCACTACTTGGCAGGAGACGCAAGAGCCTGGTGGAACAGCATCCGCCTGATGAACCATGGTCAAGTGATGACCTGTGAAGCCTTCAAGATCAAGTTCAGTCGCACCCATGTGTCGCAGGGTCTAGTCACCCGAATGAGGGATGAATTCAGAGAGTTGAAGCAGGGCAGAATGACTATGGTGGAGTATCGTGACAGATTCCTGTCGCTTGCAAGGTACGCCCCTGATGAGATCAACACGGAGGCCAAGAAGAAGGAGAGATTCATGAACGGACTACATGATGAGACGCAGACTTTCCTCATCAACATCCGTTTTGAGGATCTCGAAGAGCTAGTCGACTCTGCCATTCAGATGGAAGGGAATATTAACCACGCAAACGATAACCGCAAACGTCGTATGATGCACCAAGCTGGATCCAACAGTCACCAGAAGTACCATCCCAACCCCTCACCAGGATATGCACCAAGGAACAACCGACCCCCAATGTCTCGCCCAAGCTACCCCAACCGTAGCGGGGGCAATGTGAAGTCCGTAGGAAACAACAACAACTCCGGCAACACCAACAATTTCAACGGTGCCCCTCCCAAGAGCAACAACAACAACAACACTGCACCCAGAACTAGCAGCAATGTTGTGCCTGTCGCAGCAAAAGACAAGTCCCAGATAACTTGTTTCGAGTGTGGAGTGAAGGGTCACTATTCCAATGAGTGTCCCAAGAAGACTACCACCACTGCCAATGTGAATGCCCTAACTCAACAGCAGCGTCGTGTTCAACTAGGGAGAAGGTTTGCCCAAGGAACCCTCACAACTGCAACGGCCGTCTCTTTCACATGAACGCCGAGGAAGCCCAGAAAGCGCCAGATGTAGTGTTGGGTATGTTTTCTGTCAACTCAGTTTTAGCAAGAGTGTTGTTTGATTCAGGAGCATCGCATTCATTCGTCACCGAAGAATTTGCATGCACTAGTAAGATTCACCCAACCAACTTGAAGCATGTCATGATAGTTCAAATCCCGGTTCAACTACAAAAGCTAGAAAATTTTGCAAAGCTGTGCCTATCAGAATACATGGGATAGATTTTTATGCCAACCTAATAGTACCCGGAACCAAAGGATTGGAAGTAGTACTAGGTATGGACTAGATGTCAAGGCATAAAGGATTGATAGACTGTGCCAAGAAAGCCATCACCATGATCAGTAGCTCTGGAGTATCAGTAGAGCATATATCTGAAACCTTGCCCCGTCATTTCAAGTACAACAAGAGTCTAGATTTACCCACCATAGACCAAGTCCGTGTAGCCTATGAATACCCCGACGTATTCCCAGATGAATTGCCAGGTATGCCCCGGATAGGGATATTGAGTTCATTATCGAACTAATCCCCGGAACCGGACCCATAGCCTAGAGACCCTATAGCATGAACCCCTTAGAGTTAGTAGAGTTGAAGAAGCATTTGGATGCTATGTTAGCAACAGCCTTGATTCAACCAAGCGCATCACCATGGAGATCACCAGTGTTATTCGTCGACAAGAAAGATGGAGGCAACCGCCTGTGCACAGATTACAGAAAGTTGAATGACGTCACCATCAAAAACAAGTACCCCTTGCCAAAGATAGAGGATCTATTTGATCAGTTGACTGGAGCCCAGGTATTCTCAAAGATTGATCTTAGGACTGGTTATCACCAACTTAAGATTCGTGCAACGGATATTCCGAAGACCGCCTTTACTACTCGTTATGGTTTATACGAGTATGCGGTTATGTCTTTTGGATTAACCAATGCCCCTGCTTATTTCATGAATCTCATGAATAAGATATTTATTAATTTCCTAGATAAGTTTGTCATTGTGTTTGTCGATGATATCCTTATCTACTCCAAGTCAGAAGAAGAGCATGAGCAACATGTGAGAATCATCCTAGAAAACCTGAGAGAGCATCGGTTATATGCCAAGTTCAGCAAGTGTGAGTTTTGGCTGAAAGAAGTAGGATTCCTAGGACATATTGTGTCTGCGGGAGGAGTCTCTATTGATCCCGCCAAGATCAAAGATGTCGAAGAATGGGAAGCCCCAACCACTCAAACCCAAGTCCATGCATTTCTCGGATTAGCGGGATATTACCGCAAGTTCGTCGAAGGATTCTCGAGCATCGCTAGACCCATGACCCAATTGTTGAAGAAGGACAAGAAGTTTGAATGGACCGACAAATGCGAAGCTAGTTTCCAGGAACTGAAGAAGAGATTGATATCAGCCCCAATATTGATCATGCCGGATATCAAGAAGCCGTTTGATGTATATTGTGATGCATCCAAGATTGGTCTCGGATGTGTACTGATGCAGGAAGGCAAGGTTATCACATATCTATCTCGACAACTGAAGCAGCATCAGCAGAACTATCCGACCCGTGATCTTGAATTAGCAGCCGTAGTTTTGGCATTGAAGACATGGCGTCATTATCTGATGGGTAATCGCTGTGAGATTTACTCAGATCACAAAAGCTTGAAGTATATTTTCACTCAGAAGGAGCTGAATATGAGGCAAAGGAGATGGATAGAGTTAATCAAGGATTATGACCTTGACATTCACTATCACCCCGGAAAAGCCAATGTGGTAGCGAATGCTCTTAGCAGATTGCCATTTAGGCTAAACACTATGATCAAGGAGAAGCAGCCAAGTTTGTATGAGGAGTTGGAGCAGTTTAGAACTGATCTTGTTAGCAAAGGATTCTTAGCTAGCATTGAACTTCAACCCACTTTGATTAGCCAAATTAAGGAAGCCAGAAGGGAAATGAAAGTATCGACGGAATCAAACGCCGTATTGGTACAGGAAAGGTACCTTGATTCACCGAAGACGAACAAGGAGTTATGTGGTACAAATGACATATCTTTGTGCCAGTAGATTCAGAGCTGAAGCAGGTTATCATGCAGGAAGCTCATGATACTCTTTATTCTATCCACCCCGGAGGAACGAAGATGTATCAAGATTTGAAAGAGCAATTTTGGTGGCAGAAGATGAAGAGAGAAATCGGAAGCTACATCGCCAAGTGTGGCATCTGTCAAAGAGTCAAAGCAGAGCATCAGAGACCCGCAGAACTGTTGCAACCATTGTAGATTCCGGAATGGAAATGGGATTCCATCAGAATGGACTTTATCACCGGTTTACCTACTTCGAGTAGGGGAAATGACTCAATCTGGGTCATCGTTGATAGACTGTCCAAGGTAGCTCACTTTATACATGTCAAGACAACCTACCAGAGTTCGAAACTAGCAGAGTTGTATATTGCTAGAATTCTACATGGAACCCCCAAGACCATAGTATCAGATCGAGGAACCCAGTTTACCTCGAGATTTTGGCAGAAAGTCCAGAAAGGATTAGGAACCAGGTTGAATTTCAGCACCGCTTATCACCCGCAAACTGATGGACAGACTGAGAGAGTCAACCAAATCCTAGAGGATATGTTAAGAGCTTGTGTGTTAGAGTATGGATCAAAATGGGAAGACTGCCTGCCCTTCGCAGAATTCTCATATAACAACAGTTATCAAGCTAGTTTACAAATGGCACCATTTGAGTTCCTATATGGAAGAAAGTGTCGCACCCGTTTGAATTGGTCACAAGTAGGAGAGAGTCAGATCTTTGGACCCGACATTCTCCGAGAAGCCGAAGAGAAGGTTCACAAAGTCCGTGAGCACCTCAAGACCGCCCAATCCAGACAGAAGAGTTATGCTGACAAGAGAAGGAGAGACCTAACTTTCAATGTCGGAGATTTTGTATATCTCAAGGTTTCGCCATTGAAGGGAACCCAACGCTTTAGTCTAAAAGGAAAGTTAGCCCCCAAATATATCGGGCCCTTCAAGATTCTGAACCATCGAGGAGAAGTATCGTATCAACTGGAACTTCCTCAAGAGATGTCAGCCATCCACAATGTGTTCCATATCTTGTTACTTCGCAAATGCCTAGAAGTGTCAGAGAAGACTGAAGTTTTCAAGAACATCGATCATCGAGCCATTGAGATCAACAATGACCTGACATATCGTGAAGTGTCCATCCGTATCTTCGAGGAAGCCTACAGAACCACCACAACCAGGAGTATCAAATTTCTCAAGATTCAATGGAGCAACCATACCGAAGAGGAAGCCACTTGGGAGCGAGAAGATTACATTAGGACAGAGTTCCCAGATCACTTTAGTTCCTAGTTTTCTTTCGTAAATCTCGGGACGAGATTTTGTTTAAGGGGGGAAGGTTTGTAACATCCCAAAACTCTAATCCAAGGTTATTAAGATCCAAATCATCAAAATTAGGGTTAACAAAAACTTTTCCATTTAAAAATATTGAAGCATTCATATGTGTGTGCATTTAAATAGGAGTTGTTTTGAAATGACTTGATTAAGTGATCCATTGATTGTAAAATGATTCTTAGGTGAATTAAACATCATCTAGATCATTCCCAAACAAATCCCAAAGAAAAACAAATCAAAAGGAATAAAAGAAGCAAATGGTCAGTTGTGCCATTTTAATCAACATGCCTACTTTGGCTATTCCTAGAACTCAAAACCTAATAGAAACAAATGTGGATCTTTGCACTTCTTGCTAGTACATGTAGTGATGTACCAAGTCCCACTTTGTGATCCTCCAAAAACTTTCAAACACTAATTTTAAAGGACATTTGAAAATTGAATCTAGTGTAGGTATCAAGATCACACTTATTCAAAAACCACTCAATTGACTTCCATTTTCAAAACCCAAGCACACCAAGAAGCTCAAGCATGTGATCAACTACTCCACCAAATTTCAGCCCAAAATTCAGATGTTTTTCTCTTGCGGCCATTGTGTCGAACACCTTGCAGACATAATCAAACTGGCCTAACTTATATTGTTTTGATCGATTTTTGTCAAACCATTTGAACCCTAGTAGATGCCCTTGTCTCCCCCAGACCCAACCCAGCCATCAAGAAGCTACCCCATAGCCGTTTGAAGCAGTGCCGCGCCACCTGACTACCATGCTCGCCGGTCGAGCATGGACAGCTCGTAGCCGACCATCTCTCACTCTCTCTCCATGTCTAGCAGCTAGACCAAACCACACCACCGCCCTCTGTCCCCTCCCCGACCAGAGCCGAGCCATGGACCACTCGCAAAGCGCCGCGCCCAGGACGTCTGCACCATGCCGAGCACGCGCCAGAGCGCCGTGCCCGACAAGCGTGCACACGTCGTGCCTCGACCGCAGCTCACGCTCACCGCGTCGCCACGACCCAGGGAACCGCCCGGACATGCCCGTTCGCCGCCACTTGACCCGCAGCCCCCGTGCACCGCGTCGAACGCCGCATCTGCTGCACAGAGCACCAGCTTCCCCCGACCAAACGCCACCGCCCCTAGCCGCGCATTTAAGCCGTAGAGCACTGCCAGGAGGCAGGCCACCATCCCCTACATCTAGCCATGACGCTAGCACGCTATATAGCCCTCGCCAGAGTCACCATCCCATCCCGTTCGGTCGCTTCGTCGCCCTACAAAAGGAGGCCACCCCAGCACAAACTACTCACACCATCTCACTCCCGTCTCTTCATTGATCCTTCCACCCCATCCCCGGCGCAAGGTGGGCCGCCGTTCGCCAGAATTTAGCGGAGCTTGGCACAGCAGAGGAGGAGAGGCGCCGTCGATTTTGTCCACCCCAGGAGCCGCCGCGACCACGCCTGAGTCCGCCGTCGATAGCACGTTCGATCGCCCCCATCGCCACGCTAGCTGGAGCCCTGCTATGCCCCCATTACACCCCCACCGAGCCGCTAGGGTTAGCTCTCGTCGGCGACCTGTTCGCCGGGGACGATGATCCTCACCTGAAGATCTTCTTTTTAATCGCACGGTCCATGTTGTCCCGTACCGCTTCGCGTTTGATGTGCCACTGACCTACGGGACCCCCTGTCAGTTGTCATTCGCACCGCGGAACGCCACTGGGCCGGCCCATTTGTTTTCCCGCGCTAGCCCACGAATTCAGAATTAGGTTTTTCTATTTTAGTTTGAACTCACTTATGTCCCTTTGTTTAAAAACCAATTCCAGAAGATCTGCTGAACCAAATTGAGTGATTCAAATTTTGTTAGAAAGCTACTGAAAAGATCTATCCAAGCCCGTTGGATTTAATTCATTTAGAGTTGGAGATCTCTCCTAGTAAAAATAACAACACAGAACCTTTTGCACATTCAAACATTTTTATAAAATCAAACATAATGGGTTTTGAGTTGATTCCAACTCTCAAAAATCACATTTAACCATACCTATCTGAATATGTAATAATATTAAGGTTTACATGCAGTGACTTTGGACTAGTACCAAAATAATGCTATATAGGCATTTCTAGTCACTTTAAATCATTAATTATTAAACTTAAACTTAATTAAATGTGTTCCAACCTTTAAATCACATTCCCATATGTTAGAATATGTGGTGATGACATGTGTCCATATGATCCCATATTTTAATTGGTGAATATTAAATCTTAGTTATTTTTCAATGAGTAGAAATTACTTTTCTTAAATAAAAAGAATAAAGCTAGTAAATAAAACCTTGTGATGCTTGTGATGATAATAGATAATCAAATGTGTGCCTTAGAGTGCTAAGTAGCCTAGTTTAGTATTGTTTGGTGATTGTGTATCTCGTATGTATTTATAGACGATAGTACCGACCAAGCTTTCGAGGAGGAGGAGTTCTACCCGGAGGAAGAGGAAGAAAACTTCAACCACTTCACCAACCAAGGCAAGCTAACACTTGCAAGTATTAACTTAGCAAGCCATCATTAACAATGCAAGTTCACCCTTGCAAGCTATATAACCTAAGCAAAGACATTAGGCATGCTTTGGTTATACCAAGTGGACTAGTACCTATTTCCAAGTTTACTTTCAAGCTTTTACTTTCTTTACTTTACCAAAGTCCTTTACTTGTTTTGAAGGTAGCATAAAAAGTATAAACCTTGACCTATCTAGATAACTTTAGATGTCATTCTATAGCATGAGATTTATCTTAGCATCCCACCTTAGTGAACACTCTTAACTTAGTAGCTTAGAGCCAGATCAAAACTTGAGTCACTTTAGATGGGAACACTTGGTGAAAATGAATTGTGAAAACCTTGGAATGATGAGTCATTCTATTGAGATGTTTTGACATGTGTTGAGAAACACAAATGGTTTATGATGATGAAAATATTAAGGCATGAGCCTTAGCCCTTTTACAAAAACTGATGGTTGGATTCGGATGTGATACCATTCCAATTTTACCGTACAACCACAATACTTGAATTGGGTAAGGCTTAGCCAGAAGTTTATATGCATTAGTATTAGTTCCCTCGCGGGAGAGGTTTGAGCTGAGGCTACCTCTCAATGTTGTCCACCTATGCAGTGCCCAAGATGACAGATGGTCATGGTTGAGAGGTCATGCTCATAGGAGAGGTGCTTATACTAGGGTGTGTAAAGGAAAGGTTATGTTTGATTATCTCCATACTAAGTATGATGATTCAGGGTTATCCCTGAAAGATGTAACGAATCTTGTGGTGAAAGTGTACCACCTCTGCAGAGTGTCAAACTATTCGAATAGCCGCGTTCGCGGTTATGGATAGTTGGAGTGGCCATAATGTTTCGTTGTCAGATGTTTTCAAAATGACTTATGAGATGACTGATGAATCTTGACTTGACCACAACAGAGTTGTGACTATGACACTAGCTTCCCAACTTAAGTGATTCTAGAACTTTATTTTATCTTTCTTTGTTTCTGAACTCAGCTTAGGTTTCAAACTTAACTTCTTAGTTAAAACTTCGCTTTAGCTTTTCCCACTAGAACTATACTACTTGTTAGTGGTAGTTTGCGAGTACTTAAAGAGTACTCATGGCTTTTGTCCCTGGCTATTCCTGTAGCTAGACTATGAAGGAGACTACCAAGATGATGGACAGCAGGACGGATATGATAACTAGGACTATATGTCTTCGTCAGCATTGCATGTGCCCCTGAAGATGGACCCCACCGCTACGCTTATTAATTATTCCGCTGCTTGTTGTATTAAGACTGGATCATGAGATCCTTTATTCGTGTAAGACCTTATATTGGTTTGTAATGGATGATGTACTGTGATATCCAATCTGTTATGTCTCGCAAAAATGGTAATCCTGGGATTGCGATGTATGACATAACAGGCATCTGGGATTAAAAATCCGGGTGTTGACACCTTGGTTGCACACCATTTTCACATGCTTGAATCAGAGCTAATTCAGACATTTGTTTGTTGTTATGTTAAACAAACATTGTTTTCTTGGAGATCTGCATTTTCATACGTGTGGTAGATAATCACTCTCCCTGACTTGGATCCCTGAAATAGAGGGAGAATGTCCTATTTTTTAATTATTATTTGGACAATCTCTAAATTCAAAATCATTGTCGACCGGCAAAACCTACCACCTACCCCGTTTGAATCGGAGGCATGAGTTGATGTGAGTCTCGCCTTAAATTCCTGACCAAATGGCGTTCAAACTACATAACCTTTTTTCTAGTAATAAAAACTTGGTAGGCAGCCAAATTCAAAATCGTAATCGAGCAGGAAAATAACCCACCGACCCCGAAGCATTTCGCACCCCCTCTGTTTCAAACATTTTCAGGCAAAATCACCCACTGAGGTAGTACCATTTTTATAATATTACATGGACCCTGGACAAAATGAAAATTTGAGTCAAGTGGCAAAATTTACCGCCTATGCTGTGTGAATGGAAGGTATCCAAGTTTCTGTGCAAAAAAAATGTTTATGGATGATCAGTTGATGTGACTCTCGACCTTGAATTCCTGGACAGATAGCGTACGGTCTACTACCTTTTTCTATTAGTAGATGGAGGCTAGCCAGATTCAAAATCTCAAACGAGCGGCAAAATCACCCACCTACCAAGCATTTTTTGCCCCACCGTTTCAAAAACTTTGAGCCAAAATATCCCACCGACTGGGGGAGTACCATTTTTCTATTACTATTATTAGATGGGTGCAAGCCAAATTCAAATTCTCAATCGAGCGGCAAAATCACACACCAACCTTGAAGCATTTCACGTCCTTCCGTTTCAAAAACTTTAGAATTTAAAATTCCAAATCTACCCATTGTTCAGACGACAAATGGGCATGCTAAAGTCGGTAGCTCGGGGGCACAATCATAATTATTTTTTCTGCTCACCTCTATGGTCCCGATTCCCCCAGTTTTTTCCGCCGGCCCTCCCAAAAATCCCAAGCTCATATGTCCCCTCCACGACCACCATGCGCACTGGCTTGAACTGCGGTCTCGTGCACCGCCGCGCAGCCGCTTCACCGACGCTCACCCACCAGATCTAGGAGTTGCGGTGTCATTCACCATGCCGACGGTGTCATCAACCGCCCAAGCTCTGCTTCCTCGCTGCCGAAAGCTACCCAACCGTACCGGATCCGCTTCACCGGTCTCCACCGGGCGTGATCTAGTTCAAAGAGTTCCATGTCCATCGCTCCAGACCAGTTGCACGGCCATCGCCGTTCACTGCACCGGATCTGCCTCAGCGACGCTCTTGTCCACCGCTTTCAAGCAGGCATCAACTGCTTTCAAGATCTGCTTCCCCGACGCCAACAGCCACCGCAACCGCAGCACCCTCAGTGACCTGGACGTCACTCGTATGGTATCGACGATGCTTAGACACCTCTCCGACCAAGGTTAACCAAATCTCCAACCCGTTTTTGTTTTGTCAGCGGTATAGCAGGTTCAAGCCTATCACAGTGAACTGCATTTTTGTAATCGGCAGGTATAGCAGCCAGGGCTAGCCCGCGCCACCATATGGTGTGCCCACCCTGGTGCCCTACTCCGTCTTTGCTTCGTGTTTCCGTGTTGCTCCGGGAAAACTAGGCATATTGGCTTTTGTCCCGTCCAATTCCGAGAATATTGATTTTCTGCCTTTTCTGGAACCAAAAACAGAAGAAAACAGGCAACTAGCACTATGGCATCTTGTTAATAGGTTAGTCCCAGAAAACATATAAAAATACCTCAAAGTGTTGACAAAGCAAAGCAAAGTAGATACTAAACAAGCATGGAACATCAAAAATTATAGATACGTTAGGAACGTATCAACATCCCCAAGCTTAACTCCTGCTCGTCCTCGGGTAGGTAAGTGATAAAAAGAACGAATAATTTTTGAGGTGACATGCACCATCATAAACTTGATCAAAGGATTTGTAAAACATTGATAGTTGGGATCATAATACTTCAGCATAGCATGAAAGATAAAGTTCTAACAATAAGACATAGCAACTATGTTGCAACATGAAAAGGCACAAACAAAAGATTCATTAATAATAATGCTTTACAAGACGTTTGTTTGTTTCATATGGAGAAAACATAGCATAGTGGCATTAAGCTTGTCCCTCATAGAGTAGCAAACATAAATGCATAGGACACCTTCAAAGTTTATAAGAGTGACTAGATACAAATAGTTTAAGAACAAGCAATATCAAAGTTATGCATCAATCAACAAGTCTTGGGACAATGCACATAGAACTAAGAATGGCCACTATGCTCTCAAAGTAGGTGCATAAAGATAGAAGGTGGAGACTCAACATAAAAGTAAAAGAAAGGCCTTCATAGAAGGAAGTAGGGATTCAATTTTCATAAAGAGCTTTCAAAAATTATGGTACTTATTAGCTTTCAGCTCTCATTGCCCCTATCATAAGCATCTTGAAGTGATTAAGGTTAAAGTGAACAAACTATGGAGTATATGCTTGACAAAGTATAAGTTGGAAATCTCATGTCCTTTGAATACGAGGGCCGCTCCTCATGCTACTCAAGTTTAGTCACCGGTAAGTTCTTGTCATCGTAAGTACATGTGTATCATAGAGAACCGCCAACGGGGTACCCCTTGCCCGATGATACGAAAGAATCCCATATCAAAATGACAAGGCAAGCAGACAACGAGCATCTCAGCAATCTTCTTATTTACCATGGGAATATGGTGCTTTTTTCTCTCTTTTCTCTTTTCATATATCTCTTTTTTTCTCTTTTTTCTCAAACTCTGACTCTTTTTTTATAAGAAGAATGCTTCATAGACAGCTCATTATGGTTACGCTGCAGGTCTCCACCATGACAACATGAATTAGACCAGCGGCCCAGGCGTTTCTCTAACACACATACATAACTCCATGGACTTACAAGCTCCCCTTTCATTTCACACCGACGACATCCATAGACAAAAGAGCATGATATCAACAAGGTACAAAGTACAAGTGCAATGTTGAAAGCGTTCCCTATGACAGCATGGTTCTGCTAATCTCCAACAAATAAGTGTAAGCATATACAACATAGACGACACAATGGTTCACGTTTATTAAGGGCGCGAAAAGTAAAGTGTGCCATCAAGTTCGTGAGAGCTTTAATCACTAGTTTTCTCATAACAAGTTTAATTCGGAAGGTAGAAAAAAACATGAATATACTTGGAATAGCATAAGCTAGTAGGTAGGTATGGTGGACTCTTTGGAATAACTTGGTTTAAGGAATTGGATGCATGAGTGGAACTCATACTTGGTTATGGAGGCTAGCAAAAGACTGGAAGCGACAAACTAAGAGAGCAATAATGGCCATAATCATGCAGAGCGACAAAACGTCATTAATCAAAGCATAAAGTGGTACTACAAGTTGAAAACTAAAGGATCATCAAGGCTATGGTGACTTGGTATAGTCATAACATGGTGTGAGCATGTGCCAAGTCAACCCAAATAAAGCATCAAAGGAGAATACCACAATACTATGCTTTAATATGCTAAAACAACGCATGATCCTTACAAGGCACATTAAGCAATCTCAATTGTTTATAACATGTCATGCTACAGCAAAGATCACTAAGCATAAAGCCAAAACAATATCAAGCATGGCATGACAAAGCATAGGCCACAGTCAAAAACAAGCTATCTTTACCATTTAAGCATGAACTTTCCTACTCTTTTCCAATCCAAACCAAACTATTTGAAAACCAATGCATGAATGAGGGGGTCCAACCAATTTATTCAAGAAAACTAAGAAACCCAAGCAAACAAAAACCAAAACGAAAACGAAAAAGAAGACGCTCCAAGAACAACACAACTGTGCATGAAACAATAAAAATGAAGTGTTTGGAAGAAACCTGAGATTTTTATTGATGAAGAAGCGAATGCCTTGGGCATCCCCAAGCTTTGACACTTGTACTTCTTGGATATTTCTTGGGGTGACACGTGTGGGATCCCCAAGCTAGAGCTTTAGTCCATTCTTCATCTCATTACATCATTCTCTCCATACACCTGAAATTTTTCCTTCATACAAAACTTCACACGATCTTTATTAGCAACATTAGTGCACTCAAGATAATAAGTCTTTGGGTTCATTTCCAAAACCAATAAAACTTCCATTAAAACACAAGCTACTGTAGCACTTCCCTTGAAAAACTCAATTCCCCAAAAAGAACCCAAAAAAGGAATCAACAAGAAGCAAATGCAAATAATGGCAGAAATCTGTCAAAACAGACCAGCAGGTAAAAACCAATTTTTTCAAAGACCTTCTGTTGCTCAAATCGAAAAGTGCTGAACTAACGAAAGTTAGATAACAACCTGGGGCAGAGGCAAAAAATTTCACGCCTCAAAACAACGTACAGAGATTTTACACGAATTTTTACGGTGAAGCACAAAAATCTGTTTTGGGACAGCAACTTTCCCAATCATTACTTCTCTCTCATTAGAGGTTACTCTTGGCACAAAAAGCAAATAAAAAGGATAAGGAGTGGTTATTACAGAGGTAATAACTTCCAAGACTTAACTAAAACATTTGGGTTATCTCCCAATAAGTACTTTTCTTTAACGCCTTTAAGTTAGGCATGATAGTTTGAGAAGATGCTCACATAAGAAATATGAATTGAAGTGAAAGAGAGAATCAACAAGCAAATTCAAAGCACATTTAAGTCTAACCCACTTCCGATTGCATAGGAATCTTGTAAATAAACAAGTCATGAAAGCACAAAGCAAAAAGCATTGGAAAGCAAAACAAGTGCAACTTCAAGACTTTCAACATAAATAGGGGAAACATAATATTATTGAGACGCATAAAACCATGTTTCCCTCTCTCATAATAACTTTCAGTAGCATCATGAATAAAATTAACAATATAACTATCACATAAAACATTCTTATCATGAGCCACATGCATGAAAGAATTAATACTCTCCACATAAACATAGTTATCCTTATTAATTGTGGTGGGAGCAAATTCAACAAAATAGCTATCATTATTATTCTCATCACCATAATCATCAAATATAGGAGGCATATTGTAATCATAACTAATGTTCTCCTCAATAGTAGGTGGATTGAAAATACCATATTCATCATTGTAATCATCATATATTGGAGGCATAGTATCATCAAAGTAAATTTTCTCCTCCGTGCCTAGGGGACTAAAAAGATCATTTCCATAGAAACTAGCTTCCCCAAGCTTAGACTTTTCCATAGCATTAGCAATAATGGTGTCCGGAGAATTCATACTAACAACATTGCTATTAGCATGCAAATAAAGTTCCACGGGTTTTTTAATTTTCTCTTCAAACACTTCATGTCCTAACTCAAGATAAATGCTATAAAGCTCTCTAATTTTTTTTGTTGTTTTCCATTAAGACTAACTAGTGAAAACAAGAAACAAAAAGAAAAAATTGCAGAATCTAAAGGAAATAACTTCGAGCACTCACACCGGAGGATGTGAGTACCTTTTACCTTACCTCCCGGCAACGGCGTCAGAAAAGAGCTTGATGTCTGCGCACTTCTATTCTTGTAGACAGTTATTGGGCCTCCAAGTGTAGAGGTTTGTAGAACAGCAGCAAGTTTTCCCTTAAGTGGATTACCCAAGGTTTATCGAACTCAGGGAGGAAGTGGTCAAAGGTATCCCCTCTCAAGCAACCCTGCAATCAAGATACAAGAAGTCTCTTGTGTCCCCAACACACCCAATACACTTGTCAGGTGTATAGGTGCACTAGTTCGGCGAAGAGATAGTGAAATACAAGTGGTATGGATAATTATAAGTGGTAACGGTGCCAGAAAATAGCTTGCTGGCGTGTGGTTGACGTGGGAAAAGACTAAAGGCAAACTAAAATAAAGATGGAAGCAAGCAAACATGTAACAGATCTAATTGCAAACAGTGTATCAATGCTTAGAACAAGGCCTAGGGATCATACTTTCACTAGTGAACACTCTCATAGAAATATCTTCTCTTTATGATACTGCTCTAAACTACTCTCCGGTTGGACACTCTAATCATTGGTAGGGCTATAACAGCATACCTCAAAGTTCGCTTTCCGCATCTAGATAACCCCACATTGTCACCTTGAGCACTAGATGGTTCCAACAAACACCACAATTTCATAAATACATCCAACTCCAAATATAACTCATAACAAGTATTTATGATCTCTAGCCTAAGTGCCACCATGGTGTGCACACTGTCAACTTCACACACATAGGGAGAGCAGAGATCTATTAAACCACTTGAGTAGGAAGGTAGATATACTTGATTACAAAGCTCATGATCACAATATGATCATGCATAGAGAGATAGATGAACACATCGCTACCAGTAGAACCCTTAGCCTCGAGGAAGAACTACTCCCTCATCATCATGTGAATCAACAATGGTGATGGAGATTGGCGGTGGAGATCGATGGACATGGCTCCGGGGGCACTTCCCCATCTCGACAGGGTGCCAGAACAGAGACTTTCTGTCCCCGAATCTCCCCTTCGGTGGTGGCGGTGCTGCGGAACTTTTCGTGGCTGGAGGCTGGTCGATTTAGGGTTTTTGCATCGGGAGGCATCTTATAGGCGAAGAGGCAAGGTCGGTGGGCGGCCAGGGGGCCCACACCACCTGGTGGCGTGGCCAGGGCTAGCCCGCGCCACCATATGGTGTGCCCACCCTGGTGCCCTACTCCGTCTCTGCTTCGTGTTTCCGTGTTGCTCCGGGAAAATAGGCATATTGGCTTTTGTCCCGTCCAATTCCGAGAATATTGATTTTCTATCTTTTCTGGAACTAAAAATAGAAGAAAATAGGCAACTGGCACTGTGGCATCTTGTTAATAGGTTAGTCCTAGAAAACATATAAAAATACCTCAAAGTGTTGACAAAGCAAAGCAAAGTAGATACTAAACAAGCATGAAACATCAAAAATTATAGATACGTTAGCAACGTATCAGGCTTCAACAGTATCGGGCCTACTTAACGCAGCTTGTTAATGGGACGCACGGTATTCGAAAAGTGTGGGCTTTTGTAGGCCGAAACAGTAACGGGCGTGACATTCACGGATCGCCGATGGCCACATCTTTGGGCCCATTTCAAACATTGTCGGGCGAACGAGCTGTAATCTTATTGGGCTTTCTTAATGGGCCGGCCTACTTAATTATGAGCAGGCCTTGGCTAGGCCTGGCTTCTACCATAGTTTCCGTGGTCGTTAACGGCGGTAACCGGCCATTAACGGCGGGTGCAACGTGGCATTTTGCATGACGTCAGCAGTCAACGTGGCTGGCAAACAGATCTACGACAGAACAAGTTTTTGTGGCTGAAGGGTGCGATCTGCCACGGTCAGGAAAAAAACATGGTAGATTATTTTGTGATGGGGCTTTTACCACGATGGGAATCCGTCGTAGAAGCCTTTTTAGCCACGAAAAACAGGCCTTCAACCACGAAAATCGTCCGTTGTAAAAGCCAACTTTTCTTGTAGTGTCTATTCTAGACTAATTATTGTAGCAACCACTACATATGTCAATTTTGATATATGGTAGTTGAACAAACAAAACAAGATTGTTATAATAGAATAGTTACCTAGGACGTATATATGACATGGTTCGAAAGGTTTTGTTAGATCAAAGGATGCTACAAGGACATGCAAACTTCAATGGTTAAGCAAGCATAGCGGAGTTGGAATCTTCACCATGATGAAATTGTTAAAAGAGTTTAATTTCATCGGAGACGATGAAGATGCTTGCATTTGCAAGAAATTAAGTGAGAGCGCTGAGATATATTTTTAATACATTATGTAGAAGACATGGTGTTGATTGGAAATGATGTATCTTTTATTGACACGGGCTAAGAATTTCATTAAAATTAGATTTTGATGAAAGACTTCGGCAAAACCAGAATATTAGGCATTAATGACTATATAGATAGATTGAGGCGCTAATATGGTTATGCCAAACGTACATATATGAGATATTGAATGAGTTCAATATGGAAACGACAAGAAAAGTTCTTGCCGCATGAAAAAGGTATTGACACTTGGTGAATGAAACGAGATTCAAGTGTTTTGACACTTGATGAGTGAAATCACATGAATATTTTGATCAATAATATATACCGTGATATGTACATATCCAGATATGTCATATGCTCTAAATTTTATGAGCATATACTAGAATGACTCATAAGATGATCATTGTACGATAGTAAACGATATTCTTATGATCTTTGGAAGAACTTAGAATATATCATGTATACGTGACAAATAGTTAAAATTAGTTCATTGTAAAGTGTTACATTGATACTAGTTTGTCACAACATACAAATTAAATTTATCTCAATTTAGCCTATGAGTGGCACAATGTAATGGAAAGGATGTTCCATGATGGATTTGGATGAGTTCCAAAGTTGAGACATTGTGATAGATACTACAACAAAAGTCTATGTATATGACTGCTATAGTAGCAGCAAAGGAGGGCATTTGTGTTAAGTAGTTTGTTATCAAACTAGGCGTGGTTCAAAGTGGACTATTACTATGAAGATATATTGTATGACAATAATATCAACATATTTTAACCCAAACAAACTAAAGGCCTCACCAAAGGACCAAATTTATACAATGCCATCTCATTTAAGAATGAGTGATGCGTAGAGACGCAAATGCATGCAAATACACATAGACCTGAAAGTGTCAGATCTGGAGATTATGTTTACCACTAGAAAACGTGTATATACAACACCAGAAAGCCATAAGTGTTGAATGCGCAAGTTTACAAACTATATTATTGACTCTAGTGCAAGTGGGAGACTGAAGGGAATATGCCCGAGAGGCAATAATAAAGTTGTTATTATCTTATTTCATGTTTATGATAAAAGTTTATTTTACATGCTATAATTGTATTAATTGGAAAAGTTAATACATGTGTGTTTAATAAACAAAATACAAGGTTTCTAGTAATGCCTCTCATATTGTATTAATGTTTCCAATCAATACAAAATAACTAGGAACCCCTTATTTGTTTATTAAACACACATGTATTAACGTTTCCAATCAATACAATTATAGTATGCAAAATAAATATCTATCATATACTTGGAATACGATAATAACAACTTTATTATTCCCTCTCAGGGCATATTCCCTTCACTTTGTTATGAATTGTTTAATTTCCATGTGTTCTATGGATCACGAGTAGTCTCCACGGGTTAGGAGCGAATCATAGACTTGTAGCTCATGCACCAAACAATAATAGGAAATCCATGGTTACCATGTCATTTGTATGTGGTTTGTCCTTGCTCCCTACATGATACGATAGTAGAAAGCCTTTGGAGGTAATGGCAAACCAACCAAAAAAATCGTGAAGTAAATTCCTATCAGGAAATCAATGTGTGCACTCATCAAAATCATTTGCCAGGTGTAGCACTCCGGTGTCATCGGCTAACATCGAATAGCAAAGCCATGTTCTTTCTGTCGGAGTACTCAACATTGTGTGAGAAATGGGGTACTTGGCATATAAAAGTTAAGAGATGGAGATGGGGATGACGGTGCCAACTAGCATTGTGTTGACTGAGTATTCCCTATAGGAAACTCGGCAAAGCTTGGATCACCAAAGCACGCTACGTCTCCCTTACATTTGCCGAGTGTTACACCCAAATGCTCGAAAAACATATGGGGCACATGGCATGTGGCACGATCCGTTTCTCCAAGGTGTCCATATAGATTGAGCAAGCCAAGTGTTCCATATGTCTATTTACTTCAAGTGCAGATGTCTAGGGTCTATTTACTTGGACTCTAGACATATCCTTGCACATCGAGTTCCATATGGCATAACCAAGGTTGACCAAGCATATATCACATGCACCTAGTGAGAGCAGATTAATATGTTCAAGCAAGCACATCGAGTATCCATATGACCTAACAACGATTGACCAAGCATATACATGCGACATCGAAAGTATTGTCCAAGGATATATCAAGGGTGTGTTACTAGGGTTTTAACTACAACTTTTAGTACTTGTATAGAATCTTGCTAGTGTTGTATCTATGGTTCTAACTAGAAAGTTAAGGATATCTAATGACGGTTAAATTTTTAATCACATAGTACCACGAGGGTTATTTGGGATTGCATGTGAAGATCCATCTCCATGATAATTTGATCCTGCAAATGGATGTTGCAGAAGGTTGAGATAGTTAGAACAACCTTCTATGGCTAGGAAGGCAAATAATGTTGATCAAAAGGTTTTGAGAAAACTCACGGGAGTGTGTGGAGCACATACTATTGGGACATAGGTAGTGCAACACCCGCAGAAAATTAAATTTGTATACCACACATCACCAGGATCTACGCTTAACGATTAGGCCACGAGTTTGCTTGTGGTGTTAATTGGGTATGAGTTTTTTTATGTTGGGTGACTTACATTTATGACATTGCATGCCATTTAATGCTAATGTTTGCCATTTCCATCAACATTTTTTAAATGCGTGTCATTTGGAATTGTGAATTTGCATATGGTTGATTCTAGGCATGGAATAATCCGTGTTTGAATATTGTGGTGTTAAAGTTGTGTTATACATAGAGTACATGTTGAGAAGTGGCAGCAAAAATAAGGGTAGAGTTTTAGAGGGGTATCACTAGAATTGGATGAGGTTTTCAGGTGTTATGCGATTGAGCATGCACCTAAAAAGAAGTGAGCCTATCGCACTTGGTTAGGAGAGTGGATGCACGATCCAGCCACACAGGTTCAAGTCCTCACGAATACGAAATTGGTTTCTTATTATTTCAAAAATTAAACTCGATGGGGGTTTCCCACCCGCTTTCCTTTCAAAAAAAAACATGCTCCTAAAAGAAGTTTAAGGCTCTCTTTTAAGGCTGTTGCAGAAAATACTTCATTCATAATTTTCTCTCTTGACATTTACACTATTTAATAAAAAAATAAAGAGATCTTACAGAAATCATGATGTGAGAACTAAACTTCGGGGAGCACGGGGCATCAAGTTAGTTTTGCGGTAATCACATTATGTTGAACTTATTTTATAAATCATGGTAAGTAGCAATAGGAAGATACGTGTCACACGGAAACTCTAGTTATATTTTGAAAATACAAACTTCCACACATCATATTGTATATCTATTTATATTTCCATGATTATGAACTCTTTCCATATGAACTATACCCAAAAAAACATAGTTAAACAATAAAATATGTTTAAGATTGGCTCGATCATAATGCAATCTCAGTCTATCGAAATAGCAAAACATAGCTTCACTAGGATTTTATGGAAAAATGATAAATTTGTGGACGAGGACGGGCATATTTAGTCTAGAGAAGCCTATTGTGATAAAGAAAATCATATAGTGTGGTTTGGAAGTCGCATGCATCGGCTTGTAAAACCCCATCAGGCATACGAAAGGTCTTTTTTAAAAGAACTTTCTTACTTTTCTAGATTTGCCTCGATAGTTATTCTCACTTAAAATAACATAAATGACTTACCGAAGCTAGAAAACATCTCAGACTGACTAAATTCTATAGACTGCACAATATGATTCCTCTGTCCTAAGATAATTGAACTTATAGGATTGTTTTTAAGCCAATCTACTTTACTGTTTGTGGTTTCCACCCGTATTTGTATTTATGTACGAACACACAAAAGTAGCATGGGGAAGCCGGATGAGATGAGCAGGTGCAGCGCATCACACGTCACGACACAATGGCCTACCCAAGCACTCTCTCCCTCTCCTCTCCTCTCCTCTCTCCTGGTCATACAAGTCTGCCTCACATGTCCATGCATCCAGCCAGCCAGCAGCAGCAGGTGCAGAGCATCCGGCCTCCCCCGTCGCTTTCACCAAGAAAAGATCGTCCCTATTTAATAAATTCTATTATTATGGATCTATCTAATCATGATGTGCAAAGAAGTCAGTACTACTACTACTAGCAGTCTTCATCTTTCGGATGCATGGTTGAATTTCAGTATTACTGAAATGAGAAAGCAATTATGGAAGCAAATACTATGGTAGTACAGCATTGTTGATGTAGGTGACTTTAGAAACATTGATCTGACTTCAGACAAAGAAAGGAATATTGATCTTTGGCTGATATATTAGATGAGCCTAACCCTTCCAACAGAAGCGTGCAACTTGGCTAAAAATATATCAAAATAGCAAGAAAATCTTGTGCTGTTTTTATATGTTTATTACTCCCTTCGACTCATATTAGCTGACTTGGATTTTTCTAGATTTAGATGTATCTAGTACTAAAAAAAAGATGCGTGTCCTCTCTCTAAAAAAAAGATGCTTGTCCAATGTACTAGTTTGCTTGGATATAAACCTAAACATGTGCAACTTGAAACACCAGATTTTGTTTTTTGCTAGTAGTAGTTGGAACACCGGATTTGTTTCAAACAGTGTGAAAATCTTGGACAGGATCATACACATGTTTTTTATATATGAACAAAATCTTGCACAGAATCCTACTAAACAACGGGATTAGGACAAAAGGCATCATCACTACACCACCACGTACTGTATTTCTTTACTATACTAGTACTAGCGAAGTTCCAAGTTGCAGCAATTAACGGCGGGGTGTCGCGTCTCCCCTTTCACATCCAACAGAAACCAAAATGGCGCTTTTTTCTGGTCACTTGCAGCTCCCGAGACATCCCCTCCGGTCCATCCTCTCTCTCTCTCTCTCTCTCTCCTCATTCCCCAACAATCGCGGCAGGCGGCAGCTGCGGCACAGGACCGCCGAGCAGCAGATCGAGTCGCCGCTCGTCGCTCTCACTCTCTCCCGCCCTTGGCTCAGGTCAACACCTGAGCAGCTCTTGCTTCGGTTGGTGCTGTTCTTGTTGGTTCCGGCGATCGGCGCAGTTTCTTGTGCTTCTGGGCGAGTAGCTAGAAGAGAGCTGCCTCCCTTTTCCCTGCTGTCGCTGCGGTGGATTCCTCTTCTTGCCTGCCGTCTTCCAGCTTGCCGCGTCGTCTCGGTCTGGTCAAGCCGGGCGCGCCGCCGCTCCGGTCGGCTCCGGAAGTCGCGGCACCGCGGGCAGGCAAGGCGTGCAGCGGCAGAATAGACCAGAGCAGAGTAGAGCGGGCAGATCAAAGAGATAAGCTCAAGTCTTTTGCTCAGGTAATTTCTCAGCCTCAAGCTATTCCTTGAATCCCAAATGATTGGACAAGTAGCTGGCTAGCCCACTGTAATATGTATCCGTTGCAATTTGGGTTGGGTCAAGGTAAGGGTTTGTGCCATGGACTGGCTGCTCTCTGGCAATTATTTCTCAGCTTCTCAAATCTCAGTTTAGGTTCCATAAAAAAAAACTCAATCTAGGTTCAACTAATCTGACATTGATTTGGGTGTTCCATGGATGGTTCAGTGTTAGACTCTGGGGTGTAAGTATGTAGTTTCAAGGTGTGCAGAGCTTGAGGATTTTAGTTTTAGGGACTGGGAATCTTTTTCACTAGTATCTTTGCCGAGAGGTGAAGTTAGTGCTGTTCTTTTGATGAATTAGTTGTTGTTTCCTGTTAGCAATGGACATGGATGCCGAGGAGGTTAGGGGTTTCCTTCTTCTGAATCTTCATGATCAAAGCTTGGAAATTTAATGTAGGTTGTTCTGAACAGTGGGAGCACACTCAAGGAGAATGGTGATCGCCCACTATAACTTGCTAGAATATTTTTTTGCATAGCATTGCATTTATATGGACACGATTGCTAAAATCTTACAAATGTCTGCTGTTCTTTTTCTATGTCGTGTTGATCTTGATATTTTTCTTTATTGCGTAGCCCAACTAGAGACTGTCATATGATTTGGTCTATTCTTACATATTATAGCTGCAGTTTGGAAGCTGTTTTCTTTTCATGGTTTTTGTGGAGCATTTGTTAACCAAGTCAAGTAAACTTCCTGCAAAAAATAAAAATAAAGTTAAGTAAACAGTTTGGTGTTATGTTGTCACAGGTAGGACTGTGGTGGTGCCTGTTTTAAGAAGTGCACTTCTCCGGTGACAACTTTTGCTGTTGCTAGATGGACGGATGCGATTGCATCGAGCCACTATGGCAGGCAGATGATCTTCTTGTAAAGTATCAGTACATATCTGACTTCTTTATTGCGATTGCGTACTTCTCGATCCCTTTGGAGCTCATATACTTTGTCAAGAAGTCGTCGTTCTTCCCTTACCGGTGGGTGCTCATACAGTTTGGCGCCTTCATTGTTCTTTGTGGGGCAACTCACCTGATTAACTTGTGGACTTTCGGCACGTATACCAAGACCATAGCGGTGGTAATGACAGTGTCAAAAGTTGCAACAGCAGTTGTTTCATGCATAACGGCATTGATGCTTGTGCACATAATTCCTGATTTGTTGAGCGTGAAATTGAGAGAGAGGTATCTGAAGGATAAGAATGAGGAGCTTGACAAAGAGATGGGGATTATAAGAACACAGGAGGAGACAGGGAGACATGTCCACATGCTAACACATGAGATAAGGAGTACACTTGACAGGCACACAATTTTGAGAACTACGCTTGTTGAGTTGGGAAGGACTCTTGGTTTAGCGGAATGTGCCCTTTGGATGCCATCCCGCTCTGGAACAGCCCTTCACCTGTCCCATACAATCCATAACAAGACTCCTCTTGGCCTAGTTGTTCCTACTAATCTTCCGGTTGTTTCGAAGGTTTTTAATAGTAACCGTGCAGAAAGCATCCCACATACTTCCCCATTGGCTTCAATAAAAACTGACACAAGCAAGTATGTGCCGCCAGAGGTCGTAGCTGTCCGTGTTCCACTGCTGCACCTTACAAATTTCGAAATAAATGATTGGCCTGAGCTATCTGCAAAAAGCTTCGCTGTAATGGTTTTGATGCTGCCTCCAGACAGTGCAAGAAAATGGAGAACCCATGAACTGGAGCTTGTTGAAGTTGTTGCTGATCAGGTAATTATCAGTTTCATATCTGTTCGTTCTTCTATACTTGTAATCAGAATCACCTGCGTGATTGTCTTGTAACCTATGGCTGGCGTCTAGTGTTATCAGGTTTAGAATCCTATATAATGCTGCATTTGTATCTTTCTTTGGTCTACTTTGTGCAAGTTTTCCTTAATGATTCATGGATAAATTTGTATTTTTTCTTTCATTTTGTAGATAGTTCGTTAAATGAAACTGCAATTTACTAAGCTAGCAAATCATTTTATTTTGTTTTGAATCGTGAAACAACTGTTTTTTCTGGAAGTCATGTTGTGTTAGTTTGTCTTATTGTTGACAAGCTCTGTAAAAGTCATTCAGCATTTGTATGCATCCTTGACTTTAACATTGGAAGTACTCCGTAGTTCTGTTGTCATTATTGACACTTTCGCTTCTTTATTAAAGAAATGTGCCATGTAGGACCAGCTAATTTTGCCACTGGATGTGTATTATGCTACATTCCCTATAAGCTTCTCTACAAGTTTCAGTTATTAGTACTACCAGCCTGGGCATGAATGATCAAATCATCCGATTTGATTGTGTTGTGTTTGAGTGGTATGTCCTTTAGTTGTTCTTCAGCATTTTTTCAGTTCACTTGTTCTACGACTATTAGAAACTTCTTGTTATTAATTTTACTGTTAACATTTCTGTTAGCACTTGGCTTTTAATGCTGCTATCTTTCTTCTGATGGATAATTCTCCATGCAGTTTTTCTTTATTAAGTAGATTTCACTACTTTTCATGCATTATGTTATTATAAAGATCATGACCGTGTTTGCTCATTTTTCTCATTTAGGTGGCAGTTGCACTGTCTCATGCTGCCATTTTGGAAGAGTCCATGAGGGCTCGTGATCTGCTGATGGAGCAAAATATTGCCCTTGATGCGGCACGTCGAGAGGCAGAAATGGCTATATGTGCTCGTAACGATTTTCTTGCTGTGATGAACCATGAAATGCGGACTCCTATGAAAGCAATTGTTTCTTTATCCTCCCTCCTTCTGGAAACAACTCTTACATCTGAACAACGCCTAATGATTGAGACCGTACTTAAGAGTAGTGATTTTCTAGCAACTCTTACAAACGATGTTTTGGATATTACCAAGCTTGGGAATGGGAGCCTTGAGCTAGAGATTGCTCCTTTTAACCTGCATGCCACCATTACGGATGTAAGTTCCCTGACAGCTGTTTTATGATTTGAACTTTGCTATTATGTTGCACGAAAAGAAGGGAAGGGGTATTTTTGTGTTGCATTTTAGGTCAACTCATTATTTCATCTTGTAGGTGGTTAACTTGATTAAGCCAGTGGCTGCATGCAAAAAGCTCTCGGTAATGGTTTCCTTGGCTCCAGAGTTGCCTGCATGTGCAATCGGTGATCGCAAGCGATTGATGCAAGTAATGCTAAATATTGCTGGCAACTCCATCAAGTTCACAAAGGAGGGTCACATTTCAATTTCAGCTTCCATAGCCCGGACAGATTCTTTGAGGGACCCATATGCTCCTAACTTACATCAAATTCCCTCTGATGGGTCTTTCTACTTGGTTGTTCAGGTTTGCTTTTGGACATTCACTCGCTCATTTTTTCCTTAATTCCTCAATGTGCCAAGTGTTGGTACAAATACAGTATGCATGACACAATTAGTTCCTAATGTTGCTTGGCAAAGCCCGGTCAGTTAATGCAGCAGTTTTCATTAGTTAGCAGTATTCCTAAAAGTAGACATTAGCGTCCCAGAGAGACAATTGAGGTGTACAATGTGATACCTTGAAGGGAAAATAATGATTTGGAGACTGATTGATAGTTTATTCACATTCTTTTGGCAAAATAAATGGGTATGTATGCATACAATAAAGCGTAAATATCATCTTTGAGTAAAACTAGAAAATGCCAAGGAGGAAGAAGATTCTAGCTTATTTGCGTCTGCCCATAGCAATGAGGTTCTCTTTGATGCTATCCGGTTGGATGTGAGCATGTCCGCATTGCCAATGACTACTGCACGAATTAACTAAGGAGCAAAAAATACCGGACTAGCTTAGGGTTATAATTAACAGAAGGTCTGACTGTCATATTCTCCTGTAGGTGAAAGACACTGGATGTGGAATCATACCAGAGGATATGGCTCACACCTTCATTAAATTTGCACACAGCGAGAATGCAGCAACGAAATGTCACAATGGCAGCGGATTGGGCCTGGCCCTCTCGAGAAGGTATAAAACTTCTGCACGTTCCCTTTTCTTCACCCTGAAACATGCCTTTATCACCACGCTCATCGAACTACTCGCTCTCCGGTTCCACCAGATTCGTCAGCCTAATGCAGGGGGACATCTGGCTGGAAAGCGAAGGCAAAGGCAAGGGCTGTGCGGCCACGTTCTTCGTGAGACTCGGCACGCCCAGGAAACCGAACGTGAATCACCGAAGAATGATGCAACCAAGCCAAGGAGGTAGAGGCCCCCCAGGTGGCGTGGATGCTCACAGCATATCGGTAATGGACGGTGGCGACGCAGGGGTCCCTAGGGCCCGGTACCAGTCAATCGCGTGAGTGAGAAGCAGAAGCGTGCAGGCATGCAACCTCCGCGGCTGACGGGGTGCGGGTGGCAGGCCCGGTTTTGTGACCGGAATCGATAGCTCCTGATGGATTGAGCTGTAGGGGGTGATTGGGTGAGTCCGGAATAGTGGCTTGCCCTTATTTGCGGCATGAGAGCAGTGCTGTGTTGTACATGAGGGTCTTGTTAGGGAGGCAAAAGACAGATATTACATTTAGGCAAACACCAGCAGCGAATTCCTGTGAAATGCCAGGGAGCCGCGAGTGTATGATTCTTAAACATGAACCTGGAAGCATTGATCTTACTAATGGCTCAGAAAACACCCGGCATTTTGACAGATGGTTTGCATTGATCTTACTAATGAACCTGGAAGCATTGATCTTACTAATGGCTCAGAAACAGTTGTTGCAGCATCTCCCTGCTGTTGCATTCTTAGTTCGTGCAGAAACAACAGGTTAATTCAGTTCAAACGTCTTGAGAGCTCGCCTGTCCATAGCCAACCTGAGCCCATCCTCTTCAGACGAAAGGTGCCATTGGAGCTCATCCTAGTGACCTAACTGGTGTGAGAGCACATCAAGGGGAGAAGATGGGGTGCACGTTAGGCATGGCAAGGGGACAACGGTTTCTCCAAACAGAATTTCCGCATGGGTTTCTCCAAGCAAGAAAACGTATATAGACAGAACCATTACATGCTTTGTAAGAAAACAATAATAGTGAGCATCACAATGGTGAACACGGAATACATTTGCCAAACAATGTCTTCATGCTCACAAACCCAAAACTGTTGACAGCGGTTCCCTGGCCAATAGGCTGTTATAGACAATGGTGAACCTTGTGAAATACATCATTCCAACAAGAGGTACAAAAAGGAAATTAAATTTTAACAAACTTCAAATAGTAAGTAGAATTTAACATGCTTAGACCGACCGAATTGGAGAAACAGCAAAAAGTATCCTGCTGAAGAATTTTCAAAGGTGTCAGGTGCAACACTTTCTCAGGAATATAACTTCGCCTGTTCTTCCACTTGTCCACATTTACTTTCCTGTTGCTTTGCAATTTCAAGTCCAATTTTTTTGGATCATACTTCGGTGGATTACTTTCAGTACCGACAGCAAACCCCAATGAAGCTCAACAGAATGACCTAACTGCAATTATACTGAACAGAGGGTACAAGAGGACTATGTTGGACATGGCCTGGACTTCTTTTAGCTGGGTATTGTAGCGCTGGAAATGGAAATCAGGAGTGTGGAAGTTGAATGAATAAGCAAAGATAAATGTTAATTTTTGGTCCAAAGACATCTATTTGATAAGGCTGTCTGTATAAGCATGTATAACAATTTCATTATAGATACTACATGAGAAAGAGAATTTCTGTCTTTGCATTTATAAAATTGTTGGAAAAATCTAAGGCTCTAGTGACAACTAAACTAAGCGTAATGGCAACACAGATTCACCATTTGACATCACAGTAGAAAATTTTCAGCCCAAATATGATGCAACAAAAGTGTCTTCATGCTCAAAAACTCATAACAGTAGACAGCGATAAGAATATTGCAAAATATCATTCCAACACGGAGGCAATAGGCTGTGCTACTCTCAGTACAAAGTACTTTACTAATTACTGTCAATTGCTCAAACAGAACAACAGTCGCACAACTCGGACAGCAACTAAGAGACCAACTTAAACCTTGAAGCCACGGCTGTTCCTCCTACCACGAGCCTTCTCAAACTTCCTGCCCTTGGCACGCACGTAGGGCTTGGTGTGGCTGTGCGGCACACCAGGAGCCTTGCCAAAGTGCCTCACTGCCTCACGGGCATTCTTGGGTCCCCTCAAGAGGATCTGCAGATGCACAGATTTGCCAATTGAGAATAAATACATGAACAAATGGATGGAAGATTTCCAAGTGAATACACATTATGAAGGACCAACACTGCACAGATAGTTGATTCTCTAACCAAATACTAAGTACATTTCTACCTCCAACAGAAACAGAACAAAAACAAGAGAAATCATGTTTTGAAACTAGTATGCTCAGACATAACAATAACGCTTAGTCCATATCACAAACGACCCACAAAGGGAAGTTTTCATAGAGCTGGGATTATAGTGTATCATCATTGCATAATTAAACACCACATAAGCTGTGGTTTATTAACAAAATAATTAAGATCCTAATGGGTACAACAAAAGATAATCAAGGTTAAATGTATTGAGCTCAGATACAAAAGAAAAGTTCATATCACGACTACCCACAAAGGGAAGTCTCATAATGAGCTGGGTAATAGTATCATCATTGCAAAAACATTCATCACAAAATGCTAGTCCCTCTGTTCCACAGCATAAGCGTTTATATTGTGGAACAGAGGGAGTAACACCAAAGCAACACCAGAAACATAAAATGTTCTTTCAAGTCAAAATAAAAAAAGACACTATATACTCAGATATAACTATAACGTTTAACTGAGATCAAACAACCCACAGAGGGAAGTATTTCATAGAGCTGGGATTATAGTGTATCATCATTGCATAAGGAATCACAGGTCATATTCAAAACAGAATTACAATTACCAAGTCAACTAGTAACACTCTGGGGCTCAGAAGTATGCCAAAATGTTAAAACAGCTAAACAAACAGGATAAAAATCTCAAGAGGAGCTCAGATACAATGGATAAATTACATATCACGACAACCCACAGAGGGAAGTCTCATAATGAGCTGGGTAAAAGAGTATCATCACTGCAAAAATCAGGACACTATTACCAAACCAGAACAATTTGACAACAAAAAATAATTCAAGGTTTTGCAACCAAGCATAAAGAACTTTGTAAACTGTTCCCTCAGTAGAATATATTACTCGTCAGATGGTATCAGTATTAGCATGGTTAATGCATCATTGGGAACCTTTCAAATGTCAAAACCATACATTGTTCAACAATAAACGGTAGCTTTAAAAAAGTTGTAGGCAAACATGACGTAAACCAAACTACTTGATTCATAGACTACCTGGGATACAGGCATACCGCTTAATCATAATGAGTTTGAAAATGTGGATGAACATAAATAACTGATGCATCAGTAAAAATCTTCCACACTTTACCCTAAACTAGAATGGTAGTGCTGAACCAAAGCAATTGCACAGTGCAAGAGAAATCAGTAGTTCAGAAAGACAAAATAATCATACCGTGTTCTCCCCCATTGGAGCACGGAGAGCAAGCTGGTCAAATGCGAGGCACTCCCCACCAGCATTGACAATCCTTGCCCTCGCTGTCTCTGTGAACCTCAGGGCGGTAACCTTCATGGCAGGGATCTCTTGGATCCTCTTGTCATCAGTGATTGTACCAACAACCACAGCGATATTCTTCTCCTCCTGTCACATATAACAGTAATATGAGCATCCTTAGCTTCGACAGAATAAAGGAACCAAAGTAAGAAATATCTATAAACCTAGACTTACAAAAAGTAAGCTAGTTTTGTAAACCAGGCATGACATGATAGATGATTTGCATCACACAGTACATGACAGACGAGGCAGCAACGATGCAGGTTCTACTAGATTAGAAGCAGCCAGTTATTTTTGTATTGGACAGTGGCACGGCATATGCGTACCTTTCCCTTCATGAAGTTGGAGAGGCGGCGCATGGAAAGCGGCGGGCGGTTGGTCTTGCTCATGAAGAGCCTCTTGAGGATGACAGCATTGAACTTGCTCTTGGTCCTCCTCACCAGGAAACGGTAGAGCTGCACTCCACAAGTAACCCAATATTCAAAACGCAGAACCAGACGGCGCATACGAGACAGAAAAGGTTGATCTACTCTATCCAATCTAACCAACAGCGCCGCATCCAAGAAATGGAGCGAAGCAAGCCATCGCTGGCGACAAGATGGGAATATATAGCTAAGCTAATCACCATAGATGCAGCGAAGGCTAAACAAATCGCAGGGCATTCGACGAGCCAACGCAGGCACGAGCGAGATTTCACAGAGAGAAGGATCACCGCACGCAGATATAGCGGTTCTCGAAGGGTTATACCTTGACGAGGAGCTTGAGGTACACATCGTCGGACTTGGGGCAGGTGCGCTTGGTCCTCTTGTTCCTCCCGCCGGCTTCGAGGTCGATACCCTGGGAAGGAAATCAGCGTTAGCGCCCGTACGTAGCATAGAGGAAACACGGCGGGATCTGGACGGAACGGGGGACGGGATACTGACCATGGCGGCGGCGGCGGTAGGGTTCCTTCGCTGCTATTGCTTCTTACCTCGTCCGCCTCCGGCTCGGGAAGGAGAGTGGCGGCGCGCGGAGGGGAGACTATATAGGGGCGGGGGTGGAGGCGTTGTTGGGGATGCTAGGGTTTTGACTAGTTTGGGCTTTTGGGCTGAGGGTGGGCCTGTTGCTGGGCCCGAGGAATGGGGGCTCTGTTCTGCGGGGTTTTCTCTGTTGGCGTTCTGTTGGGCGACTTATCATGTCTCGGCCTTCTCAAAAGGCCTTCTCAAAAGATTCGTACCTCTTTTTTTGTTTGTTTTGTGAGTTAAGTGATGGTAAGAAGTATTGGCCTAAACAAGTTATCTCTATCTCTACTATCTAAAAGGAACTTTGAGGTTCCGTTTTCTGCCAGGCAGCGCTACGTCATATGTTTCGTCCCGCCTCACCGTGTTTCGTATGTCCTTCCGCGTGGCCCCTCGCTCTGGTCTCACCCCACCCCGAGACTATGTCTTCCTGCTAGCTACAATTTCCAATTTCTCGTGGATCCCTTCCGCTCGCATCTTATCCTCGCAGTGAAATGCATTGGTGGTCCTAGTACTCTGGCTACGGATGGAACAGTCCCGCGACACAGAAAGTGTGTCAGAACGGTCCTGGAACTCATCGTGGATGTCCACCTACGGTCCTGCCTACGTATCATGGTGACGTGGCGATGAGGGTCGACCCGCGACGGCGCTCCGCGCTGGCCCCTGACGAGTGCGACGACGGGGCGAAACGTTATGAGGCCAAAATTTCCCTTCTGAAACCCTAGATCGACAGAGTGCACGACAGAGCCACCGGAAATCACCGGAGCTCATCGGTGTAGCTGACCTCGCTCGTCTGCAACCTTCAATCCCTCATCCGCACGTTCGTCTAGGCAAGCTTTCCCCCTCTCTTCTTCTACCTCTGCTTTTTGTCATGGGTGGTGGCAATGGCGGGAGCTCGTCGGAGGGCATGCGGTCGCGCTTCCCATTGGTTGTGTCCGACAACTGCAACTTCCAGAGAGTGAAGCTTTACGTCTCCAAGACTGAGGACAACTACCTCAGGCATTTCTATAAGTGCCCGAAACATGGGGTGTGTGCTCTATCTTTTCCTCTTTTCTGTGCAATTTGAATTCAGAAGCTGATTTGGTTGTTCATTTATTTAAATTCAGACACGCAAAGGTGGTTGCAATTTCTGTAAGTGGGAGGATGTGTATGAGGAGTACCTAGAGAAGCTCGGATTGATCTGCCAAAATCAGACAGAGGCCAGCAGCTCACTGAACTTGTTATCTGCAAGAAGCAATAGTGGATTATCAAAGAAGAAGATGATAAATGGTGGAAGAAATGAAAATCAAAGGGAGCTGAAAGAGATTGTGGTGCTGCTCAAAGTTATTATCTGTTGTCTTTTTGTTGTAGTGTGCTTGATGATTATGGTTGTTTGTAAGTTGTAGCATGTGTAATGTAACGGGTACTCAAACAATGAATGTGCAAGTGTAATGATGTTAGCTTTTGGTTGTACTCTGATGAAATATTTTGAAATATGAAATATGCAAGTGGTTTTGGTCACATCTGGTATAAGCATTTGTTGAAATGATTTGATGTGCTTAGTTATATGATGCAACATAATAGAGTTGACATAGAAGATATCAACATGGTATGATATCAGTTCTCACTGACATAGTTCATAGATAATTTTCACTGACACTACAAAAGGAATATGAAAGTAATTCTCACTAACATTATAGTTCATATTGCACTACCAAAAGGAATAACATGTTGTAGAACTAAAGACTAGGTGGAGGCCCTTTCAGATAGTCAAACATGGAGCCAGATTTTATTGGAACCTTGAAAGGAGCATGCATCCTTGTGTTGCTGCTAGCTTCAGCCTGTCTCTTGTTCTGTGCATCTGTATATTGAGCCAGTCTCTTCTTATCTGCCTTGGCTTGCTTTGTTGCCTCCTATGCTTCCTTCTTCTTAGCTTCTTGATCCATTCTCTTCTTTACTGCCTCAGCTTGCTTTACTGCCTCAGCTTGCTTCTTCCTTGCTTCTTGAGCAAGTTTCTTCTTTTCTGCAGCTATAAGCTTCTCCTCTTCTGCCATTTTCTTCTTCTCTACTTGTGCTAGTTTCTTTTCTTCAGCAGCTTGTTGATTTGCTTCTTTCAAAGCCTTTTTTTCTTATCTTTAGTAGCTAGATTCCTAGCTAAAGCATTAGCCTTTTTCTTCTTAGCTTCTTGTGCTCTTTCTTCCTCCTCTTGTTGCAGCTTGGCCATGGCTGCATCAAACTTGGCCTGATCTTCTACATCTCTTCTGGCAGTTGCAACCTTCAATTTAGCTGCTGCAATTACCTGTCTTTTCCTGAGTACATTTCTTTCTACAGTTGTTGTAGTTGGTTGAATAGGTGGCTGACTGAGCACATTGTCTTGAATGAATGCATTATATGGTAAAGGAGTGAACTGATTTGCCTCTCTTTGTGTGGATGAATGATGGACCAAAATATATCAAGCTCGTTGGGGAACCCCAAGAGGAAGGTATGATGAGCACAGCAGCAAGTTTTCCCTCAGATATGAAACCAAGGTTATCGAACCAGTAGGACCAAGGAAACACCTCCAAGGTGTTATTTCCAACTTGGAATCCTGCACAACACAACCACAGAACTTGCCCCCAACTTACAGTGAGGTTGTCAATCTCACCGGTTTTGCTGAAAATAAAGGATTAAACATATTGTGTGGAAGATAGTAATAGCTTGCAGAAAGTAAACAGAAAACAGTAAATAGTTGTAGATTGATGGTAAAAGAAAGGACCGGGGTCCATAGTTCACTAGTGGTGATTCTCCTTAAGATAGATGACATGTTGGGTGAACAAATTACAACGGGGCAATTGACAAACATCGAGAAAGCATACATGCATATACTAATCATCTTGACTCCTATGAGATTTGATTGGGCATTACAACATTATACATAGACCATGATCCAACTTCATCTATGACTAATGATCCACCTTCAGGTTATCATCCGAACCCCCTCCAGTGTTAAGTTGCAAGTGATGCCCCAAAATATATCAAGCTCGTTGGGGAACCCCAAGAGGAAGGTATGATGAGCACAACAGCAAGTTTTCCCTTAGTTATGAAACCAAGGTTTATCGAACTAGTAGGAGCAAGGAAACACCTCCAAGGTGTTGCTAGCTGGACTTTGGCAGGGCGCACTACCGACGCCAGTAGCAACGTGGAAACCTACACAACATAACCACAGAACTTTACTCCCAACTTACAGTGAGGTTGTCAATCTCACCGGTTTTGCTGAAAACAAAGGATTAAACGTATTGTGTGGAAGAAAGTAATTGCTTGCAGAAAGTAAAAAGAAAGCAGTAAACAATTGTAGATTGATGGTAAAAGAAAGGACCGAGGTCCATAGTTCACTAGTGGTGACTCTCCTTAAGATAGATGACATGCTGGGTGAAGAAATTACAGCGGGGCAATTGACAAACATCGAGAAATCAATATGCATATACTAAACATCTTGACTCCTTTGAGATTTGATTGGGTATTACAACATTATACATAGACCGTAATCCAACTGCATCTATTACTAATAATCCACCATCAGGTTATCATCCGAACCCCCTCCAGTATTAAGTTGCAAGCAACAGATAATTGCGACTAAAGTAAACAATATGATTGTTCTATGAACAAAGGATTGTTGTTTTCTCCCTAGTAGCAACATCACATCTAGTACCTTAGAGATTTCTGTCACTTCCCCAGATTACTAGAGGCATGAACGCACTATCGAGCATAAATACTAACTCTTGGAGTTGGTAGCATCTACTTGGCCAAGATAGCTACTAACAACGGAAATCATGCAAGATCACAAATAACAAAGACATGATAGAATCAATAATCAATCTGAAATAGCATCTCAATATCCATCGGATCCCTACAAACACAACATGTAGAATTACAAATAGATGACCTTGATCATGAACGGAGCTCACACGATCTAAACATGATAGCACAAAGGAGAAGAACCAGCCATCTAGCTACTACATGGACCCATAGTCCAAGGATGAACTACTCACGCATCACACCGGAGGCTTGCATGGTGATGAAGAAGGCCTCCAGGGTGAATTCTCCCCTCCGGTAGGGTGCCGGGAAGAGCTTCAGATCCCTCCCGATCTAGGGATGGAGATGACGGCGGCTACAGACTATTTCATGGAATTTTGATTGGGTCCTTAGGGTTTCTGTATCGGAGGCATCTTATAGGCGAGAGGGGAGGCCGAGGGGTGGTCTGGGGCGCGGGCCAGGCTTGTCCGTGCGGCCAGGTGGTGTGGCGGCCCCCTGGCCCCTCTCTGTCTCGTATTCTGGCTCCGTGTCCCCCTCGGTGAAAAACTGACTTTGGCTTTTGTCCCGTCCAATTCCGAGAATATTCATTTTCTGACTTTCCTGGAACCAAAAACAACAGAAAACAGGCAGTTGGCACTATGGCTCTTGTTAATAGGTTAGTCCAAGAAAGTGTATAGAAAGTACTCCAAAGTGTGGACAAAACATAAGAAATTAGATAAAATCAAGCATGGAACATCAAAAATTATGGATACGTTTGCAACGTATCAACATCCCCAAGCTTAACTCGTGCTCGTCCTCGAGTAGGTAAGTGATAAAAATAACGAATAATTTTTTAGGTGACATGCACCATCATAAACTTGATCAAAGTATTTGTAAAACATTGATAGTTGGGATCATAATACTTCAGCATAGCATGAAAGATAAAGTTCTAACAATAAGACATAGCAACTATGTTGCAACATGAAAAGGCACAAACAAAAGATTCATTAATAATAATGCTTTGCAAGACGTCTGTTTGTTTCATATGGAGAAAACATAGCATAGTGGCATTCAGCTTGTCCCTCATAGAGTAGCAAACATAAATGCATAGGACACCTTCAAAGTTTATAAGAGTGACTAGATACAAATAGTTTAAGAACAAGCAATATCAAAGTTATGCATCAATCAACAAGTCTTGGGACAATGCACATAGAACTAAGAATGGCCACTATGCTCTCAAAGTAGGTGCATAAAGATAGAAGGTGGAGACTCAACATAAAAGTAAAAGAAAGGCCTTCATAGAAGGAAGTAGGGATTCAAGTTTCATAAAGAGCTTTCAAAAATTATGGTACTTATTAGCTTTCAGCTCTCATTGCCCCTATCATAAGCATCTTGAAGTGATTAAGGTTAAAGTGAACAAACTATGGAGTATATGCTTGACAAAGTATAAGTTGGAAATCTCATGTCCCTTGAATACGAGGGCCGCTCCTCATGCTACTTAAGTTTACTTACCGGTAAGTTCTTATCATAGTAAGTACATGTGTATCATAGAGAACCGCCAACGGGGTACCCCTTGTCCGATGATACGGAAGAATCCCCATATCAAAATGACAAGGCAAGAAGACAACGAGCATCTCAATAATCTTCTTATTTACCATGGGAAAATGGTGCTTTTTCTCTCTTTCCTCTTTTCTCATATCTCTTTTTTTCTTTTTCTCTTTTTTCTCAATATTTGACTCTTTTTTTATAAGAATGCTTCATAGACAGCTCAGTATGGTTACGCTGCAGGTTTCCACCATGACAATATGGATTAGACCGGCGGCCCAGGCGTTTCTCTAACACACATACATAACTCTATGGACTTACAATCTCTCCTTTCATTTCACACCGACGACATCCATAGATAAAAGAGCATGATATCAACTAGGTACAAAGTACAAGTGCAATGTTGAAAGCGTTCCCCATGACAGCATGGTTCTGCTAATCCCCTACATATAAGTGCAAGCATATACAACATAAACGACACAATGGTTCAAGTTTATTAAGGGCAAGAAAAGTAAAGTGTGCCATCAAGTTCGTAGAGATTTAATCACTAGTTTTCTCATAACAAGTTTAATTCGGAAGGTAGATAAAAACATGAATATACTTGGAATAGCAAATGCTAATAGGTAGGTATGGTGGACTCTTTGGAATAGCTTGGTTTTAGGAGTTGGATGCATGGGTGGAACTCATACTTGGTTATGGAGGCTAGCAAAAGACTGGGAGCGACCAACTAAGAGAGCAATAATGGCCATAATCATGAAGAGCGACAAAACATCATTAATCAAAGAATAAAGTGATATTACAAGTCGAAAACTAAAGGATCATAAAGGCTATGGTGACTTGGGATAGTCATAACATGGTGTGAGCATGCGCCAAGTCAACCCAAACAAAAGATTCATTAATAATAATGCTTTGCAAGACGTTTGTTTGTTTCATATGGAGAAAACATAGCATAGTGGCATTCAGCTTGTCCCTCATAGAGTAGCAAACATAAATGCATAGGACACCTTCAAAGTTTATAAGAGTGACTAGATACAAATAGTTTAAGAACAAGCAATATCAAAGTTATGCATCAATCAACAAGTCTTGGGACAATGCACATAGAACTAAGAATGGCCACTATGCTCTCAAAGTAGGTGCATAAAGATAGAAGGTGGAGACTCAACATAAAAGTAAAAGAAAGGCCTTCATAGAAGGAAGTAGGGATTCAAGTTTCATAAAGAGCTTTCAAAAATTATGGTACTTATTAGCTTTCAGCTCTCATTGCCCCTATCATAAGCATCTTGAAGTGATTAAGGTTAAAGTGAACAAACTATGGAGTATATGCTTGACAAAGTATAAGTTGGAAATCTCATGTCCCTTGAATACGAGGGCCGCTCCTCATGCTACTTAAGTTTACTTACCGGTAAGTTCTTATCATAGTAAGTACATGTGTATCATAGAGAACCGCCAACGGGGTACCCCTTGTCCGATGATACGGAAGAATCCCCATATCAAAATGACAAGGCAAGAAGACAACGAGCATCTCAACAATCTTCTTATTTACCATGGGAAAATGGTGCTTTTTCTCTCTTTCCTCTTTTCTCATATCTCTTTTTTTCTTTTTCTCTTTTTTCTCAATATTTGACTCTTTTTTTATAAGAATGCTTCATAGACAGCTCAGTATGGTTACGCTGCAGGTTTCCACCATGACAATATGGATTAGACCGGCGGCCCAGGCGTTTCTCTAACACACATACATAACTCTATGGACTTACAATCTCTCCTTTCATTTCACACCGACGACATCCATAGACAAAAGAGCATGATATCAACTAGGTACAAAGTACAAGTGCAATGTTGAAAGCGTTCCCCATGACAGCATGGTTCTGCTAATCCCCTACATATAAGTGCAAGCATATACAACATAAACGACACAATGGTTCAAGTTTATTAAGGGCAAGAAAAGTAAAGTGTGCCATCAAGTTCGTAGAGATTTAATCACTAGTTTTCTCATAACAAGTTTAATTCGGAAGGTAGATAAAAACATGAATATACTTGGAATAGCAAATGCTAATAGGTAGGTATGGTGGACTCTTTGGAATAGCTTGGTTTTAGGAGTTGGATGCATGGGTGGAACTCATACTTGGTTATGGAGGCTAGCAAAAGACTGGGAGCGACCAACTAAGAGAGCAATAATGGCCATAATCATGAAGAGCGACAAAACATCATTAATCAAAGAATAAAGTGATATTACAAGTCGAAAACTAAAGGATCATAAAGGCTATGGTGACTTGGGATAGTCATAACATGGTGTGAGCATGCGCCAAGTCAACCCAAATAAAGCATCAAAGGAGAATACCACAATAATATGCTTTAATATGCTAAAACAACGCACGATTCTTCCAAGGCACATTAAGCAATCTCAATTGTTTATAACAAGTCATGCTACATCAAAGATCACTAAGCATAAAGCCAAAACAATATCAAGCATGGCATGACAAAGCATAGGCCACAGTCAAAAACAAGCTCTTTTTACCACTTAAGCATGAACTTTTCCTACTCTTTTCCAATCCAAACCAAACTATTTGAAAACCAATGTATGAAAGAGGGAGTCCAACCAATTTATTCAGCAAACTAAGAAAACCAAGCAAATGAAAACCAAAAACAAAAACGAAAAAGAAGGCGTTCCAAGAATAACACAACTGTGTATGAAATAATAAAAATGAAGTGTTTGGAAGAAACCTGAGATTTTTATTGATAAAGAAGGGGATGCCCATGGGCATCCCCAAGCTTTGACGCTTGTACCTCTTGAATATTTCTTGGGGTGGCACGGGGTGGCATCCCCAAGCTTGAGCTTTAGTCCATTCTTTATCTCATTACATCATTCTCTCCATACACCATAAATTTTTCCTTCATACAAAACTTCACACAATCTTTATTAGCAACATTAGTGCACTCAAGATAATAAGTCTTTAGGTTCAGTTTCAATACCAATAAAATTTCCATTAAAACACAAGATACTGTGGCACTTCCCTCAAAAAACTCAATTTCCAAAATAACTCAAAAAGGAACCAACAAGAAGCAAATGCAAATAATGGCAGAAATCTGTCAAAACAGACTAGCAGTTAAAAACCAATTTTTTTGAAGACCTTCTGTTGCTCAAATCAAAAAGTGTTGAACTAATGAAAGTTAGATAACAACCTGGGGCAGAAGCACAAAAATTCACGCCTCAAAACGACGTACAGAGATTTTACACGAATGTTTACGGTGAGGCACAGAAATCTGTTTCGGGACATCAACTTCCGCAATCATTACTTCTGTCTCATTAGAGGTTACTCTTGGCACAAAAAGATAATAAAAAGGATAAGGAGAGGTTATTACTGAGGTAATAACTTCCAAGACTCATCTAAAACCTTTGGGTTATCTCCTAATAAGTACTTTTCTTTAACGCCTTTAAGTTAGGCATAAGAAGCAAGAAAAAGAATCAAGTATTCTCAGATGAAGAAGCATTAAAACCAAATTTCTTGCCCTTACCTCTCTTACTTTTATTCTTAACCTTGGGGAAAATATGATTGTTTGGTGGATAAGCAAAGTGCATGGTGCCCTTTTCGACATCTATTATTGCTCCAAGGAGTTTCAATAGGGATCTTCCAAGTGTAATTTGTCTTTTTCCTACACATTCAATAACAAGATAATCAGTAGAAACTATTTTCCCTAGGATCTTTGTAAACACTCCTTCAGCTATTCCAATTGGTGATATTGTGGCATTATTAGGAAGAAATATTTCTTCTCCCCCTTCAGAAAGTCCCCAAAGATTCAAAGATTCATAGATATCTTTAGGCATAAGACATAATTCAGACATGATATCACAGAGAGCATGCAAATTTTCATTATTTATAGCAATCTTTACTATGCGAAGCCATTTTGAGGGTTCAGAATTTATTGGAACATAGTCATGATGCTCTATAAGTGTATTATAGCAATCTTTCAAACTGGCAGTGCTGGTCTCAAAAGTATTCAATCTACCAAATATGTTTATGAAGGAAGAATTAGATTTGCTAGGCAAGTTGTAAGTAAAGACCAACTTCTTTATGGCATTAAAAGCATCATCCTCATTGCATTGGAGGAAATCTCCTCCCACTACAGCATCCAAAGCATATCTATAGCAAAGAGCAATTCCAAGGTAACAACTGCTAAGGAATAAGCTTTGAGTCATTTTAGGTTCAGTTTTTTCATGTAGATCAGAGATTCTAGACCAAGCTTCTTTGAAACTCTCTTCAATTCCTTGTTTAAAAGTGAAAATCATTTCCTTAGGTGACATAGTGATTGGATCAATGCTAGACATAATGGCAACTTAAGATAGGAACTAACTTTTTTTGTGTTTTTAATAAAGAAAGCAAACTGGTAAAACTATTTTTTGTGTGTTTTTGATAAAGAAACAAGCAAACAAAGCAGAAATAAACTAAGCAAAATAAAAACAACAAAGTAAAGAGATTGATTATGAGGGACTCCCCTTGTGAAGATGTCCTTGACTCCCCGGCAACGGCGCTAGAAAAAGTACTTGATGGCCCAAAATATATATCAAGCTCGTTGGGGAACCCCAAGAGGAGGTATGATGAGCACAGCAACAAGTTTTCCCTCAGTTATGAAACCAAGGTTTATCGAACCAGTAGGAGCAAGGAAACACCTCCAAGGTGTTGCTAGCTAGTTTTTGGCAGGACGCACTACCGGCGCCAGCAGCAACGTGGAAACCTACACAACATAACCACAGAACTTTGCCCCCAACTTACAGTGAGGTTGTCAATCTCACCGGTTTAGCTGAAAACAAAGGACTAAACGTATTGTGTGGAAGAAAGTAATTGCTTGCAGAAAGTAAACAGAAAGCAGTAAACAGTTGTAGATTGATGGTAAAAGAAAGGACCGGGGTCCATAGTTCACTAGTGGTGACTCTCCTTAAGATAGATGACATGCCGGGTGAAGAAATTACAGCGGGGCAATTGACAAACATCGAGAAAGCAATATGCATATACTAAACATCTTGACTCCTTTGAGATTTGATTGGGCATTACAACATTATACATAGACCGTAATCCAACTGCATCTATTACTAATAATCCACCATCAGGTTATCATCCGAACCCCCTCCAGTATTAAGTTGCAAGCAACAGATAATTGCATTATGCATTGCGACTAAAGTAAACAATATGATTGTTCTATGAACAAATGATTATTGTTTTCTCCCTAGTAGCAACATCACATCTAGTACCTTAGAGATTTCTGTCACTTCCCCAGATTACTAGAGGCATGAACGCACTATCGAGCATAAATACTAACTCTTGGAGTTGCTAACATCTACTTGGCCAAGATAGCTACTAACAACGGAAACCATGCAAGATCAGAAATAACAAAGACATGATAGAATCAATAATCAATCTGAAATAGCATATCAATATCCATCGGATCCCTACAAACACAACATGTAGAATTACAAATAGATGATCTTGATCATGAACGGAGCTCACACGATCTAAACATGATAGCACAAAGGAGAAGAACCAGCCATCTAGCTACTACATGGACCCACAGTCCAAGGATGAACTACTCACGCATCACACCGGAGGCTTGCATGGTGATGAAGAAGGCCTCCAGGGTGAATTCTCCCCTCCGGCAGGGTGCCGGGAAGAGCTTCAGATCCCTCCAATCTAGGGATGGAGATGACGGCGGCTACAGACTCTTTTGTGGAATTTTGAACAGGTCCTTAGGGTTTCTGTATCGGAGGCATCTTATAGGCAAAAGGGGAGGCCAAGGGGGTGCCCTAGGCGGCCAGACCACCCTCTGGCACGGGCCAGGCTTGGCCGCGCGGCCAGGTGGTGTGGCAGCCCCCTGGCCCCTCTCTGTCTCGTATTCTGGCTCCGTGTCCCCCTCGGTGAAAAATTGACTTTGGCTTTTATCCCGTCCAATTCCGAGAATATTCATTTTCTGACTTTCCTGGAACCAAAAACAGCAGAAAACAGGCAGCTGGCACTGTGGCTCTTGTTAATAGGTTAGTCCAAGAAAGTGTATAGAAAGTATTCCCAAGTGTGGACAAAACATAAGAAAGTCCAAGCATGGAACATCAAAAATTATGGATAAGTTTGCAACGTATCAGCAAGCAACATATAATTGCATTAAGCATTACGTGTAAAGTAAACAATACGATTGTTCTATGAACAAAGGATTGTTGTTTTATCCCTAGTAGCAACATCACATCTAGTACCTTAGAGATTTCTGTCACTTCCCCAAATTCCTAGAGGCATGAACCCACTATCGAGCATAAATACTCCCTCTTGGAGTTGCTAGCATCTACTCGGCCAAGATATCTACTAATAACGGAGAGCATGCAAGATCACAAATAATAAGGACATGATAGAATCAGGAATCAATCAAAAATAGCATCTCAATATCCATCGGATCCCCGCAAACACAACATGTATGATTACAAATAGATGATCTTAATCATGAATGGAGCTCACAAGATCTAAACATGATATCACAAAGGAGAAGAACCAACCATCTAGCTACTACATGGACCCATAGTCCAAGGATGAACTACTCACGCATCACACCGGAGGCTTGCATGGTGATGAAGAAGGCCTCCAGGGTGAATTGTCCCCTCCGGTAGGGTGCCGGGAAGAGCTTCAGATCCCTCCCGATCTAGGAATGGAGATGACGGCGGCTACAGACTCTTTCGTGGAATTTTGATCGGGTACTTAGGGTTTCTGTATCGGAGGCATCTTATAGGCGAAAGGGGAGGTCGAGGGGGTGCCCTAGGCGGCCGCACCACCCCCTGGCGCGGGCCAGGCCTGGCTGCGGCCAGTTGGTGTGGCCGGCCCCTGGCCCCTCTCCGTCTCGTATTCTGGCTCCGTGTCCCCCTCAATGAAATATTGACTTTCGCTTTTGTCCCGTCCAATTCCGAGAATATTCATTTTCTGACTTTCCTGGAACCAAAAATAGCAGAAAACAGGCAGCTGGCACTGTGGCATCTTGTTAATAGGTTAGTCCAAGAAAGTATATAAAAATACTCCAAAGTGTGGACAAAACATAAGAAAGTAGATATAAAACAAGCATGGAACATCAAAAATTATAGATACGTTAGCAACGTATCAACATCCCCAAGCTTAATTCCTGCTCGTCCTCGAGTAGGTAAGTGATAAAAAGAAAGAATAATTTTTTAGGTGACATGCACCATCATAAACTTGATCAAAGTATTTGTAAAACATTGATAACTAGGATCATAGTATTTTAACATAGCATGAAAGATATAGTTCTAACAATAAGACATAGCAACTATGTTGTAACATGAAAAGGCACAAAGAAAGGATTCATGTATAACAATGCTTTGCAATACGTTTGTTTGTTTCACATAAAGAAAACATAATGAAAATGGTATTCATCTTGTCCCTCATAGATTAGCAAAACGTAAATGCATAGGACACCTTCAAAGTTCATAAGGGTGACTAGATACAAATAGTTTAAGAACAAGCAATATCAAAGTTATGCATCAATCAAAAAGTCTTGGGACAATGCACATTAGACTAAGAATGGCCACTATGCTCTCTCAATAGGTGCATAAAGATAGAAGATGGAGACTCAATATAAAAGTTAAAGAAAGGCCTTCATAGAAGAAAGCAGGGATTTAAGTCTCATAAAGAGCTTCCAAAAATTATGGTACTTATTAGCTTTCAGCTCTCATTGCCCCTATCATAAGTATATTGAAGTGATTAAGGTTAAAGTGAACAAACCATGGAGTATATGATTGACAAAGTATAAGTTGGAAATCTAATGTCCCTTGAATACGAGGACCGCTCCTCATGCTACCCAAGTTTAGTTACCGGTAAGTTTTTGTCATAGTAAGTACATGTGTATCATAGAGAACCGCCAACGGGGTACCCCTTGCCCGATGATACGGAAGAATCCCCATATCAAAATGACAAGGCAAGCAGACAACAAGCATCTCAGCAATCTTCTTATTTACCATGGGAAAATGGTGCTTTTTTCTCTCTTTCCTCTTTTCTCATCTTTTTTCATTTTCTCTTTTTCTCAATCTCTATCTCTTTTTTTATAAGAAGAATGCTTCATAGATTGCTCATTATGGTTACGCTGCAGGTTTTCACCATGATTAGGCATGGATTAGACCAGCGGCCCAAGCGTTTCTCTAACACACATACATAACTCTATGGACTTACAAGATCCCCTTTCATTTCACACCAACGACATCCATAGACAAAAGACCATTGTATCAAGTAGGTACAATGTACAAGTGCAATGTTGAAAGTGTTCCCCATGACAGCATGGTTCTGCTAATCCCCAACATATAAGTGCAAGTATATACAACATAGATGACACAACGGTTCAAGTTTATTAGGGGCAAGATAATTAAAGTGTGCCATCAAGTTCGTGAGAGCTTTAATCACTAGTTTTCTCATAACAAGTTTAATTCGGAAGATAGATAAAAACATGAATATACTTGGAATAACAAATGCTAATAGGTAGGTATGGTGGACTCTTTGGAATAACTTGGTTTTATTTGGAGTTGGATGCATGAGTGGAACTCATACTTGGTTATGGAGGCTAAAAAAAGACTGGGAGCGACCAACTAAAAGAGCAATAATGGCCATAATCATGCAAAGCGATAAAACATCATTAATTAAAGCATAAAGTGATATTACAAGTCGAAAACTAAAGGATCATAGAGGCTATGGTGACTTGGGATAGTCATAACATGGTGTGAGCATGTGCCAAGTCAACCCAAATAAAGCATCAAAGGAGAATACCACAATACTATGCTTTAATATGCTAAAACAACGCATGATTCTTTAAAGGCACATTAAGCAATCTGAATTGTTTATAACATGTCATGCTACAACAAAAATCACTAAGAATAAAGCCAAAACAATATCAAGCATGACATGACAAAGCATAGGCCACAGTCAAAAATAAACTCCCTTTTACCACTTAAGCATGAACTTTTCCTACTCTTTTCCAATCCAAACCAACCTATTTGAAAACTAATGTATGAAAGAGGGGGTACAACCAATTTATTCAAGCAAACTAAGAAAACCAAGCAAACGAAAACCAAAAACAAAAACAAAGACGCTCCAAGAACAACACAACTATGCATGCAACAAAAAAATGAAGTGTTTTGAAGAAACTTGAGATTTTTATTGACGTAGAAGGGGATGCCTCGGGCATCCCCAAGCTTTGACGCTTGTACTTCTTGGATATTTCTTGGGGTGACACAGGTGGCATCCCCAAGCTTCAGCTTTAGTCCATTCTTTATCTCATTACATCATTCTCTCTTTACACCTGAATTTTTTTCCTTCATACAATCTTTATTAGCAACATTAGTGTACTCAAGATAATAAGTCTTTGGGTTCAGTTTAAACACCAATAAAACTTCTACTAAAACACAAGCTACTGTAGCACTTCCCTCAAAAAGCTCAATTCCCCAAAAGGAACCCAAAAAGGAATCAACAAGAAGCAAATGCAAATAATGGCAGAAATCTGTCAAAACAGACCAGTAGGTAAAAACCAATTTTTTTGAAGACCTTATGTTGCTCAAATAGAAATGTGTTGAACTAGCGAAAGTTGGATAACAACCCGGGGCAGAAGAACAAAAAATAACAGCTCAAACCGACGTACAGAGATTTTACACGAATTTTTACAGCGAAGCACAAAAATCTGTTCCGGGACAGCAACTTTCCCAAGCATTACTTCTCTCTCATTAGAGGTTACTCTTGGCACAAAAAATCAAATAAAAAGGATAAGGAGCGGTTATTACGGAGGTAATAACTTCCAAGACTCAACTAAAACTTTTGGGTTATCTCCCATAAGTACTTTTCTTTAACGCCTTTAAGTTAGGCATAAGAAGCTAGAAAAGGATCGAGTATTCTCAAATGAAGAAGCATTAAGATTGATACCAGAATTATCTTCAACAAAGCAAGGTATCTCATCCAAATAAGTTCTAGAGGATCCTCTCTCAATGCTCTTGGGTTCACTATTTTCATCAAACGGGTTTTCAGGAACAATCCAATCAAGATTCTTTCCTATGGCTTCATGCATTGCTACAAGTTTAAAAGGTATCGGTATCTTAAATTCCTCCCTATTAGGTTCGGTTTTGTTCATCTTTTCTCGTGTACCAATAACATATACACATGAGCCTAGCATATTAAAACATTCAAAGACTTTTCTAGCTTCCTTGGCAACATTATAGAATTCTTTAAGCAAAGTTTCCAGAATAAAATTTCTCTTTTCAGGGTCCTCAATTTCTTTAAGTTTAAGAAACATTACTTGCATTAAGGGGTTAAGGTTAACAAACCTTGCCTCTAACATGTGAACTAAAGACGCTGCAACAATTTCATAATTTGGAGCGAGTTCTCCAAGGGATCTATCCTCAATATCCTCATGCTTACTAACATGATTAAAGAATTCTTCAATATTATCTTTTCCAATTATAGAGCCACTACCTATTGAAAGGTCTTTCAGGGTGAACTTAGGGATCAACATGGTGAGCTATTAAAGAGGTAGCAACTATAGAAAGACTTTTTTGTGTGTTTTTAATAAAGAAAGCAAACTAGTATAACTAATTTTTTGTGTGTTTTTGATAAAGAAACAAGCAAACAAAGCGGAAATAAACTAAGCAAAACAAGTAAAACAAAGTAAAGAGATTGGTTGAGGGACTCCCCCTGTGAAGATGTCCTTGTCTCCCCGCCAACGGCGCCATAAAAATAGCTTGATGGCCGAAAATATATCCTAGAGTTGCGGTGGTACTCTTCCTCTTTTGGCCCTGAGCCTTAGTGGGCTGAGAGGGCTAGCGTGGCGGTGAAGACGGTTGCGCTGGAGACAGGTGAGGCGGCGGTGACGGCGCCTGACGAGGCGGCGACAAAGATGACTGATGCGCTACAGGCGGGTAAGGCTGGGGCGAAGATGGAGTGCTCTGAGGAGGATGGTCTTGGTGATGGGTTTGTAGCATGGAAAACAAAAAATTTCTACCGCAAGAACGAACAAAACCCAGATCTAATCTAGATAAAAGCCAAGATCTAATCTATTAGATATGTGCAACGAGATAGATATGTACTAACCCTCGTAGATCCGAAAGCGTTACGAGATTAGATCTCATGGTTGATGTAGTCGATCACTTGCCGATCTCAAGATCGTGTGGATGATCCTTCCGGTGCCGCGTTCCGGCAGCGCTTCCGCAGTCGGTCACACGTGCGGAGTCGAAGCAGACCTTCCTCTCCTCGTTCCAGCGAGCAGCGGAGGTAGTAGATCTTCTCCATGGAATCCCAGCAGCACGACGACGTGGTGGTGGTGGTGGAGTAGAGAATTCTGCAGGGCTTCGCCTATGCCTGTGCAGAAGAAAGGAGGAGGAGAGAGGCGGCGGAGATTTGGAGTTGTGTAGGAGGGCTTGGAGGTGGCGCCCCCACCCTTCTATTTAAAGGGGGAGGCGCCTTGTAGGACTCCCCTCCCTCCTATGGCCGGCTTATTGGGGAGGGGGGAGGAGTCCTCCTCCCCCACGACTCCTTGTCTTGCCCCACCAGGACTCCTTGATCCCTTTCTTGGTTTTCAAGCAAACTCCAAGAAATCTTTCAGAACCTTCCGGAACATTCCGAAACCTTCTAGAATCCTCATACAAATACTCCGGAACATTTCCTAACTCAGAAAATGATCCCCAATGTATGAATCTTATTCTCTGAACAATTCCAGATCTCCTCGTGATGTCCCGGATCCAATCCGAGACTCCGAACAACATTCGGTCTCCAACGCACATTCCATATCTACTTAAAACAACTTCGAACCTTAAGTGTGTCACCCTACGGTTCGTGAATATGTAGACATGACAGAGACACATCTCCTATCAATAACCATCAGCGGGACCTGGAGATCCATAATGGCTCCCACATACTCAACGATGACTTCGTGATCGATTGAACCATTTACATATGAAACCAATTCCCTTTGTCACGCGATACTATACTTATCCGAGGTTTGATCGTCGGCATCTCCATACCTAGTTCTACCTCGTTACTGATAAGTACTCTTTACTCGTTTCGTGATATGTCATCCCTTGTGACCCAGTCACATGCTTGTAAGCTAACTAGACGACATTCCACCGAGAGGGCCTAGAGCATATCTATCCGTCATATGGATGGACAAATCCCAATCTTGGTCCACGCGCTTCAACACATACTTTCAGAATACCCAATGACACCTTTATAACCACCTAGTTACGAAGCGGCGTTTGATGTCATCAAAGTACCCATCCGGTGATGGTGATTAACACAACCTCATGGTCGAAGGATTAGGTTACTATGCATTTTAAAAGCTTATAGCAATACGAACTTAATGACTTGATCTTATGCTACGCTTACTATGGGTGTATGTCCATCACATCATTCTCCTAATGATATAACCTTGTTATTAATCACATCCTAATGTCCATGATCAGGAAACCATGATCATCAATTAATCAACAAGCTAGTTCAACAAGAGGCTTACTAGGGACTCTTATATGTTTACAAAACACACAAGTATTAGTGTTTCCTAATAATACAATTATAGCATGGGATGTAAACATTCATCATAAACACAAAGATATAATAATAACCACTTTTATTATTGCCTCTTGGGCATATCTCCAACACTTGGCGTCCGGTTTGGAAGCACAATGTTTTCCTTTCACCATAGAATGTGACATTTTTCTCTTCTCCTAGTTCAGTCACATCCCCTTCACCTGCAGGGTAGTCAAGTTTCAGCTACGCAAATTTGTTCATAACTTCATCCACCCTGACAATAGTGTAGCCCTGTGGAACCGGACAATAATGGTAAGTTGGTTTAGGTCCAATTGGTAAGGCATAGCCGACAGCCACCTTCATGGTTATGTTCACAACTTTCACATGTAGCTCACAATGTGTCATCTCCGTGATATCATCCACTGGGTAGCGAAGAGGAGCCATCACCGGTGCATCATCAACATCATCACCCGGGAGCTCCGTGGAAGCCACACTGATTTTTCGATTAGTAGATGGGTCGGTAGCATCAAATGCAGCTTCTACCATGTGCCGCTGAGATGGGCCGGTAGTACCTTGCTAGCTAAGTGCGTCAATTTGATCCTGCTTCCGCATTAATTGTTCTTCTTTGTTATGCATCTGGTCTTCTTGCTTCCTTGCTTCAGTTTCCTCCTTTTCGTTTCTCCTCTGATGGCTTCTATCGAGATATTTCTTCCTATCAACGGGAAACCCAATTTTCCATGGTTTGGAGCCTTTTGTGCCTCGTGTTCAGGGTTCCCAAGGGCGAGTGTGAGCTCGTCATTCTCTCTATTGGGAATGAACCTCTCCTCTTGGAATGAACACTAATACAATTATAGCATGGGATGTAAACATTCATCATAAACACAAAGATATAATAATAACCACTTTTATTATTGCCTCTTGGGCATATCTCCAACAGTCTCCCACTTGCACTAGAGTCAATAATCTAGATTACATGGTAATATACCGAACACCCATGGCGTTCTGGTGTTGGTCATGCTTTGCCCTAGGGAGAGGTTTAGTCAACGGATCTGCCACATTCAGATTAGTGTGTACTTTGCAAATCTTTATGTCACCATGTCGGACATATTCGCGAATAGCGTGGAAACGTAGCTTGATGTGCTTCAGCTTGCTATGTGACCTTGGCTCCTATGCATTAGCTATGGCACCTGTGTTGTCATAGTAGATGGCCATCGGGTCCAACACACTGGGAACCACGCCAAGTTCAGTAATGAATTCCTTCATCCATACGGCTTCTTGTGCAGCCTCCGAAGCAGCTATGTATTCTGATTTAGTTGAAGATTTCGCCACAACACTTTGCTTTGCACTCCTCCAGCTCACTGCAGCACCATTCAAAATAAATACGTATCCTGACTGTGACTTCGAGTCATCCAGATCGGTGTTCCAACTAGCATCGGTGTAACCGTTTACAACAAGCTGCTCATCACCTCCATAAGAAAGAACCATATCCTTAGTCCTATTTAGGTACTTAAGGATATTCTTGACCGCTGTCCAGTGCTCCATTCCAGGATCACTTTGATATCTGCTAGTCAAACTAACAGCATGTGCTATATCCGGTCTTGTACACAGCATGGCATACATGATAGAACCTATGGCCGAGGCATAGGGAATATTATTCATTTTCTCTCTATCTTCCGCCGTAGCTGGACTTTGAGTCTTACTCAAGGTCTTACCTGACAACATGGGCACGAACCCTTTCTTGCTATCTTCCATTCTAAACTTCTTTAGAACTTTGTCTAAGTATGTACTTTGTGAAAGCGCTATTAGGCGTCTTGATCTATCTCTATAAATCTTGATTCCTAGAATATATGCCGCTTCGCCAAGATCCTTCATTGAAAAACTATTATTCAAATAGGTTTTGACGCTATTAAGAAGTTCTATATCATTCCCAATCAACAATGTCATCTACATATAGTACTAGGAATGCTACAGAGCTCCCACTCACTTTCTTGTAAATACAAGCTTCTCCATAAGTTTGTATAAACCCAAAGTTTTTGATTACTTTATCAAAACGTTGATTCCAACTCCGGGATGCTTGCTTCAGTCCATAAATGGAGTGCTGAAGTTTGCATACCTTGTCAGCATCTTTAGGATCGACAAAACCCTTGGGTTGTACCATATACAACTCTTCCTCAATGTCACCATTAAGGAACACCGTTTTGACATCCATCTGCCAAATCTCATAATCGAAATGTGCAGCAATTGCTAACAAAATCCTCACAGACTTTAGCTTCGCTACTGGTGAGAATGTCTCATCATAGTCAACTCCTTGAATTTGTCGAAACCCTTTCGCGACAAGTCGAGCTTTATAGACGGTAACATTACCATCAACATCTGTTTTTCTCTTGAAAATCCATTTGTTCTCGACAGCCTTACGGCCATCCGGTAAGTCCACCAAAGTCCATACTTGGTTTTCGTACATGGATCCCATTTCGGATTTCATGGCTTCTAGCCATTTGTCGGAATCTGGGCTCACCATAGCTTCTTCATATGTCACAGGGTCATCAGCGTTGTCCACCAACATGACGTTCAAGGCAGAGTCATACCAATCAGGAGTGGTACGAACCCTCGTTGACCTACGAGGTTCAGCAGTAACTTCGTTTGAAGTTTCATGATCATTATCATTAGCTTCCTCTCCAATTGGTGCAGGCGGCACAAAAACATCTTCCGGTGCTGCGCTACTCTCAAATCCGAGAGAAGGTTCAATAACCTCATCGAGTTCTACTTTCCTTCTAGTCACCTCCTTCGAGAGAAACTCCTTCTCAAGAAAGGATCCATTCTTGGCAATGAAAACTTTGCCTTCGGATCTATGATAGAAGGTATACCCAATTGTTTCTTTAGGGTATCCTATGAAGACGCATTTCTCCGCTTTGGGTTCTAGCTTATCAGGTTGTAACTTCTTTACATATGCTTCGCAACCCCAAACTTTAAGGAACGACAACTTAGGTTTCTTACCAAACCACAATTCGTACGGTGTCGTTTCAACGGATTTAGATGGTGCCCTATTTAAAGTGAATGCGGCTGTCTCTAATGCATAGCCCCAAAACGATAGCGGTAAATCTGTAAGAGACATCATAGATCGGACCATATCTAAGAGAGTTCGATTACGACGTTCGGACACACCATTATGCTGTGGTGTTCCCGGCGGTGTCAACTGCGAAAGTATTCCACATTTCTTTAAATGCATGCCAAACTCATAACTCAGATATTCACCTCCGCGGTCAGAACGCAGAAACTTAATCTTCTTGTTACGATGATTTTCCACTTCACTTTGAAATTCCTTAAACTTCTCGAAAGTTTCGGACTTATGTTTCATAAAGTAGACATACCCATATCTACTTAAGTCATCTGTGAAAGTGAGAACATAACGATATCCACCACGCGATGCTACACTCATTGGACCGCACACATCGGTATGTATTATTTCCAATAAGTCTGTAGCTCGCTCCATTATTCCAGAGAATGGAGTCTTAGTCATTTTTCCCATTAGACATGCTTCGCATCTTTCAAGTGATTCAAAATCAAGTGATTCAAGAAGTCCATCTGAATGGAGTTTCTTCATACGCTTCACTCCAATGTGACCAAGACAACAATGCCACATGTATGTAGAATTATCATTCAATTTTATTCGTTTAGCATCTATGTTGTGAACATGTGTATCACTACTATCGAGATTTAGTAAGAATAAACCATTCATCTCAGGTGCATTACCATAAAAGATATTACTCATGTAAATCGAACAACCTTTATTCTCGGACTTAAAAGAGTAACCGTCTCGCAGTAAACAAGATCCAGATATAATGTTCATGCTTAACGCAGGCACCAAATAACAATCATTTAAATTTAAAACTAATCCCGAAGGTAGATGTAGAGGGAGCGTGCCGACGGCGATCACATCAACCTTGGAGCCATTTCCAACGTGCATCGTCACCTCGTCTCTCACCAGTCTTCGTTTATTCCGCATCTCCTGTTTCGAGTTACAAATATGAACAACCGAACTAGTATCAAATACCTAGGCACTACTATGATTACTAGTAAGATACACATCAATAACATATATATCAAATATACCTTTCTTCTTGATGTTGCCGTTCTTCAGATCCGCCAGGTACTTGGGGCAGTTACGCTTCCAGTGACCAGCACCCTTGCAGTAGAAGCACTCAGTTTCAGGCTTGGGACCAGCCTTGGGCTTCTTTGCAGGTGTGGCAGCTTTCTTGCCGTCCTTCTTGAAGTTGCCCTTGTTCTTAGGCTTGCCCTGTCTCTTGAAATTAGTGGTCTTATTGACCATCAACACTTGGTGCTCCTTCTTGATCTCCACTTCAGCAGTTTTCAGCATGGACGATAGTTCAGACAACGTCTTGTTCATGCAGTGCATATTGTAGTTCATCACAAAGTTCTTATAACTCGGTGGCAGTGATTGGAGGAGACGGTGAATCCCCAATTCATTAGGAATCGATATTCCCAACTCTTGGAGCTTGTTTGCGTACCCAGACATGGTGAGCACGTGCTCGCTAATGGAGCTTCCCTCTTCCATCTTACAGTTAAAGAACTTTTCGGAGGCCTCATAGCTCTCCATGGCCGCGCGAGTCTGAAAAATTAGCCTGAGCTCCTTAATGATCTCGAATGGGTCGTGGTGCTCAAAACACTTTTGGAGCTCCGCTTCTAAACCGTACAGGATGGCACACTGAACTGTGGAGTAATGATTTTTCCGAGTGGCGTAAACATTCTTTACGTCATCGGTGGCATCATCTGCAGGTGGGTCACCTAGCGGTGCTTCCAGCACATAGGTCAACTGACCAGCCCTAAGGACGATCTTCAGTCCACGGAACCAGTCCGTGAAATTGCTTCCATTGTTCTTAAGCTTTTCTTTCTCTAGGAACGCATTGAAATTGATGGAGGGGGTCGCCATAATCTACAACAAATTTGCAAGTAGTTTAGACTAAGTTTATGATGAATTGAGTTCAAATTTAATACTTAAGTTAACTAGGTGAACTCCCACTCAAAACAACATCTCTCACATTATTTTAGTGATTACACGAACCAAGTCCACTACACCAAGTCCGATCTTCACGAGAGAAGATGTAGTTTCATCGGCGAACAATCTTCATGTTCATCATATCATTTATATGACTCATGCTCTACCTTTCGGTATTCCGTGTTGAGACCATGTCTGTACATGCTAGGCTCGTCAAGATAACCTTAGTTTCCGCATGTGCAAATCTGGCTTGCACCCGTTGTATGCACACGTAGAATCTATCACATCCGATCATCACGAGATGCTTCGAAACGACGAGTCTTAGCAACGGTGCCAACTAAGGGTGAACACTTTATTACTTGATATTTAGTGAGAGGGATCATCTTATAATGCTACCGTCGCGATCTAAGCAATACAAGATGCATAAAGGATTAACACCACAGGCAATTCATAATAAGTGTGATATGATATGGCCTTTCTTCTTGTGCCTTTGATCTCCATCTTCAAAGCATGGTCATGAACTCCATCATCACCAGCGTGGCGTCAAGGTCCGTGGCGCCGCTTCATGGTTGTCCATCACCAACAGCAACTATTACAACTACTTGGAATAAAGCTATTACATGATGAATAGACACGCAGGTCTTAAACAAAATTTAAAGACAACCATTAGGCTCCTGCCGGTTGCCATATTAAAATAAGGATCATTGCATACATCAAATATAATCACAATCACATAATGGCCATATCACATCACAAAACCCCTGCAAAAACGAGTTAGACGCCTCTAATCTTCTTTGCTTGTTTTACGTGGCTTGGGGCTTTCGAATAAGAACGGATCTTACCTACGAACATGAACCACAACGTTGATACAAGTGTTGTCAGATGCTCATTGTAAATTGAATCTTAACTATGGTGGGAGAGACAGACACCCGCAAAGCTACTTGTGCAAAGCAAGTTGCACGTCAAGCGTGGAGTAAGTCTCATGTGCGATGACATGTAATGTTAGCCCGAGCCGCTTCATCCCACCATGCCGCAAGATGCAAAGTACACAAAGCAAAAGACGGCACGAGCACCAACGCCCACAACACCATTGTGTTCTACTCGTGCAACAGATCTACGCATAGACACGGCTCTGATACCACTGATGGGTTCGTAGCATGGAAAACAAAAAATTTCTACCGCAAGAACGAACAAAACCCAGATCTAGATAAAAGCCAAGATCTAATCTATTAGATCTGTGCAATGAGATAGATATGTACTAACCCTCGTAGATCCGAAAGCGTTACGAGATTAGATCTTGTGGTTGATGTAGTCGATCACTTGCCGATCTCAAGATCGTGTGGACGATCCTTCCGGCGCCGCGTTCCGGCAGCGCTTCCGCAGTCGGTCACACGTGCGGAGTCGAAGCAGACCTTCCTCTCCTCATTCCAGCGAGCAGCGGAGGTAGTAGATCTTCTCCATGGAATCCCAGCAGCACGACGGCGTGGTGGTGGTGGTGGAGTAGAGAATTCTGCAGGGCTTCGCCTATGCCTGTGCAGAAGAAAGGAGGAGGAGAGAGGCGGCGGAGATTTGGAGTTGTGTAGGAGGGCTTGGAGGTGGCGCCCCCACCCTTCTATTTAAAGGGGGGAGGCGCCTTGTAGGACTCCCCTCCCTCCTATGGCCGGCTGATTGGGGAGGGGGGAGGAGTCCTCCTCCCCCACGACTCCTTGTCTTGCCCCACCAGGACTCCTTGATCCCTTTCTTGGTTTTCAAGCAAACTCCAAGAAATCTTTCAGAACCTTCCGGAACATTCTGAAACCTTCTAGAATCCTCATACAAATACTCCGGAACATTTCCTAACTCAGAAAATGATCCCCAATGTATGAATCTTATTCTCTGAACAATTCCAGATCTCCTCGTGATGTCCCGGATCCAATCCGAGACTCCGAACAACATTCGGTCTCCAACGCACATTCCATATCTACTTAAAACAACTTCGAACCTTAAGTGTGTCACCCTACGGTTCGTGAATATGTAGACATGCCAGAGACACATCTCCTATCAATAACCATCAGCGGGACCTGGAGATCCATAATGGCTCCCACATACTCAACGATGACTTCGTGATCGATTGAACCATTTACATATGAAACCAATTCCCTTTGTCACGCGATACTATACTTATCCGAGGTTTGATCGTCGGCATCTCCATACCTAGTTCTACCTCGTTACTGATAAGTACTCTTTACTCGTTTCGTGATATGTCATCCCTTGTGACCCAGTCACATGCTTGTAAGCTAACTAGACGACATTCCACCGAGAGGGCCCAGAGCATATCTATCCGTCATATGGATGGACAAATCCCAATCTTGGTCCACGCGCTTCAACACATACTTTCAGAATACCCAATGACACCTTTATAACCACCTAGTTACGAAGCGGCGTTTGATGTCATCAAAGTACCCATCCTGTGATGGTGATTAACACAACCTCATGGTCGAAGGATTAGGTTACTATGCATTTTAAAAGCTTATAGCAATACGAACTTAATGACTTGATCTTATGCTACGCTTACTATGGGTGTATGTCCATCACATCATTCTCCTAATGATATAACCTTGTTATTAATCACATCCTAATGTCCATGATCAGGAAACCATGATCATCAATTAATCAACAAGCTAGTTCAACAAGAGGCTTACTAGGGACTCTTATATGTTTACAAAACACACAAGTATTAGTGTTTCCTAATAATACAATTATAGCATGGGATGTAAACATTCATCATAAACACAAAGATATAATAATAACCACTTTTATTATTGCCTCTTGGGCATATCTCCAACACTTGGCGTCCGGTTTGGAAGCACAATGTTTTCCTTTCACCATAGAATGTGACATTTTTCTCTTCTCCTAGTTCAGTCACATCCCCTTCACCTGCAGGGTAGTCAAGTTTCAGCTACGCAAATTTGTTCATAACTTCATCCACCCTGACAATAGTGTAGCCCTGTGGAACCGGACAATAATGGTAAGTTGGTTTAGGTCCAATTGGTAAGGCATAGCCGACAGCCACCTTCATGGTTATGTTCACAACTTTCACATGTAGCTCACAATGTGTCATCTCCGTGATATCATCCACTGGGTAGCGAAGAGGAGCCATCACCGGTGCATCATCAACATCATCACCCGGGAGCTCCGTGGAAGCCACACTGCTTTTCCGATTAGTAGATGGGTCGGTAGCATCAAATGCAGCTTCTACCATGTGCCGCTGAGATGGGCCGGTAGTACCTTGCTGGCTAAGTGCGTCAATTTGATCCTGCTTCCGCATTAATTGTTCTTCTTTGTTATGCATCTGGTCTTCCTGCTTCCTTGCTTCAGTTTCCTCCTTTTCGTTTCTCCTCTGATGGCTTATATCGAGATATTTCTTCCTATCAACGGGAAACCCAATTTTCCATGGTTTGGAGCCTTTTGTGCCTCGTGTTCAGGGTTCCCAAGGGCGAGTGTGAGCTCGTCATTCTCTCTATCGGGAATGAACCTCTCCTCTTGAACAACATTTACTACATTTCTAATGTGGTCGATGGATATGGGAGTTTCTTTATGTCTTTTGTTATATACGCACTTCCCTTCTGAGTCCAACATGGCCCCATGCCCGTAAAACCAATTCCTTACCCGGTCGATCCAATTGTTTGGCTCTGGAGTGATCCCTTTAGCAAGCAGGCCGGCCTCAAGTTTCTCCCACTTAGGCATGCTAGCCTTGTAGCCACCTTGCCCCATAGTATGATGATACTGCTTTTTAGCAGCATTTTTCTTATTTGTTTCAAACCTTTTCAGAGCTGGCTCCGATTTCTTGTACGCCACAAATTCAGCCTAGTAGTCTTTTATCTTCTTATACCCTCTAGAGAAATCTGGAGTCTTATCTTGCATGATAAAGTCAAGGTGCAATCTTTTCTTCCAGTTGGTGAATTGCTAGGCCATCTTCTTAAGAGCCCACTCCTTGACTTTTTGCTCCATGGTATTCTTTGGATCCTCCTCATTTGGATCCACCTTTGGCATCGGTAGGGTGAAATTAACCATGAGCTTATTCCAAAGTGCATCTTTGGCTTTGTCGCCGACATATTTAACTCCTGGATCATTTGGCCTATTCCATTCTAGAATGGTGATCAGGATGTAGTCCATAACAATAACTCTACATTGCCTAACAAATTTATTTGCAACATCAGTGGGAGCCTTCGGTTCGCCGTCTTCAGCGACTTCTTTGATCCTGTACCTTTCATGGTCTCCCAACTTTCTGGTTGGGCCCCGTTTCTTCATTGCGGAAGATTTGCTCAATCCGGAGGGCTAAAAAAAGAAAGAGCGTTAATATATGTATATAGACAGCAGAGGCTTAATTAATTAATATATATATATGCACATCGCTGGAGTTTGTAATATTTAATGTTCCACCGGAGCCGTCGGTTCTCCCTCACCGGATCCATCGTCTTCTCCCTCACCGAAGCTGTCTCTTCGGTTGAGCTTTGGATCTCCCTCACTAGAGTTGTTTAGATATAGCGAGGTGACATCGACATCTCCTCCCTTGCGGATCATATCCTCGAGCAACTTTTCCTGTTTTTCATCTCTACCATGTGGTTCCATAGTTTCTGCAAATTAAGAATTGCAAGTTATTTTCATTCTATAAACACACAACGAAATACTAATAAATTAAGGACAATGCACAAAACTTTAATTGGGAAACTTAGTTCCTGAAACTTGTTCCATAAGGCCAAAAAGGAGCAGCGGGGGATCCTAGCCAATGATGGGTAACGACACTCCGTGCTGCCGCCGCCGAGACCAAAGGTCAAAGGGTTTTCACCAAAGGTCCACGTCCAGCCGTCTTGGCCTAATCTCCCGGAGTCTAACCGTTCTAGAGTTTGACGGTAGTCCATATCAGATTGATCGGCGGTCTATATGCTAATAGATGGATCTATTTTGACTTCATTTAAACATCAATTGATCTTTGTAATTACATTTTTAGAATTTAAATAAATAATAATAAAGTCATAAGTAAAATTTATATAATTTTAATACATTCAAATAAAAGAAAATAGTGTAAATAAGATTTATTGAACCTTTACATCCTATTTTAATTCAAATGTAAAAGGTGATATTTTTAATGTGTACCTTTTTTTGTGATCATTTTGGTATATTGTATGTATATTTATGATTTTTAAATAATAACATATGGTTTTTATAAGCTTTATTACTTTATAAAGTACTTAATAAATAGTAAATATTTAGTTAAGTGACACAAAAGTGTATGAAACACGTTTATAATTGGATATTTTGTTTTTATAAGAATTTTAATATATTATACTTGTCTTCCAAAATTTAATTAATAAAATATGCTTTCTTAAATTCTATACTTAATAGAATATTTGCTAAATATTAATATATCTTTTTAGGTTAGATAACAGAATATGGTAATAGATTTAAATTGTAGATTTTATTTTTCTAAAGATTTTGATATATAATACACATTTTCTAATTTGTAAAATAAGAGTTATTGAATTATAATGTTTGTTCACTTTCTAAAAATAATTCTAAATAAGGAAATGATTTTTATACCTAACTAGTATCTACCCTAAGTCACAGATAGGTAGGCCAGTGGCCACGTCGGTTGCCACCTTAGCGAAGTGGACCAGTCAACACGTTGTGACGTCAGCATAGGCTCGCGATGACGTTAGCACGGCCACCACCACCAGTTGGTGGTCGCCAGCGGCGTGCCAGTGCACTCCGGTGTGCGTGGTTGGGTGTCTTGGAATGATGAAATGAGGGCGAGCTATTTCCTGGTTGCGCCGCTACCTATTGGTCACCGGAGTAACTACTATGGTGAGCGATGGACGTCGACTAGAGGAGAAGGGGTGGTACCTACCCGAGGACACGGTGGACGTCGACGGCGCGCGCGGACGTCGAGTGCGACGCGTGGGGGACAGCGGCGGGGCGGCGGTTGGGTAGCCTGACGGTGTCCGAGCAGCTCCTCGTGGCGGCGAATGACCTAAGTTCCGCGTGAGTGAAAAAGATTGAGGAAGGAGAAAGATATGTGGCGGTTAAGTGCTAGGAGATCATTCGTCCCGGTTGGTGGCTCCAACCGAGTGTCCCGGTAGGAGCCACCAACCGAGAAGAATGCTCTAGTCATTAGTCCCAGTTCGTGGTTCCAACTTGGATGAATTCTCTTGTCATTCGTCCCGGTTGAAGCCACCAACCAGGACGTATGATCTTTTTCAAATATTTTTCAAACTTTTTAGTCCAGGTTCCCACCTTATTTCTTATTTAGGTGTTTTAATTTGAAATAGTTTTTAAATGGTAAATCATTTTGAATTTAAAAAAACTTTCAACATGAAAGTGTTTGAATTTGAATAACTAATACAAAACCATTTTCTGTTTTCTAAAATAATTATTCAAACTATTAACTATTTTGCAATTTTTAGTTAAAAATACATTAACTAATTTTTTTCAAACTTTGGAATTTGAAAAACTTTCAAAATGAAAAGTGTTTGAATTTGAATAACTAATCCAAAAACATTTTCTATTTTCTAAAATAATCAGTCTTACTATTAACCATTTTGCCATTTTCAATTAAAAATGCATTAACTAATATTTTTGTATACTTTGGAATTTGAAAAACTTTTAACATGAAAAGTGTTTGAATTTGAATAAATAATCCAAAACCATTTTCTGTTTTCTAAAATAATTATTCTTACTATTCAAACTATTAACCATTTTGCCATTTTCAATTAAAAATGCATTAACTAATATTTTTTTCATACTTTGGAATCTGACAAAAATTTCAACACGAAAAGTGTTTGAATTTGAATAACTAATCCAAAACCATTTTTTGTTTTCAATTTGTTCCGGTACAAATGGGTCAAGCTGATAGGAGGCGAGGTTAAGGTAGACGAGCAGCACGGAATGACAATAGTGGATCTCAACAATCTTGGGTACAGAGACGAACCATTCATCCTAACCAATGGATTACCCATAATCATGTCTAGCCCTATAGTACACAGCTTCCGGGTCATCTTCGTCATCGTCTTCGTCGTCGTCGCTATGGCATATTCTGGAGATCCTCATCCCTTACCCGGCTTGTGCCAGGGGGAACCGGGGACCATCAACCATGGCATATTCTTGGGGCACCTTCTACTGAGGCCTCAGATTCACGACGTGCGGGGGAGTGGGATCCCGGATGATGATGCCGCTACGCCCGCGGCCTTCATCACCGCCACCCTTCTTGTGGCTTTGCGGCGGGTGAAAGTGTGGGTACCGCAGGCGAGGATGATCTTGATATATTGCAAATGTATCCATAATTTTTGATGTTCCATGCTTGGTTTTATCCACTTTCTTGTGTTTTGTCCACACTTTGGAGTACTTTTCATATGATTTCTTGGACTAACCTATTAACAAGAGCAACAGTGCCACCTGCCTGTTTTCTGCTGTTTTTGGTTCCAGGAAAGTCAGAAAATGAATATTCTCGGAATTGGATGGGACAAAAGCCAAAGTGCCTTTTTTTCCGGAAGACTCACGGAGCCAGAATACGAGACGGAGGAGGGCCTGGGGCTGGCCACACCCCCCAGGCGCGGGACGGGCCTAGCCGCGCCAGGGCATGGTCTGGCCGCCCCAGGCATCCCCTCGGTCTCCCTCTTCACCTATAAGAAGCCTTCTGACCTAAAAACTCCGGGGGGGTCGACGTTTTTCTAGAAGGAGTTCTACTCCGCCGCCACCACCAGATTCCATGAAACAGCACCAGAAGCTCCATTCTGGCACCCTGCCGGGATGGCGAATTGGAGGAGATCATCGCCATCATCATCACCATCACTTCTCCATCGACCATCCATGTTTCCCCCATCTATGAGTGAGTAATCCCCCGCTGTAGACTATGGGGATGGTAGGGATTGGATGAGATCGTTCATGTAATGGCATCAGATTGTTAGGGCATGGTGCCTAGTATCTTTTATTAGTGCTTTATGACTTTGTTGCGACTTGTTATGCTTAATGCTTGTCACTAGGGACCGAGTACCATGATTTCAGATCTGAACATGTTATTGATTCATTATGATAGTATTGTTTATGGTCTTATCTTCAAGTTGTATACACACATTGTTGTCCGGAACCAATGGCCCTGAAGTGACAGAAATTGGGATAACCGGAGGGAATGGCTTTGACGTGAGGATCACATGTGTTCACGGAGTGTTAATGCTTTGCTCCGGTGCTCTATTAAAAGGAGCATCTTAATTTCCAGTAGTTCCCTTGAGGCCCCACTGCAAACGGGCTGGCAGGACAAAAGATGTTGTGCAAGTTCTCATTGCGAGCACGTATGACTATATATGGAACACATGCCTAGGATTATCTAGTACTTGGATGCTTTATCTTATTTATCTGCAATTGCCCTATGTTCTAATTGCTATGTGAATTGTCTTGTCCATGCAACGCCTGTCCATCCATCCCTATGCCTACCGCACTCGAATCCAACTGTTACTGCTATTGTTACTGCTGTCTTTATTTTACTACTGCTGCTACTTTGCTATTCCTACTACAAAGCTGTTGCTACTGATAAACTCCTGTGAGCAAGATTGTTTCCAGGTGCATCTGAATTGACAACTCAGTTGTTAAGGCTTATAAATATTCTTTGGCTCCCCTTGTGTCGAATCAATAAATTGGGTTTCAGTTCCCTCGAAAATGCTGCGATACACCCCCTATACTTGTGGGTCATCAAGACTATTTTTTGGCGCCGTTGCCGGGGAGCATAGCTTTATTTGTCAAGTTCACTTGGATTCTCTATTGTTCGCTGCTATCCATCCATCATGGGTAAGTCTCGTGATGCTAAGGTTCCTATTTTAGCATCCACTACAAGAAGAGGTACGGTTCTGAACACCTTTGCTGCTCTTGATTCACCATCTGTTATAAGTAAGCTCGTTACACCACCGCATACACATGCTACACACACTGCTACTACTGCTGAATCTGAAACTTCTGATGCTTATGATGCTGCTTCTACTGCGCTTGATAAGAGTGGTTCATTAGGTCCTTTCCTAGATGCTACGATTGCTAGAACTATAGCTGGAAATACTGAAACTCCTAATGAAGACACTGCTACACCTGTTAGTTCACCTGAGTCTAGTGAGAGTTATGACATTGAAGATGGTTATGTTGAGATGATCGATGAATTTATTAAAGAATGTAAAAACACCCATGATAGGAGCGCTGCTAAGAGTCTCCTTGAGAGGCGTACTATTAGACCCAAATTGTCTCATGTTGCTAAGTTTGCTGCTTCTCCCATAAACATTATAGACGAAGATTATGATTTCTCTCTCGATCTATCTTACATAGCTATTGTCAAGAAAGAACCTTTTTGTGGGACTAAGAATGAAAGTGCGGTAGCACATAGGATGAACTTTCTACCATGAGTGGCTTGTTTTCTGATGATATTAAGATGCGTACTTACTTTGTTGCTAAGATTTTCCCCTTTTCACTGAAATCTAAAACTTGGTTTAGTAATTTACCTCCTGGATCTATTGATAGCCCTGATTGCTTGATTAGTACTTTCGTATAGAAATATTTTCCTCCTAGTGCTAGACATGCTATTTTGCAGAAACTTTTTGATTTTAAACAGGGAGAAGAAGAGGTATTGCCTAAATCTTGGGCAAGGTTTTGTGCTTTGATTCATGCACAGGCTGGAAGTCCATTACCTAAGAATGAGCTTCTTGATATATTTTATAATGGACTAACCGAGGAATCTAGGACATACCTAGATAGTTGTGTTGATTGTGTTTTCAGGAATAGGACTCCTAAGGAAGCCGAGGAATTAATGGCTAAAATAAGTAAGAATTATGAAGATTGGACTCCTCCTAAACAAGCTATACCTGAAGTAATTGTACCTGAACCTACTATTCCGGTGCCTATTCCAACATCAAAGAAGAGGGGAGTTATTGAATTAAATGATGAAGTGATGAAGGAAGCTAAGAAATGTCTTAAGGAGAAGGGATTAAAGCTGCAGATGTCAAGAATTTACCTCCTATAGAAGAATTATGTAAGCCTATTCCCTACTCATCCACTATCAAGGTACACTCTCTCCAACACTTTGATGAAGGTGATATCCCTTACTTTAAACCTCACTAGTAGAAAATGGGCCTTTGGTTCGGGCCATTAGTCCCGGCCGTGGCCGGGGCCGGGATTAATGGTCTGAACCAGATGGCCCGAGGAGGCCGAGGCACTATGTCTCGGTCCGTAAGGAACCATTAGTCCCGGTTTGAGATACAAACCGGGACAAATGGGTCTGGGCCGGCGCGCGTGCTCCTGGCAGAACCTTTAGTCCCAGTTTGTATCTCAAACCGGGACTAATGGCCTGGCCCTATATATATGCACCCAACCCTCCACTCTCTCCTGTTTTTTTCCTATGTGAGAGGTGGGTATAACTTTGTGCTAACTTTTTTCTTCATATGCACTAGAGGTGTTCGGTGAAATTCCTATTAGAGCGATGCCACTTGAGTTCACACAAGACAAAAAATAATATGAGGTGCCAGAGCGACACTTAAGGTTTCTCCTCTTTATTTTGAATTGTCCTAAAAGGTTAGCAACTATTTTCTCGTTTTGACTGCGCGGTACTAATTTAAGCATCGTGATTGTGTTTGATATATATGCATGGTTGTATGATGCAGATGAGCCACCCATGGATGTACAGTGACCGACGCTCTGACGCTTATAGAGAAGGCGCGCGTTCTTTTCGTCTTGTGGCCGAGGCGAACAAGCAGCGGGATGGTTTTATGTGTTGTCCATGTGTTGAATGTCGGAATGAGAAGGCTCACACTTCCTCAAGAGTCATTCAGAGCCACCTGCTTCGGTCCAGTTTCATGTCCGGCTATAATGTTTGGACCAAGCACGGAGAAAGAGGGGTTATGATGGAAGACGGCGATGAAGAAGAGAACGATGGTGACAACTACCGATCTATGTTCCCTGAATACGATGATACCGCAGTTGAAGATAATGAAAAAGAAGGGGGTGAAGAACGGGAACCAGATGAGCCCGTTGATGATTTTGGTTGGGTCATTAGTGATGCAAGGCGAGACTGTGACACAGAAAAGGAGAGGTTGCAGTTTGAGCACATGTTACAGGACCACAATACATTGCTGTATCCAACTTGTGAAGATGGCCAGAAGAAGCTGGGTAGCACACTGGAATTTTTGAAGTGGAAGGCAGAGACCGGTATGACTGACTCGGGATTTGAAAAGTTGCTGGTAATAATGAAGAAGCTGCTTCCAAGAAATAACCAATTGCCCTCCAGTACGTACGAAGCAAAGAAACTTGTCTGCCCTCTAGGATTAGACATGCAGAAGATACATGCATGCCCTAATGACTGCATCCTCTACCGCGGTGAGAAGTACAAGAATATGGATAAATGCCCGATATGCACTGCATTGCGGTATAAGATCAGAAAAGATGACCCTGGTGATGTTGAGGGCGAGCAACCCAGGAAGAGGGTTCCTGCCAAGGTGATGTGGTATGCTCCTATAATACCACGGTTGAAACGTTTGTTCAGAAATAAAGAGCATGCCAAGTTGTTGCGATGGCACATGGAAGACCGTAAGAAAGACGGGATGTTGAGGCACCCTGCTGATGGTCGGCAGTGGAGAAAAATCGAGAGAGACTTCCCGGACTTTGCTGGTGACGCAAGGAACTTATGGTTTGGTCTAAGTACCGATGGCATGAATCCTTTTGGGGAGCAGAACTGCAGTCACAACACCTGGCCCGTGACTCTATGTATCTACAAACTTCCTCCTTGGTTGTGCATGAAGCAGAAGTTCATTATGATGCCAGTGCTCATCCAAGGCCCGAAGCAACCCGACAATGACATTGATGTGTACCTAAGGCCATTAGTTGATGAACTTCTACAGTTGTGGGCCAAACCAGGTGTACGTGTGTGGGATGAGCACAAACAGCAGGAATTTGACCTACAAGCGTTGCTGTTCGTAACCATCAATGATTGGCCTGCTCTTAGTAACATTTCAGGACAGACGAACAAAGGATACAATGCATGCACACATTATTTAGATGAGACTAAAAGTATATATCTGGATAAATGTAGAAAGAATGTGTACCCGTACAATCATCGTTTTCTTCCGCCCAGTCATCCCTTAAAGAAGAAAGGCAAGCATTTCAATGGCAAGGCAGAAACCCGGACGAAGCCTGTCCCCCGTAGTGGTGCTGATGTATTTGGTATGGTCAAGGATTTGTATGTAATATTTGGAAAGGGTCCTAGAGGACAACTTGTTCCGAAATACCCCATTACCGGACACGCACCCATGTGGAAGAAGAAATCTATATTTTGGGAGCTACCCTATTGGAAAGTGCATGAGGTCCGCTCTGCAATCGACGTGATGCACCTGACGAAGAATCTTTGCGTGAATATTCTAGGCTTCCTGGGCTTGTATGGGAAGTCAAAAGATACCCCGGCAGCACGGGAATTCCAGCAACATCATAAAGGATGAGATGGCAAGCATCCAGGGCAGTTTCAAGGGCTTGCCAGCTACGCTCTTACCAAAGAAGAGAAGGAACTCTTTTTTGAAGTCCTTTTCAGTATCAAGGTCCCGTCTGGCTTCTCGTCGAATATAAAGGGAATAGTAAATATGAAAGAGAAAAAATTTCAAAACCTAAAGTCTCATGACTGCCATGTGCTTATGATGCAATTGCTTCCGGTTGCATTGAGGGGAATTCTACCAGAAAATGTTCGACTAGCCATTGTGAAGGTATGTGCATTCCTCAATGCAATTTCTCAGAAGGTAATCGATCGAGAAAGTCTATCAGGGTTACAAATTGATGTGGTCCAATGTCTGGTCAGCTTACAGTTGTTGTTCTCGCCATCCTTCTTCAATATTATGACGCACCTCCTAGTTCACCTAGTCGAAGAGATTAGAATTCTCGGTCCTGTGTTTCTACACAATATGTTCCCCTTCGAGAGGTTCATGGGAGTCTTAAAGAAATTTGTTCATAACCGTGCTAGGCCAGAAGGAAGCATCTCCAAGGGCTATGGAACAGAGGAGGTCATTGAGTTTTGTGTTGACTTTCTTCCTGACCTTAAGCCGATTGGTGTTCCTGAATCTCGGTATGAGGGGAGGATGACTGGAAAAGGCACACTAGGAAGGAAATCAATGATATGTAGGGCCAGGCATTCTTTCACTCAAGCACTCTACACAGTTCTACACAATTCCACCGTGGTGGCTCCGTATATTGAGAAACACAAGAATATTCTACGCTCCGAAAAGCCGGGGAAGCCTGAAACCTTGATTAAAGGGGAACACGAGAAGAATTTTGGCAATTGGTTGCAGACACATCTCATGAATAACACCACTGTTGGAGATGAGTTGTACTCGTTGGCCAGGTTACCATCTTCGACTATATGTACTTTCCAAGGGTACGAGATAAATGGGAATACATTTTACACGATCGCCCAAGATAAAAAGAGCACCAACCAAAACAGTGGTGTCCGCTTTGATGCAACAGATGATAATGGGCAGATTGACACATATTATGGGTACATAGAGGAGATATGGGAACTTGACTATGGACCTACTTTTAAGGTCCCTTTGTTTCGGTGCAAATGGGTCAAGCTGACAGAAGGCGGGGTACATGTAGACGAAAAGTACGGCATGACAACAGTGGATCTCAACAATCTTGCGTACATGGATGAACCATTCGTCCTAGCCAACGATGTGGCTCAGGTTTTTTATGTGAAGGACATGTCTACCAAACCGAGAAAAAGGAAAGATAAGCAAAAGAGTACAGAATACGATGAGCCAAAGCGCCACATAGTTCTTTCAGGGAAAAGAAACATCGTGGGAGTGGATGATAAGATAGACATGTCAGAAGATTACAATAAGTTTCATGAAGTTCCGCCCTTCAAAGTGAAAACTGACCCAAGCATCCTGTTAAATGATGAAGATTCTCCATGGCTACGGTGCAGAAGAAAACCACAACACTAGATGTTGGTGATGTGTAATAATGTATTAAACCTTTTATTTGAGACATAAATCTATGTAATTAAACCTTTTATTTGAGACATAAATCTATGTAATGTATTAAACCTTTTATTTGAGACATAAAGGTCCCCTTTCATGTAATACATCTTGCTCAATCAAACTAGACGTTCTGAGCCGCGGTAGGTGATCACACAAAGAGAAGGAACCATCACAAGAGAAGGAACCCACAAACACTAAGGATACATAGCACAACTGAAAATTAAGAAACATGCCTAATGGTTGGAGTGATTCAGTCATGCTCCTGCCTAGCCCTGTAATACGCGCCACTGTAGTCGTCGTAGTCACCGACACCATCGTCCCTGTCGTCGTCGGGGTCGCCGTAGTCGAACCTTGAAGGTTGGGCACGCGTGGGCTGGATTTGAGGGTACCGCAGGCAGGGGTTATTGCCGATCGTGTTGTAGGCCATGACACTCTGGAGAGTCCGGCCGCGCCACCACAGCCGATGGCCGGCCTCGTTGAAGTTCGAAGGAGGTGGGCCGTCCTCCTCGTGCCTGGCGAACGCCCTCTCACGCCGATTGATGAAGAAGGCTTCCCAAGTCGGGAAATAGTCGGGATGCCAATTGGGATTCCTTTGCTGCTCTGGCGTGAGCTCGAGCTAGTAGTGATTCGTGATGGCCATCCGGTGCTCCACACCTAGAGGGACAGGAGGGACCGGCACGCCTCCTGCGCTCAGAATCCAGCCGGTGGGGACGCGGTAGCCTGGTGGGAAGGGGTAGTTCGAGGCGCAAAGCGCCTCCGCCTCCCGGGTGGTTAGAGATACGATGGAAGCCATGGGAAGAGAATGATGAGTCTAGATGTGATATGTAAATGGAGGCCAAGCGTACATATATATACTGAAAAAATGGCGGGAAGACAGAGGTGGGAACCGGTGGAAAGCGCGGGAACGCAGTGGCGCGGGAAACTTTCATCCCGGGTGGGGGCTCAAACCGGGACAAAAGATGGGGGGGCCTTATCTGGGGGAGGCTTATCTGGGAGGGCCTTATCTAGGGGGTGGCTAACCTTTAGTACCGGCTGGTGGGTGCAACCAGGACTAAAGGTGGTTTTTGTGTCATCTAACAAAACTGTCGGTGGGATAAGGACGCGTGGGTAACCTTTAGTACCGGGTGGGGGCTCAAACCGGGACTAAAGCTATCGGTAGGATAAGGACGCATGGGTGGACGCACTGCTCGATGAGATAAAGCATGTAGCGCACGACGCCCTGTCGGAGGAAGAAGACAAAGTAGAAGCGGCACCGTGCCTATAAAAGGAGCATCGATACGCCATCGCAAGCAACTCAACAAGCCAACATGGATGGAGAGTTTCATCCCCATGGATGGAGGAAAGGGTTGGGAAATCTCCCGTGGCGGAACTTCTCGAAGATGCCCTTGGTGCACACGCCCTATGGCATCTTCAGAAGTTCCGCCTCGGAAAATATTTCCTGCTAGCCCATGAAAGACTCCATCTCCGCCTCCCTGGGTTAGAGGTATGGTGGAAGCCATGGGATAGAGTGGAGAGAGGCGGCAAATATGAGTCTAGATGTGCTATGGCAACGACCAAGCCAACATGGATGGAGAGTTTCATCCCCATGGATGGAGGAAAGGGTTGGGAAATCTCCCGTGGCGGAACTTCTCGAAGATGCCCTTGGTGCACACGCCCTATGGCATCTTCAGAAGTTCCGCCTCGGAAAATATTTTCCTGCTAGCCCGTGAAACACTCCATCTCCGCCTCCCTGGGGTTAGAGGTATGGTGGAAGCCATGGGATAGAGTGGAGAGAGGTGGCAGATATGAGTCTAAACCCTAAACCCTAAGTCAGAGGAGGGAACCCTAAACCCTAAGTCATAGGAGGGAACCCTAAACCCTAAACCGTAACCCTAAACTAAAAACCCTAAACCCTAAACCCTAAACTAAAAACCCTAAACCCTAAACCAAAAACCCTAAACCCTAAACCAAAAACCCTAAACCCTAAACCCTAAACCAAAAACCCTAAACCCTAAAAGGGCTACGATCCGGAAGAGAACGGGCGGGAAAAAATAAGGCGGGGTAGACGATCCGGGGCCCCTGGTCTAGGGTTTCGCTGGAGGAAGACCACCGGAGCGTTGGAATTACATGAAAATGGCAAAATGGTTAATAGTTTGACTAGTTAGAATAATTATTTTATAAAACAGAAAATTGATTTGAATCACTTATTTAAAAATATGCAAAATATAATATTTAATGCATTTTTAAATTGAAAATGGCAAAATGGTTATTAGTTTCACTAGTTAGAATAATTATTTTATAAAACAGAAAATAGATTTGGATTAGTTATTCAAATTCAAGAACTTTTCATGTTGAATTTTTTCTCAAATTCATAAGTATGCAAAAACTGTAAAATTCAAATGTTTAAATAATATGCTAATTGAATTTTTTTTAAACAGGCGCGCCCAGGCTGATTTTTTCGAAAAAGGGACCTTTAGTCCCTATGCGTGGTACACACCGGGACTAAAGGTGTGGCGTTGGCGCGCGCCTGTTGGGCTGGGCCGAAAACCCTTTAGTCCCGGTGGGTGGCACGCACCAGGACTAAAGGGGGGACCTTTAGTCCCGGTCCGTATAATGAACCGGGACTAAAGACCCTTTAGTCCCAGTGCGTTATACGGACCGGGACTAAAGGTCCCCCACTATACATTTGGCGCGCCTTCTTCTCCCCACGCGCCCCTTTTTCTCCCCACACAGAGCACCCCCCCACGCGCGAAGGACGACCTGACGCCGGCAGGCTGCCCGATTCTCCGGCCGCCACCACCGCAACCGCCGCCGCCACCGCCCCCAACCGCCACCGCCACTCCAGCCGCCACGTGCGCGCCCCCACCAGAGGTACGCCGCGCCCCCTTCCCTTTGCTCCCCCGTCCGGCTACGCCACGGCGCGGCGGCGCCGACACTGTAGGCGAGCAGGCCGGGCCGCCCCCTCCCCTTCGCTCCCCCCTCGCGCGCTGGCTGGCTGGCGCCTGGCTGGCTGGCTTGCTGCCTGGCTTTTTTTGTAGTATTTAGTAGTTGTAATATTTAGTTGTAATAGTATTTTGTATTTGTGTAATATTATTTTTGTAGTATTTTGTATTAGTGTAATAGTATTTCTGTAATATTTAGTAGTTGTAATATTTAGTTGTAATAGTATTTTGTATTAGTGTAATATTATTTTTGTAGTATTCTGTATTAGTGTAATAGTATTTCTGTAGTATTTAGTAGTTGTAATATTTAGTTGCAATAGTATTTTTGTAGTATATAGTTAATTTTATTTTGTAGTGTAATATTATTTAATTTTGTGTGTTATTTAGTATAGTGTAATAGTAGTGTATAATTGTAACATTATTTTGTAGTTGTAATATTATTTAGTAGCTAGTGTAATAGTAGTGTATATATTAGGGTGGTAGTGGTCGTGGGCCTCTGGACTTAGGGTTAGATTGGTGGTGGTCGCGGGCCCCCGGACTTATGGTTAGGGTGGTAGTGCTCGCGGGCAGCTGGACTTAGGGTTAGGGTGGTGGTGCTCGCGGGCCATCGGACTTAGGGTTAGGGTGGTAGTGCTCGCGGGCAACCGGACTTAGGGTTAGGGTGGTGGTGCTCGCGGGCCACCGGACTTAGGGTTAATGTGGTAGTGCTCGCGGGCCCCCGGACTTAGGGTTAATGTGGTAGTGCTCGCGGGCCCCCGGGCTTAGGGTTAGGGTGGTAGTGCTCGCGGGCCCCCGGACTTAGGGTTAATGTGGTAGTGCTCGCGGGCCTCCGGACTTAGGGTTAGGGTTAGGGCATCACTAGAATTTTGCTATTGTTTAGTATTATTGTAGCAAATTGCGTGTTCATATTATTGTTTAGTATTATTTTATGCAGCAATATTGAATGAAAAATGTTATTGTGTGCATTTTGTAGAAAACTATGGATCCAATCCAGAGAGACCTAGCACAGGAAGAAATTCTCGAGGATATGATCAATGACACCCCCCATGTTGATCCACCCGAATCTCCGTCGATTTATCTGAGCCCCTCCGGTGAGGGAGAGGAGGTCGACCGAAATGATCAAGGATAAGCCGACGGCTCCGGTGGTGGAGAAGCCGACGGCGAGGTATATATATGAAGTCTGGTGATCAGTAGATGCATTAACTGAGTTGTATATATATATATAAATTGACGAATGTTTCTTCTCTTAGGCCTCCACATCGAGCAAAAAATATTCCGAACGAGGCCCGGCCAAAAAGTTGGACGCATCTACGCGTTATACAATTACGCGGGTATCACCACGGGGTGAACCGGTGGAACCCGAAAAGGCTAAAACTGTATTTAAACAACAATGTGGAGTTATGGTTAGGGATCGCATCCCGATCACCGTCGAGAGTGGAATAAGACCAAAGGGGCGAAAGAGGGTGAGTATGTCTCCGACAGGTGCAAAGAGGGTCTTTGGAATGACCTCATGACACATTTCACCCTACCAGAATGTGAGGATGATGCCGACACAGCTGCATTGAGGAAGAAAGTCAAGCAGTGGACTCTTACGAAGATGGCTGAACTATTCAAGAACTAGAAGAAAGCATTATGGCAAAAGTATCAGAAGACGAAGAAGACTCCTAAATTTGAATGCTATCTAACGAAGCAGCAGGCTAACTGGGATGCATTTGTGAAGTACAAGGAGTCACAACCTGCTATGGAAATTTCGGAAAAAAACAAGAAAAATGCCGCGATGAAGAAATATCACCATCACCTAGGGCCAGGGGCTACGCGGCTGCCATGCCAAAGTGGGATGCTAAAGAGAATGAGCTACTTGCTAAAGGGATCACTCCAGAACCAATACGCGAAGAATGGGATCTGAGGGCAAGGAATTGGTTCCTTGGGCATGGGAGTGAGTATGACGAAAGTACAGGGGACCTTATTTGCACTGACGGGATTAGGATACCCCGGGATACATGGCAGAAAGTGGTGAAGGAGATTAAAGCGGGGACAACAAAGTTCCGTCCCGATAGAGAGAAAGACTTGCTGACAAAGGTCCTCGGGAATGACAAACGCGGAGGACGTGTACGAGGCCTTGGCCCTAGTTATACGTGGGAGATGGGGTTTCCCAAAGACTGAGATACTTATAGGAGCCGAGAGAGAGCAAAGAGGCGACGGCAGGAGGAGAAGGGAGACAAGTTCACTGAGTTGATAGGAACACTTCGAATGCATCAACAACAGATTGACGAACTTCGAGGAGCAGCGCGCCTGCAAGATCCTGTACTCGATATTACCGCCATCCCATCTCAGCAGAAAAGTAGCGTGGCTGAATCGGAGGTCCCTTCTGACGATGCACGTATGGTAGATAGCGGTCCTGGCTACTCCGTGGATGGAATCAAGGAGCAGGCATCTTGTGAGATCCATCAGAAGGTGAAGAACCTATCCATCAAGGTGGCGGTCGGACGTGCTTTACCTTGTCCACCTGGCGCACGCTGGCATGGCCATGAGATTCCAGCTGGCTATGCTAAAGTTGGTGTGGATGAAATCACAATAGGGTGGGACTCAATGGAGCTTGACATCCCTGGACCTGAAGGTGAGAGGACACTCGGAGAAGTACTGGGTGGTATCATTCTATGGGACAAGAACAACATCAAGCTTCCAGGCTGGACGCCAAAGCCAACACCGCCTCTGAGTGGTCGCATGTCACCTTCACCTCCATCACCTCCAAGAAGCCCACCCCATGACTACGACCACCACAGCCCGAGTCCATCTCGATCTCCGCTGCAGCCTCCGATTAGTACTAAACGACGCAGGAGCCCAAAACGACAAATGTCGCCCCTCCCAAGAGTACCTCATAAGAATCTTCCTATCAGACCTTACGATCGTACTAACACGAAACCGACATGATTGTAAAGGCCGAATGTGTTGCACAGCTTCAAAAGAAGAAACCCGAGCCCGCCCCGGTATACACCGAGAAGCAAAAAGCGTATGCACTTTCTTTTCTGAACACAAAATCGCAATATGACTTGCACCATAAGCCAGATGACTATCGACGCACACTTCAGAAGGAAGTGAAGAAGATCAAATCAAGTAGAAGTGCAAGCGGGAGCAAATCATCAAGTCAAAGTGCAACCGGGAAAAGAAAGGACGCCCCCCAGCTCGGGGAACAGGCCAAAAAATCGACCCCACCCCTCAAGGTGGTATCCTATGACACTCCCCAGAAGGATATGGAAGAAGCTAAGAAGCTTGCGGCCGCTATGAATGTGACTGTTGAGGAATTGCTAGGTTCCCAGGACGACAAGTTACCCAAGGCTCAGGTAGTCCCTACATATGTCCCAGGGAAGCCTCTGGTCAGCTTTGAGCAGTTCCAACAACTGCCAACACAAATGCGGAGTTTACATAAATGGTACTTGAAAGCCCTAAAGGAGGAGAGAATAATGATCGTGGCGAAAGTCCCATATGACTACTACTTCCGAGAAGAAGAGGTCCATGTTGAGTTTCCAGAACTCTTCCAGTTATACACTTTCGACGCCCTCGACAAAAGGCTCATGAGTTGCTATTGTCTGTAAGCTGTTGAATTCATTGTCTATATATAAGCTGTTCATTTTTTCAGTTGTTCAGTTCATTGCATGTAATTATCCTAATTATATCCTTTTGTACTCTATTATTATGCAGAATGAAGATCATGGAATGTAAAAGAAGGTCAATCTTCAGTGTTGGGTTCATTGACCCAGATAAAATACATTGTCGGACGCTAAAGGAAAAACCCGAGGACACACAGGAAAACCTTCTAAGGTTTCTAACGGAGCAAAATTTCTGTGACCACATACTGTTTCCCTACAATTTCGCGTGAGTGTCTTACTCTATTGTACACATTCTCTTTTGCTTACTCGATGTTAAGTGTAATTGATGAGTTACTGATGTATATATAAACGTGTACAGTTTCCACTGGATTCTCATGGACATTCAACTTGATAAGGGAAGAGTTGAAGTCATGGACCCATTAAAGAGACCCCTGGAACAGTTTAGTGACATGCAGGACATGCTCCAGAGGTAATTTTTGCGCTACAACGGTCTCTTTCGTTGATTTCCTGAGATATCACGTAATAAATAACTCATTCATTTTCTTTACCGGGTAGGGTTTGGAACCAGTTCAAGAGTGCGGTTATGGGTGACTTTACTGAGAAGCTAACGTTTAAGCCGGTCTCGGTAAGTAGTAGGCGCATCTCTTTACTTCTAGTTTCAATACAATTATGATGCTGGATTATTATTTTGATTGAATTCTATTCTCGTAAAGTGCGCGAGGCAGCCACAGGGGACGAATCTATGTGGATTCTACGTTTGCGAGTTCATTTGCACGTTTACTAGTGAGCTGAATGATTATAAAGTCGATGTAAGCAATACATTCATAACATTATTTTTATTACCGTCACTTTTTGTTATCATGATTGATATTCATATTGATCTCCTTTTCTTATATAGTTCCAGAAAATGCGGGATCAGCTCCTACCACAGCAACGAGTAGTAGCAATTGCTGAAGAACTGGCAGGATTCTTGATGAACGAGATGATAGATGACGCCGGAGAATTTAGTGTGAATAGGCGACGATGATCCCCGACCGTGTAATTGAATAGACGGGCTCTAGTCCCGATAATTGTGATCTCCATGTGTGCCCTTCCCCCTTTGGAAGGCTGTGGGCGAGGAGGGATTCGAACCCCCGACACCGTGGTTCGTAGCCACGTGCTCTAATCCTCTGAGCTACAGGCCCACCCGTCTCCACTGGATCTCTTCCCGGGGTCACATCGATCGTTATGTTCCTTTGGTGGCATTTAAGCTTCAGGGTGGAGAGCTCGGGTATAGAGATAACCGAGGCACACGGAGACGACGATGTTTTACCGAGTTCCTCCCACCAAGGGAGTACATCTCATTGGAGGGGTGGGTGGTAGTAAGACCACCAGGGCCATGAGAGGCCTGATCCACTCTCCACTATCGGTGCACTTGGCGGTGGCAATTGATACGTTGCAAACATATCTATAATTTTTGATGTTCCATGCTTGTTTTATATCTACTTTCTTATGTTTTCCACACTTTGGAGTATTTTTACACATTTTCTAGAACTAACCTATTAACAAGATGCCACAGTGCCAGTTGCCTGTTTTTTGCTATTTTTGGTTTTAGAAAAGCTAGTAAGGAAATATTCTCGGAATTGGACCGGACAAAAGCCCAAGTCAATATTTCACTAGAAGGAATATGGAATCTGGAGGGGAGACGAAGAGGGGAGCCAGGGCGACCACACCTGGTGGTGGCGCGGCCAGCCCTAGCCGCGCCACCAGGGGGTGTGGCCCCCCTGGTACTCCACCGACGTTGCCCCTTCGCCTATATATTGCCTCCGGGATGAAAACCCTAAGTACCCGATCAAAAATTCCACGAAAGAGTCTCTAGCCGCCGCCATCTCCATCCCTAGATCAGGAAGGATCTGAAGCTCTTCCCGGCACCCTGCCAGAGGGGAGAGATCACCCTGGAGGCCTTATTCATCACCATGCCTGCGTCCGGTGTGATGTGTGAGTAGTTCATCCCTAGACTACGGGTCCATGTAGTAGCTAGATGGTTGGTTGTTCTCCCTTGTGCTACCATGTCTAGATCTTGTGAGCTCCGTTCATGATCAAGATCATATATTTGTAATCTTACATGTTGTGTTTGCGGGGATCCGATGGATATTGAGATGCTATTTCAGATTGATTCTATCATGTTTATGTTATTTGTGATCTTGCATGCTTTCCGTTGTTAGTAGCTACCTTGGCCGAGTAGATGCTAGCAACTCCAAGAGGGAGTATTTATGCTCGATAGTGGGTTCATGCCTCTAGGAATCTGGGAAAGTGACAGAAATCTCTAAGGTACTAGATGTGATGTTGCTACTAGGGAGAAAACAGCAATCCTTTATTCATAGAACAATCATATTGTTTACTTTACACACTTTGCTTAACGCAATTATCTGTTGCTTGCAACTTAATACTGGAGGGGGTTCGGATGATAACCTGAAGGTGGATTATTAGTCATAGATGCAATTGGATTACGGTCCATGTATAATGTTGTAATGCCCAATCAAATCTCATAGGAGTCAAGATGATTAGTATATGCATGTATGCTTTCTCGGTGTCGGTCAATTGCCCTGCTGTAATTTGTTCACCCAACATGTCATCTATCTTAAGGAGAATCACCTCTAGTGAACCATGGACCCTGGTCCATTATTTTACCATCAATCTACAATCTACTATTTACTGTTTTCTGTTTACTTTATGCAAGCAATTACTATCTTCCACACAATACGTTTAATCCTTTGTTTTTAGCAAAACCGGTGAGATTGACAACCTCACTATAAGTTGGGGGCAAAGTTCTGTAGATGTGTTGTGCAGGATTCCAAGTTAGAAACAACACCTTGGAGGTGTTTCGTTGCTCCTACTGGTTCGATAACCTTGGTTTCATAACCGAGGGAAAACTTGCTGCTGTGCTCATCATACCTTCCTCCTAGGGTTCCCCAACGAGATCGACGTGTTGAGCCAATCATCAAGACCTTTTCTGGCGCCGTTGCCTGGGAGGCAAGGACATCTTCACAAGGGGAGTCCCTCATAACCAATCTCTTTACTTTGTTTTATTTGTTTTGCTTAGTTTATTTCTGCTTTGTTTGCTTGTTTCTTTATCAAAAACACACAAAAATAGTTGTACTAGTTTGCTTCTTTATATTAAAAACACAAAAAATGACTACTCTTGAAAACACTAAGTTGTGTGATTTCACTAGCACTAACAACAATGATTTCATGTGCACACCTATTGCTCCACCTATTCCTGAAGCTCCTTTCTTTGAAATGAAACCTGCTTTACTCAATCTTGTTATGAGAGAACAATTTTCTGGTATTGGTACTAAAGATGCTGCTGCTCATCTTAATAACTTTGTTGAACTTTGTGAGATGCAAAAACATAGGGATATAGATGGAGATATTATTAAGCTTAAATTGTATCCTTTCTCTTTGAGAGGAAAAGCTAAAGAATGGTTGCAATCCCTAACTAGAAATAGTATTGATTCTTGGACTAAATGCAAAGATGCTTTCATTGGAAAATACTATCCTCCTGCTAAGATTATATCTATGAGAAGTGAAATAATGAAATTTAAACAATCTGATAATGAACATGTTGCTCAAGCTTGGGAAAGAATGAAATCTTTGGTAAAGAATTGTCCCACTCATGGACTGACTGCTTGGATGATTATCCAAACCTTTTATGCATGACTGAATTATTCTTCAAGAAATCTACTGGATTCTGCTATTGGAGGTACCTTTATGACCATTACTTTGGGTGCTGCAACAAAGCTTCTGGATAATATGATGGTTAACTATTCTAAATGGCACACTGAGAGAGCTCCACAAGGTAAGAAGGTAAATTCTATTGAAGAAACCTCCTCCTTGAGTGATAAAATTGATGTTATTATGTCTATGCTCGTTAATGGGAAAGCTCATATTGATCCAAATCATGTTCCCTTAGCCTCTTTGGTTGCTCAAGAAGAGCAAGTTGATGTGAACTTTATTAGAAACAATAATTTTAGCAACAATGCCTACATGAATAATTTTGGTAATAATAATTATAGGCCTTATCCTCCTAATAATACTTATGGTTATCATGGTAAACCTAGAATACCTAGTGAGGAAAGAATATCAGAAGTTGAAAGAGCCACTAAAAACTTCATGCAAATGCAATATGAGCAGAATAAATTATTTACTAAAACTATGGAGGAACAATCTACTATTTTGAAAAATATTAGTCATCAACTTGAGAGTTTAAATAGGGAAATTCCTAGTTTGCAATTAAAACTTTCTAATGCTGAAAGAAATATATCATCTTTGCTTGAAGCACAATCCTCTTTGAATAATAAAATGGCTGCTAAACCTGAAGCCATTGAAAATCCCTTTGCTGCTACTAATGCCATACAATTTAGAATTGATGAAAATGTTAGACTATTAGCTGAACTGCATGCTAAGTGGGAAAGAGAAGATGAAATTGCTAGAAATATTAGTATTTCTACTATCACTACCACTAATGTTGAAGCTAGTAAACCCAATGGAACCTTTTCTAATAAAAATGCTGAAATTATTCGAAATATGGGAAACAATAGCTCTACTACTTTAGATGATAATTATGATTTTGATCTTGATGGTTGCAATATCTCTGAAGTAATTATTTTCCTACAAAAGCTTGCTAAAATTCCTAATGCTAGTGCTATGAATATGGCCTTTACAAAACACATTACTGATGCTCTCATAAAAGTTAAAGAAGAAAAGATGAAACATAAAGCTTCTATTCCTATGAAATTAGAAGATGGTTGGGAACCCATCATTAATATGAAAGTGAATGATTTTGATCTCAAAGCTTTATGTGATCTTGATAGTAGTGTTTCTATTATGCCTAGAAAGATTTATGAAATGCTTGATTTGCCACCATTAGAAGATTGTTATTTAAATGTCCCACTCGATGATAATGCTAAAAAGAAACTCATGGGGAGTATTAATGATGTTCTTATTATGGTTAACAATGCCTATGTCCTTGTTGATTTCTATGTTTTGGATGTTAAATGCAATGCTTCTTGCCCTATTACTTTGGGAAGACCTTTTCTTAGAACTGTTAGTGCCATTATTGATATGAAAGAAGGCACCATTAAATATCAATTTCCACTCAATAAAGGTATAGAGCACTTCCCTAAGAAGAGAGAGAAGATTCCTTTTGCCTCTCCTATTAAAACAAAATTTTCTCTTAATGCTTCTTCATTTGAGAATACTTGATTCTTTTCTTGCTTCTTGTGCTTAGCTCAAAGGCGTTAAAGAAAAGCACTTATTGGGAGATAACCCAAATTTTGTTAGGAATCTTTTGTTGAGTCTTGGAAGTTATTACCTCTGTAATAACCGCTCCTTATCATTTTTGTGTGGTTTTTGTGCCAAGAGTAACCTCTAATGAGAGAAAATAAAGATTTAGGAAAGTTGCTGTCCCGAAATAGATTTTTGTGCTTCGTTGTAAAAAATTGTGAAAAATCTCTATACATCGGTTTGACCTGTAATTTTTTGTGCTTCTGCCCCAGGTTGTTATCCAACTTTCATTAGTTCAACACTTATCGATTTGTGTGGGGTCCCCCGGATTTAAACATCCGAGAAATCCCTGTTATGTAAATATCCACATTCCCATGATCAGTGAGCCGTGGAGCATAACCGATAAGTATCATTACAGCATCCGAAACATAACGAATACAAGACTTACATAGTTGCCATTATGTCTACATAACCTTCAGCAACGGATCTTCATCACACGTAGGGCCCAATCATGCCTCAACCTACATGCGACTGACTGGGAGAACGGCCTAGCTCGCATAGTCATCAACGTCACCTTCTTCTGGATATCTGACCAAGTTAATAGCCAGGGACAATGCTAGTGAGTACTTTGAATGTACTCGCAAACCACCTTAAGATAACAGTAATAACAAGAGGATATGCATTAGGGTTGTGGTAGTAGGAGGGCTTAAAGAGAGGTTCTTTTCTCAAATAGTCTCTCTTGTAGATATAGCATCTACATATCTTTGTTGAAAACTTTTGTAAAACATTTTGGAAACCTTTTGAAAAGTTTTGTAAATACTAGGATTGGGGTACCCATTTGTTCCCGTCTTCAGGTCATCCCACGACCAAACTCCTTTCTCCTCCTTCCGACCATCCCATGGTCAAAACCTTTCTCCTTTACGACCATCCCATGGTCAAAACATTTCCAAAGCCATTTCTTTTCTGAAATCCTTTTTGAAATCAAAACCAGCACCGCTCCACAATAACCTTCCCAACCATCCATGACCGCGGACACGGCTATTTGAATAGATTTACACTCTATAGAGGTTACACACTTTACCCACACCATCCGGGTACATTACCCTGATCTACACTGATCGTGGGTCGAGTAACCGATCAAGAATCTTCGGATGCCCACTCCAATATAAGTGCCTACCCTATGAGTGTTGTTCCCCTCAACACCAGGACGTTGGGTACCGAGGACCAACCGGAGCGCATTTTTCCACTTCCCAAGTGTGCGCTTTCAATGAGGGGCTCATAGTAACACGTGGAGGCTCGTAGACCCTTCGTTCCTTCTCCCGGACGATGTTTTACATGGCCCCTGCCAGAGAAGGCCCACCCTCTAGGGATTGTTATATCCCCTGTAGTAGTTGCGAGGTAGCTTATACCGGAATAGACAAACATCAAATCCAGCCTTGTCCCATTCCAGAGTAATGTGGTTGCACAGGGTTAATTGTTCTAGCAAAACTGCAAAGAACCGGGTGCGTTTTTGTAAACCTTTTTCCTCCATCTTTCCTTCAACATTTTTTAAAACAAAACCTTTTTCTTTCTCAACATCTCTTGGGAGGTCCCACCTCACCAAGGTTTTATCATAAAACATTTGGTAAAACTTTTCCGCGGTCTTCCCATCCTATAGCTTTGCTTCGGCTAAATCGGGGGCCTCCAAAGGGTATGGTGTATTACACCATCTACCTTACTAGGGATAAGTAGGTGTCATCAAGGGGGTTGTACTTAGTAGTACCAAAGTGTAATAGTTCGGAGGATCCAAACCACTACCATATATACATCAACATATAGTAAACAATGCAGTTTTAATAAACCGTAGATAAACATGCATAAGTAAAACAGTAGGACAAGGCTTATGAGCAATAAGGTGGCTTGCCTGATGATCAGGAATATGGCAATATATCCCTGGACTTCTTCTTAGAATACCAATAATGAGAACCTTCTTCTGATCTCCGATTCCACCGCAACTATCGTCATCAAGATAACACATGCAAGCAAACCAAACTACAATCAACACAAGGCATACAAGCAGCATTACAATACATCAAACAAACATACCACACATTACACGAATCAGTAGGTTTTGATAGATCGAGTGGGTTGTAATTGGAATTACTTTAGTTGCCCTTTTGGTCTTTGTTTTAGGATGCATTTGTCCAAATACCACCTGTTAAGGGGATTTAGAACTAGGCTTGGGTATGTATGATATCAATATGCAAGATGATACCACCAGGTAGGTATTGACAAAATAAGGCCAATAAAAGTGGTTTCACTATTTTATCACTCTCCCTTGATTTATAAAGCATTTTCTAGTGATTAAGACTCTAGTTTTAGTAAATAATTCACCAAAAAAGTTCTGGAGTTCCAAAAATTATTTCCTTGGATAGTTTTGTATTATTTGATGTACTAAATCACTGAGAGTTCGAATCACTCCAAAATAATTACCAGAATGCCCTCAATTCCCAAAGGCAATTATGTGGGTTTTTTGTCTTTTTCACCAAATTAATAAAACTACAGAAGTTTTTGAGTTGATTCCAAGGGAACATGGTAGGTATTTAGAATACCTTTCCGAAGAAATTGAAATCAACCTTTTTGGAGTTGTAGAGCTTCTGTGATGATTTATCTAGTGATAACACTATGGACAGAACTGCTTAATTCATTAGAAATCCTTAGAAGGTCAATAAATCTTGATCTCCTGGATTTTGGTAGTACTGAGGCTACCACATCACAGAGAGTTAGAATTAGGTCAATACCTTTCATATATTGGCCTAGAGAATTTTCTAAAGACAGAATATAATTAATCTTGTCATTTTTCTATCTTCAGATCTAAAGTTCCACTTAGCTGGGGACAAGGGCTATTGAATAGGTATATCACTACCTTTCATAGGCACTTTGAATCATACCATTTGGATATGTATAACTCACTATGGAAATTATTTAGTGAAAAAGATACAGTTTAGTGGATTTAATGTCAGTAGCTAATGATATTTATATTTGTAAAAGTACCAGTTCTAGATGTTGCACAAGACACTAGGGTACTTGGTAAAAATTAGATCTGGGTAAAAAGTAGTACTTTTCATTTTTATTTGTATTTAAACCAACAGGTAAATTGCAGCTCTAGAAATACAGGAAAAAGGAAAAGGGAAAGGGGGCTTCGCGGGCCAGATCTTCCCCGGTGTGGGCCGCACAGCGCAGATCTGACCCATCTGGGGCGAGGCTGTGCGCGGGACTGTGGTTCACACCACTGACGGCTGGGGCCCAGCGGTCAGTGAGGGGGGAGGGGCAAAGGGGTAAGCGCCGTCGCGGACCGTCGGATCAAGTCGTGATTAATGACTGGGGTTCATCTTCCACCTCCAGTGACACGCGACGCAAGGGAAACCCTAGCTGGTTCGGGCGGCAGCGGGGAGCTTACCAGAGGGCTCGGGAGGTGCCGGGGAGGGTGTTGGGCGACGGAGGACTTCGGGGCAAGTCCAGGGAGGGGTGGGAGTGGGGGTTTGACGTCGGAATGACGCTCGCACGGGAGCCACGGCGACGCCGACCTTCGGTTCTTGCCGGAGCTGCTCCTGGGGTTGCTATAGGTTAGAAACAAGGGGATGCGAAGATGCGAAAGAGCAAGTGGGGTCTAGTAGGGTGACATGCAGAGGAGGAAAGATGGGGAGGAGGGAGCCTGGATCGAATCCATGGATGGAGCCGAGAGCTCTTTCTCTCCTTCTCTCGGGCAGGGCAAGGCAGGGAGAGGGAGTGGTGCTCGGGGAAGGTGAGTGGGGAGCAGTGGGGGCGAATGAGGGTGAAGGGAGGCGTTGGGGTGGCCTCGGGGTATTTATTTGAGGAGAGATGGGTTCATGGTGAACCTTGTCCATCTAGAGCAAGGGGGAAGAGGGGAGGGCTCTGGTTGGCTAAGGGGACGGTGGAGAGGTAGGAGGTGGGGCTCTGTGTCGAGCAATGAGTGGAGGGGAGGGTGGTGGCTGCTGCTGCCCCACTTAAAGCTAGGCTTATCTTTAATTAGCCATGTCTCTCTCCTAATAAGCTTAAGGGGGTAAGTTTGTGGGGGTGGTACAGTGGCATGCCGACCAGGGGTGGTGGGAGTTGCTGTGGTGGGCACATGTCTAGTTTTGGTGAGGGTTTGATTGAGTTTTGGTTCAAAAATGATAAATTCTCAAATCTGCCATATGGAAGGATCAAGGGTTATTTCTTGATTTTTGATCTTGACCGATTGAGATAAGGATGCTGGTAGATGGGTAAGGTTAATAGGCATCTCTAGGATTTATTTGGGATTTTTCAGAAGATTAGAAGTCCACTTAAATTCATTTATTCAAAAACCGCAGAAGTGAAGTATAGGAGCTCATTTGATATTTTTACATTGTACATTGTTGGATTTTGATGTGAGGTGGTCCCAAATGTGGATACACACTTAGGGGAATTTTCCCAAGATTTATTGTGGCTTAAAAGTATTTAAAACAATTACTATTCCATCTCTGCCATTTAAGAAAATAGGCAAAAAGAATTAATAAAAGTCTTCAAAAATATTTATTTTCGAAGTGGGAAGATAGGGTATGATATATGGATCTCAATTGAGCCAAAAGTTGGGGAATTTCTTTGGAAAAAACCAAACTTCCCCTTGGGAAAGGAGGTTTGGAGATTTTGTCTATTAAAGAGATTAATTAGATTTGGAGCCATAATAATTATGGATAATATTTGATAAATCTTGATGATCAAGATAGATGATATAGACAAGGTGTAACAAGCATTTTCAACATTGGGATTTGAGAATCAAAGGTGATTTTGGTGAAAAAAACTAGAGATTAAGGATCTAGGGTAAGATTGTTTTCATGCCACCAAAACCTTGTTGGATCTTGGAGCTCAGATCTCACCTTGATGCAAGGGATAGATGGATAGATAGACCAATTCATATAGATGGTCATGACAGAAGGAGTTTGGATTGGTTACATTTGAGGTGGTCTGGAAGTGATGGCAAACTTTGTTGAAAATAAGGTTGCCATACCAGATGAGTCATGATGCCTTATAAACCATGTGGGTTTAAGAAGCACAAAGATCCAATTGGAACAAGTGAAGTAGATATTGATAGACCTATATGAGTAGCACGCAACCATGCAAAGAGTTGGTCCATAGAAGGTTGGATGATGGTGTGAGCTTCTGTCAAAGTAGGCATGTTGACTAGATTTGCAGGAATAGTTAATTTCTTGCCTGCAAAACCTTCAAGAACGGTTGGAGGATGATCTAACCAAGGGCAAGAGTGGGTCTTGGTAGTCCTTAGGATGGTTAACAATATGGTTCAAATGCATTTTCAAAAATGCACCAGGGTTGAGAAAAGGAGGCATTCAAAAAGGTGATGTTGAAACAGATTCCAGACTTAGCCAAATTTGGCAGATTTAGGGTTGTTGGCTAGATTATGAGAGAGGAGGCTTTTGATGGGTAGCAAGGTACCAAAGCATCATAAACCAGATGAGGTTGAAGAGTAGGTTGAGTAGAAGGGATCCATGCTTGATACTGGTCTTCATTGACTTGGAAGCTTCTGGAATTAGATCACTTCAGAGCTTATCTAGTTAAGGGTTTTAGATGATTACACAGTAGCTAGGGATCAGATCCAGATTGTATTCTTGCTTAGGGTGTGGTGATTTGGGAACATCTTGATCCTAGTGATGAGCTCCTAGGGTAGCTCATACTATCTCCTAAGCAGACAGACCAAGCAGCAGATCAAGGCAATTTATCTTATAAACTAAGCAAATCCACTACTAGGCTTACCATCAAGTCTGACTCGAGGTAAGGTTGGGCAATTTGAAAAGGGTGGAGTTTGAATAAGATGAGAGTCCTTGGTATCTCTACCAAGACTAGAATTCAAAAGCTTTAAAAAGAATTTTTGGGAAACCTAGAGATAAGAATAGTTGAAGGTTCTGTCAATAAAACATAAGGACATTATAATAGGTTGCTCTCCATAGTTTGGTCAATGGAAGCTACTAAACTAGTTTTGGTTACACAAGCATCTTGGCTCATGTTTTTGAAATGCCAGAACATTTGGGAATATGTAAAATGAGCCAGGACAGTTTTGTTAAATAGCTTTTGTCAACTGATTGTTGAGGTAAGGAGTATATCTACCAAAGCACATTCATAAGCATAACCATATTCAAACAACAGGCAAACACTTCATCATTAAACCAGAAAAAGTTTTTGTTCCCCCTGATTTTTGGCATTCTGGACAACTAATCAGGGTTGCTGAAATTGGGATATTATAGACATTTCCCCCTTAAAAGAATCTCGTCCCGACGGGAGAGTAGGGTTAGGGGATTTGAGTCCGGTTGTTACTAGGTGTCTTACGCGTACTATCTTACGGACTCCGCCTTTGAAAGTGACTACTCTGTCGATGAAGTTGAGCTCCAGTCTTCCGGGATGCACGGAGAGTTGAGCAGAGTCCCGCCTTGATTTGCAAGGAATGACCTTCTTTTCCTTACGGATTCTATATCTCGAGGGCTTAGACTGAGCAGACTATCTCGATGCTGAGCTTCACGGGGTACTCGTCGGAGGATAGATTATGTGGCTTGGTGTACCTTTCGCTGAGGGTCCACGGCTCTTCTTTAGGGGCGTAGCATATCCTAATTAAAGATTTTACGGTTGGTACTCCTGGGTTTGCTTCTAGTGAAGGGTTACTCTATTTTGATGGGAAAGACGCAGTCTTTCCCCCTTAGGATTAAACTAGGATTGAATTCTAGGAGTGGAAGTAATCCTTCCTTCTTGGAGTCGCAGATGGATGTTTTGAAGACGGTTGTCACTCCTTCTCCTAGAGTTGGAGTCTTCCGAAGACGTCCATGAAGGGAGGTTCTATAGGGCTTATGTACTACGATTATTCGTACTTAATCTGTTGGAGCCGTTGGAGTCTCACGTCCTCTAAGCGATTGGAACTGAGCGGTTAGCGATCCTGTGGTCCTTCGGATAGGTTTTCAGCTGACGTAGCGAAGGGATTTCGTAGAATCTTCAGTTCGTTTCTCCTCTGATGAACCGCGAGTTGCCACTTGACGAAAAGACGTTGAGTCTAGGGATATTTTCTGAAGTATCTTCCGGTAGATAGTCTTCTTGGAGTTTGAGTGGAAAGATGCAGTATTTCCACCTTAGAGCTTCGCTAAGGTGCTTTGGGAGGGGTGCAGATCTTCTGTCTTGGAGTGCTGACCCGATGTTAGCGGAAGGTTGTATCTTCCCAGAGTCTTGAACTAAGGTCTTCGAGTGACGCCCTATTTTATCAACCTTGGCGGGATGGTTTCCTAACGCAGCCTTTAAGGGGTTAGCTCAAGATAATTTAGCGCTTTACGACTCTTCTTGCTAGTAGTTAGTTAGGGTTGAAGCAGTCAGCATCGAGTAAGTGGTCATCATTTGTATTTCTTGCATTGCTTCTGCTGGAGGGCGGAGTGGACTCGTTATCTTCACGCTTCCTTAGCATCTGACTTCAGGGGTGGTTCTGACCTTCTAGGGAGGATCATTCCGTTAGTTTGGGTAGGGTCGACTAGATTAGTTAGTCTCCTGGGGCGGTCAGAAGCTCTAATACACTAAAGGTTAGTGTGGTTAGGTCTTCATTTCTTGTCTTGGTTGACTTATCGGGTGGTTTCTTGTGGATATTGAGGATCCTTCGAGGATTGACTTTTGGCTTCAACGGGATTTCTTGCTGTAAGAGACCGATGATAACAGAGTGTTATGTGATCGACGAGTCTTGAGAGGTGAGTTGGACGGGGTATGCCGTCCTGCTGAGGTGAAATCTTCGAGTTGATTCTGACTTGACGATGTCGAACTCCTGGTTCTTGCGATGCTTTTCCTCTCACATACTCTCGAGGTTAGTCTGGGTCTCATTACCGACAGCTAGCACCGGGGTTTCCTGAGTTACTAGGTGGGTTATCACTCCTTGAGTCACATTTTTAAAGAGGTCAAAGCAAACCAGAACATACAAACAAGGCGAATAGAGCGAGGGGATCGCAATGTCCTCGGCAAACAACACACATCAAGCAATACAAGATGCACTTAGGCAAGCAAACACGGTCAACACCAGGGACCAAGGAGTTAACTACTCGCGATGTAGGGGAATCCTATTCTTAGGGCTATTGTCCCTAGATATCGTCTTTCTTCAGGTCAGAGTCACTATCTTGCAGATGAAGCCTTCGTCGTATCTTGGACGCTTCTTGATAGTGCAACACTTGATGTCTTCTAATTATGGGGATTCCGCTGGTAGAGCGATATTGTAGTCTCCTTGTGTTTGCTGGTAGTTGCTTGTCTTCATCTTGTTCTCATTGTCTTTACCGGGTTCTAGATCCTAGTTATTTAAAATCCGTAGGTTTGAAGTTTGGACGAGAGTTAGAGGAAACCATTTTTGAAAGCATTTACTTAGAGTAAGAGAAGAAGTAGAACTTTTTGAAACTCATTGGGAAACTAGTTTTTTGAAAGTTGGGGTTTTCAAAATAAGGTTCCTGTCTAGCGACCATGCTAACTAAGGTTCTCCTACAGTCAGGATGGCTCTGATACCAAGTCTGTGGGGTCCCCCAGATTTAAACATCCGAGAAATCCCTGTTATGTAAATATCCACGTTCCCATGATCAGTAAGCCGTGGAGCATAACCGACAAGTATCATTACAGCATCCGAAACATAACGAATACAAGACTTACATGGTTGCCATTATGGCTACATAACCTTCAGCAGCGGAGCTTCATCACACGCAGGGCCCAATCATGCCTCAACCTAAAGGCGACTGACTAGGAGAATGGCCTAGCTCGCATAGTCATCAATGTCACCTTCTTCTTGATATCTGACCAAGTTAATAGCCAGGGACAATGCCAGTGAGTACTTTGAATGTACTCGCAAACCACCTTAAGATAATGATACATTGCAAATGTATCTATAATTTTTGATGTTCCATGCTCAGTTTTATCCACTTTCTTGTGTTTTGTTCCAACTTTGGAGTACTTTTCATATGATTTCTTGGACTAACCTATTAACAAGAGCCACAGTGCCAGCTGCCTGTTTTCTGCTGTTTTTGGTTCCAGGAAAGTCAAAAAATGAATATTCTCGGAATTGGACGGGACAAAAGCCAAAGTGCCTATTTTTCCGGAAGTCGTCAAGTCCCAGAATACGAGACAGAGAGGGGCCATAGCGCGGCCACACCACCTGGCCGCGGGGCCAGGCCTGGCCCGCGCCAGGGGGTGGTGTGGCCAGCCCAGGCACCCCCTCGGCCTCCCCTTCCGACTATAAGATGCCCTCGGGACGTAAACCCTAAGGGCCCGATCAAAAATCCACGAAAGAGTCTATAGCCGCCGTCATCTCCATCCCTAGATCGGGAGAGATCTAAAGCTCTTCCCGGCACCCTGCCGGAGAGGGGAATTCACTCTGGAGGCCTTCTTCATCACCATGCAAGCCTCCGGTGTGATGTGTGAGTAGTTCATCCTTGGACTACGGATCCATGTAGTAGCTAGATGTGCTTTTGCTACTAGGAAGAAAACAACAATCCTTTGTTCATAGAACAATCGTATTGTTTACTTTACACGCAGTTCATAAAGCAATAAAATCTGTTGCTTGCAACTTAATACTAGACGGGGTTCGGATGATAACCTGAAGGTGGATTATTAGTCATAGATGTAGTTGGATGGCGGTCTATGTATAATGTTGTAATGCCCAATCGAATCTCAAATGAGTCAAGATGATTAGTATATGCATGTATTGCTTTCTCGATGTTTGTCAATTGCCCCGCTGTAATTTGTTCACCCAGCATGTTATCTATCTTAAGGAGAGCCACCTCTAGTGAACTATGTAGAGGAGGAAAGTGAAGGGAATATACCCGAGAGGCAATAATAAAGTGGTTATTATCTTATTCCATGTTTATGATAAATGTTTATTTTGCATGCTATAATTGTATTGATCGGAAACGTCAATACATGTGTGTTTAATAAACAAAAAGGGTTCCTAGTTATGCCTCTCTTATAGACTAGCTCGTTGATTAACAAGATGATCAAGGTTCCCTGATCATGGACATTGGATGTTGTTAATAACGAGGTCACAACATTGGTGGAATGATGTGATGAACATTCATCCGAAGTATAGCATTACGATCAAAGTCATTATGTTTATATTGCTATAACATCATACGAAGTAATCTTAGTCCTTAGACCATGAGATCATGTTAATTGCTAACACTAGAAGAGTATCTTGATAACACCAAACGTCACACCGTAACAGGGTGACTATAAAGGTGGGTTCATTACTACGAAGGTGTTATGTTGAGGCTCATGGATCAAGAGTGGGATTTGTCAATCCCAATGACGGATAGATATACTCTAGGCCCTCTCGATGATATCACATTAAGATAGATTGCAAGCAAGTGATGTGATCACTAGAATGTTATATCAAGGGAACGAGAAAAGAGTGCATGTCAACAACGAGATCAAACTAGGTATGGAGATACCAATGATCGAATCTCGGACATGTAATATATCATGAGACAAAGGGATTTAGTTACTAGCGTTAATGGTTCTCACAATCACAGAAGTCATCGTTGAATGTGTAGGAATCAGTATGGATCTCTAGGTCCTGCTTCTGATTATTGATCTGAGAGGAGTCTCAATCATGTCTGCATTATTCGCGAACAGTAGGGTGACACACTTAAGAGTTACCAGACACCATTTTGGAGCAAATATGTTTCAGACGAAAGAATTGCAAAGCACAGGAATTGTTTCGATAGAAACCAGAATTGTTTCGGGTGAAATTGCAGAAAGTGGTTATGCATGTGATATTGCAATATTGCAAGGGGTTATATGTGAATGTTTGTTAATTAAAGTAATTAACAAAATTCTGAATAAATTTAATAAAAGAGTTTTATTAAATGAGAGCATTAAACTTGGAGAATTTTAATGCATTTAAAGTGGGGACTTTAAAAGGGAATGTGAAGAGGCATTTTAATGTGGAGGGGTTATCACCACATGAATGGAGGAGATGAAGGGTCACCTCCCCCATGCGCCGGCCATGGGGAGGGGCACCCCCTCCTCCTATAAAAGGCCACCCTCTCCCTCCTTCCTCACACCTCCTTGTGAAGGATCTCTCTCCCCCTCTAGAATTATTCCCCCATGGTATCGGATTAGCGAGATACATGTTCCCGGTGGCATTTCGTCTGGAAGGAGTTGCTGCTTCCGCTAGATCGCTGGAGCGAGGAGGTGGAGGTTGTCCGGTGGCTTGAACATGTGTGCGAGTACGAATGCGCTGCTGAGTTGCGGCGCTCGGACTTCCTCACGATCTTGAGATCGGCAAGTGTACGACTACATCAACCACGAGTTCCTACTCGTTAACAAAACTCGTTGTCTTTGAGGGTAAGTTCTCGATGGATGTATGTCCACCCGTTGCTTTGTACCTAGTATATAGATCTTGGCGTGTAGTTCTCATCGTAGGAATTTTTTTTGTTTTCTATGCTGCGGACCCAACAGTGGTATCAGAGCCTGATCTATGCGTAGGTGCTTTGCAAGGGTAGAACACATAAGAGTATGTGGGTGGTGATGATCATGTTATTGCTTCTTATATGTACTTTGGATATTGGTGGCATAGTGGGATGGCGGCCCGGACCAACCTTACATGTCATCGTACATGAGACCGGTTTCACGACTGACATGCAACTAGTTTTGCATAAGTGGCTGGCGGGTGTCTGTCTCTCCTACTATAGTCAATATCTGATTTACAACAAGTTGCTAATAACTTGGGTATCCTCGTTGTGGTTCCATGTTCGTAGGTAAGAACGGTTCTATCTCCGAAAGCCCTAAGCCACGTAAAACTTGCAATGGATAAATTAGAGGCGTCTAGTTTAGATCGTTGCTGGGCTAGTGTCATGATATGGTAATGTTGTAAGTTGATGTATAGTTGATACTCTTACAACACACCTAACGTGTAAGTTTCATAGACCTTGGCCTTACACACGAAGGAATGATAGAGATCATACCATGAGGCATATGATAGAGATCAAATGCATGGACCATATCATCTCACTTTACACATTAGATGTTTGCATCTTATATTGCTAGTTTGGCGTTTTAGTAGCATTTTAAGATGATCCCTCATTAAGATATCAAGATAAAAATGTGTTCTTCCTTAAGTATGCACCGTTCTATGGATAGAAGATGTTGTTGGAGATATGCCCAAGAGGCAATAATAAAGTGGTTATTATTATATCTTTATGTTTATGATAAATGTTTACATCCCATGCTATAATTGTATTAACCGGAAACATTAATACTTGTGTGTTTTGTAAACATAAAAGAGTCCCTAGTAAGCCTCTTGTTAAACTAGCTTGTTGATTAATGGATGATCATGGTTTCCTGATCATGGACATTGGCTGTCGCTAATAACAAGATCATATCATTAGGAGAATGATGTGATGGACACACACCCGTAGTAAGCATAGCATAAGATCAAGTCATTAAGTTCGTTTGCTATAAGCTTTAAAATACATAGTAACCTAATCCTTCGACCATGAGGTTATGTTAATCACCATCACCGGATGGGTACTTTGATGACATCAAACACCGCTTCGTAACTGGGTGGTCATAAAGGTGTCATTGGGTATTCTCAAAGTATGTGTTGAAGCGCATGGACCAAGATTGGGATTTGTCCATCCATATGACGGATAGATATGCTCTGGGCCCTCTCGGTGGAATGTCATCTGATTAGCTTGCAAGCATGTGACTGGGTCACAAGGGATGACATATCACGGAACGAGTAAAGAGTACTTATCAATAACAAGGTAGAACTAGGTACGGAGATGCTGACGATCAAACCTTGGATAAGTATAGTATCGCGTGACAAAGGGAATTGGTTTCGTATGTAAGTGGTTCAATCGATCGCGAAGTCATCGTTGAGTATGAGGAGCCATTATGGATCTCCAGATCCCGCTGATGGTTATTGATCGGAGAGGTGTCTTCATCATGTCTGCATATTCACGAACCATAGGGTGACACACTTAAGGTCTGAAGTTGTTTTAAGTAGATATGGAATGTGCGTTGGAGACCGAATGTTGTTCGGAGTCTCGGATTGGATCCGGGACATCACGAGGAGATCCGGAATGGTCCGGAGAATAAGATTCATATATTGGGGATCATTTTCTAAGTTAGGAAATGTTCCGGAGTGTTTGTATGGGGATTCTAGAAGGTTTCGGAATGTTCTGGAAGGTTCTAGAAGAGTTCTTGGTGTTTGCTTGAAAACCAAGAAAGGGTCAAGGAAACCTTGTGGGGGCTAGACACGGATTCGTGGGGGAGGAGGACTCCTCCCCCCTTCCCAACCCGCCGGCCCATGGAGGGAGGGGAGTCCTACTAGGACTCCCCCTCCCAAGGTGCCTCCCTCCTTTAAATAGAGGGGAGGGGGCGCCCCCTCCTAGCTCTCTCTCATATCAAGCTCTAGCCGCCGCCTCTCTCCTCCTCCTTCCCTCTGCTCCGGCTTAGGCGAAGCCCTGCAGAATTCTCTACTCCACCACCACCACCACACCGTCGTGCTGCTGGGATTCCGTGGAGAAGATCTACTACCTCCACTGCTCGCTGGAACGGGGACAGGAAGGTCTGCTTCGACTCCGCACGTGTGACCGACTGCGGAAGCGCTGCCGAAACGCGGTGCCGGAAGGATCGTCAACTTGACCGACTACGGGAGCGCTGCCGGAACGCGACGCCGGAAGGATCGTCCACACGATCTTGAGATCGGCAAGTGATCGACTACATCAACCACGAGATCTAATCTCGTTAACGCTTTCGGATCTACGAGGGTTAGTTCCTATCTATCTCGTTGCTCGTGTCTAATAGATTAGATCTTGGCTTTTATCTAGATTAGATCTGGGTTTTGTTCGTTCTTGCGGTAGAATTTTTTTGTTTTCCATGCTACGAACCCTTCAGTGGTATCAGAGCCGTATCTATGCGTAGATCTGTTGCACGAGTAGAACACAATGTTTTTGTGGGCGTTGATGCTTTTGTTGTCGGTGTCTTAGCGTGTACTTTGCATCTTGCGGCATGGTGGGATGAAGCGGCTCGGGCTAACATTACATGTCATCGCACATGAGACTTTCTCCACGCTTGACGTGCAACTTGCTTTGCACAAGTGGCTTTGTGGGTGTCTGTCTCTCCCACCATAGTTAAGATTCAATTTACAATGAGCATCTGACGACACTTGTATCAACGTTGTGGTTCATGTTCGTAGGTAAGATCCGTTCTTATTTGAAAGCCCCAAGCCACGTAAAACATGCAAAGAAGATTAGAGGCGTCTAACTCGTTTTTGTAGGGGTTTCGTGATGTGATATGGCCATTATGTGATTGTGATTATATTTGATGTATGCAATGATCCTTATTTTAATATGGCAACCGGCAGGAGCCTAATGGTTGTCTTTAAATTTTGTTTAAGACTTGCGTGTCTATTCATCATGTAATAGCTTTATTCCAAGTAGTTGTAATAGTTGCTGTTGGTGATGGACAACCATGAAGCGGCGCCACGGACCTTGACGCCACGCTGGTGATGATGGAGTTCATGACCATGCTTTGAAGATGGAGATCAAAGGCACAAGAAGAAAGGCCATATCATATCACACTTATTATGAATTGCCTGTGATGTTAATCCTTTATGCATCTTGTATTGCTTAGATCGCGACGGTAGCATTATAAGATGATCCCTCTCACTAAATATCAAGTAATAAAGTGTTCGTCCTTAGTTGGCACCGTTGCTAAGACTCGTCGTTTCGAAGCATCTCGTGATGATCGGGTGTGATAGACTCTACATGTGCATACAACGGGTGCAAGCCAGATTTGCACATGCGGAAACTAAGGTTAACCTTGACGAGCCTAGCATGTACAGACATGGTCTCGGAACACGGAATACCGAATGGTAAAGCATGAGTCATATGGATGATATGATGAACATGTTGATTGTTCGCCTTTAAAGCTACATCATCTCACGTGATGATCGGACTTGGTGTAGTGGATTTGGTTCATGTAATCACTAAAACAACTCGAGGGATGTTGTTTTGAGTGGGAGTTCGTTTGTAATTTGGATTAGTCGAACTCAATTTATCATAAACACAATCAAAGTGAATTTGCATAGTTTGTTGTATTCATTGGCATCCGTTCACCACCTTACGCTTAGTTATAGTTGAGATAGTAGAACTATAGAAATTCTGGATATTTGCTTTACGAACTGGTATCGTATTGTTTTGAGTGTCAATCTAAAGTTTAAAAGTCCTGTTGCAAACTTTCAGCAAACTCCGTTTACTCTGTGAAGTTTAATAAATAGTATTAAATCAAGAGTAATAATTCCAGTGTTAGTATCTAATGTATCATGTTTGCCTCCATGATTCTTGATACTCAAAAGATTGTTTTTAATATCAAGTTTATCTAAGAGCTGAAAGCAATGTTTCAGAAACCATCATATGTGAAAGGTATTACGATATCTAAAACTATGTGTTTGTTACAACATGATAGAGTATACGTCCTCATATTTGATGAGAATTTGTGAAGGTTGGAGACGCTAGTCGTCCTAATCCTCCAAAAGGTTTTGAAAAAGAAACATTATACTCGCAATTCACCTTTATAAGCTATAGCAGCTTGATCATGAAAGTTGTCATGATAAGGATGAATAGAAGATGTAAGTAAAATGTGTACTACACTAAAAGATTACTAAAGAATGGATTTTTGAAAGAACACCAAACATTTGATGATGGTGATCCACTTCAAAGTGCAAGTCCAAAGGTATTGGTATTTGACTATACACACTTTGTACTATGTGTCATGTGAATGACATCACTATTGATGTTGATAGATTCTTTTAAAAGAAAAGGAATTGCTGAAAGAGAATCTATAAAATATTTGGCAGAAAATAAAAGGTTGAAGATGTCCAACTTAGGCACATAGAAGATATACATGTTATGGTTGTATTCCTTGCTTGTTAAACAATGTGGTTCTCCAGTATTAGATACCGAATTGGTTGGTATGAAGTGTCATACAGGACAACACAATTTATGAACTACAATGGCCTAAGTAACTAGCAAGAGAATGAGTGATGATGTTCATCGAAAACAAATAAAATGTTATTGTGTTTTTCGTTGACATCAAACCTAGCCTTCAAGAATTGTTTTAATAATTGTTATTTTGTTCCGGTATTACGAGAACAATGGTTGTTCAAATAATTACCGTATTCCATAAAGGATGGATGAACTTTTACAAGTCTGGTGGGAGAAATCACATCCATAAACACTATTGCTAAAATGTCGCAAGACAAATGATTGAAAGATCACTTATGAAGTGACATCGCTGTTTAAATTATATTTGAAAGAAAACATGAAAAAACTCCATGTTGATGGAATTTTGGAGTCTTTTGATTTTGATCAATAGACGCATGTGAGACTTTCCTCGAGATAATTGAAACTCCGTTCGTAGGCCAAAAGAGGAACGGACGACTAACTGATTGGAATTTGTACATATTGATGTATATAGTCCATTATGTGTAGTCGTGGGCGATGGATTTCAACTTCATATGCTTTCTCCGAGAATTTGAGTGAATATATGTATACTTACTCAATAAGGAAGAAGTATGAAACCTTTGAAAAATGTTCAAAGACTTTCAAGATGAAGTGGAAAATCATTGTAACAAGAAAATAAAAGAGTTTATGATTGGATCATAAAGAAAGATGTTTGAGTTACAAGTTTAGCAAAACACCTAATATTTGAGGAATCGTTCCATGGATTTGCATTTCCCAAAACACCATAGGAGTATGGAGTGTTCAATATATGTAATGAAACCTTGTTTGACATGGTAAGATCAAAGGTGTCATTTATGAAACTGCCATTATATATTAAAGATTAAAGCTTTAGTGACTACCGCTTTTACACTGAAAAGAGCTCCATCGTGATCCGTTGAAATGACACCATATAAATCATGGTTTGGGATAAAACCCAGGTTGTCCTTTCTTAAATTTTTGGCATGCTAGGCATAAGTAAAATGTTTACAACCAAAGTCGGATAAGCACGTCTTTGTAGGTTATTCCAAAGAATTTGTTGGGAATTTCTCCATAACACTGAGGACAAAAGAGTTTGTTACTTGGAACGTCAAGTTTCTTGAGAAGGAATTTTTCGTGAAAAGTTAAGTGGGAGGACAATAGAACTTTGATAAGGTTGTTGAACCTTAGCTATATGTGCTAAGTAGCGCAGCGCCGGAAAGTGTCCCGGTGATGGCCACAATGCTCATGGCTCTCGTGATTACAAAAGGTGTGATCTCGGAGATTAGAGTTCCTATAGAACCGTGTGGGTCGGTAAGAATCAAATAGTAAGATTTGATAAGCAAGTCGTTATTGTTTTGACAATGATGAACCGACTACATGCAAAGAAGCGATGATGGGCCCTGACTCCATAAAATGACTAGAAGTCATAGAATCCGTGATAATATCCATACACGAGAAATCAAGTTTCTGAACTTAGAAGACCCTCCGGAAAGGCGTGAAGCGTATCGGTCGTGTTTGGATTTATGAAGAAATAAGACATGGAGTTTAACATCTATGAAATAGTCGACATGTCGGAAAGAAGTTTACGACAATGTTCAAGGAATTGACTATGATAAGATTTGATCTTTCATAGCGATATTTAGTCTGGACGGATTAATGTAGCAACCACTACATATATTTTGGTATATGGTAGTTGAACAAACAAAACAACTTCTTCTAATAGAATGGTTACCTAGGACGTGTACATGACACGATCCAAAGGGTTTTGTTAATTCAAAGGATGCTGAAAGAGTATGCAAAACTTCAATGGTTGAAGTAAGCATAGCGGAGTTGGAATCTTCACCATGATGAAACTGTTAAAAGAGTTTAAATTCATCGGAGATGATGAAGATGCTTGCATTTGCAAGAAATTAAGTGGGAGCGCTGAGACATATTTCTAATACATTATGTAGAGGACATATTGTTGATTGGAAATGATGTATCTTGTATTGACACAGGTTAAGAATTTCATTTCGATGAAAGACTTAGGCATAACCCAAGAATTAGGCATCAATGTCTATATGGATAGATTGAGGCGCTAATATGTTTTTGCCAAATGTACATAGATAAGATGTTGAATGAGTTCAATATGGAAACAACAAGAAAGGTTCTTGACGCACGGAAAGGACTGAATCAAGATTCGAGTGTGTTGTCACGAGATTCAAGTGTTTTGACACTTGGTGAAATCACAAGAATATTTTGATCAATCATTCTTTGAGATGTACACATCCAGATATGTCCTATGCTCTAAATGTTATGAGCATATACCAGAATGACTCATAAGATGATCATTGGACAATAGTAGGGATATTCCTATGATCTTTGGAAGAACTAAGAATATATTATTTATATAGTGGTGACAAATAGTTCATTGTAAATTGTTACATTGATACTAGTTTTGTCACAAGTTAAGTTTATCTCAATTTAGACTATGGGTAACACAATGTAATGGAAAGGATGTTCCATGATGGATTTGGATGAGTTCCAAAGTTGAGACATTGTGACGGATACTACAACAAAAGGCTAAGTATATAAACTGCTATAGTAGCAGCAAAGGAGGGCATTTGTGTTAAGTAATTTGTTATCAAACTAGGTGTGGTTCATAGCGGGATAATACTATGAAGATACATTGTATGACAATTGTATCAACATGATTTAATCCAAAGGAACTAAAGGTCTCACCAAAGGACCAAATTTATACAATGCCATCTCATTGGAGAATGAGTAATGTGTAGAGACGCAAGGACATGCAAATACACACGGACCTGGAAGTGTCAGATCCGAAGATTATGTTTACCACTAGCAATAGTGTCTATACAACAACAGAAAGCCATAGGTGTTGAATGCACAAGTTTTTAACTAGATTATTGACTCTAGTGCAAGTGGGAGACTGTTGGAGATATGCCCAAGAGGCAATAATAAAGTGGTTATTATTATATCTTTATGTTTATGATAAATGTTTACATCCCATGCTATAATTGTATTATTAGGAAACACTAATACATGTGTGTTTTGTAAACATAAAAGAGTCCCTAGTAAGCCTCTTGTTAAACTAGCTTGTTGATTAATGGATGATCATGGTTTCCTGATCATGGTCATTGGATGTCGTTAATAACAAGATCATATCATTAGGAGAATGATGTGATGGACACACACCCGTAGTAAGCATAGCATAAGATCAAGTCATTAAGTTCGTTTGCTATAAGCTTTAAAATACATAGTAACCTAATCCTTCGACCATGAGGTTATGTTAATCACCATCACCGGATGGGTACTTTGAGCATTATTAAAAATTTGCTAAACCATAATCCCTAAACAACCCATAAAACTAAACCGTAAAACCCTAAACCATCGACCAATAAACCCTAACCAAGCAGATACCGTGCACTTATAGATCAAAATTTGAGATACTTTCAATTAATTGATGTAACCCCATTCTATTCCATGAATATAAGCATAAAGCAGCTTGAACATTATTGAAAATTCCCGAAACCCTAAACCCCTAAACCCCTAAACCCTTACCAAGCACATATCATGCACTTATAGATCAAACTTTGATATACTTTCGTTTAATTGGTAACGCCATTCTATTCAACGAATATAAGCATAAATGTTGAGCATTATCGAAAATTCCCTAAACCCTAAACAACCCCTAAAACCTAAATCCTAAAACCCCAAACCCTCAACCCATAAACACTAACTAAGCACGTATCATGCACTTATAGATCAAAATTTGAGATACTTTCAATAAATTAGGTAAAGTCATTCTATTCAACGAATATAAGCATAAAGCTTGAGCAATATTGAAAATTCGCTAAACCCTAAATCCTATACAACCATAAAACCGTAAAACCCAAAACCCTCGACCCATAAACCCTAACCACGCAGATATCATGCACTTATTGATCAAAATTTGAGATACTTTCATTAAATCAGGTAACGCCATTCTATTCGACAAATATAAACATAAATCTTTGAGAATTATTAAAAAATCGCTAATCCCTAAACCCTAAACAACCCATAAAACCTAAGCCATAAAACCCTAAATCCTCGACCCATAAACCCTAAACCAAGCAGGTACGATGCACTTATAGATCAAAATTTGAGATACTTTCTGTTGGAGATATGCCCAAGAGGCAATAATAAAGTGGTTATTATTATATCTTTATGTTTGTGATAAATGTTTACATCCCATGCTATAATTGTATTAACCGGAAACATTAATACTTGTGTGTTTTGTAAACATAAAAGAGTCCCTAGTAAGCCTCTTGTTAAACTAGCTTGTTGATTGGATGATCATGGTTTCCTGATCATGGACATTGGATGTCGTTAATAACAAGATCATATCATTAGGAGAATGATGTGATGGACACACACCCGTAGTAAGCCTCTTGTTAAACTAGCCGCCGCCTCTCTCCTCCTCCTTCCCTCTGCTCCGGCTTAGGCGAAGCCCTGCAGAATTCTCTAGTCCACCACCACCACCACACCGTCGTGCTGCTGGGATTCCGTGGAGAAGATCTACTACCTCCGCTGCTCGCTGGAACGGGGAGAGGAAGGTCTGCTTCGACTCCGCACGTGTGACCGACTGCGGAAACGCTGCCGAAACGCGGCGCCGGAAGGATCGTCAACTTGACCGACTGCGGGAGCGCTGCCGGAACGCGACGCCGGAAGGATCATCCACACGATCTTGAGATCGGCAAGTGATCGACTACATCAACCACGAGATCTAATCTCGTTAACGCTTTCAGATCTACGAGGGTTAGTTCCTATCTATCTCGTTGCTCATGTCTAATAGATTAGATCTTGGCTTTTATCTAGATTAGATCTGGGTTTTGTTCGTTCTTGCGGTAGAAATTTTTTGTTTTCCATGCTACGAACCCTTCAGATGTAAGTAAAATGTTTACTACACTAATAGATTACTAAAGAATTGATTTTTAAAAGAACACCAAACATTTGATGATGGTGATCCACTTCAAAGTGCAAGTCCAAAGTTATTAGTATTTGACTATATACACTTTGTACTATGTGTCATGTGAATGACACCACCATTGATGTTGATAGATTCTTTTAAAAGAAAAGGAATTGTTGAAAGAGAATCTATAAAATATTTGGCAGAAAAAAAAAGGTTGGAGATGTCCAACTTAGGTATATAGAAGATATACATGTTATGGCTGTATTCCTTGCTTGTTAAACAATGTGGTTTTGAGGTTTTGGATACCGAATTGGTTGGTATGAAGTGTCATAGAGGACAATGCAATTCATGAACTACAATGGCCTAAGTAACTATCAAGAGATTAAGTGATGATGTTCATCGAAAACAAATAAAGTATTATTATGTTTCTCGTTGAGATCAAAGCTTGTCTTCAAGATTTGTTTTAATAATTGTTATTCTGTTCCGGTATTACGAGAACAATGGTTGTTCAAATAATTACCGTATTCCATAATGGATGGATGAACTTTTACAAGTTTATTTGGAGAAATCACATCCATAAACATTATTGCTAAAATGTTGTAAGATAAATGATTGGAAGATCACTTATGAAGTGACATCGCTGTTTAAATTATATTAGAAAGAAAACATGAAGAAACTCCATGTTGATGGATTTTTGGAGTCTTTTGATTTTGATCAATTGACGCTTGTGAGACTTTCCTCGAGATAATTGAAACTCTGTCCATAGGCCAAAGAGGAACGGATGACTAACTTATTGGATATTATACATATTGATGTATAGTCCATTATATGTAGCCATATGCGATGGATCATTTTGCTTCATATGCTTTCTCTAGAAATTTAAGTGAATATATCTATATATTTACTTAATAAGGAAGAAGTATGAAACATTTGAAAATTGTTCAAAGACTTTCAAGATGAAGTGGAAAATCATTGTAACAAGAAAATAAAGAGTTTATGATTCGATCATAAAGGAAGATCTGTGAGTTACATGTTTACAAAAAACACCTAAGATTTGAGAAATTGTTCCATGATTTGTGTTTCCTGATAAACCATAGGAGTATGGCATATTCGAGAGATGAAATCAAACCATGTTTGACATGGTAAGATCAAAGGTGTCATTTATAAAACTGCCATTATGTTTTAAGGATTGAAGCTTTAGAGACTACCGCTTTTACACTAAAAAGAGCACATCGTGATCCGTTGAAATGACACCATATAAGTTATGGTTTGGGATAAAACCCGAATTATCTTTTCTTAAATTTTGGTATCCTATGCATAAGTAAAATGTTTACAACCAAAGTCGGATAAGCACGTCTTTATAGGTTATCTCAAAGAATTTGTTGGAAATTTCTCCATAACACCGAGGACAAAAGAGTTTTTTACTTGGAACGTCAAGTTTCTTGAGAAGGAATTTTTCGCGAAAAGTTAAGTGGGAGGACAATAGAACTTTGATAAGGTTGTTGAACCTTGGCTATATGTGCTAAGTAGCACAGCGCCGGAAAGTGTCCCGGTGATGGCCACAATGCTCATGGCTCCCGTGATTACAAAGGTTGTGATCTCGGAGATTAGAGTTCCTATTGAACCGTGTGGGTCGGTAAGAATCAAATAGTGAGATTTGATAAACAAGTCATTATTGTTTTGACAATGATGAACCGACTACATGCAAAGAAGCGATGATGGGCCCTAGCTCCATAAAATGACTAGAAGTCATAGAATCCGTGATAGTATCCATACATGAGAAATCAAGTTTCTGAACTTGGAAGACCGTCCGGAAAGGCGTGAAGCCTAACGGTCGTGTTTGGATCTATAAAGAAATAGACATGGATGTTTAACATCTAGGAAATAGTCGACATGTCGGAAAGAAGTTTACGACAATGTTCAAAGAGTTGACTATGACAAGATTTGATCTTTCATAGCGATATTTAGTCTTCACCGAAATAACGTGGTGTTCAGTGAGGCATCGGTCTCGCCACCAACACGTGTGGTTGCGTGTGAAGCTAAGATCATAGAGTGGAAGAATGCGACGATCATACAAGGTGAGCCTTTTCAGACGTGGCCGGAGTCCTGACTAGGTTGTAGGACGGCGAGTAGTCTACACAGGAAAGGTGGGGTGGTATCTTTGTGAGATTTTTGCACTTAACACCACATTTTGGGGTGTTTTTTTACAAAACCACGACTCTAGTATTTTTTTCACAAAACAGTAACCTTTGGATAATTGTCCACACAAAACACAAAAACTGTTATAAACTCGTTTTGATAACTAATTAGTTAGCCAAACCAACTAATATGAGCTTATGTGACAAACAATATTAGTAGCAGCACATATGTGAGCTTATCTCTGTCTCTCTCTCTCTCTTCAATTGGATCGAACCAGGTCTGCCTTGGGTGCGACATGGTGTCAAAAGTGAGCCCATGTAGCTAATTGTTTACAACAGTTTTTGTGTTGTGCAAACAATTACCCAAAGGTTGGTGTTTTGTGAAAAAATTACTATTAGAGTTGTTTTGCTATGCCTTGGTTCACTTGTTTGCTTCTTTAAGACGTTGTAGAATATTAGCAGCTAACTATTAAGTTCTTTTGTCAAACATGTTTCATGTGGTATATTTTCAGTCTTGTATAGCTTGAAAGACCGCTATGAAGAAGCGCTTCGAAGGAATGATGTGAAAGCTATTGTCCTTACAGGTAATAGCCATTTTAAGATATAATTATCCATCTTTTATGGATAATATACACTTCAATTTTTTCCTGAAAAAAAATGCACAGACCACAATATTGCAGCCATTTTTCTCTTCTAGCAGTTGATTTCGTGTGAAAATCTTGTTAAAGATAACTGCAGGAATCTTGAAAGAAATATTTTCCTTGTCACGTGGAAAATTAACAGGAAGGGGAGGGATATTTTCTGCTGGACTCGATATAAGTGCCTTCGCTGATATTCAGAGAAAAATTGGTGCAATTAACCCCTACTAAGCAGTTTTTCTGTCAAGATTATTTTATTCTCTCTCTAAGTGTTTATACTGACATTGAGGTACAAAATTTGTATCTCTAATAGCTGAGAAGATAAAGGCTGACTACATGTGGGTTGATGTCATGACTGATATTCTCGAAGGTATTTGAGCAATTCACCACCTCTTCTACATACGTCGGTCAGCTGCATACCGCTTTTGGTTAGTAGATTTAACATTTTCATACCCCATTTTTCATCGGCTGTATCTCTACCATCAGATGCTAGGAAGCCATCAGTTGCTGCTATTGATGGTCTCGTTCTTGGAGGAGGGTTAGAATTCTCCATGGTACAAAGTTAAACTGCTTGCTTTTTTGAATCAAACTGCTTGCTCTGTTCTTCTCAGTATCAGACAAGTTTCCGAGTGGCAGGTCTTACCAAGTTGGGTTTCTTCTATTAGGTATGCCAAGCACGCATTTCAACTCCATATACTAAATTAGGCCTCCCAGAGCTTCAACTTGGAGTAATACCTGCATTTGGAGGTAGTGTGACTTTTATTTTTTTCTTACAAATAGAAGGTTATAAAAATGTGTACTTCACCAATATAGCAGAGAAAAGGTTATGTTTTTGTGAACAATTCTAATAAACCGCAAACTACAATTCGCCATGTGCATCATAAGCCAAAATTAGTTAATTTTCTTTGTTTGTTACTTGTGCCATGCCATGCAGTGGATTATGAATTACTAATAAATATGGAGAACTACTATTATAGTATTGTGCTTTGTACCATGTGTTTGGCATTGGTCCTACATTTCAGGAACACAGCGACTTCCACGCCTTGTTGGACTGACAAAAGCACTCGAAATGATGATGGTACGATTCATTTTCTTTCTTTCTATTGCAAATTAACTTCTTATTTTAAAAACTATGGAACAAACCCATTTTCACCAGTTCTCAAAGCCAATTAAAGCTGAAGAAGCTCATGAGCTGGGTCTAGTCGACGCCGTTGTTTCACCTAACGATTTGTTGAATGTTGCCCGCCATTGGGCTTTGGATATCTGTGAGTCGAGAAGGCCATGGGTCCGAGCCCTCTACAAATCTGATAAACTTGAATCCCCTGAGGAGGCCAGAGAGATCTTCAATTTTGCCAGAGCTCAGGCTAAACTGCAGGCTTCCAATCTTCAACATCCACTAGTCTGTATCGATGTCATCGAAGAAGGTATTGTTTCAGGGCCCCGAGCCGGGCTTCGGAAGGTATGCGACATATGACATTTGCCTTGCTGTCCGGGATTTGGCTTGACAAGGAAACTCGTACAAATTTAAAATTTCACCTGAGCCGTGTCTGACACAAATGCAGGAAGCCATGGCTTTCCAGGAACTCTTTTTCTCAGACACATGTAAAAGATTGGTTCATGTGTTCTTTTCACAACGTGTAACATCAAAGGTAAAGAACAAGGAAAATTCACCATACTTGTTCCAGGAAAAAATAGCATGCTTTTTGGGTGCATTATTTGAAACCATGGCAGTATGAGATATATACATACTGCGTGCAGAATTATGCCAACTTACCTGTAGCTATATTTTATTGTAAAGTAGAACATTAGTCTTATATCAATTGCAAGGTTCTATTACGCCTAAGCGCTGAGCGAGCATTTTGCCTCCGATTTTCCCTTTGTTGAAGGATTAAAGAGCTAAGCGCAATTAAGCACACACTTAAGTGCAGTTAAGCGTTTGGCGTTTTGCCTCCGGTCAACGCTTAGGCGCGCTTAAGCGTGCGCTTAATTTAACACTGATCAATTGCAGCAGGTTCCTGGGATCACAGACTTAGGGTTGATTCCTAGGAGGGTATCTAAAGTTGGAATTGTTGGTGGTGGCCATACGGGTTCTGGAATTGCAACTGCGCTGATACTGAGCCAATATCATGTCATACTCAAAGAAGTCAATGAGAAATTTCTAAACACCGGAATTGACAGGATCAAAGGTAGAGGATGACTCATCTTGATGTCAGATCATCTGCAAAATAGAAGAGCGTGTTTAACTGTATTCCTTTGACCAGAAAACTTGCAGAGTCGTGTAAGTAAAGGGAAATTGACCGAGGAGAAATATGAGAATACGCTCTCACTTCTTACGGGTGTCCTCGATTATGAGAAATTCAAGAGCGTGGATTTAGTTATTGAGGCAAGTTTTATATCTATTTACCACAGATCTGTTACGTCAAGCAAAAAACAATAGGAGAGAGCCCTACTGAGATATATATTGGTATCACCATTTTAGTTAACCCATTTATCCATATGCTGCTTCTTCTATATATGACAGGCAGTTGCAGAGAATGTGAAGTTGAAGCAACAGATTTTTGCTGAATTGGAGCGGCACTGTCCTTCCCATTGTGTTCTTGCCACTAACACTTCCACCATTGATCTTAACCTAATTGGAGAGAGGACAAATTCCCAAGACCGCATTGTCGGCGCACACTTTTTCACGTAAAGAAATGCTAATCATGTTCAGGCAGAATTCTTCACTTGTTATTCCTGAACTATACTTATTTAACACTCCTTTTTTTCCACAGTCCAGCTCATACCATGCCCCTTCTTGAGATAGTCCGCACACCTTATACCTCTCTGCAAGTGGTTGTCACCTTGCTGGATGTGGGAAAGAATATCAGGAAGACACCAATAGTGGTCGGCAACTGTACTGGTTTCGCGGTCAACTGGATGTTCTTTCCGTACACTCAGGCAGCACTCTTGCTTGTCGATCATGGAATGGATGTTTGCAAAATCGATCAAGCTTGTACCAAATTTGGGATGCAAAAGGGTCCATTCAGGTAACTGGGCAACACCAAATCTCTTTGGCAGTATTTATCTTGCTCAGATATTGCAGATTGCGATGATTCAAAATAGTGAGATTTCAATATCGTTTTACTTGGTTTATGCACTTATGCTAATCAAACCACGTTGAATCACACTCCAGTTTCATTTAACTAAAGGTCTTCTCTGCAGACTGGCAGATCTGGTTGGTTTTGGAGTTTCTCTAGCCACTGGCAAGAAGTACCTTGAAAAATTCCCTGAGAGGGTCTACAAGTCGATGCTGGTTCCTCTCATGATTGAAGACAAACGGACAGGTAAAATTAGTAGTCATGTAGTACAACTTACAGGGCGTCCTTGGTTCCAGTTGGTGAGTATTCCCACCTTGTGTTTCTTGCTGCCCGACAGGTGAAGCGTCTGAAAAGGGGTTTTACAAGTATGAGGGTAAGAGGAAGGTGAACCCTGATCCCGAAATCACGAACTATGTAGAAGAATCCAGGAGAATTGCAGGTGCCACGCCTGATCCTGAGGTTTGTTTTCGCTTTACAGTGTTTTTACCTACATTCCTTTTTGTTCTCCACTTTAGCGATATGATCTTTTCTTGCGGATTTGCAAAATAAAAACAATATTAATATACTATTCCCAGTACACGTCAAAATAAGATTTCTTCATGAGGTTGATGTTGGCTAGATGGTAGATACTATGCATCAATGGTCGAAGAAGCATCTATGGCTTTCAGATTTTCCTGCTGTACTCGGTGAAATCTTACTATTTAGGTGGACTACATAGGCTAAACTAGTTTCAGTGTTGATGTCAGTCTCAGGGGTGCAAACATTTATTTGGACCGAATGGGTCTCCGTGGACACCATGCTTCGGTTGAAGGCAAAATGTTGCTAGTTCTTAGAAACACCAATGACCATTTCTAATCAGCATCATTTTTTATAAATGGTAGTAGTTGCTGAAGCTTGGCGACAATGCGATAGCAGAGATGGTGTTCTTTCCGGTTATCAACGAAGCCTGCCGTGTCCTGGGCGAGGGCATCGCCGTGAAGGCTTCCGACCTTGACATCGCCTCCATCTTCGGCATGGGTTTCCCACCATACAGGTGCTCTTTCCGAATCGTCTGTAATTCGGGATGCTATTCCGCTAAAATCAAATTGTGAAATTCAACCAGGGGTGGCATCATGTACTGGGCGGATTCCATTGGCGCAAGGCGCATCCACGCGAAGCTGTCGGAATGGGACGTCAAATATGGCCAGTTCTTCAAGCCTTGCACATACCTGGCGGAGAGGGCAGCTAGAGGTGTTCCTCTGGTGAGAAGAATGACTGGGCACACTGTAGCTTGTTTCTACAGATATTCCAATCCAAAAAAAATCCATGACATTTGTCCGTGTAGATCTGTCAGGAATATCAAATGAATTTCCATTTGCAGAGTGCACCAGCGATGGCGACGATGAACCAGGCCAAGGGCAAGCTGTAGGTTTATTCTTCACACTGCTATCTTTTTTTTTTTTTGCCGAAGCAGGCAGGAGTGTGCAGAATAAGAATGGTGTGGCTTCAAATCGCTTCGGAGGCTGCTGAATCATGGAAGGGGAGAACCAGGAGAATGAACATACAGAGCGATCTCTTTTATTCGGCGAGGTTATTTCACAAAAGATGATCATGCCGAATGTGTATGAAGAATAGAGATTACAGATGTGTGCACAAAGTTCATGAAAATGGCAACGAATTCAGATCATCGCATATATCATCTTGGTTGGAGAGCGGATGCTCGTGCCGCCGTGCGATGCCATTTGTGCAAGAGAAACAATGACCTAACAAGAGCTTGAAATAAGTTTTTCTTTTTTGCGAAATTCCACCGATCTATTAATAATCATCAACAACAGTACAAAGAGTCATAAAAGTAATAAATATTACAAATAGAACATTGGACCACCTAGCGACGACTACGAACACTGGCGAGTTTGAACTCCTTACAAGCATGTACCGTACAACTAAATTGAGTTCGAATAGAGTTGTGTTTAATTATAACAGGAAGTTTCCAACACAAACTTCACATGATCAACGTTTTTTGTTGCGACAGGTGGAGATTTGTTGCATACCCAATTTTTGTTTGCTTGCGTTGGTTCTTTTGAAATGCTTCGACATTTTTTCAAGAAATGTTGCGGTGGTGTTGCAACAGTATAAAACTTTTGCTACGCGTGTGAGGTATGCTGTGATGATCGAATGGCCTAGTTTTGAGAAGATCCAACGGTGCAGGAGGGGGACAATGTTTTCTCGTCAGTGATCAGTTTAGGCTCGGAGTCGGAGTACGAGTTCGACTCCAGGCACGCGTGCAGCCCACCTGGTCAATCCGGACGTGTACATGAACAGTTTCTGGGGGTTACGTACCGGGCGAGCTAGTCTGGTGGGTTTTGAGTCCGTGTCGGAGTCGAGGCCAGGTATGCGTGTCGGAGTCGAGGCCAGGTATGCGGCGACAGCCTGATGTTCTCCGGGCTCGCGGAGGTCGCGCGGGAGACGAGGTACCTGCGGGCGTGCGACGACATCCCCTCGGCCGTCAAGCTCCGGGACAAGGTCGTCCCCGCTGTCCAGACCGGCGACTCCTTCATCATCATGGACTACGTCGGGCGCCTCAACCTGCGCAGCTACATGCAGCGCCGCGCCCTCCGTTGCCGCCGGGGCTTCTCCGAGGCCGAGGTGCGCGGGGTCATGAGGCACCTCCTGGAGGGGGTCCGGGCCGTGCACGGCAAGGGCATCGCGCACCTGGACATCCGGCCGGAGAACGTGATCCTGGACGACGGCACCGAAGACAGGACGCAGATGCCCATGCCCCAGAAAAGCGGCGGTGGCGAGCTCAAGGAGGACAGCATCGCCTACAGGATCGGCGGGTTCGGGATGTCCCGGATGAAGGAGAGGCCGGTGGTGGAAGTCCTGACGCCCTACAGCGCGCCGGAGCTCCTCCTGCGCTCGCCACCGCCCTGGTTTCAGGAACATCTGCTGGATTCCTAATTGTAAACTCTGTGTGTGTACGATGGCAGGAGTCTGTACTCTGTACTAGTAGCATGAGATGGCAGTAGAAATACTCGATATGTACGTAGGTCACCTTGTAATATTGATTGTGTTGAACTGTTGATGCACGTACTCACTACCAGTTCCCTTGCCTTTTTCCACAACGACATGAATTGTGCAATTTGAGGATGCGCAGGCTAAACCTCTGACCTGTGTCAGTAAATGCATACAGGATCAGTGGCGGAGCGAGTTATGATCGAACATATAAGTTCTAATTTTTTAAGGCACAAAAGAACCTTATGCAACAAAATATATGGTCCACGAAGATTTATTTTTCGTAATTCATAAAGTACAACTACCAACAACATAAAAAGATATACAAATAATCTACTAACATGGACCCCTGGCAGTTGTGTTGCTCAATTGGGTGCCACCATATGATCTATAGTCCACAAGATACCTACAACATATAACAAATTTTTGAGTCAAAATCTTAAAACAAGTGCACAACAGTTCTAGCTTTTTGTAAAATAGTGTCATATCCTTGAGGTATATTTATGTTTGCAAGACTAAAGTGTTGATAAAGATGACGTTGATGGTTCTTGTATGAATGTAAATGTAGAATAATCTTATTGTAATCAATTTTAACACATAACTCTTTCTTAACATGGCAAATCATGAAATCATTGAGCCTGTCATCACACTCTTTCAGGAACATTTGCATGTTGAGTGTCCTACAATATTGAAATCAGAATCAAACGGTGAGCAATCTCCTACGGTCAAACACACCGACAAGACCAAGTAGATTGCAAAACTAAAAGTGAAAACTGAAATCAAAGGGAAAAACTGCGTTGTGTCTTCTTCTTCGTCAGCCAATGTTGCTTCTTTTTCTTCCTCGGCATGTATCCAAGTGGCCTTGTCCACGACATCCATCAGTGTGCGACAATGGCGCTACTCCGTTCGCCAGTGCTCAGAGTTGGTTCAGAGTGCAGACGAAGAGGAGGCATGGGCCGGCAGGCGGAAGATTGAGCAGCACGGGCCAACGACGCGACGACGTACTGCTACTGCGAGTTGGTGGCATGGGAGAGGGGCGCAAGCGAGCATGGATTTAGGGATTGAGACAGAGTCAAGCTCTACGAATACAAGCATAAATTTTGAGCATTATTAAAAATTTGCTAAACCCTAATCCCTAAACAACCCATAAAACTAAACCGTAAAACCCTAAACCATCGACCAATAAACCCTAACCAAGCAGATACCGTGCACTTATAGATCAAAATTTGAGATACTTTCAATTAATTGATGTAACCTCATTCTATTCTATGAATATAAGCATAAAGCAGCTTGAACATTATTGAAAATTCCCGAAACCCTAAACCCCTAAAACCCTAAACCCTTACCAAGCACATATCATGCACTTATAGATCAAACTTTGATATACTTTCGTTTAATTGGTAACGCCATTCTATTCAACGAATATAAGCATAAATGTTGAGCATTATCGAAAATTCCCTAAACCCTAAACAACCCCTAAAACCTAAATCCTAAAACCCCAAACCCTCAACCCATAAACACTAACTAAGCACGTATCATGCACTTATAGATCAAAATTTGAGATACTTTCAATAAATTAGGTAAAGTCATTCTATTCAACGAATATAAGCATAAAGCTTGAGAAATATTGAAAATTCGCTAAACCCTAAATCCTATACAACCATAAAACCGTAAAACCCAAAACCCTCGACCCATAAACCCTAACCACGCAGATATCATGCACTTATTGATCAAAATTTGAGATACTTTCATTAAATCAGGTAACGCCATTCTATTCGACAAATATAAACATAAATCTTTGAGAATTATTAAAAAATCGCTAATCCCTAAACCCTAAACAACCCATAAAACCTAAGCCATAAAACCCTAAATCCTCGACCCATAAACCCTAAACCAAGCAGGTACGATGCACTTATAGATCAAAATTTGAGATACTTTCTGTTGGAGATATGCCCAAGAGGCAATAATAAAGTGGTTATTATTATATCTTTATGTTTGTGATAAATGTTTACATCCCATGCTATAATTGTATTAACCGGAAACATTAATACTTGTGTGTTTTGTAAACATAAAAGAGTCCCTAGTAAGCCTCTTGTTAAACTAGCTTGTTGATTAATGGATGATCATGGTTTCCTGATCATGGACATTGGATGTCGTTAATAACAAGATCATATCATTAGGAGAATGATGTGATGGACACACACTCGTAGTAAGCATAGCATAAGATCAAGTCATTAAGTTCGTTTGCTATAAGCTTTAAAATACATAGTAACCTAATCCTTCGACCATGAGGTTATGTTAATCACCATCACCGGATGGGTACTTTGATGACATCAAACACCGCTTCGTAACTGGGTGGTCATAAAGGTGTCATTGGCTATTCTGAAAGTATGTGTTGAAGCGCATGGACCAAGATTGGGATTTGTCCATCCATATGACGGATAGATATGCTCTGGGCCCTCTCGGTGGAATGTCATCTTATTAGCTTGCAAGCATGTGACTGGGTCACAAGGGATGACATAACATGGAATGAGTAAAGAGTACTTATCAGTAACGAGGTAGAACTAGGTATGGAGATACCGACGATCAAACCTCGGATAAGTAGAGTATCGCGTGACAAGGGGAATTGGTTTCGTATGTTAATGGTTCTATCGATCACGAAGTCATCGTTGAGTATGTGGGAGCCGTTATGGATCTCCAGATCCCGCTGATGGTTATTGATCGGAGAGGTGTCTCCATCATGTCTGCATATTCACGAACCGTAGGGTGACACACTTAAGGTTCGAAGTTGTTTTAAGTAGATATGGAATGTGCGTTGGAGACCGAATGTTGTTCGGAGTCTCGGATTGGATCCGGGACATCACGAGGAGCTCCAGAATTGTCCGGAGAATAAGATTCATATATTGGGGATCATTTTCTAAGTTAGGAAATGTTCCGGAGTATTTGTATGGGGATTCTAGAAGGTTTCGGAATGTTCCGGAAGGTTCTGGAAGATTTCTTAGAGTTTACTTGAAAACCAAGAAAGGATCAAGGAATCCTTGTGGGGTAAGACAAGGATTCGTGGGGGAGAAGGACTCTCCCCCCACCTCCTTGATCCGCCGACCAAGGGAGAGGGGAGTCCTACAAGGACTCCACCTCCCCATGGCGCCTCCCTCCTTTAAATAGAGGGGTGGAGGCGCCACCCCCTGGCCCCCTCCACTCTTGTCCTAGCCGCCTCTCTCCTCCTCCTTTCTTCTGCTCAGGCTTAGGCAAAGCCCTGCAGAATTCTCTACTCCACCACCACCACCACGCCGTCGTGCTGCTGGGATTCCGTGGAGAGATCTACTACCTCCGCTGCTCGCTGGAACGAGGAGAGGAAGGTCTGCTTCGACTCCGCACATGTGACCGATTGCGGAAGCGCTGCCGGAACGCGGCGCCGGAAGGATCGTCTACTCGATCTTGAGATCGGCAAGTAATTGACTACATCAACCACGAGATCCGATCTCGTAATGCTTTCGGGTCTACAAGGGTTAGTACAGATCTATCTCGTTGCACATGTCTAATAGATTAGATCTTGGCTTTTATCTAGATTAGATCTGGGTTTTGTTCGTTCTTGCGGTAGAAAGTTTTTGTTTTCCATGCTACGAACCCATCAGTGGTATCAGAGCCAGGTTCTATGCGTAGATCTGTTGCACGAGTAGAACACGATAGTTTTGTGGGCGTTGGTGCTCGTGCCGTCTTTTGCTTTGTGTACTTTGCATCTTGCGGTATGGTGGGATGAAGCGGCTCGGGCTAACCTTACATGTCATCGCGCATGAGACTTGCTCCATGCTTGACGTGTAACTTGCTTTGCACAAGTGGCTTTGCGGGTGTCTGTCTCTCTCACCATAGTATAGATCCAATTTACACTGCAACTTGATAGCACTTGTATCAACGTTGTGGATCAGTTTCGTAGGTAAGATCTGTTTTTATTCGAAAGCCTCAAGCCACGTAAAACATGCAAAGAAAATTAGAGGCGTTTAACTTGTTTTTGCAGGGGTTTTGTGATGTGATATGGCCATCATGTGATTGTGATTATATTTGATGTATGCAATGATCCTTGTTGTAATATGGCAACCGGCAGGAGCCTAATGGTTGTCTTCAATTCTGTTAAGACCTGCGTGTCTATTCATCTTGTAATAGCTTTGTTCCAAGTAGTTGTAATAGTTGCTAGTGATGATGGACAACCATGAAGCGGCGCCACTGACCTTGACGGGCATAGTCTTGTATAATGTTTGAATGCAGATAATCTCTTGTGGGTAACACATCCTAATATTCTAGAGCCCCGTGATGCAGTGGGCATAACAATAAACTTTTAATCCAACCAAGTGCACACCGAAGCCACGGGTTACAAATGATTATTAAGTATAAAACACAGATCAAAGCTTTAAGTGGTGATGTTGTTGTTGATCCCGAATGGGGTGCTAAGCGAAGACCGTACTATCCTTTTTGTCACTAAGGTTCCTATGAGATCGCCGCTAGCAAAGTATCTCACCTTAAGTCTTTATAAATATATGGGATCTTGGGTATCTACAAGTCCACAGATCGGGATAAGAGATGAAGAAACAAAAGATACAAATCTCAATTGCAAATAAAATATACTACTCCCATGATCTAGATGCACATAATCGCTATGAGGTTTCTCCCCAACCTGCAGCCCGTGAGGACTACTCACTCATAACAAATAGATCGGAGATAGAAAACATCATACAAATACTTAGATTGAAATCAAATGCTCTTACAATGGTTGCAAAATCACAAGGAGATCTAAAGTACAAAGCAATGGCAATGGCTAGTGGATGAATGGATGGTGGAAGTGATGAACAATGGATGAACAGTGGTGTGGATCTCCTTTTGTGGTGTTGTGATGTAATCTGAGAATGGCAACTCTTTGGCCGATGGCTGGAGCCTCAAAATATATAGGCTTCTTCACAAAAGTCGTAGGGTTTGACAAGACGAAGTCGTCGCCACCTGGTACGGGTGGGTGGTATGGGCGGGCCCTTCCCGTACCAATGGTCGTTAAGCGTACTAACGCCCTGGAACTACTTCCCAATTACTTGGCCGTGTGTACTTCCTCAAAATCCTTCATTATGACTCCTTATTTCGCATTAAAAGTCGTGATTTCCTGCACAACATAAATCAAAGAGAGGTTTTGCATATCTTTGCAATTATTAGTCATTAGTGGCAAGGATTGAGAGTTTCTTTGGCAATTCCTTGACCAAAATCAATGTTTAGACGCAGTAGAAGATGGCAAAAATCAGAGCCATCAACTTCCCCAAAGCTCAAAGCTTGATCGCCCGCGAGCAAGAAGTACCAAAAGAACTATAAGGAATTCCGCGTTTAAAATTAAAAAACAACGAGAATAAGAATTCACTTACGGTTGGTAGTCGTATGTGCTCAATGCTTCATTCATTTGCGAGGCTTATCAAAGTTAGAGAGATGACAAGAATACTATACAAGCTTTAGTAAGTCAAGACAATCAAAGTAAAGTTTAATATAAGTATAAGTAACTAGAAGTGTAGCAATCAATCCAATTCTTCTAATTAACTCTTAGCTTGCCAAGGAACACTAGGATGTTTAAATAGCATAATTGAGTAAGAGAGTTTCATGTCCCAAGTAGTATAACAATGAAGTGTCTTATTTACACCTTTTAGAGATCTTTTTTTATGGATCCTTATAGAGATCTTTTTTTCTATGGATCCTTATAGAGATGTTTTTTTCTTTCTTTCATCTTTTTCAAGAATCGCTAAAATTTTCTTTTGCAAGTGTTTGCACAACCTTTGAGAGTACCAATACTTTTGCCCATATATTGACACATATGCCACTCATGTTATCAACTCATAGCCGAAATCCGGGGTTATACCATAGATCGTTCAAAAGCTAGCGGAGTTGTTGGCATCCCAAAGGTGTGCATTAGAGACATAGAACAAAGTTGTCTCACTTCTTTCTTTTTTTTGAGTTAGTACCGCAGTTTGATCCACAAGGTTAGCTTTGGCATGCATCACAATTACCACTAGACTTTATTTCAAACAAACAATTCCTATCATGAGTTTGTCAGGACTATAAAAATATCTATGGGGTTAAGTATAATCAAAGGTATACTCTCAAGACAATCATTCATCAAACAAGTAGTAAATTTCAGAATTTTTCTTATTGTACTTGTTTGGTAATATTATTTCCAAGGCAAGACTCGGTTAACTAAAAGAACTAGAGCAACATCTTCAACAACTAACCATCATACTAATAAAAAGCCTTACTCTAACCATATTAAATTACTTCCCACTAGCATAACATCTTAGCAAAATAAGAACAACTCAAAATTCATAAGTGGGAGACATAGGACATACCTCTCATAAGTGACTTCATGATCCTCTTCCTTATAGGGATGTGTTCCTTCAAAACTCAAACACGATTACTCTCACAATGATATTAAAGCAAAGATGCAAAGTGTGAATCCACTTGTACAAAAAAAGGAAAAAAGGAAAAAACTTTTTGTATTTTTGAGGATAGGGATTAAAGAATAGAAAAGAACTTGCGACCAAGCAAGGGTTTAAGAAAACAAAACAAAACAAATGAAAACAAAAACAAACTAAAACAAAATCAAACTAAAAAGCAAAGTGTTGGAACAAGCCAACACGAGTGTTTCAAAGCTCCCAAGGAGTTAGAGTACAACCTCGTTATTACACAAATAAAGTTTCTAGGGAACACATCCCCAAGCTCAGGCTTTTGCAAACCCTTTTGTTGCTCATTGTGGTGGCGGTGGGTAATCCCCCACGTTCCGTTGGCGGCTCCAATCATGGAACTGGGTGGCGAGGCTTGCAGTGGCTTCTCGAAGGTTGATGGAGAGGTTGTTCATGTTTTTAATATTTCCTTCGAGTGCGTGAATGTATTCATAGGTGGTGTAGTAGTTTGGCGGGTGTTCATCTTGTTCGGTTCCTCCTTGTTCTACTTCTTCATCTTCTCCTCCTCCCATGGGTATTTCTTGTTGGGGTAGAGTAGCTTCAACCCGCGCGTCAAAACGCAAACGTCCATCCTCGATAGAGAATAAACCATTAGGCAAAGGAGCTAGGATCAAGTGATCTACTCTAGGTATATCGAAGAAATATCTACCATGATTTTTACAAATCATACCACATGCTCTTAGAGTAGAAAGACCGAGATGGTGACTTCATGTCAACGGTTGGATGTTACCTAGGTTGATGTGAAGTGCGCATGCAAGAACGATCACAACTCCTCCTCCGCATATGGGTCCTCGAGATTGAAGAGTCTGATGCTTAAGGTAAAACACGAGAAGAGCGCCCAAATTTGGCGTTAAGTTACAATTAATAAGAGAACCTTTTACGAGGATCAACATGTCTTCCTCATTAACTCTAGTAAACTCACCACGTGCCTGCAGAGTGTTAGCAATTACATAGAATAAATATCGAATAGCAGGATGATCAATTTGGTTCCCCTTAGGTACGTTTTCACAAATTCTCACTAAATTAAAATAATGTCAAGTGTCAAAATGTACTCACAGTTTGGAGGAATTTGATGCGATAAACTCCGTGCCTTTGATCCTCGACACAACCATAAGGATCCACCGTGTGCATCAAGGTGTTGAAGAGCTCAAGCATCAAGCGACGATACGTGGCAACATCCTAAAAGACAAAATCATATAAACCAACATTGTTGCAAAGTAAATCGAAATCAGCATGAATTCCAAGTTGGTTTAGGATATAAGGACATGCCCACTTAGTAGACTTGATTTCTCGGAGCTTGAGACAATTGAAACGGTTCAGCTGAAACTCCTCGGTGAACTCGATGCCAAGTGACTCGGGGGGTCATCGTCTCAACGGGTGGTACGGAGGACTCCGCAGCTATCTCATATGTACGACTCCTCGTGTTCATCTAATAAGTAAAAATAAGACAAAGTAAATAAAAATTGCTAATAATTTTTTTGGTCCAATAAAAACATAGCATACGTGATTCTCTACACTAACTACAAAAGAAACTCTAAAACAATGCTAAGCATGCTTAATATCAAGATTGAAACAAGAACAAGACCTAAGTCTAGATTGATAACGATGAAAGATTGAGTGAAGCTTTTGCACAAATAATTTGAGGATAGGAGGAGAATCATACCTTAGATTGAGTGAGTGCGAAGAATCGAAGAAAGATTAAGTAAATTTGAAGATCCAATGGAGGTCGTTTGGAGTTTGGAGGAAGAAGAAAGAGAAAGATTGATTTTGGGGATTTTAGGTTACCTCCTCAGGCTGATTATAGCGGCCGCGTACATGGTACGGGCGGCCGGTACGACCGGAGCCCGCCTGTATTGGGTGACTTACCTTGGGGGCGATGACTGCTCTCAGGCGGTGCACTCGGTACGGGTTGTAACACCCTCAAATCGGCCCTATGCAAGTTTTAGCGCTTCCCGCCAAACCCGCATAGAAACGATTCAAGGACGCCCACCAGGCACTTTCGTGCGGGTGGAAAACGAAGTAATACCATTACACAACAGTCCTCGATGGGACCCACAGAACAGAGATATATACAACACGACTCCACGAGTCTAGAATACAGATATACAATACAAAGATCCAAATCACCTTGAAATCGATAGAGCGTCCGACTACGGACAAGATGCAAATGGGGCTAAGAGCCCTGAAGAATAACCAATGGCGTCCATAACCCTGCCCAGGCCAAGCCGGAAGGGTAACCCTACTAACTACGTCGATCTCAAACCTGCTAAAACAAAATGGGTGCCGACAAAGAGCAAAGGAAAAAGAGGAGCGTCAGTACTGAGGCCAGTACACGGCGAGGCTAGAATTCGGCGGCTCTCGCCTAGATAGGTATGGTGGGCTGAAGCGGCAGCACAACGGCACTAAACAACCTATAGAGACTCGATACAACTGGCGGTTATCAGAGAGGGATAAGAAAGACCTATTCGGATCCAACCTGAAGCTAACACCAAACAAACCCATCCTGTTATTTCCCCCTCGAGACCAAACGAGGAAGTCGGACCAAGGAACTCACATAGTTGGCAATTTTACTCATTCCATTATAGTTGCAGCAATTACTAATCAGATATAGAGCTTGAGTCATCCTGATAGCATAAGTAGTGGGCAGTTTTAGTTAACATTCCGTTGTAGTAGAAACATTTACTAGTCAGATATAATTGTCCTGAGGAATCCTAAAACCCAGCGGTTGTTGGCACTTTTATCACATTCCATTGGAGTTGCCATACTTACTAGAAAGATATAACAAATAACCCAGGTCCACCAGCGGTTGGCATTTTTAATATCCATTCCGTTATAGTGAAGCTGATTACTAGTCAGATATATTAAGTCAAATTTATAGCACTAATTTAGTTATGCTTGTCTATGATCGAGATACTGTGCTCCAAGTTGTCCATAACCGCGGACACGGCTTTCAGAAAGTTTTTACCCTGCAGGGGTGCACAAATAGCAACACACACTCGATCAACCTCGAAAAAACCAACTCAAAACCCAATGAGGCATTCACGACAAAGCGATCACAGGATTCATAAAATATTTCAGGGGGCCACCCCACTAAGCTACCCGCAACGAAGTTGGCCGGCTCCAGAACGGACCCAGGGTTTGTGTTAATGGCTGTAAATGGCTGGGAACCCGAAAGTGTGACTGGGCTTGTCGATACCGCGAAAACATTCCACGTTCCAAAACAGTACAGGTGCTCCACACACAATCTTAAATAAAGCAGGAAAGCATGGCATAGGTACATAATAGTAATAAAGCCCCAAACTACTTGTGGCCCCAAGAAATAGAAATGAATCAAGCTCTGGCTCAGGGGGGTCGATAAGGCCTCCCGGATGTGGATAGTGCGAAAAATCAAGGAACATGTATCAAGTACTCGGGGTCCTACGGGACACAAGTGAGCGTGGAAGAACCAAATAACATCTATTGCCCACCGATGCCTCTGCATTAGTTATATCTAGCATTTTAATAGTTGTATTTAAAGTCATGATCATCTCCACCAATAAGCATCTCCACCGATAAACATCTGCCAGCATTCCAACAATGGTGGTACTTGACAACATGAGATCACACCTGAGCAAGCGACTACGACTCGCAAGGCCAGCTATCTACCACACACAGGTAATAGGAGGTGTCCCAGGCAATATAGAGGCTGCACGGGATATAACTGGGGTGCGGAAACTAAAGCATCGCGACACGGATAGCAATAGACCAACAGGAGGAAATAAAGACTATAAATGCAAAATAGGTAGAAAGGGGAGAGATGCTCGCCTGGGAAACACTGCCGACGGATCATATCCGGAGAACTTGTCGTTACTCGCATCCACTCATCGGCCTAATCCGCGAAGAAGCAAACACTAGAAGAAACACCGGATGCAATATTTAATACCACGGCAGAAGATCCGGCATGATTATGATATGCATGCGCGATGAACAATTAATATGCAACAAGTTTTATATATAGCATTTATAAAAATGGGGGCTCGGGAAAAGGTTCACACATCTGGGTCGGCAGATCTTGGGTTCCAGGGGTCCGGGGTTCGACAGGGTTCGACGAGGATCGGTCTCGGCGGAAGCGTTCTGGGACAACGGAGTAGATCTTGTCGCATTCGGGAAGAAGGACTTGGTTTGGCGTTGGGGCGCATCGAATTCGCCTGGTCGGTGTCGATCTTGTCGGGTCCGTGGGTCGGGTCGGACTTGGCGTTCGGGATGAAGTGCTCGGGTGACGATGACGGTCTTGGGTTTGGCGCTAGGAGATCGTGGAGTTCCAGGACGAAGTTCTCGAAATTCGACGCAGGTGGTTGATGGCGTACTTGGATTGGCATCGGTTCCACTTCGGTTGTCGGGTGTCGGACCTGGGTCATCTCAAGGCGGAAGTAGTCGAAGCAGTACTACTCAAGCCGCAACAATGCCAACGACAGCATCTTAACCCGCAGACACATTTTGATGGTCTCGGTTGCATCAACACAAGGCATCTCCACATCTGTTCTTCACTAGGCCCTAGCACATCCAGGAAGAGGGCACTATTGGCCACATCGCTACATGGTCGTACTTGCATCTGGAGACGGGGATGCGGACGCGTGGTTCCTGGTGGTGGCTCTGGATGCTCCTTGGCATTGAGGCGGGACGCGCTAGGAATCTCCGCAGGGTCGAGGACGATCTCGGGGGCGCAGGGGAGGCTCGGCCGAAGCACGGATCAGAGGGCCACGACGTGCTGGCGGGCGGCAGTGGTGGGGAGACGCGAGGCGGGGCGTCGCTCGGGGTCACGTGGGTCCTGGCGCAGGAGGTGGCCGGCGGAGGGGAGGAAGGCAGGCCTGCGCGAGCTCGCAGGGGTCGCCCCGGGGAACGAGGGCCACAGGGAGGTCGTCGGGGACGAAGCCGGTGGCACGGCTAGGGGTGCAAGAGCAGAGGCGAGGTGAGGAGGCCGGCAGCGGGCGCTCGCAGAATGGCGACGGAGAGGGACCGGCGACGACGAGGAGAGAGGGGCGATGGCAAGGGAGGCGCGGCCGGGGCCGAGGAAGGAGGAGACGGGGGCAGTGAGCGCGGGCGGCCGGAGAGTCGCCGGAGGTGGGGAGAGAAGCCCCGGCGGCGGCCTGCAGATGGAGGGCGGGGCCGAACGGGGAGCGGAGGCGGCGCTGCAGAAGGATGCAGCGGCGGCCGTCGAGGACGCGGGAGGAGGAGGTCGCGGCGGCGGTAAACGGAGGACGGGGTGGAGGGCGGCGGAGTGAGGCCGGTGCGGACGCGGCCGGCGAGGAGGTGGGGAACAGTGAGGAGGAGGAGAGCGACGCGGAGAGAGAAGAGAACGCGAGACGCGCGTGGTGGGGCGCGTGGGGCCACGCGGTCGCGTGCGTGTGGTGGGACTGGGGAGTGGGAGCTGGCGCGTGGGGTGAGGCGGTGTGGGGCTGGGCTGGGTAGCGTGTCCACGCGGGGCGAGGTGGTTCTGGTCGGTGGAGTTGGGGGCCGCGCCCAGGTGGGATGGGGAAAAGGGCAGGTGGCGCCAGGGGATACGTGCAGGGTGGGGTGGGGCCAGGTTGGGTGATGTGGCGTGCTGCGAATGGACGAAGTGAGGTGGCCGGGTGGTGGAGGGGCTGGCAAGGTGGAGCTGCGCGCGCGACAGGCTGGCTGGTTAGCTAGGGTAGATTAGGTTAGGGTGAGGGAGGTTAGGGTAGGGTTTGGTTTAGACAGGTCTAGGTAGATTAGATTTAGGATTTGGAGGTGGCCGGCCGGGCTTTCGGGCCTGGCGGGCTGCCTCCCAAAAATAAAATAAATGTTTTAATATTTAAAACGGGGCTTTTGAAATCCGTTGGTTGACGAAACAAAATATTTCAGAGACCCGGGTTTTGATTTGAAATAATAACGGGGCGTTTAGAAAACAAAAATAGACTTTTCGAAAGTAGTTTTATGCAAACAAATGCAAGATGACATGACGATGCTCAAATGCAAGGTGGCATGATGACATGAGCATGCGGTCATGACGATGTAATGCACAAAAACAACGCGATTTTCTAGTAGTGGTTTTTGCGGGGCGCCACACGGGTGCACGGTACGGTCGTGCGCGCCTGTACGACTGGTCGTTATTGATACAGTACCTTTGCTTGAAAACTGGTGTTTGCTCGAGGGTACGGTATGGGCGCGTCCGGCCGTACCCGTGGTTGTTACCGGTACTGAAACCGACAGCAAAAATCAGAAATTCTATCTCCCTTAGGCTTGATGTGGTACGGGCGCATGGTACGGTCCCTTTCGGCTATACCAGTGGTCGTTATGAACACTATGAGCTGCAAAACTCAAAAAATTTGATTAGTAGCTCTGTGTTCCTTTGCACATCTTGTCAAAGGATAAAATAACAGGAAATATACTAAGTAAAGATCCAGCTATACTTCTTAGGCCATGTGTTAGTAGAATAAAATATAGAGGATTACCTTATTTCTTCTCCTCTCTCTATAGGTCTTCTTGAACACTCATTATTAAAAACAAAAACAAAAAAACTAACACAACAAAAACTAATACATAGAGAATTTTTTTATTTCACATGGGTTGCCTCCCATGAAGCGCTCCTAGTTAGGGTCAATTAGCTTGACCTTGATGGAAATCGCTTAGGTTTGTGAAGTGGAACACCCACTCCAAAGTAGTTGGCTTTCAAAGTAATTACACCATCATCCTCATTAGGCTTGGCCTCCTTTTTCCTAGGGAAGTGGACTACAAAAGGATCTCTAGACGGTAGCCCTATTCTCACATTCCCTTCATGTAAATTAATCAAAGCTTTAATAGTTCTTAGGAATGGCCTACCTAGAATTATAGGTGCTATGGGATCTTCAGGCATGTCCACAATAACAAGATCAATAAGAGCGAGACTACCTTTAATTTCAATAACTATGTTTTCTTTGATCCCACAACTTGTTTATAAGTTGAATCAGCTAGATGGAGTCTCAATTCAGTTGTAACAAATGGCTCCAAGTTTAATTTATCGAATAAGCTTTTGGAAATTGTTGAGACGCTCGCACCAAGATCACAAAGTGCGGATATCTCATTGACTCCCAACTTAATCTTAATAGTGGGCTCAAATATATCATCTAGCTTAGCTGGAAGCTTATCAGCTAGTCTTTTATACTCCATCTCTAAATCGCGAACTTTAGATGCTACTTGTTGTATAAATTGTTGGTACATAGCATCATTACCTTGTTCTATACCTGGATTCTTAATGGTGATCATCTTCAATAGATCTTCCACGGTATATTCCGGTGTTGGCGCGTTGCTGTAATCCAGCTCTTCAGGTTTTTTTCATTGGTTACCACCCTCATCATCTTGAGGTGTTCTATCGGATTTGGCTCGGGGTTTTACCCAGCTGAGCCTCCACAGTCTTTGTTCTTTCCTTTAGAGCCTGCACATCATTTCTAATTACAACGACCTAGTTAGATAATTTTCCTATACTACTTTCACGGTTCTCCGTTATTTTAATAAGCATATTATTTTGCTCGGTTTGAGCTTGTATAAATGTTCTAATAGTTTTCTCAAACGGGAGATTTCCATGATTTGCTCCATTAGTATTATCATAATTATTATAAGGAGCTCTTGCAGGATTAGCATGATATTTTTGAACATTGGAAGCATAATTATTTTCCCATGCAGGATTAAAATGAGTGTGAGCTATAAAATTAACATCATTAACATCGGTAGTGATAACATTAACTTGGATATCTTCTTTACTCTTTACTAAGCTAAGAAAATCATCTACCTTAGATGTAAGCTCTTCATTGTTTACCTCGGTAATTGAACTTACTCTCTTCGAGGTTCTTTCCACATGCCATTGGGCATGGTTGTTTTGCATATCATCAAGTAACTTCTTCGTAACACTCACTTGCTTTCCCATGATCGTTCCTCCTACTGCAGTATCTAGCATAGACTTAGACATTGGGTTAAGACCATTATAAAACAAATGTAATATAAGCCACTCTTCCATCCCATGACTAGGACAGTTCATTACGACTTCTTTCATCTTTTCCCACGCAAGCGCTAGTGGCTCACGGTCTTCTTGTCTAAAGCTTGTAATGTTGGATCTTAGCTGCATAGTCTTAGCTGGGGGAAAATTTTAGTCAAAAATAAATTAGTACACTCCTCCCAAGATTTAATAGTGCCCTTCGGTAGAGCTAGCAACCAATCCGTATCCTTTCCTCTAAGAGAGAAATGAAACAATCTTAGTTCAACAGTATTTGGATCTACATCCTTAATACGCATCATGTTGCAAATTTCTATAAAAGTATTTAAGTGCAAACCCGAATCTTCAGCGGATGAGCCCCCAAATTGGTTTTGTTTAACCAAACTTAAAAGCTTAGGCTTTCATATGTTTTCGCATCAGCTACGGGCTGAGTGATGGGTGCACGAATAAAATCATTAGTGGGAGTAGCATACTCCTCTTATCTCTTTTGAGCCATGGCTCTTATATTTTTGGTATTTTTTAGTAATGAAAACGAGTAACAAGTAAATATTTTTTTCAGTTTTCAAATAGATAACAAGAAAGTAAACTAATAACAAGAATTAAACTATAACTAGTAATAAAACTAAAAACAAGGTCTTTAATTACCTCACCAGGATAGCGAAATTGCTTCCCGGCAACGGCGCCAGAAAAGGGTTGATACCTTCGATCCGGATTCATGGATGTAGTATAATAGCTTTTTCCCTAGAAGACCTAGGTTTGATCGAACCTCGGAAAGCAATGCTAAAAGGAACACATCTACATGACTTTTTTTGGTTGTTTTACCTTAGTTTGCCGGACCAGTCTAGTTTACTTTATAATGGGTTTGAATCAATGGATGGAGATAGGCCATTGTTGAATATCCACCTGAAGTTGCACATCAAATGGTATAAAAGATAATAATAAGCATAGTCATGTATAATGTTTGAATGGAGATAATCTCTTGTGGGCAACACATCCTAATATTCTAGAACCCCCATGATGCTGTGGGCATAACAATAGACTTTTAATCCAACCGAGTGCACACCGAAGCCACGGGTTACAAACGATTATTAAGTGTAAAACACAGATCAAAGCTTTAAGTGGTGATGTTGTTGTTGATCCCAAATAGGGCGCTAAGCGAAGACTGTACTACCCTTTCTGTCACTAAGGTTCCTATGAGATCGCTGCTAGCAAAGTATCTCACCTCAAGCCTTTATCAATCTATTGGATCTTGGGTATCTACAAGTCCACAGATCGAGATCAGAGACTGATACATTGCAAATGTATCTATCATTTTTGATGTTACATGCTTGGTTTTATCTACTTTCTTATGTTTTGTCCACACTTTGGAGTACTTTTCATATGATTTCTTGGACTAACCTATTAACAAGAGCCACAGTGCCAGTTGCCTGTTTTCTGCTGTTTTTGGTTCCAGGAAAGTCAGAAAATGAATATTCTCGGAATTGGACGGGACAAAAGCCAAAGTGCCTATTTTCCCAGAAGACTCACGGAGCTAGAAGGAGAGTCGGAGAGGGGCCACAGGGTGGCCACACCCCCCTTGGCGCGGGCCAGCCTAGGCCGTGCCAGGGCATGGTGTGGGCCCCCTGGCTGGCCACCAACCTTGCCTCCTTCGCCTATAAGAGCCTCCCGATACCAAAACCCTAGATCGTCAATTAGAAATCCACGAAAAGTTCCGCAACGCCGCCGCCACCGAAGGGGAGATTCGGGGGACAGTAAGTCTCTGTTCCGGCACCCTGCCAGGACGGGGAAGTGCCCCCGGAGCCGTCTCCATCGACTCCACCGCCATCTCCATTGTCGTTGCTGATTACCATGATGATGAGGGAGTAGATCTCTCTCGAGGCTAAGGGTTCTACCGGTAGCTATGTGTTCATCTCTCTCTCTCTCTATGCATGATCATATTGTGATCATGAGCTTGTAATCTATAGATCTACCTTGCTACTCAAGTGCTTAATAGATCTCTGCTCTCCCCATGTGTGTGAAAGTGACAGCGTGCACACCATGGTGGCACTTAGGCTAGAGATTACAAATACTTGTTATGAGTTATATTTGGAGTTGGATGTTTCCATGAAATTGTGGTGTTTGTTGGAACCATCTAGTACTCAAGGTGACAGTGTGGGGTTTTCTAGATGGGAAAGATGAACTTTGAGGTTTGTTGTTATAGCCCTACCATTGATTAGATTGTCCAACCGGAGAGTAGTTAAGAGTAGTATCATGAAGAGAATATATTTATATGAGAGTGTTCACTAGCGAAAGTATGATCCCTAGGCCTTGTTTCTAAGCATTGATACACCGTTTGCAATTAGATCTGTTACATGTTTGCTTGCTTCCATCTTTATTTCAGTTTGCCTTTAGTCTCTTCCACGCCATCAAAGTATTTTCTAGCACCGTTCTCTTTTATCCATACCACTTGTATTTCACTATCTCTTCGCCGAACTAGTGCACCTATACACCTGACAAGTGTATTGGGTGTGTTGGGGACACAAGAGACTTCTTGTATCTTGATTACAGGATTGCTTGAGAGGGAATACCTTTGACCACTTCCTTCCTGAGTTCGATAAACCTTGGGTGATCCACTTAAGGGAAACTTGTTGTTGTTCTATAAACCTCTGCACTTGGAGGCCCAACAACTGTCTACAAGAATAGAAGTGCGTAGACATCAGAGACGAAGAAACAAAAGATACAAATCTCAATTTTAAATAAAATATAATACTCTCATGATCTAGATGCACATAATCGCTACGAGGTTTCTCCCCAACCTGCAGCCCGTGAGGACTACTCACTCATAACAAATAGATCAGAGATAGAAAATATCATACAAATACTTAGATTGAAATTAAATATTCTTACAATGGTCGCCAAATCACAAGGAGATCTAAAGTACAAAACAATGACTATGGCTAGTGGATGGATGGATGGTGGAAGTTATGAACAATGGTGTGGGTATCCTTTTGTGGTGTTGTGATGTAATCTAAGAATGGCAGCTCTCTGGCCGGCGGCTGGAGCCTCAAAATATATAGGCATCTTCACAAAAGTTGTAGGGTTTGAGGAGACGAAGCCGTCGCCACCTGGGATAGGCGGGCGGTACGACGGGCCCTGCCCGGACCAATGGTCGTTAAGCATACTGATGCCCTGGAACTGCTTCCCAATTACTTGTCCGTGTGTACTTACTCAAAATCCCTCATTATGACTCCTTATTTCACATTAAAAGCCATGATTTCCTGCACAACATAAATCAAAGAGAGGTTTTGCATATCTTTGCAATTATTAGTCATTAGTGGCAAGGATTGATAGTTTCTGTGGCAATTGCTTGACCAAAATCGATTTTTAAACGAAGTGGAAGATGGCAAAAATTAGAGCCATCAGTTATTATAAACTATAGAAAATATATGGCCATGACCTTGGTCATCTGGTTTGAAAGCCATACATATTCTTACATGGTACTCCATATATTGTGATACACTTTTTTTCAAAAGTTATCAAATTTTAAGATTATATTTTTCCATGGAAACTAGCTAGTTCACATAGTGAGATACCAAGAGAGAAAAGAATATTAGTATTTCGTTTTATATTTTGTTTCTTTGTATTTTTTTAAAAATGGCTGAAATTTGGTGTCATTACGATTCATATCAAAAAGTTGAATTTTGCGAAACTCTCGGTGGTTCTCCAATATTTGACTACTTGGTATCTTTGAATTATTTCTAAAAGTCAAGACCAAGGTATATCACACACTTTGTAGTTCAAAATTAGACATACTTACTTCAGATTGTCAAAAAGTCATTTTATTGCATAGATTTAGCTAGGAAGTTTGAAAATTCATGTGTTGGGCATTATCCATCAAATATAGAATCTTCTTTTGAAATGCTAAGATGCAACGATCTACCAGATATGGACACGCTATCATAAAATATAACAGAGATATGGCCATGACCTTGGTCATCTTGTATGAAAGCCTTCAAAATATAATGTTTATCAATTTTGGCAAATGTGTGGAAACTCATTTATATGTTGGTAAGCATATTATAGCTGGCGTGTGGGTCTATACGAGGCCAACACGCGAGAGCGACCGTGTCGGAGTAGCGTACGTCAGAAGCTTCAACCTCAAAATTTCCACAGAGCACCAAAACATCCCGCGCATCTATTCAAATATCCCATGCATCTATTCAAATATCCTGCCCTGCTTTTTGCAAATGCAAAATTCCTCTTCTATCCCTGGTCCGGAAACAAGGACTGTGGGAGTACTGCAATAGAGGGGAATATGTGGTAATTGTGTGTCATCCCACCTATATCCCCCATTGCCTCTTACCCGCCCACACCCCTCCAACCTCGACCTTCCTCTAGCTACTTCACCGTCACCCCTCTCTTCCACACCAAAGCTCCTTCATTGCCGATGCTCTTCACCGCAACTATTTTACCAACTCCCTCTTTGCACCAGATCTGCTTCACCAACACCGTCGTCTACTCTACGGGGGGCACTTCACTGAATCACTCATCACTGCCCTAAAATGCCGAGCCGCTGCCCCTGCCACCCTCTTGCCCGTCCCACCCATCCTTACCGCACAACGATAATTTATCTTGCCCGTTTGATATATTTTTCGTACTCGTAAGCTACGAAATCATTAGAATGGTGCTCAATATCCTGCATGCTATTGCCATTTCATTTGCACCCCACATCTGGTAGGTCCTATCCACATCATTAGCTTCTCACTTTTATTCCATTTCTTATGTTCTCATGATATCGGTTTAATCCTCCAACACCAACTCATAGATGCTATTCTATCCGAGCGCTCGCACGGGTCATGCAAATAGCTCATAGTGGATCCAACACTGACAATCTAACGCCCAACAAGGCTGAAGTGCGAGGTTTCCTTGTGTTACTTATGCCAGTTTCTTATCATGTTAATAAGTTGTATAACATGCATGCCTAATAAGTTAATAAGTCATTATACCTAAGACCTTGCCATGCCATTTGCATTCATGTTCTATTGTGTTTCTATGTGCGAATGCTTAATTCAGAAAATGTCCATCTAGTTTGAATCACATATTTGGTCATTTTTAATGTTATATTTTGGTGTTTTCACCTGCTTTCATCCTTCCAAACCAGCTATCTAGTTTGAATCGTACATCTGGTAATTTTTAATGTAATGTTTTTGTGTTTTTCAAGAGTTTTCATCCTTCCAAACCAGCTAAAAAGGATTTAAATATCACGCCTTAATGCATAGAAATGACAATGGAGTATAAGGACCAGAGTTCCAACTGCTCAGCTCATATTCTCTTCTAGCAGATTGACCAGGAGTCAAACCCGCTCGAGAAGGAGCTACTGTCAGCCTGAACATGCTACTGTAAGTTCATACTTACTTTAAATGATCTTTACTTTATATAATACTACTTGTTTTCCTGGTTTTTTTAACCTCTTTCACCATATTTTAGTAGGCTGCAGTTAAAACCAAGCAGGAGTCCTTAGAAGGCAAAACTGAAAGTTGTGATCCCTCTTCCCATTCATACTCCCATTGCATTTCCGAATCAATCAACTTACTTAACAGTCCACCTAGAACAATTCCTGCATGTGATAAATATATAAAGGATGTATTACATCCAGAAAGGAAGGGTGTAGCTGCTCTTAGATCTATAGATGAAATATTGAAGATGATGACAGATGATACATTGAAGTGAATCACCATGTATTGATCTCTTATTGATGATACCGATATTTTGTAATCTTTAAGAATTTCGATATTGTTGTATAACCTATTGTAATAAACTTTTATTATTGTGTAATAAGTAGTTTTAATGTGTGCGTGTTTATTAATTGTTGTCTTGGTATTCCTCTGTTCTGCCAAAATGTAGGCGCTAGCAAAAAAGGCCAAAACAGTCAGAGTCGGCTCTACGTTTTGCACGGCCCTAGGCGAAGTCAACTGCATGGGCCCCAAGGCTAATGTATATGTAAACATATCTAGAAAATTCAAAAAACTACAATTAGTTAGTAATTTGCTTCTCAAAAATTGAATCTATTTTAGTTACTTACCCACATCCGTGGACTATTCATTGACCTAGTCATCAGCATTTGAATTATGATTATCATATTGTCTAGCTTCAGATTCTTGACTTCGATTATCTTCATTGACATTACCACTACTTGTTGCCAGAAAATACCTTTTAAAGAACATTTTTATGATTTAGTAAGTTCAATCTATCATTTTCCTTTTTTCATTTTTGTGGCACCTGACATCTATAACGGCACCATGTCACCTAAAATTGCAAAGGAATCAATTACATCATATAAATAATTAAAGATAGAAATAGAACCCTTAAAAGGCAAATGACCGAGATTTAATATACCAGGCGTAGAGGGGATCGGCCGTGGTGATCTATGAGATGATGATGATCGAGTCTCCGGCCATCCGACGTCATGCATTCGTCGCCTACTCCGGAGTTTGGACCAAACGGAATAGCCAAACAGCGGAAGAGTTAGCTGACTCCTGATGAGGGGAGAAGAGAGATTGATCGCCAGAGCTCTGTGTGTCTATCGTGATGCGGTTAGAGCGGCCATCGTCTGACCGCTGAACTGATTATATATGTATATGGCATGGTCGGCCTTTGCATTTTTTCTAGGAAGATGTATATGCCACAGTGTATACAAAATTATATATATTCGGGCCCCCCTTGCCATGGGCCCTTAGCCGTTGCTAGGGTCGCGGTGCCTTAGAGCCGGCCCCTGGAAACAGTAATAGGCCGGAGCAGTAAGATGCCGAACATTGAAACAACATGCGCATGGACGACCCAAAACAACCAGAACAGTAAAAGGCCAGATCAGTAAAAGGCTAGAACGGTAGAAGACCAGAACTCTAAAAGACCATAATAGTAAAGTCCAGAATAGTAAAAGTCTAGAATAGTAAAAGTCCAGAACAATAAAAGGCCAAAACAGTAAAAAAACAGAACAGTAGAAGGTCGGGACAATGAAAGGCCGGAACAGTGAAAGGCCGGAATAGTAGAATACCAAACTTTGAAAGGCCTAAACAGTAGAAAGCTAGAACAGTGAAAAGCCTGAAGAGTGGAAGACCGGAACCGTGAATGGCCTCAATAGTAAATGGCCGGAACAGTAAATGGCTAAAATAGTAAAAGGCCAGAACATTTAAAAGCCAGTATGGTGGCAGGCCACTACAATAACATGCTGAATAGTACCGGCCTGAATAGGCAAAGCCCAAACTTTGAAGGGCCTAAACAGTAATGGGGCGAAAATCCTAAAAGGCTGGAATAGTAACATGCCTGAATAGTAAAAGACTAGATTGGCACCAGGCGTGAACAGTACCGGGCCTCTTGGTGTAGGCCTCAAGTGGCAATATAGTGTTAGGATAACTTGGGCGTTATGTAGGCTGAAATAGTGTCGGGCTCAAAAGTGTACGGGTCGTTGCTGGCTGCAGTACTAGGCCGATTCCGGATAGTGCATGACAAAATAGTAAAGGGTTGTATTCCTATTGGGCTCTCCACATGGGTCGGCGCATTTAATAATTAGCAGGTATTGGCTGGGCCTGGCTTCTACCACAGTTTCCACGACTGTTAACGGCGGTAACCAGACGTTAACGGCAGCAGTCATGTGGCAGTTTGCGTGACGTCAGCATTCAGCACGGTTGGCAAGCAGATCTATGACGGAACAAGTTTTCATGGCCGAAGGGTGCGATCCGCCACGGCCGGAAAAAACGTGGTTGATTCATTTGTGACAGGGCTTTTACTACAAAGGCCATCCACCGCGGAAGACTTTTTAGCCACGAAAAACGGGCCATTAACCACGAAAATCATCCGTTGTAAAAGCCATTTTTCTTGTAGTGAGGCATAATTAGATGTAGAGCTTACACTCGGGGGAACAATCAAGAGTTGTTGTCATGTGAAAACTTGATAGAATCTTATGTACCACCAACTTCGAATCTGAATTTCCATTAGCCTAGCTAGAGCTCTTTCTAGGATAGGGAGTGATCATACCCCCATTATTTGGGATTCTGGTGAAAACCAAATTTCCAAGAAATGTGGATTTAAGTTTGACAAATGGTGGCTTATTACCAGACCTGAGTTAGGGATTTAGTAATTAAATCTTGGTCTTCGTAAGTTAGGAGTGACAATGTAGTAGATATATGGTGAGTAAAACTTAGATATTTCAGGAAGGTAGCTAAAGGTTGGAATTCCAATCTTAAGGCAACCATTAGGAAAAAAAGAACTAATGGAAGAATATGATATTATTGGCAAGTCTGAAACCCAAACTCTATATGAGGAAGTGAGAGCTAGAATTGGTTTTATTATTAGAGATTTGAATAGATTTTGGATTATAGAAGGAAAAAAAGAGCTAGGGATAGAGATGTAGCTGGAGAGGATAGGGATACTACATATTTTCATGTAGTAGCAAATTAGAGAAGAAGGAAAATACTTATTCATGTGCTAGATGGGCCTGACGGCCCTATTACTAAAACAAAATATATGCTTAAAATATCTTCTCATTACTACAAGGACTTATTCAAATTTGGAAATAAACCTGATCTTAATCTAGAGGATGACTTCTTAACAAGTGAAGAAAAAGTCTGTACAGAGAAAAATATTATGGTAGAAAGTGAATTTACTACTCCCTCCGATCCATAATAAGTGTCGGGGATTTAGTTCAAATTTGGACTAAAATCTAAACCCCCGATACTTATTATGGATGGGAGTAATAGATTAGATATGATTATTGATACATTAATCTCGTATCATCAATTTTCCTTCATTAGAGGCATGTTTATCCTAGAGAGTGTAGTTACTTCTCATGAAGTGATACATGAAGTACGTAAGAATAAAGATAAAGGGTAAGTCTTTAAGTTTGATTATGACAAAACCTATGATAGGGTTAATTTGGAATTCTTATATTAGATTTTAGAGAAAAGGGGTTTTAGTAATATTTTTATTAGGTTTATGAAACAGATAACCAAGGTGGTTTAGATGGAGTGAAAAAATAATGATGTATAAGGGATTTTTCTCATTGGAAAAGGCACGCGACAAGGTGATCCTATTGCACCTGTGTTGTTCAACAACGTGGTAGACATATTTTCTAGGATGCTGATTAAGGGACCTAGTAATGGTCTAATTAGAGGACTTTGTCCCAAATTTAATCCAGGAGGAATACTAGTTTGGAATATGCGGGTGGTATCCTTCTTTTCCTGGAAAATAACCCTAGGGCACCACTTAATTTAAAGTGGATTTTGACATGTTTTGAACAACTACCAGATATGAAAATCAACTTCCACAAAAGTGAGCTCCTACCTATCAATATGGATGAGGAGGAGATACAACCCTTCCTGGAAATATTCGAATGTATGGTTGGGAAATTTCTAGTAAAAAACTTAGGGATTCCCCTACATTTTGTTAGACTTAGAAGAAAGGATTTACAACCTCTTATAGAAAGTATTTTAATAAGGATTAGAGAGAAAATTGCTTTTTCAACATAAAAAGAATCTTAATTCAAGCCTACCTAGCTAGTATTCCTTGGTACTTGCTATCCTTCTTCAAAGGAGGTATGAAGTTACTTGATACTCAATGGCCAATTTCTTATGGAATGATGAACAAGGGAATCATAAGATTCATTTGGCAAACTGGCCTCTGTCTGTATGAAGAAGGATTTTGGAAATGGGTATTCCAAATCTTAGAGACGTTAACCTTTGTTTGCTTGGATCATGGATCAAAAGCTATATATAGGGGGGGGGTGACCTTGTAAAAAAGAGATATTGATTCTAAATATAACACTAAGAACCAAACATTCTATCTTGCTATGATGTCCAGACTTCCACTTTTTGGAAGGGTTTTATGTGGGCTTCTAGAGCTATTAAATTAGGATGCAAATGGGATATGGAGAATTGAAAAACCATCAAATTAATTCTAGGAAGATGTATCGTTTGGAAATTCCTCACTAGCAACACAGTTTTGGTATTTGTACTTTATTTCAAATAAGAAAACCAAGACAATAGATGAGTCCTGAGATGGAGAACAAATTAGAGGTAATTTTAGAAGGACTTTTGCTAAGAATTTAATGATACACTAGCAAGAAATGCTAGTGGTTACTAGGTCTTTTAGAACTAGCAAGGAAGAACAACAACTTATTTGGCAATACGAGTCTAATGACATACATTCCACTAGTTCTATGTACTCCATAGTTAATTTTAGAGAGGTTAAACAAATTTATTTGTCTTTTTTGTGGCATCTAAAGATTCCACCAAGGATTCAGGTTTTCCTTTGGATTTTTACACAGAACAAAATTATGATGAGAGATAATTTGAGGCCAGAGGCATTACAAAACCTCTAGAATCTGAAATGTGCAAGGAATTTGAATATGTCATACATCTTATGTTTGAATGTATAGTTTCCAAAAATATTTGGGAGGATGTTTACAAAGGTTTTGATATTAATGTCATTAACTTCGAATCCATTGGTCCCAAGTGGATTTGCAATAAGACTTTCTTAAATTTCAATATAGTAACATCAGTTGTCCTTTAGGGACTTTGGACATATGGAAATAACTTAGTGTTTGGCAAGGTTACTTGGATGAATATGAAGCATGTATGGCGCCTGGTTCTGTCTTGTCTGAGGAACTAGAAAGTACATTTAAAAAACCTATTGATTCTCATGCTAAAAATTCCTTTGAGCCTCCCAATCGGAAAATCTACATCGGATTTGAATGGATATCAACCTGGAAATCTGCTATTGGTTGGGTAATTCATGGAGGACGTACATGAAGGAAAAACCAGAGAAGGATCATGCAATTCATGTCGTGACCCGAAGCTAAACCTTCCCAGAGATGAACCCTACTTTTGCTGGATAAGGGGAAGATGAATTGAAGACAACAACGTAGTGATAGTTGTAGCCATGGTATTTGCTTTTGTGATCAGCGTTTATAGTATGTAATTTTGTCTTAGGCCAGTGTGAGGCTAGATTAGACGCGGTCTATGATAACAAGTAGTAGTGGTAATGATTGGACATCTAGGTATATTTACTGTTTTAACTTTAGTAGCTTTGTTAGGTCACGAACCCTGTGCTTTCTTTTATATGAAATGGAGTGGGAGAGAGATCCTTTTTATCTAAAAAAATACTCCCTCTATAATAAGTGTCACAGATTTAGTGCAAACCTGTACTAATTGAGCGACATGTATTATGGATCGGAGGTAGTAAGAGTTTTAAACTAGTAATGTTTCGCTAGCGCTCTATAGTGGGGGCTAGGGTTAACCCAATTTCATGAATGATGCCCAAAATCTAGAGAATTTGAGCCTAAATAGGATGATGAAGACGAAGACAAACACTGAAGTGGTTGAGCTAAAAGTGCCAGCTTATAAAATCTCTAGTGACTGAGGACGGAAAAGAATCTGAGACAGGGCGAACTCCAACAAAGGTATATGCCAACTCGGTCTTGATGATATTTGCTATTGAGAAAGCCTTTTTGTTGTTGTCACCAACAATAAAAGCAAAGCCAACTCAAGAAGCCGATAAACGACATAAAGCATGATGTATCATTCAAATATTAAGATAATCTTTAAAGTATTTAATTCTTCGCATATGAATAATGAATATCTCAAGGTTATCTTGTATAGTCTCATGCTCATAATAAGATATTCCCATGATAAAACTCTGTAAGCCGAGAAATCTTATTCACATTGAACCTATAAATGAGTCACCTGATTCAATATAAGAAATTCTGAAGCAACTCTAACGACAACTCATCAAAGTGATGTTTATTCAAAGTGATGGTAAACATCAGTTGTAATAGATTCTATAGAAAATATAAGGTTCCCATCCTCCAGAATAGTCAATAGTGACCTAGTGTCTTCTAGATTTTATTGAATTTTCACTCATTTTGTTACCATTTTGTCCATACTTAGGACTGTGATATCATTGTTTGCACGAATTCACATCTTTTAGAAGGGCTCTAAACCATCATTTTTCCACTTGATCAATAGTATATACAAGCCAAAGTAGAAACATAAAATATAAACCACTACATATTTAGAGTTATTTTTACCCACACACCATAGGGTGGCCAAAATACTCTCAGGTATTTCTTAGATACCCCGTCTAGCACATTGTTTGGAGTCGAGTTTTATTAGATTGAGAATTAGCTATTGCAATGTAACACCCTAGAATTTAGGAACCAACGAAGGGTAGAAATAAGAATCTGCGCATATGCATGCATTCATCTATAAAATACGGTAAATTTTTCGCCAAATAAAAACCTAAAGAGATCAGAGTTTCTTTCACTATCTAGAGGTAGGAATAGCTCTCTGAAGTGATTGCTATAAATTTTGACATGACCTTTAGGCATTATTGTGTTTTGGGAGAAAATATTTTTGAATTCAAATTTGAAATTTGAATCATTTGAAAATGAGAAGTTAGAAACATAAAGTGGTTTACAGAATGATGTATTAACATTGTTTGTTTGTATTATAGATATATTAAAGAACAATATGAATTTAAGACTAGGAAACTCAAATAAGAAATGAATTCTTATTTCTTTTCTTCATTCCATAATAAGATTACAAATGGAGATAATTACACCAAAACAGAATATTACAAGGAATAGAGTCCAATAAAAGGAATCTTTATTAAATCAGAGGAATACTATTACAAGATTCTTTACAAAGATAATAGAAGAAGATTATAATGAGAATCTAACTATCTATCTACTCCTATACTAAGTCTTGACAATCCAGACCTTGTTCTTTCAAAATAAGATACTCAAATAGAAATAAGCGTTAGTTGGTTATGTTTACTCTCAGTGGTGAACACTGAAGTGCACTGTTCATATTATATCATTGAGTAACTAAAAGAGGAATTTTTCACCAATATGCAGTATCTGTTCTTTTTAAGCAAATAGCTTCAATGCCACATTATAAGCCAAGTAGAGAGGAGTAAGTTTCACCAGAAAAGTAACCAGTAAAAGGATAGGAAGTATAAGTCAGATCACTTGATCAGATCCATAAACAGCCAGGCAGCAAGGTAGCTTAGTCATCTAACTACATGATGTGTGCTATCGACATAGCAACAACAAACCAAGCAGTCAAAAAGAAACACTCAGCTATGGCACAACCACTAGTGATCACATTCTATCTCCATCTTCTCAAGCACACAGCAAGAACACAGTGAGCTTGTACACTTCCTGATGGCTCTAAAATATAGCCATCTACGTCCACATTTAAACTGGATATTAATCATATTTTTGATGAAATATCTCTCTAAACCCTGCCACTAATGCTAATATTCAGAGGGGTATGCAATCATTTGTTCTTGTATTTTTCTCGCGCAGATAATGTCGTTTAAAGGAGGGAATCACTACATTAAAGTCGAAGATATCAGATTTCCTTCAACGAGAAGAAACTAGGAGCCATCCAATGAAGGCAGACGCCGTAACGACTAACTATACGGCAGGAGCAACATTTCCGATCGTATAGCTCCGGTCGTATAGTTGGCGCCGCCACCGTTAGGTCAAACAGAACAAATTTCGTGAAGGTACCCCTATATAAACAAGTCTCAGGCGACGGGAAAACATCTCTCGCTCGACCACAGAACTCTCGAAGAAGCCATACCTCGCTAGAAAGCCGCCTCTAGATCTCCAAACCCTTCTCCATCTCCATAGCCATCTTCCACCACTTGTAATAGTAGATCTCTTCTTTGATTGGCGACATTGTAAGACTATTGCTATCAATCTTATGATTTTCATTAAAATGTTTATGATTGTTGATCTCATCTCTATGTGTGAGTAATTCTCCTTGGGCTAAGGGCTTCGGCCTAGCCATGTAGCAATTGTGCATGTGATTTATCATAGATGGGATCATGTATTAGTTTGTATGACATGATGATTATTGTATCCTCTCTTGCCTAAATCTAAGGACTTGTCAGGTACCCAAGACCCTGAGGGTTGAGCCAGGTATAGGGAGTATGAGTGATGACTGATCTACAGGTTGGGAACCCTAGTGATAGAAGGGGTAGTACGGCTGTATGTGAGGGATTTGCTTGGGATTAATGGTGACATCACTATGCATATCATTAGTTCTCTTTCTTCTATGGATGAGACTAGTAGGTTATTGGTATAAGCGGTTGCGCAGGCAATAGAAATTATGGATGCACTGCCCACATATAATTTATCTTGCTCTAAAAGGTACACGTATACTTTATTTCTATCTTTTATTTCCATCATATGTTTTTGCATAGCTACAGGTGAAACCGAACGCCCTAGGCCCTCTCTCTCCACCATCGACAACAACAAAAAGACGCAAGCTACTGGTCCGGTAAAAACACAAAAGGAATTCTAAAACTCCTGAAGGTCCATTAAAGTAACTTCACTACGCATTCGCTTCCCGTGGATTCGATAACCTAGGTCTACTAGGGAAAAAGAGCTATACTACATCCGTAATCCAGATCGAAGGTATCAACCCTTTTTCTGGTGCCATTGCCGGGGAAGCAATAGCTACCCTGGTGAGGTTATTAGGAACCTTGCTAGTTTTAATTCTTGTTTTTAATTTTGTTAGTTTGGTTTCAGTCTTTATTTGATAAACCAAAAAAATTTACTCTTTAAATTCTTGTTTTTACTGTTATAATGTTTAATCTAAGAAAACCCAAAAACATAGGAAGTATGGCTGAAAAAAAGCTTGGGGAGTTTGCTACTCCCAATAATGATTATTTGCATACTCCTACTCAGCCAGCAATTGCTACTGATGACTATGAAATTAAGCCCCATTACTTAAGTTTAGTTCAATAGAATCAATTTGGAGGCTCTACTGTTGAAGACGCATGTATGCACTTAAATACTTTCATTGAAATATCTGATATGATGCGTATAAAAGATGTTGACCCTGATGCGGTCAAATTACGTCTATTTCCTTTCTCTCTAAGAGGAAGAGCTAAAGAATGGTTGCTATCTTTGCCTAAAAATACTATTACATCATGGGTGGGATGTACTTCTTTATTTATGACTAAAATTTTCCCACCTGCAAAGACTATCCAACTTCGATCTAATATTACTGGTTTTAGACAGGAAGAGCGTGAGCCACTAGCTCTTGCATGGCAGAGGATGAAAGAATGCCTAAGAAACTATCCTAGTCATGGGATGGAAGATTGGTTAATCCTCCATTTATTTTATAATGTTCTTAATCCTATATCTAAGTCTATGCTTAATACTGCAGCTAGAGGAACATTTATGGGTAAACATATTACCGAAGCAAAGCAGCTGCTAGACAATATGCAAGACAACCATGCACAATGGCATGTGGAAAGATCAAACACGAAGAAGGTGAACTCTATCTCACAAGAGAACGAAGATCTCAATGCTAAGTTGGATGAGCTCATACTAGCCGTAAAAGGTAAGGAAACTCAGGTAAGAGCCACCCCCAAAGCAAATATAGAAGAAATAGACTTCGTAGCTCGTAATGATTACAATCCTGCTTGGAAGAAGAGTTACGATCCTAATTTTCAGAAACATTATGCTAGTCCTACAAATAACTCTAATAATAATATGGGAGCTAGTAATGGTAGTCTCCAAGAAACACTTAAGTCTTTTATAGACTCACAAAATGAACAAAATAATATTCTAGTCAAAATTACGGAGAACCATGATGCTATGCTTGGTAAATTATCTAACCAAGCTGTTAGTGTGAGAAATGATTTGCAGGCCATTTAAGAAAGAACAAGGATCGTTGAGGCACAACTAGGTAAGATAACCGAGAGTCAAACTCTCATTCTAGCTAAATTTGCAGGTAAAGCTGAGCCCAATCCTGTTGAAGAACTAAAATGATGAGGATCCAAAGGGAGGAGCCTGAAGAACTTGATTATAGTAATGCCCCTTCACCAAGCTACACCATCGAAGATCTTGTAAAGAGGATCAATGTCAAAATTCCGGTAAGTGAAGGTAATGATGAAGCCATGTATCAACACTTTGTTGATCAAGTAGCAATAAAGGTACGCGGGCTTGAAGAAGAATACAAGAAAATCACTGAAAAGTTACCTGTTAAACTAGATGACATATTTGAGCCTACTATTAAGATAAAGATTGGAACCAATGAGATAGCTGCACTTTGTGATCTAGGTGCAAGCGTCTCAACAATTCCAAAGAGTCTTTTTAAGAAGTTAAATCTTGGCTCCTTTGAAATTACTGAATTAAAATTGCATCTAGCAAATTCTACCTACAAACAAACTGTAGGGATTAAGGATAACACTAGTTTACATCAAAGGCTATCCTACTCTCATTGATTTCGTTATAGTTGACATGCCTGAAGATACAATTGCCGCTATAATATTAGGCGAGTCCTTTCTTGAGAACTATAAAGGCTTTAATTAACCTTCATGAAGGGAACGTGAAGTTGCAATTGCCTTCGCGGGATCCTTTTGTTATTCATTTCCCTAGGAAGAAGAAAGCCAAACATGACGAGAAGGAGGCCATTGATGGCTCAAGATATCTCGAGCTCGTTGGGAACCCCAAGAGGAAGGTATGATGAGCATAGCAGCAAGTTTCCCTCAGTTATGAAATCAAGGTTATCGAACTAGTAGGAGCAAGGAAACAACTCCAAGGTGTCGCTACCAACCTGGAATCCTACACAACACAACACAACCATAAAACTTTGCCCCAACTTATAGTGAGGTTGTCAATCTCACCGGTTTTGCTAAAAACAAAGGATTAAACGTATAGTGTGGAAGATAGTAATTGCTTGCAGAAAGTAAACGGTAAACAGTAGATGGTATATGAATGGTAAAAGAATGGACTAGGGTCCATAGTTCACTAGTGGTGATTATCCTTAAGATAAATAGCATGTTGGGTGAACAAATTATAGCGGGGCAGTTGACAGATTCGAGAAAGCATACAATGCATATACTAGACATCTTGACTCCTATGAGATTTGATTGGGCATTACAACATAATACATAGACCGTAATCCAACTGCATCTATGACTAATAATCCACATTCATGTTATCATCCAAACCCCTTCCAGTATTAAGTTGCAAGCAACAGATAATTGCATTAAGCAAAGCATGTAAAGTAAACAATACGATTGCCCCATGGACAAAGGATTGTTGTTTTCTCCCTAGTAGCAATAGCACATCTACAACCTTAGAGATTCCTATCACTTCCCCAGATTACTAGAGGCATGAACCTACTATCGACATAAATACTCCTCTTGGAGTTGCAAGCACCTACTTGGCCAAGATAGTTACTAACAACGGAGAGCATGCAAGATCACAAATAACATAGACATGATAGAATCAATAATCAATCTGAAATAGCATCTCAATATCCATAGGATCCGGCAAACACAACATGTAAGATAACAAATAGATGATCTTGATCATGAACAGAGCGCACAAGATCTAAACATGATAGCACAAAGGAGAAGAACCAACCATCTAGCTACTACATGGACCCATAGTCCAAGGATGAACTACTCACGCATCACACCGGAGGCAGGCAAGGTGATGAAGAAGGCCTCCAGGGTGATCTCTCCCCTCCGGTAGGGTGCCGAGAAGAGTTCGGATCCCCCGATCTAGGGATGGAGGTGGTGGAGGCTATAGACTCTTTCGTGGATTTCTGATCGGGTGCTTAGGGTTTTCGTCCCGGAGGATTTTATACGCGAAGGGGCAAGGCCGGTGGAGTACCAGTGGGGCCACACCCCCTAGTGGTGCGCCCCCAGGCCGCGCTGCCACCAGGTGTGGCTGCCCTGGTGCGCCACTTCTCTCCCCTCCAGACTCCGTGTTGCTTCGGGTAAAATATTGACTTTGGCTTTTGTCCCGTCCAATTCCGAGAATGTTTCCTTAATAGCTTTTCTGAAACCAAAAAACAACAGAAAATAGGCAACTTGCACTATGGCATCTTGTTAATAGGTTAGTTCCAGAAAATGTATAAAAATACCCCAAAGTGTGAACAAAACATAAGAAAGTGGATATAAAACAAGCATGGAACAGAAAAAATTATAGATACGTTTATGACGTATCAAGCATCCCCAAGCTTAACTCCTGCTCGTCCTCGAGTAGGTAAGTGATAAAGAGAATAATTTTTGAGGTGACATGCACCATCACAATTTTGATCAAGGTATTTGTAAAACATTGATAGCTGGGATCATAGTACTCTAACATTGACATAAAAGATATAGTTCTAACAATAAGACATAGCAACTATGTTGTAACATGAAAAGGTACAAACAAAAGATCATGAATAACAATACATTAAAAGACGTTTGTTTGTTTCACATATATAAAACATAATAAGAATAGTATTCAGCTTTTCCCTCATGGTATAGAAAAACATAAATGCATAGGACACCTTCAAAGTTCATAAGGGTGACTAGATACAAATAATTTAAGAGCAAGCAATATCAAAATTATGAATCAATCAACAAGTTTTGGGACAATGCACATTAAACTAATAATGACCACTATGCTCTCTCAATATGTGCATAAAGATAGAAGATGGAGACTCCACATAAAGGTAAAAAGAAAGGCCCTTCTAGACGGAAGCAGGGATTTCAAGTTTCATAAAGAGCTTCCAAAAGTTATGGTACTTATTAGCTTTCATCTCTCATTGCCCCTATCATAAGCATCTTGAGGTGATTAAGGTTAAAGTGACAAAAATATGAGGATATGCTTGACAAGTTATAAGTTGAAAATCTCATGTCCCTTGCTTACTAATGGCCCAAATTATATCGAGCTCGTTGGGGAACCCCAAGAAGAAGGTATGATGAGCACATCAGCAAGTTTTCCCTCAGTTATGACACCAAGGTTTATCGAACCAGTAGGAGCAAGGAAACACCTCCAAGGTGTTGCTAGCTGGACTTTGGCAGGGCGCACTACCGATGCCAGCAACGACGTGGAGACCTGCACAACACAACCACAGAACTTTGCCCCAAACTTGCGATGAGGTTGTGAATCTCACCTTTTTTGCTAAAAACAAAGGATTAAACGTATCGAGTGGAAGAAAGTAAAAGCTTGCAGAAAGTAAACATAAAATAGTAAACAGTTGTAGATTGATTGTAAGAAAGGATCAGGGTCCATAGTTCACTAGTGGTGGCTCTCCTTAAGAAAGATAACATATTGGGTGAACAAATTACAGCGGGGCAATTGACCAACATCGAGAAAGCATACATGCATATACTAATCATCTTGACTCCTTTGAGATTTGATTGGGCATTACAACATTATACATAGACCGTAATCCAAATGCATCTATGACTAATAATCCACCTTCAGGTTATCATCCGAACCCCCTACAGTATTAAGTTGCAAGCAACAGATACTTGCATTACGCATTGCATGTAAAGTAAATGATACGATTGTTCTATGAACAAAGGATTGTTGTTTTCTCCCTAGTAGCAACAACACATCTAGTACCTTAGAGATTTCTGTCACTTCCCCAGATTACTAGAGGCATGAACCCACTATCGAGCATAAATACTAACTCTTGGAGTTGCTAGCATCTACTTGGCCAAGATAGCTACTAACAACGGAAAGCATGCAAGATCACAAATAACAAAGACATGATAGAATCAATAATCAATCTGAAATAGCATCTCAATATCCATCGGATCCCCGCAAACACAACATGTAGGATTACAAATAGATGATCTTGATCATGAACGGAGCTCACAAGATCTAAACATGATAGCACAAAGGAGAAGAACCAGCCATCTAGCTACTACATGGACCCGTAGTCCAAGGATGAACTACTCACGCATCACACCGGAGGATTGGATGGTGATGAAGAAGGCCTCCAGGGTGAATTCCCCTCTCCGGTAGGGTGCTGGGAAGAGCTTCAGATCCATCCCGATCTAGGGATAGAGACGACGGCGGCTATAGACTCTTTCGTGGAATTTTGATCGGGTACTTAGGGTTTCTGTATCAGAGGCATCTTATAGGCGAAAGGGGAGGCCGAGGGGGTTCCTAGGGCGGCCAGACCACCCCCTGGCGCAGGCCAGGCTTGGCTGCGCGGCCAGGTGGTGTGGCGGCCCCCTGGCCCCTCTCCGTCTCGTATTCTGGCTCCGTGCCCCCCTCGGTGAAAAACTGACTTTGCCTTTTGTCCCGTCCAATTCCGAGAATATTCATTTTCTGACTTTCCTGGAACCAAAAACAGCAGAAAACAGGCAGCTAGCACTGTGGTATCTTGTTAATAGGTTAGTCCAAGAAAGTGTATGAAAATACTCCAAAGTTGGAACAAAACATAAGAAAGTAGATAAAAACCAAGCATGGAACATCAAAAACTATAGATACGTTTGCAACGTATCAGCATCCCCAAGCTTAACTCCTGCTCGTCCTCGAGTAGGTAAGTGATAAAAAGAAAGAATATTTTTTGAGGTGACATGCACCATCATAAACTCGATCAAAGTATTTGTAAAACATTGAAAGCTGGGATCATAGTACTTCAACATAGCATGAAAGATAAAGTTCTAGCAATAAGACATATCAACTATGTTGCAACATGAAAAGGAACAAACAAAAGATTCATGAATAACAATGCTTTGCAAGACGTTTGTTTGTTTTACATAAAGAAAACATAGCATAATGGCATTCAGCTTGTCCCTCATAGAGTCGCAAACATAAATGCATAAGACACCTTCAAAGCTCATAAGAGTGACTAGATACAAGTAGTTTAAGAATAAGCAATATCAAGTTATGCATCAATCAACAAGTCTTAGGACAATGCACATAGAACTAAGAATGGCCACTATGCTCTCAAAGTAGGTGCATAAATATAGAAGGTGGAGACTCAACATAAAAGTAAAAGAAAGGCCTTCATAGAAGGAAGCAGAGATTCAAGTTTCATAAAGAGCTTCCAAAAATTATGGTACTTGTTAGCTTTCAGCTCTCATTGCCCATATCATAAGAATCTTTAAGTGATTAAGGTTAAAGTGACACAACTAAAAGGATATGCTTGGCAAGTTATAAGCCGGAATCTCATGCCCCTTACTTACGAAGACTGAACCTCATGCTACTCAACTTTAGTCACAAGTAAGCTCTTGTCATTGTAAGTACATATGTATCATAAAGAACCGCCAACGGGGTACCCCTTGCACATGATACAGGAGTTATCCCATAATCAAAATGACAAGGCAAGCAGACAATGAGCATCTCAACGATCTTTTTATTTGCTATTTGCATAGGTTTTTATTGAGGATGCTTCATAGAGTGCTCATTATGGTCATGCTGCAAGTTTCCACCCTGATTAGGCATGGCTTAGGCTAGCGGCCCATGCGTTTCTGTAACACACATACAAACTCCATGATCTTACAAATTCCACTTTTATTTCACACCACCAGGATCCATAAGCAAAAGAACATGATATCAACGGAGTACAAAGTACAAGTGCAATGTTGAAAGCGTTCCCCATGATACATGGTTCTGCTAATTCAACTTATAAAGATCAAGCATATACGCAACAAAGATGGACACAATGGGTCAAGTTTATTAAATGCAAGTCAACCCAAATAAAGCATCAAAGGAGAATACCACAATACTATGCTTTTAATATGCTAAAAACCGCATGATCCTTCCAAGACACATTAAGCAATCTAAATTGTTTATAAAATGTCATGCTACAGCAAAGAATACTAAGCATAAAGCCAAAACAATATCAAGCATGGCATGCCAAAGCATAGGCCATAGTCAAAAACAAGCTCTCTTTACCACTTAAGCATGAACTTTCCTACTCGTTTCCAATCCAAACCAAACTTATTTGAAAACCAATGTATGAAAGAGGGGGTCCAACCAATTTATTCAAGCAAACTAAGAAAACCAAGAAAACGAAAAACAAAACGAAAATGAAAAATAAGACGCTCCAAGAACAACACAACTGTGCATGAAACAATAAAAATGAAGTGTTTGGAAGAAACTTGGGATTTTTATTGATGAAGAAGGGGATGCCTTGGGAATCCCCAAGCTTTGACGCTTGTACTTCATGGATATTTCTTGGAGTGACACGTGTGGCATCCCCAATCTTGAGCTTTAGTCCATTCTTCATCTCATTACTCATTCCTTCCATCCACTTGAAATTTTTCCTTCATACAAAACTTCACACAATCTTTATTAGCAACATTAGTGCACTCAAGATAATTAGTCTTTGGGTTCAGTTTCAACACCAATAAAACTTCCATTAAAACACAAGTTACTGTAACACTTCCCTCAAAAATCTCAATTCCCCAATAGAACTCAAAAAGGAACCAACAAGAAGCAAATGCAAATAATGGCAGAAATCTGTCAAAATAGACCAGCAGGTAAAGACAATTTTTTTCAAAAACCTTCTGTTGCTCAAATAAAAAAGTGTTGAGCTAAAGAAAGTTAGATAACAACCTAGGGAAGAAGCACAAAAATTCATGCCTCAAAAGTACGTACAGAGATTTTACACGAATTTTTACGGTGAAGAAAATAAATCTGTTTCGGGACAGCAACTTTCCCAATCATTACTTCTCTCTCATTAGAGGTTACTCTTGGCACAAAAAGCAAATAAAAAGGATAAGGAGTGGTTATTACAGAATTAATAACTTCCAAGACTCATCTAAAACTTTTGGGTTATCTCCTAATAAGTACTTTTCTTTAACGCCTTTAAGTTAGGCATAAGAAGCAAGAAAAAGAAATCAAGTGTTCTCAAATGAAGAAGCATTAAGAGCAAATTTTGTTTTCATAGGAGAAACAAAACAGATATTCTCTCTCTTCTTAGGGAAGTGTTCTATACCTTCTTGAGTGGGAGTTGATATTTAATGGTGCCTTCTTTCATATCAGTAATGGCACCAACAGTTCTAAGAAAAGGTCTTCCCAAAGTAATAGGACAAGAAGCATTGCATTCAACATCCAAAACATAGAAATCAACGGGGACATATGCATTGTTAACCATGATAAGAACATCATTAAGACTCCCCATGAGTTTCTTTTTAGCAGTATCCTCAAGTGGGACATTTAAATAACAATCTTCAAGTGGTGGCAAATCAAGCATATCATAAATCTTTCTAGGCATAATTGAAACACTACTATCAAGATCACATAAAGATTTGAAATCAAAGTCATTCACTTTCATATTAATGATGGGTTCCCAACCATCTTCTTGTTTTATAGGAATAGAATCTTTATGTTTCATCTTTTCTTCTTTAATTTTTATGAGAGAATCAGTAATGTGTTTTGTAAAGGCCATATTCATAGCACTAGCATTAGGACTTTTAGCAAGCTTTTGTAGGAACTTAATAACTTCAGAGATGTTGCAACCATCAAGATCAAAATGAAATTTATCATCTAAAGTAGTAGACTATTGTTACTAGCTTCAACACTAGTGGTAATGATAATAGAAACACTAATGTTTCTCGCAATTTCATCTTCTCTCTCCCACTTAGCATGCAATTCACCTAATAGTCTAACATTTTCATCAATTCTAACTTGTATGGCATTAGTAGCAGCAAAGGGGTTCTCATTAGTTTCAGGTTTGGCAACCATTTTATTCAAAGAAGATTGTGCTTCAGCCAATGAGGCTATATTTCTTTCAGCATTAGAGAGTTTTTCCTGAATAGTTTTATTGAAAGCAGTTTGTTTATTAATAAAATCTTTAAGCATAACTTCAAGTTCAGAGGGAGCACTCCTATTATTGTTATAGGAATTTCCATAAGCATTACCATTGTTGGGAGGATATGGCCTATAATTATAATTCCCAAAAATATTCCTATAGGCATTGTTGCTAAAATTATTATTTCTTATGAAGTTCACATCAACTTGCTCTTCTTGAGAAACCAAAGAAGCTAAAGGAACGTAATTTGGATCAATATGAGCTTTCCCATTAACAAGCATAGACATAATAACATCAATTTTATCACTTAAGGAGGAGGTTTTTTCAACAGATTTTACCTTCTTACCTTGTGGAGCTCTCTCGGTGTGCCATTCAGAATATTTAACCATCATATTATATAGAAGCTTCGTTGCAGCACCCAAAGTAATGGTCATAAAGGTACCTCCAGCAGCAGAATCCAATAGATTTCTTGAAGAATAGTTCAATCCTGCATAAAAGGTTTGGATAATCATCCAAGCAATTAGACCATGAATGGGACAATTCTTTACCAAAGATTTCATTCTTTCCCAAGCTTGAGCAACATGTTCATTATCAAATTGTTTAAACTTCATTATTTCACTTCTCATAGATATAATCTTAGCAGGAGGATAGTATTTTCCAATGAAAGCATCTTTGCATTTAGTCCAAGAATCAATACTATTCCTAGTTAAGGAATTCAACCATTCTTTAGCTTTTCCTCTCAAAGAGAAAGGAAACAATTTAAGCTTAATAATATCCCCATCTATATCCTTATGCTTTTGCATCTCACAAAGTTCAACAAAGTTATTTAGACGAGCAGCAGCATCTTCATTACCAATACCAGAAAATTGTTCCCTCATAACAAGATTGAGTAAAGCAGGTTTAATTTCAAAGAAAGTAGCTTCAGGAATAGGTGGAGCAATAGGTGTGCACATGAAATCATTGTTGTTGGTGCTAGTGAAGTCACACAAGTTAGTGTTTTCAAGAGTAGTCATTTTTTGTGTTTTTAATAAAGAAAGCAAACTAGTAAAACTAATTTTTTGTGTGTGTTTCTGATAAAGAAACAAGCAAACAAAGCAGAAAATAAACTAAGCAAAACAAAAACAACAAAGTAAAGAGATTGGTTATGAGGGACTCCCCTTATGAAGATGTCCTTGACTCCCCAGCAACGGCGCCAGAAAATATGCTTGATAGCCCAAATTATATCGAGCTCGTTGGGGAACCCCAAGAGGAAGGTATGATGAGCACAGCATCAAGTTTTCCCTCAGTTATGAAACCAAGGTTTATCGAACCATTACGAGCAAGGAAACACCTCCAAGGTGTTACTAGCCAGACTTTAGAAGGGTGCACTACCGGTGCTAGCAGCAACGTGGAGACCTGCACAACACAACCACAAAACTTTGCCCCCAACTTGCGATGAGGTTGTCAATCTCACCGGTTTTGGTGAAAACAAAGGATTAAACGTATCGAGTGGAAGAAAGTAAAAGCTTGCAGAAAGTAAACAGAAAATAGTTGTAGATTGATTATAAAAGAAAGGACCAGGGTCCATAGTTCACTAGTGGTGGCTCTCCTTAAGATAGATAACATGTTGTGTGAACAAATTACAGCGGGGCAATTGACCAACATCAAGAAAGCATACATGCATATACTAATCATCTTAATTCCTTTGAGATTTGATTTGGCATTACAACATTATACATAGACCGTAATCCAACTACATCTATGACTAATAATCCACCTTCAGGTTATCATCCGAACCCCCTCCAGTAATAAGTTGCAAGCAACCGATAATTGCATTACGCATTGCGTGTAATGTAAACAATACGATTGTTCTATGAACAAAGGATTGTTGTTTTCTCCCTAGTAGCAGCAGCACATCTAGTACCTTAGAGATTTCTGTCACTTCCCTAGATTACTACAGGCATGAACCCACTATCGAGCATAAATACTAACTCTTGGAGTTGCTAGCATCTACTTGGCCAAGATAGCTACTAACAACGGAAAGCATGCAAGATCACAAATAACAAAGACATGATAGAATCAATAATCAATCTGAAATAGCATCTCAATATCCATCGGATCCCCGCAAACACAACATGTAGGATTACAAATAGATGATTTTATCATGAACGGAGCTCACAAGATCTAAACATGATAGCACAAAGGAGAAGAACCAGCCATCTAGCTACTACATGGACCCGTAGTCCAAGGACGAACTACTCACGCATCACACCGGAGGCTTGCATGGTGATGAAGAAGGCCTCCATGGTGAATTCCCCTCTCCGGTAGGGTGCCAAGAAGAGCTTCAGATCCCTCCCGATATAGGGATGGAGACGACGGCGGCTACAGACTCTTTCGTGGAATTTTGATTGGGTACTTAGGGTTTCTGTATCGGAGGCATCTTATAGGCGAAAGGGGAGGCCGAGGGGGTGCCTAGGGCGGCCAGACCACCCCCTGGTGCTAGGCTTGGCCGCGCGGCCAGGTGGTGTGGCGGCCCCCTAGCCCCTCTCCGTCTCGTATTCTTGCTCCGTATCCCCCTCGGTGAAAAACTGACTTTGGCTTTTGTCCCGTCCAATTCCGAGAATATTCATTTTCTGACTTTCCTAGAACCAAAAACAACAGAAAACAGGCAGCTGGCACTATGGCATCTTGTTAATAGGTTAGTCCAAGAAAGTGTATGAAAATACTCCAAAGTTGGAACAAAACATAAGAAAGTAGATAAAAACCAAGCATGGAACATCAAAAATTATAGATACGTTAGCAACGTATCACTTACGAGTACCGAACCTCATGCTACTCAACTTTAGTCACGAGTAAGTTCTTGTCATTGTAAGTACATGTGTATCATAGAGAACCGCCAACGGGGTAGCCCTTGCCCCATGATAAATGAGCTATCCCATATCAAAATGACAAGGCAACAGACAATGAGCATCTCAGTGATCTTTTTATTTGCTATTTGCGTAGGTTTTTATTGAGGATGCTTCACAGAATGCTCACTATGGTTATGCTGCAAGTTTCCACCATGATTAGACATGGCTTAGGCTAGCTGCCCAGGCGTTTCTCTAACACACATACAAACTCCATGAGCTTACAAGCTCCCCTTTAATTTCACACCGCTGGGATCCATAAACAAAAGAACATGATATCAACTGAATAATGAGTGCAATGTTGAAAGCGTTCCCCATGGTACATGCTTCTGCTAATTCACAACTTATAAAGCGCAAGCATATAAGCAACATAGACGGACACAATGGTTCAAGTTTATTAAGTGCAAGAAAGTAAAGTGTGCCATCAAGTTTGTGAGAGCTTTAATCACTAATTTTCACATAACAAGTTTAATTTGGAAGGTAGATAAAAGCATGAATATACTTGGAATGGTGTAACACACCATGCATAGGAATTTATAGTGGACTCTTTGGAATAACTTGGTTTTCTTGGAGGTTGGATGCATGAGTGGAACTCATACTTGGTACACGTGGAGGCTAGTAAAAGACTAGGAGCGACCAACTAAGAGAGTAATAATGGCCATAATCATGCAAAGCGACAAAACATTATTAATTAAAGCATAAAGTGATATTACAAGTCAAAAAATAAATGATCATAGAGGCTGTGGTGACTGGTTCATAGTCTTAACATGGTGTAAGCATGCACCAAGTCAACCCAAATAAAGCATCAAAGGAGAATACCACAATATTATGCTTTTGTATGCTAAAACAACACATGATTCTTTCAAGGCACATTAAGCAATATCAATTTTTTGGAACAAGTCATGCTACAACAATAATCAGTAAGCATAAAGTCAAAGCAATATCAAACATGACATGATAAAGTCTATACCATAGTCAAAACAAGCTCCTTTTGTACCAGTTATAAGCATGAACTTTCCTACTCTTTTCCAATCACAAATCAACTTATTTGAAACAGTGTATGAATGTGGGGGTCCAACCAATTTACTTAAGCAAACCAAACAAAAGAAAACTAAAAACAAAGATACTCCCAGAACAACACAATTGTGCATGAAACAATAAAAATGAAGTGTTTAGAAGAAAACCTGAGATTTTTATTGATGAAGAAGGGGATGCCGAAGGCATCCCCAAGCTTTGATGATTGTACTTCTTGAATGTTTCTTGGAGTGACACGGGTGGCATCTGATACATTGCAAATGTATCTATAATTTTTGATGTTCCATGCTTAGTTTTATCCACTTTCTTGTGTTTTGTTCCAACTTTGGATTACTTTTCATATGATTTCTTGGACTAACCTATTAACAAGAGCCACAGTGCCAGCTGCCTGTTTTCTGCTGTTTTTGGTTCCAGGAAAGTCAGAAAATGAATATTCTTGGAATTGGACGGGACAAAAGCCAAAGTGCCTATTTTTCCGGAAGTCATCAGATGCCAGAATACGAGACGGAGAAGGGCTGGGGGCCAGCCACACCACCTAGCCACGCGGCCAGGACTGGCCCGTGCCAGGGGGTGGTCTGGCCGACCCAAGCACCCCCTCGGCCTCTCCTTCCGCCTATAAGATGCCCTCGGGACGAAAACCCTAAGAGCCCGATCAAAAATCCACGAAAGAGTCTGTAGCCGCCGACATCTCCATCCCTAGATCGGGAGGGATCTCAAGCTCTTCCCGGTACCCTGCCAGAGAGGGGAATTCACCCTGGAGGCCTTCTTCATCATCATGCAAGCCGCCGGTGTGATGCGTGAGTAGTTCATCCTTGGACTACGTATCCATGTAGTAGCTAGATGGCTGGTTCTCCTCCTTTGTGCTTTCATGTCTAGATCTTGTGAGCTCTGTTCATAATCAAGATCATATATTTGTAATTCTGCATGTTGTGGTTGCGGGGATCCGATAGATATTGAGATGCTATTTCAGATTGATTATTGATTCTATCATGTCTTTGTTATTTGTGATCTTGGATGCTTTCCGTTGTTAGTAGCTATCTTGGCCAAGTAGATGCTAGCAACTCCAAGAGTTAGTATTTATGCTCGATAGTGGGTTCATGCCTCTGGTAATCTGGGGAAGTGACAGAAATCTCTAAGGTACTAGATGTGTTGTTGCTACTAGGGAGAAAACAACAATCCTTTGTTCATAGAACAATCGTATTGTTTACTTTACACGCAGTTCGTAAAGCAATAATCTGTTGCTTGCAACTTAATACTGGAGGGGGATCGGATGATAACCTAAAGGTGGATTATTAGGCATAGATGCAGTTGGATGGCGGTCTATGTATAATGTTGTAATGCCCAATTGAATCCCAAAGGAGTCAAGATGATTAGTATATGCATGTATTGCTTTCTCGATGTTTGTCAATTGCCCCGCTGTAATTTGTTCACCCAACATGTTATCTATCTTAAGGAGAGCCACGTCTAGTGAACTATGGATCTCGGTCCTTTTTCTTTACATACAATCTATAAACTGTTTACATCTTTGTGTTTACTGTCTGCAAACTATTACTTCTTTCCATTCGATACGTTTAATCCTTTGTTTTCCGCAAAACACGGTGAGATTGACAACCTCATCGCAAGTTGGGGACAAAGTTCTGTGGTTGTGTTGTGCAAGTCTCCATGTTGCTACTAGCACCGGTAGTGCGCCCTGCCAAGGCTCAGCTAGCAACACCTTTGGGGTGTTTCCTTGCTCCTACTGGTTCGATTAAACCTTGGTTTCATAACTGAGGGAAACTTGCTGCTGTGCTCATCATACCTTCCTCTTGGGGTTCCCAACGAGCTCTATATCAACATCGCACCAACATTTTCCTGGTGCCGACACTGAGCCATCAGCATCCCCAAGCTTGAGATTTTGTCCATACTTCATCTCATCACATTATTCTTCCCTACACTTTAAAATCTCCTTCATACAAAACTTCACACAATCTTCATTAGCAACATTAGTGTATTCAAGATAATAAGTCATTGGGTTCAGTTTCAACACAAGTAAAACTTCCATTAAACCACAAGCTACTATAGAAATTCCTTCTAAAAGCTCAAGTGATCAAGGAGAACTCAAAGAGAAAGATATTAAGAGGAAAATGCAAATAATGGCAGAAATCTGTCAAAACAGACCAGGAGGTAAAAACTGTTTTTTTTGAAGACCTTCTATTGCTCAAATCTAAAAGTGATAAACTAAAGAAAGTTAGATAACAACCTGGGGCATAATAACAAAAAATTACAGCTCAATCCGACGTACAGAGATTTTTCACGATTTTTTACAGTGAAGCACAAAAATCTGTTTCGGGACAACAACTTTCCCAAGTCTTACTTCTCTCTCATTAGAGGCTATTCTTGGCACAAAAACCACACAAAAAGGATAAGGGAATAGGTTATTACTGAGGAAATAACTTCCAAGACTCAACAAAATAAAAACTTACTGAATAAAATTTGGGTTATCTCCCAAGAGTGCTTTTTAACGCCTTTGAGCTAGGCATAAGAGCAAGATTCAAGTATTTTCGAATGAAGAAGCATTAAGACCAAATTTCTTGCCCCTACCTTTCTTACCTTTATTCTTATCTTTAGGGAACGTATGATTGTTTGGTAGAGAAGCAAAATGCATGATGCCTTTTTCCACATCTATTATTGCTCCAAGGAGTTTTAGTAGGGATCTTCCAAGTGTAATTTGTCCTTTTCCTACACATTCAATAACAAGATAATCAGTAGACACCACTTTCCCTAGGATCTTTGTAAACACTCCTTCAGCTATTCCAATGGGTAATATTGTGGCATTATTGGTAAGAGATATTTCTTCTCCTCCTTCAGAAAGTCCCCAAATATTTAAAGATTCATAAATATCTTTAGGCATAAGACATAATTCAAACATGATATCACAACGAGCAGAATTTTTTTCATTATTTATAACAACTTTTACTGTAGGAAGCCATTTTGAAGATTCAGAATTTATTGGAACATATTCATGATGTTCTCTAAGCATGTTATAGCATTCTTTTAAACTAGTTGTGTTGGTCTCAAGAGTGTTTAATCTAGAAAATATGTTTATAAAGGAGGAATCAGATTTGCTAGGCAAGTTATATGTTGAAACCAACTTTTTTATGGCATTAAAAGCTTCACCCTTATTGCACTGGAGGAAATATCCTCCTACTACAGCATCCAAAGCATATCTATAACAAAGAGCAAGACCAACGTAGAAACTGCTAAGTAACAAGCTTTGAGTCATTTTAGATTCAGTTTTTTCATGTAAATTAGAGATTCTATACCGAGCTTCTTTGAAACTCTCATCGATTCCTTGTTTGAAAGTAAAAATCATTTCCTCAGGTGACATAGTGATGGGAGCAATGCTAGACATAATAGCAACTTGAAATAGGAATTGTTTTGTGTTTTTAATAAAAGAAACAAAGTAGTAAAACTATTTTTTGTGTGTTTTTGATAAAAGAAACAAGCAAACAAAGCAAAAAAAAGGAAAGAGATTGGTTGTGAGGGACTCCCCTTGTGAAGCTGTCCTTAACTCCTTAGCAACAGCGCCAGAAAAAGGCTTGATGGCTCAAGATATCTCGAGTTCGTTGGGAACCCCAAGAGGAAGGTATGATGAGCACATCGACAAGTTTCCCTCAGTTATGAAACCAAGGTTATAGAACCAGTAGGAGCAAGGAAACAACTCCAAGGTGTTGCCACCAACTTGGAATCCTACACAACACAACCACAGAAGTTTGCCCCAACTTACAGTGAGGTTGTCAATCTCACCGGTTTTGCTGAAAACAAAGGATTAAACGTATAGTGTGGAAGATAATAATTGGTTGCAGAAACTAAACGGTAAACAGTAAAAAGTAGATGGTATATCAATGGTAAAAGAACGGACTAGGGTCCATAGTTCACTAGAGGTGATTCTCCTTAAGATAAATAGCATGTTGGGTGAACAAATTACAGCGGGGCAATTGATAGATTCGAGAAAGCATACAATGCATATACTAGACATCTTGACTCCTATGAGATTTGATTGGTCATTACAACATAATAAATAGACCGTAATCCAACTGCATCTATGACTAATAATCCACCTTCAGGCTATCATCCGAACCCCTTCCAGTATTAAGTTGCAAGCAACAGATAAGTGCATTAAGGAAAGCATGTAAAGTAAACAGTATGATTCCCCATGGACAAAGGAGTATTGTTTTCTCCCTAGTAGCAACAACACATCTACAACCTTAGAGATTCATGTCACTTCCCTAGATTACTAGAGGCATGAACCTACTATCGACCATAAATACTCCCTCTTGGAGTTGCAAGCATCTACTTGGCCAAGATAGTTACTAACAACAGAGAGCATGCAAGATCACAAATAACATAGACATGATAGAATCAATAATCAATCTGAAATAGCATCTCAATATCCATCGGATCCCCGCAAACACAACATGTAAGATTACAAATAGATGATCTTGATCATGAACGGAGCTCACAAGATCTAAACATGATAGCACAAAGGAGAAGAACCAACCATCTAGCTACTACATGGACCCATAGTCCAAGGATGACCTACTCACGCATCACACCGGAGGCAGGCATGCTTATGAAGAAGGCCTCCACGGTGATCTCTCCCCTTCGGTAGGGTACCGGGAAGAGCTTCGGATCCCCTCGATCTAGGGATGGAGATGGCTGATACGTTGCTAACGTATCTATAATTTTTGATGTTCCATGCTTGTTTTATATCTACTTTCTTATGTTTTGTCCACACTTTGGAGTATTTTTATACACTTTCTTGGACTAACCTATTAACAAGATGCCACAGTGCCAGCTGCCTGTTTTCTACTATTTTTGGTTCTAGGAAAGTCAGAAAATGAATATTCTCGGAATTGGACGGAACAAAAGCCAAAGTCAATATTCCACCGAGGGGGACACAGAGCCAGAAGAAGAGATGGAGAAGGGCCAGAGGCCGGCGACACCACCTGGCCAGACAGCCAGGCCTGGCCCACGCCAGGGGGTGGTGTGACCGCCTAGGGCACCCCCTCGGCCTCCCCTTTCACCTGACGAAGAGGGGAACCAGGCCGACCACCCCTGGAGGTGACGCGGCCAGCCCTAGCCATGCCACCAGACGGTGTTGGCCCCCTGGCACTCCACCGACCTTGCCCCTTCGCCTATATATTGCCCTCGGGACAAAACCCTAAGTACCCAATCAAAATTCCACGAAAGATTCTGTAGCCACCATCATCTCCATCCCTAGATCGGGAGGGATCTGAAGCTCTTCCCGAAACCCTGTCAGAGGGGAGAATTCACCCTGGAGGCCTTCTTCATCACCATGCTTGCCTCTGGTGTGATGTGTGAGTAGTTCATCCCTAGACTACGGGTCCATGTAGTAGCTAGATGGTTGGTTCTTCTCCTTTGTGCTATCATGTTTTGTTGGAGGGATACCCCCGGGTAGGGTCACGTCGTGGTATAAAGGCCGAGTTAGCCGAGGTTCGGCAAGGCCAAAGCAGATGCTGGCCGGGTCACCTCAAGGTAGGCCGAATCTGGGGGCGTTCGCCTAACTAGCCCTCATCCGACTTAAGCGGTAAGTCAGAAGCGTATGTCTAACCTGTATGCAGGAAAAGAGTGTGGCCGGGTGAACCATCGTCCGGGTCGCAGTAACCTTCTAGGAGAAGGAAGGAATCTCGCTGGTCAAAAGGAGCCCCGGTACGCACTGCCTGAGCGAAGCGAGCAAGGACTAGACCACCGGGGCGTGGCCGACAAGCGTGACGACGCCCGTGACAGCTGACGAGGGCGCCACAGTGGCTCACGTAGCAAAAGCGTAGCTGACGCGGGGGAAAAAGCACCCCGGTCGGTTTACCACTTTGGGAGGGGGCATATTCTTAGGAATATGCCTCCACGTATGCCCTAGGCTGAAACCGAGCCTCCCCTATAAAAGGGGGCTAGGGCTTCAGTAGAGGGGGTGGGCAGTTTATTCTCTGGACATTTCTATTAAGGTCTAGGGTTTCAGGTGAGGTCTAGGGGTGAGAGTAAGAGAGCTTCTTCTTCCTCCTCTCACCAATACAGCTCGAGGAGCACTTGTAACGTTGGAAGTAAATCAATACAAGTTCTGGTGTGGAGAATCACTTCGCTATCCCTCCCTGGATTCCCCTAGCGTGTATTAGTCCCCACCTTTAGCCTATACATGGCATCTGCCGTGACACCACCACGACAGTTGGCGCCCACCGTGGGGCTAGCAGCGCTAGCAGGGGTCAAGATCCGGACGGGAAACTTCATCGCCACTAGCGAGCGCATCGTCTCCGGGCTCGTCTAGCGCTTTGAAGCGCGGGACTTCGTCAGCGACAACGCGGGCTGCTTCGGCACGTGCCCTCTCCCGCGCAACGGCATCTTCCTCAAGCTCGGCGCGCACAAGGTCTACGTCACGGTGGACGTGTCAGGCGTTCATCCGCGCCACGTCGTCGAAGCAGGTGAACCGCCCCTCACCGTGGCTCGCGAGGAGCGTATCGCTCGTTCCTCGGACCATGCAGAGGTAATGATGACAGCGCCGGGTGCGGTTGCGAGCAAGGATTTGGTGCCAGATCCGGAGGTGACGCCCAAGGCACCAAGGAAAGGTAGGGGTCCTCCGCTAGAGAGGCCGGAAAACATGCTGAGAGAGGCAATGGATAGCTTGGCAAACCCTGTAGTAGCAGCGGTAGATCCGGCTCGTGCACAGGCCGAGCTGGAAGAAACTAGGCAGAAAATACTTGAGGGCGCAAAGAAAATAGCCGCGGCCCAGCAGTCGTTGAACATGACGCTGCGTGAGTACGCTAAGGCGAACAAAGTTGATGCTGTAAAAGTTAAAGGGTGAAATCTCATGAGCGAGATGAACAGAGAAGGTGATGTCGAAATCGAGGAATCAGAAAACTGTCTTTCCGTGGGGCTGCCGAGGTATAGTACCCTGGCCAAGAACCTCAGAGCGGCGGATGCAACTGCATCCGAGTTAGAGGGACTGACGGGTGAAGCCCGACAAAGGCAGCAAAACCGATTTAACGAGCTGGTTCGGATTGCGAACAGGCAAAACGAGGAACTGCTCAGGGCGAACCCTGAGAGAGCTGGGGCCTCCAAGATCGTCCATTCGGCGATGGGTAACCCGGAGAAATCTGCTGGAGCCGCGTCGTCCCCTCATGGTGATCCAAGGAGTGAGGAGGTCGTAACCTCGGCCAGACGGAACAAACAGATTGTCCCGTATGACCCGACACGGGCAGGGAAAGAAAAAGAAGCGCGGAAAAATGATGATCGATGGAGTGTGAGCCGAGGCGAAGCTGGCTGAGGTAACCATGACCAAGGCAATGCCGGTCAAAGGAACGTTATCAACGGTAATGCCGAGCAACAAAATCCAGCTGGAGCAAGACAACCGCAGCAACGGAACATGCCAAGGCAAGAGCAGAGTGCCGTCCGAGGTATGCAACAGAAAGGTGCGCCGCAGGAACAAAACCGGTATAACGACGGTGATTCGGAGATGGCAAATGCGGGATACCCGAGACCGGACTATCATGTGATAGGGTCAAGACTAGGAAGCAGGGATTTGATGCCGGACGATGTGAGGTTGAAACTGGATCGACTATATAGGTCGGAATAGATAGAATGTCAGGGCCCACCGGCTCCAGCATGTTTTGGACCCCGGATCATGAAAGAGCCACCAGTCCCTAACTTTCAGTTGCCCAGGGGCACCAAGACCTATGACGGTAGTACCAAGCCAGAGGATTGGCTGATAAACTACGCTAGCGCTGTAAAAATTGCCACAGGCAACCTGAGATGGGCCGTACGATATGTACCCCAGATGTTGGAAGGCCCGGCAAGGGTGTGGTTAAACAATTTGCCACCAAGAAGCATCAACTGCTGGATAGATTTCGAGGAGATGTTCATCAGCAATTTTTCGAGTACGTATCAAAGGCCAAATAGGCCACAGACCCTAGCTATGTGCAAACAGCGACCCAATGAGTCGGACCGGGAGTTTTTGACCCGGTGGTGTACCGTGAGAAATTCATGCGAAGGCGTGATAGAATCACAGGCCATAGCATGGTTTGCACGGGGGTGCAGGTATGGAAGCGAGTTATGGATGAAGTTGCAACGGAAAATGCCGGCAACGTTGGCAGAGATGATCCGGATCATAGATTCGTATGCGTTGGGTGACCCGACCCAACCAAGGCTCGCCTCAAACGAGTCAAGCGATGAGTACTATCAGAGGGATGGATCCGGATCATCCCGGAGAAATGATTACAGAGGAAAAAGAAGAGATGATCGACCGGACCATCGGTACGGTTCGCACCAAGTGGCAGCCGTGAGTCAAGATCAACCCGGAGTAGGGGGTAGTCAGCGCTAGAAAACTGGAGGTCAATGGACGCCAAGGAACGATGGGAAGAAAACTTGGACGCCGGAGCAAAAGAAGCAATGGCAAGAAAGGAAAGACCGTCCGAGGTATACTTACGAGTCGATGTTGGACCAGCCGTGTAAGTTTCACACGCCAAATCCGAACAACCCAGCGGGTCATACGACGAGGCAATGCGAGTGGATGCGCAAGATCGAGCAAGGTGGTTCGGGGAATGCTCAGGCACCTCGGAATGATCAGCCTCGGCAGGAGTTACCCCGGCAGCAATTGCTCTCCGGAGCAAACACGCAACAGCTGATGTTGCCTCCCCCTCCGCCGAGGTATGATAACAATGAAAGAAGGGATGCAGTGCATCAGGTAGAAAATCAGCATCAGCCGGATCAGAGGCACCCCGGAAATGAGGGGAGAAACGAGTACAGGGAGCATCACCAGAGCTACTGTGTATTTACCACAGAGGAAACTGATAGAAAAAGCTTGCAGCGTAGGCATATGGAGGTGAATGCGGTAATGCCGGCAGTGACGAGGTACATGCCTTGGTCCGATCAGGAAATCACTTGGAGCATTAGGGACCACCCCAAGCTCATGCCGAGCCCTAGTTCGTATGCGTTGGTGCTAGATCCTACATTCATTGGGCCTACCATTAACGTAAGATTCTCAAAGGTACTGATCGACAACGGCAGTAGCATAAATATCATGTACGCGGACACAATGCGCAAGTTGGGTATCTCGGAGAACATGCTCCAGGCCACGAGGACAACTTTCCATGGCATTGTTCCCGGCATTTCCTGCGAGCCCATAGGCAAGGTCCGCGACGTCTTGTTCGGCACGAGGGACAATTGCCGAACTGAAAATCTGGAGTTCGAATTGGTGAACTTAGAAAGCGCGTATCATGCATTGCTCGGAAGGCCAGCGCTGAGCAAGTTTATGGCAAGTTGTCATATCAGCTATTTGAAAATGAAATTGCCCGGACCAAATGGAGTAATTACAATTGCTGGGGACTTCCGACGTTCGTTGGAGTGTGCGTCGGCCGGATCAAACTTAGCCGAGTCACTTGTGATCGCGCGGGAAAAAAGGAAAATTCAAGAGGTGGCTGTGTTGGCTCAGTCCGCGCAACAGTATATGCCGGCGCTGAGTAACCCGCATGGAACCGTCTCCTTCCAGGCCACGAAAGATACCAAGAAGGTTCCCATTGATGACATGTTCCCAGAGCGCACCGTAACGATTGGTGCCGGGCTAAGTGATAAATAGGAAAGCGAGCTCGTCAGCTTCCTCCGTGAGAATTGGGACATTTTTGCTTGGTCCACACAGGACTTGCAAGGTGTTCCGAGGGAGTTGGCCGAGCACTCTTTGAATGTGAGACCCGGAGCTAAGCCGGTGAAGCAACCTCTCCGCCGCTTTGCCGAAGATAGGAGGAAAGTCATTGGAGATGAGATAGCTCGGTTCCTAGCTGCAGGATTTATCATGGAGGTCCTTTACCCCGATTGGCTGTCTAACCCGGTGCTGGTGGAAAAGAAAAATGATGATCCGAACGTGGCAGTGGTTTGGCGCATGTGTATCGACTACACGAACCTGAACAAGGCGTGTCCGAAAGATCCATTCCCGCTGCCAAGAATAGATCAGGTCATAGACTCAACTGCTGGATGTGAACTATTGTCATTCATCGATGCTTATTCTGGTTTCCACCAGATACCTCTGAATCCGGATGATCAAATAAAGACTGCATTTATTACCCCGTATGGGGCTTATTGCTATCGCACCATGCCGTTTGGTTTACGTAATGCAGGGGCAACGTACCAGAGATGTATGCAAAAATGTTTACATGACCAAATAGGTCAAAATGTACAGGTATACGTGGATGATGTGGTTATCAAGACCAAGGAAAGCAAAATGCTCCTTGACGATATCAGGCAAACGTTCGCAAACCTAAGGAGGTTCCGGATGAAACTTAACCCGGAAAAATGCACCTTCGGTGTCCCGGCTGGAAAATTGCTCGGCTTTCTGGTTTCCAGCCGAGGTATCGAAGTTAATCCAACCAAGATCTGAGCCATCGAACGAATGGAACTGCCGAAGTGTCTTAACGATGTCCAGAAGTTTACAGGTTGCCTGGCCTCGTTAAGTCGGTTTGTATGTCGGTTGGGAGAAAAGGCATTGCCTCTCTATCAACTCATGAAAAAGTCGGATAAGTTCATTTGGACGCCGCAAGCTGATGAGGCCTTTACCCACCTAAATAAAATGTTAGCCACGGTGCCAGTGCTAGCCTCACCACTATCAAAAGAGCCAATGTTGCTCTATATAGCCACAACCAACCGAGTTGTAAGTGCAGTGATAGTGGTGGAGCGCGATGAGGAAGGTAAGTCAGTGCAAAGGCCGGTGTATTATTTGAGTGAAGTGTTGTCAACCCCAAAGCAGAACTACCCACATTATCAAAAAGTGGCGTATGGCGTGTACATGGCCGCCAAGAAATTGAAGCATTACTTTGAAGAGCATCCCATCCGGGTCATATGTGAGGCCCCTATATCCGAGATAATGAGTAACAAGGATGCAAGCGACAGAATTGCAAAATGGGCAATTGAGCTAGCTCCTTACGCTCCGCAGTATGACCGGAGAGAAGCCATCAAGTCTCAGGCTGTGGCGGACTTTTTCGTGGACTGGGCCGAGGTACAGTACGAACCACCACTTCCGGATCCGAACTATTGGCGGATGCAGTTTGACGGATCAAAAACCAAAACCGGGCTAGGTGCCGGAGTTGTACTCGCGTCGCCAAAGAAGGACCAGTTGAAATATGTGCTACAGATCCATTTCACCACATCAAACAATGTCGCTGAGTATGAAGCACTTGTGCATGGGCTTAAGGTAGCAAAAGAAATTGGGATACGTCAGATCATATGCTTTGGCGACTCGGATTTGGTGGTGCAGCAAGTGTCGGGAGTGTGGGATGCCCTTGATCCAAACATGGCACTATACAGATTTCATGTGCAGAAGATTTCTGGTTACTTTGAGGGATGCGTACCCCGGGTGGAAAATGAGGCTGTCGACATGCTGTCGAAGCTCGGGTCAACCAGACAGGCAATTCCACCAGGTGTAGCATTAGAGCACCTCAAGAAACCATCCATCAAGCCATCCCCAGAATCCGAGTCCATCTACGTCCCGGAGGACACAGAGTCTGGAGCTGCGCCCATGGACGTTGACACGGGAAGTGGCGCGCAAAACCCAGGGACTGCTTCGGCAAACCCGGGGACTGCTTCGGCAAGCCCGGGGACTGCTCAGCGTAGTCTGGTTGAAGTTATGCCGGTGGATCAGATGGAGATTGACGAGGACGTGTTCCCCGTGCGGCCAATACCGGCTTGGGCACTGCCTATATTTCAATTCCTGAAAGATGGAACGTTACCCACTGAGGAGGTGTTGTCCAGGCAAACACAGAGGAGGGCAAAGGCTTACACGATCATCAATTCCGAGTTATACAAAAGAAGTGTGACCAATGTCCTCTAGCGGTGTGTTGACCCGGACAAAGGGCTTGAAATCATCCGAGATATACATCAGGGGGAATGCGGGCATCCCGCCTCATCCCGAGCCTTGGTAGCGAAAGCTTTCCGACACGGATTCTACTGGCCAAACGCCTTAGAGCAAGCGGAAGATCTGGTGAGAAAATGTAATGGTTGTCAGAGGTACGCTACAAAGACGCATATGCCAATGTCGGAGCTCAAGACCATCCCGATCACTTGGGCGTTTGCCATATGGTGCTTGGATATGGTGGGCCCGTTCAAACCAGCAAGAGGGAACATGACTCACATTCTGGTAATGGTGGACAAATTTACAAAGTGGATTGAAGTAAAGCCTATAACAAAATGTGATGGAGCTACGGCCGTAACGTTTCTCAAAGATATCATCTTGAGGTACGGTTATCCACACAATATCATAACTGATAATGGCACAAATTTTGCGGAAGGAGCATTTGCTCGTTTCTACCGGGATAAGAGGATCCGGCTTGACGTAGCTTCGGTAGCCCACCCCGCATCGAACGGGCAAGTGGAGAGATCCAACGAATTAGTATTATCCGGGATAAAACCCCGGCTCATTGAGCCGCTGCAAAGATCAGCGGGGTGCTGGATAGAAGAACTACCAGCGGTACTGTGGAGTTTAAGAACAACTCTGAATCGATCAACAGGCTATACGCCATTTTTTCTGGTATATGGGGCAGAAGCTGTATTACCAGCCGACATAGAGCATAATTCGCCTAGAGTCACCCAATACACAGAAGCCGAAGTGCAAGAAGCCCGGCAAAATGATGTTGATCTACTGGAAGAAGCGAGAGAACTGGCACTGTCCAGATCCGCCATATATCAGCAAAATCTCCGACGCTATCATAGCCGGAAAGTGTGCCCCCGAGTCTTTCGGGAAGGCGATCTGGTGCTCCGGTTGGTACAACGTACTACTGGAATGCATAAATTCTCCCCCCATGGGAAGGGCCATTCATCGTGAGCAAAGCATTGCACAATGATTCTTACTATCTTATAGATGCAAAGCCACAGGAAAAGAACAAGGCAGACAGATCTGGTGAGGAATCTAAACGTCCATGGAATGTAGCTCTCCTTCGTCCTTTCAACACTTAGCGAAGAAGTGTATGTATCCGGGTTATCTCATATGTCGGTATGTATGTCGGCAACGAGCTTATCAATGAAATGTTAGCACCTCGAGCAGTAACTCGGGGACTGCCTTAATAATGATTGTTGTCTTTTGTTATTTGTGCGTCGGCTGGAATAGGTTATTCTACTTAGCTCGGATTAGTAGTGTGTGAGCACCAAAAACCCAACTCTTCGACTTGCTGCTGTCCAACAAGAATTGGCTTCATGGCAAGCAAGAGAACAAGTTTGGAATTGCGTAGCACATGAAAAACAACTAAGGAAAAGAATTTATTTGAGCCAACGTTTGTTTTCCGGACTAACCCCGTATTTATTTTTTGAGCGAAGTCTAAAGGTTTCCTAGTATTGTTAAGACAATTTTTCAGGCTCGGGTTCGTAAGTTGTAAAACCGAATCAAGGTAGACACGATCCGAGCCAAAAGATTAAACGAACAAGAAAAAGAAACTTGGGGACTACGCCCAAGTTAATCTGGCATAAGTGCTCAGTAGAAAAATATCACATGTATTTGGAATACAATTCCACCCGGCATACCGGGGATCTCATGAATTTTAAGTGTTTTTACTTAGGAGCAGCAGGAGGGAGTTCGGCATCATCGTCGCCCTCTTCGATATCCGAGGCAGTGTCCTCCTCGTCTTCACCCGAGTCATCTTCAATGTTCTCAACTTCCTCTTCGCCTGCAGCTTCTAGGAAGCTCGGACCCTCAGTCCATTCATGAATGGGGGCATATTCAATGAGGCTGTGGGCGCAAGCCTGGCGCCGAGCTGCCCACTCCGGGTCATCTGTCCATTTGGACCCGGTGCGCAGCCGTGTGAGGAGGCTAAGATCTATCTTTTCCTACCACGTCAAAACGTGGTGAAGGACGGTATTGGCAGCAGCGAGGCCAGCGGATTCTCGCCAGAGGTCGAGCTGGGTCTCAACTTCTGAAAGCCTTTCAGCGAGCTGCGTGACTCTCTCCGGAGCGTCATCGGCGGGCCAGAAGGCATTGAAGATCCGGACTGAAACATCGAGGAGGTCCCTGCCGTAGTTCTTGATAATTTCCACGCGAGATGACAGGCTGACCAACAGGTCCTCCATGTCAAAAGGAATGCTCTCACCCTCAGCAGTGACCGGGGTACCTCTTTCTCGGCGGAAATTGGCAACAGCAGCACTTGCAATGGCAGTACCCTCTGGAAAGTGGCCTGGGAAACAAGGCAAAGGACAAAGTTGAGAAAATAAGACATGTGAAATAACCCGGAGAAGTAAGGCGGATAAAGGAAAAGAACTTACGAGAGATGTGATTGTGAATCCGGGTCAACTCCTTGATGCAAGCATCACGCCTTTTCCGAAGCTGCTCGAGCTCAGCATTTGCCGACCCAAGTTTGACCTTGGCTTCCTGAAGGAGCTTGCGATCCTTAGCACTTTGGAGTTTGAGGCGCTCGCGTTCCTCGGTGAAGTCCTGGCCAACCCTTTTGAGCTTGGTTTGGTGTTGCGCCTTCATCTTAGCCATTTCAGCTTTGAGCTTGGCTATGTCATCATCTTTGGTCCGAAGGAGGGCGAGCTCATCATCTTTCTTCTTCAGCTCGGCTTGATGCTGTCCTGCTTGTTCGAGAAAATGCAGCATCATGTCAGGCACATGCACACTTTCTTCAAGCAATGCTGAAACCGTGTGTTGGCCCGGCAGAGCTGAGGTATGAATGTTTGCCGAGCCAAGGAGGTAAAATGATGGAAAGCACAGTAAGAACAGATAAGAAGGACGTACCCTTGATTTGCTCCAAGTTCTTTCGCATTATTTTGTTTTCAGCTTCCACCCCAGCTGCGGAAACCGAACAATCAGATTAGTTCGGCAAACGAGGTGGAAGAAAAATGAGGAAAGGAATGAGAAAGAAATTTACCTCTTTTCTCATACTCAGCGATGAGTGCAGCCTGTTTCGTGTGAAGATTTTTGTGCGTATCCAACAAGCGCTGGAATTCGGCACTTCGGCGGCTGGTGGTCACCTAAAAAAGATACAGAAACTTAAGTCAGCCTAGTGCATGTTCGAAGTGTACTAAAATCCGGGCCAAGTGGAACTTAACCCGGCTCTAGTTGTGTGCATGTTCGAAGTGTACTAAAATCCGGGCCAAGTGGAACTTAACCCGGCTCTAGGTGTGTGCATGTTCGAAGTATACTAAAATCCGGGCCAAGTGGAACTTAACCCGGCTCTAGGTGTGTGCATGTTCGAAGTGTACCAAAATCCGGGCCAAGTGGAACTTAACCCGGCTCTAGGTGTGTGCATGTTCGAAGTGTACTAAAATCCGGGCCAAGTGGAACTTAACCCGGCTCTAGGTGTGTGCATGTTCGAAGTGTACTAAAATCCGGGCCAAGTGGAACTTAACCCGGCTCTAGGTGTGTGCATGTTCGAAGTGTACTAAAATCCGGGCCAAGTGGAACTTAACCCGGCTTTGTTAGTTCTATAAAAGAGCATCCGGCCGAGTAACAAGTTACTCCCCCGGAGGCTCGGGGACTAATGGTTATTATCTACAATTTGCAAAGGAGAAACGGCGTACCTCCATCATCCGTACAGCGAGTCTAATGGCCTTGGTGGCGGTATTCACTTGATCAGATTCATGGATTACCTCGGCCTTGTTCCAGTTCATGACGAACTCCATCAGGCTCGGGGGATACCGTTCACCAGTGGGCATATGTGGCGTCACCAAACCCTTAGCATGTGCCTCCTTCCTCTCCACCAAGGCAAGGGCGGGGCTGGTGTGCAGAACCAACTGCTGAGCTTCGGTTGGCTCGGCAGGCACGTCCTTTGCCGCTGGTGCCTTCTTGGGGAGCATGGATTCAAGGGTACGTTGCCCAGGCTCGGTAGTGCTGGGCTTGGCAGCGTCTTGAGTCTTCTTTCCCTTGACTTGCTGGGAAGAAGAAGCCGTAGCAGCGGTTTTCCCCTGCCGAGGTTGAGAGGACTCGGAAGATGCAGAGGAACTGGGCGCTGCTACTTTCGTTGCTGGACTCGGTGCCGGCGCTGATGTTTTCGCTGCCGGGGTTGGTGCTGCTGCAGATGCTGGAGTCGAGGTAGCTTTAGTGGCTGCTGGTTGTGGCGTCGCCGAGGTAGTGGCTGCCGTTGTTCTGGCTAGGCCAGTTTCCCCTGCCCTAGGATGATCCGGAGCGGCCGTAGAGCTTTCCGGAATGGGGCTCAGCGGACGTGACTCGTCGTCACGACGGGGTGAAGGGCTGGCCCGGAGAGGCGATGAGATACTGGACCCACTCTGAGGGACCTCCACAGGAGCCCTATGAAATCAGGTAACGTCAGAAGGAAAATTACGACGATGTAAGGAAGAGCGAGTTACAGAAGAAAGAAGGACTTACGCATCCGAGGTTTCGGCTGCTCTAGGTTTCCGAGCCCTTCGTGCTGGGGCCTTCTTTCGCCTTTTAACGGGCTCGGAAGGTCTGGAGGAAGAGCTTGCGGAGGCCACGCGCTTTTTCTTCGGCGCCACCGGAACTGGCTCGCCTGTGGCGAGGGGAGGATCCTCGTGGATATGGCCACCAGCGTGAGCTGATGGCAGAAAAGCAAAAGAAAGGGGGACAGCCTCAAACGGTTCAATTATCTCGATATCCGAGTAATCTTCATCATCGGGCCAATCTCTAGCAGAAGAGAAGTTACCCGTGGGTCGTTTCGTGGCGTCGGTCATGGGGAGAAACATCTCTTGGTCCGGCTCCTCCACGTCCGAAGTCTCCCGGTCCGGTGCCCACTTAAGGGTCGGATCCATGCCGTCCTCGAGCGTTTGCTGAAGGAATAGCTGAGGAAAAGAGTAAACAGACGAATCAAAAATGCAATAATAACAGACAAGTAACTGGTCCGGGGTAAGTTTGCTACATGAAACTTACCATGGGAGGAAGCCGGTCACGGCAGAAATGCTCAATCCCCCAAGTCCAGTCAGAGGAGAAGTCCTTGTGAGTGGTGAAGAGAGCCTTAACCCGGCGGAAGATCTCCGTATTGTTCAGCTCGAAAGATGAAGTCCGGTTGGGATCGCGGCCGTAGCTCATATGGCACACCTTGTGGGTGCGCTTCTGGAGAGGGGAGATTCGGTTGCGCACGAAAGTGATCATCGCATCCTCGTTGCGCAACTCGAGCTCCTTCAGCTCCGCGAACCTCTTATTCACTTGGTTGGCCAGGGCTGTAGGTTTCCTCGGAACGGCGTCCCACAGATCCGTGTTCGGCGGACCCGGGGTATAAGGGAGCAACCGGATCAAATCTTCGGTGCCCGTGTTCCGGACGTAAAAGAACGTCCGGTCCCACCCTTTGCAGGATTCAAGCCCGGTGACCCAGGGGAAAACTGAGAACCTCCGGGGTGAGATGGAGGCCGCTCCGAACTGAGTGAGCCGCTTGTCCTCCGGTTCAGTGTGAATGTCGGGAATAACGTTGCGGCGAAGGGCGAAAAACCGGATCCACAGCTCCTTTGTGGGCCATAATCCGCCGTAGCCTTCAATCGTAGAGGCGAAGGCAGAGAGAGAAGTAATGGCATTGGCTGGAAGATGTGCGGCTGGAGATGGTAGGTGCTGAGCCAATAATGGAAGAAATCACTCACCAGGAGTCCGAAGCCCCGTTGAAAATGAGACAGGAACACAACGAACTCCCCGGGGTTGGGCGAAGGAGCTAGCTCGGCGGAGGCGAGGCGAGCGGCGACGCCGGCGGGGATGCGTCTGGTCCGGTAGAGCCAGTCCAGATTGTCCTGGCAGACCCAAGAGCCGGCCCATGCGCCGCGGTCCGCAGCGGCGGCGTCCTCCTCCATCTCCTGCTCAGCAATGGCGAGCCCTTCTTCCGCCATCTGCTCCTCGAAGCCCTCGCTGGCGCTGGAGGCGGCGGGAGACAGTTGCTTGGATTGGCGAGGACCCGTAGCGGGGGATTGGCGTCGCAGTGATGGAGACGCAGAGGTGAAATGGAGAAGTGCAGCGGCGACGCTGTTTTTTGGCAGTGCTGGCGGCAGCGCAGTCGCGAGGAAGACGAAGGAGAATAGCAGCGGGCAGAGGCATGCGGAGGGGGAAAATCCTAAGGAACGCACCCCTCCGCTATTTAACCACCCCCATCAGAGGTGAGTGGGATCGCACCCTATGGACCGGCCACACATTGTGGCCATGTATTACCCGTCCGGACCAATCAGTGAGAAGCCACACGTAAGGCCACAGGGCGGAAAGAATCCTGTGACATGACGCACTGATGTGGTAAACGAGGGGGCAGGCGTGACGTGACCCGCGCACAGTGATAACTGACAATTACATCAGCGGTTACTGTACCGTCCCTTAAAATAAGACAACATAATGATTACCCTTCACATGGGCTAGCGTACGAGAGAAGGAAGTAAGACCCGGATAGAGCTGTGGTAACCCGGCCGGCAAGTGAAAACTTGCAATGTGCGAAGGGAACGTAAATCCAAGCCGTCTGAGGTACAGAGGTAACTCAGCAAATAACGACAGGAGCGCAAGATGAAACCTGATGTGGCCTTAGCGGCCAAGGCAGCTAAGACCGCACCAGCTTCGGGGACTAATGTTGGGGGGATACCCCGGGTAGGGTCACGTCGTGGTATAAAGGCCGAGTTAGCCGAGGTTCGGCAAGGCCAAAGCAGATGCTGGCCGGGTCACCTCAAGGTAGGCCGAATCATGGGGTAATCCAGACCTGGGGGCGTAGCCCTCATCTGACTTAAGCGGTAAGTCGGAAGCGTATGTCTAACCTGTATGCAGGAAAAGAGTGTGGCCGGGTGAACCATCGTCCGGGTCGCAGTAACCTTCTAGGAGAAGGAAGGAATCTCGCTGGTCAAAAGGAGCCCCGGTATGCACTGCCTGAGCGAAGCGAGCAAGGACTGGACCACCGGGGCGTGGCCGACAAGCGTGACGACGCCCGTGACAGCTGACGAGGGCGCCGCAGTGGCTCACGTAGCAAAAGCGTAGCTGACGCGGGGGAAAAAGCACCCCGGTCGGTTTACCACTTTGGAAGGGGGCATATTCTTAGGAATATGCCTCCACGTATGCCCTAGGCTGAAACCGAGCCTCCCCTATAAAAGGGGGGCTAGGGCTTCAGTAGAGGGGGTGGGCAGTTTATTCTCTGGACATTTCTGTTAAGGTCTAGGGTTTCAGGTGAGGTCTGGGGGTGAGAGTAAGAGAGCTTCTTCTTCCTCCTCTCGCCAATACAGCTCGAGGAGCACTTGTAACCTTGGAAGAAAATCAATACAAGTTCTGGTGTGGAGAATCACTTCGCTATCCCTCCCTGGATTCCCCTAGCGTGTATTAGTCCCCACCTTTAGCCTATACATGGCATCTGCCGTGACACCACCACGACATGTTTAGCTCTTGTGAGCTCCGTTCATGATCAAGATCATCTATTTGCAATCCTACATGTTGTGTTTGCAGGGATCCGATGGATATTGAGATGCTATTTCAGATTGATTATTGATTCTATCATGTCTTTGTTATTTGTGATCTTGCATGCTCTCCGTTGTTAGTATATATCTTGGCCAAGTAGATGCTAGCAACTCCAAAAGGGTGTATTTATGCTTGATAGTGGGTTCATGCCTCAAGTAATCTGGGGAAGTGACAGAAATCTCTAAGGTACTAGATGTGTTATTGCTATTAGGGAGAAAACAGCAATCCTTTGTTCATAGAACATTCATATTGTTTATTTTACATGCAATGCTTAATGCAATTATCTGTTGCTTATAACTTAATACTAGAGGGGGTTTGGATGATAAACTGAAGGTGGATTATTAGTCATAGATGAAGTTGGATTATGGTCTATGTATAATGTTGTAATGCCCAATCAAATCTCATAGGAGTCAAGATGATTAGTATGTGCATGTATGCTTTCTCGATGTTTCTCAATTGCCCCGCTGTAATTTGTTCACCCAACATGTCATCTATCGTAAGGAGAATCACCACTAATTTATTATGGACCCGGTCCTTTCTTTACCATCAATCTACAACTATTTACTGTTTTCTATTTACTTTCTGCAAGCTATTACTATCTTCCACACAATACGTTTAATCCTTTGTTTTCAGCAAAACCGGTGAGATTGACAACCTCACTGTAAGTTGGGGGCAAAGTTCTGTGGTTGTGTTGTGTAGGATTCCAAGTTGGAAACAACACCTTGGAGGTGTTTCCTTGCTCATACTGGTTCGATAACTTTGGTTTCATAACTGAGGGAAAACTTGTTGCTGTGCTCATCATACCTTCCTCTTGGGGTTCCCCAACGAGCTCGATATATTTTGGGCCATCAATGGCGGTGGCCACAGACTCTTTCGTGGATTTCTGATCGGGTGCTTAGGGTTTCCGTCCCTGGAGGCTTTTATAGGCGAAGGTGCAAGGTAGGTGGAGTACCAGGGGGGCCACACCCCTAGTGGCGCGCCCCCTAGGCCGCGCCGCCACCAGGTGTGGCCGCCCTGGTGCGCCACTTCGTCTCCCCTGTGGACTCCATGTGGCTTCGGGTAAAATATTGACTTTGGCTTTTGTCCTGTCCAATTCCGAGAATATTTCCTTAATAGCTTTTCTGAAACCAAAAACAACAGAAAATAGGCAACTGGCACTGTGGCATCTTGTTAATAGGTTAGTTCCAAAAAATGTATAAAAATACCCCAAGGTGTGAATAGAACATAAGAAAGTTGATATAAAACAAGCATGGAACATCAAAAATTATAGATAGGTTTATGACGTATCAGCCATCACTTTGAAGGCCAATTACTTTGGAGTGGGTGTTCCACTCATCTGGCCCAAGTGAGTATCATCAAGGTCAAGCTATTGACCATAAAAGAGCGCTCCATGGGAGGCAACCCATGTTAAATTAAGGTTTGAGTTAAGTTTTCAGTTTTAGTTTAAGTTCTTGTTTAATAAAGAGTGCTAGAAAACTCCATTTGAGGAGAAGAAATTTTGTAGTACTTAAAATTCTGCATTATTCATGCTATTGTTGGTCGACAATATTTTCTGTCAAATTTCTATCAAAAATAAGGTATATCGCTAAGTTTCAGGAAAAGAAATAGTTTACGAAGAAACAATTTTTTTTTGATGCATACAGATGGCTTAACAACCAACTATACGGCGACAATAAAAATTTCGGCTGTATAGTTCCGGTCGTATAGTTATCTTTGCCATCGAAATTTTTCTGCAATATGTACTGAGAGTTTAACGACCAACTATATGGCGGGAATAAAAATTCCGGTCGTATAGTTCTGGTCGTAATGTCGTATAGATATCAATGCCCACGTACAATTTCTTTTCATATGTACTGAGAGTTTAACGACCAACTATACGGTAGGAATAAAAATTTCGGCTGTATAGTTCCGGTCGTATAGATATCGATACCTCCGTACAATTTCTTTTCATATATATACTGGGAGTTTAACAACCAACTATACGACGGAAATAAAAATTCCGGTCATATAGTTCCGGTCGTATAGATATATATGCCTTTGCAAATTTTCTTTCGTAGGGACAGACAGTTTAACGACCAACTATACGGCCGGAATATTTTGTTATGCCCGTATAGTTGCGTCTGTATAGCTGCGCCGCTAGGAGGAAGACCTAATATTTTGACAGAATGCCAACTATACGGCGGGAACGCATGTTCCGCCCATATAGTTGCGTCCGACCACAAAAACGCATGGGAAGGTACTCCCAACTCCAAAACTTCAATCCTTTTTCCTTCTTCTACCTCCAAACTCTCTCAAAACCTCAAGGGATCTTCATATCTACTCAATTTTGTTCGATTTCCTCGCACACAAGTGATCTATGGTATGTTTCTCCTCCGATCCTCCAATTACTTTTTGCAAATTCATCTTCGATCTATTGTCATTATCAATCTAGGGTGAGACCTACTATGAACCAATTGCCATGGTTTTCTTGCCTAGATTATTATCTTGAGGAGATTCTTTAGTGTGTTTAGATGAGGAACATATTATACTTACTGTTGTTGGATCAAAAAAATTTATTTTTGCCTTTCTTCAACGTTTTAGAAGATGAACACAAGGAGCCAACCTCATGCTCGTGCCACCGCTAGCACTTCTCGAGCAATCACCCAGGAACGTATGGGGATACAGTTCCGGGATGAGGCCCATCGCGGATGCTTCAACAAGATCAAGAACTGTGAAGTGAAGGACACCAAGTGGTCTTGCCCCATTATATTGAACCAACTCGATATTTCTGATGACTTTAATTTACTTTGCAATAGAGCTGGCCTGCAAAACTTTGTGCACAATGATGTACCTACTTATCACTGTTTAACCATTGAATTCCTAAGTTCGTTGCAAAGCACCGTTAAACTGTGGCAAGGAGAGGATCATATTTCTTTCCGTCTGATGAACAACAACTACACTTTAACATTAGATTAATGGTGTACATGCTTTAATTTTCCAAACAATAAAGTTCATGCTTTACGCGCATCCTTTACTGGCTTAATTCCTTCCCCCGATCAATACTATAATGGAATGAGTTTCACTAGTAGAGTGAACAAGGGGAAGATTATTCAACATCATGCAATTCATTATTTGTTCTATGTTATTGCTAACACCTTGCAGGCACGTAATGAGTTCACGAGACTTGGGTGCCATCCTTGTGCGCTACCTAGAGTAGCAAGCCTCCGAAAGCCAAGGGCCAATCACAGGAGGAGGCGTCATCACCGTGCTTGCCACTACCCTAGACATCGATCTAGGTGAGTTGCAACCCGTACTAGGTGAGACATGTGTTGGTTTCTCCACCTTGAGGGCCCGTGGAATTCTCACTAGGAGAGATGGTGTTTATTACCTGCATATTGCTGGAGCTAGGAGTATCTACCCTGATCCTTTGCCTAATGGTCTTTTCTCTATCGAGGAAGGACGTTTGCTATATGATGTGCAAGTTGAGCAGCACCAACCCGAGGAGGAGATTCCTAAAGAGGATGAGGACCAAGAGGAGGAGCAGTAAGTTCCTCATCAGGAGGAGCCACAAACCCGGTTTGCCACATACCAAGATTTCCAAGGACTTGGAGCGACTGCGGAGAGAATGCACAACCTCTCTTTGAACCTCCGAGAATCAACAAAAAACCTCTCCACTGAATTCATGAACTGGAGTAACGAATTTTTCCCACGAACACAATGATTTGAAGGGCTTGCAAAAGCCTAAGCTTGGGGAAGTTTCCTCATGTATCTTTAGTTGGCGTTTATTTGTTTTTATTTTCTTTCAAGGTTAGGTTTTTATTTGAGTTTATAAGCACTCGTGTTGGTTTCCCCAACACTTTATTTTTAGTTCTTTCAATTTGCTTTCAAAATTTTCTAGCCAAGCTTTTCCGCCAATTTTCTATTCTTTTAATTCCCTCTCTTAGAAAAGTCACAAAAAGATTTCTCCATTTTTCCTTATCTTCCCTCTTTCTTTTCTTTCCGCCTCGAAGTCTTCATATATTTGCAGGAGGGTGATCAACTTCGAGTTTCCAAGAAACAAATAATAAAGGAAGAGAGAAGTGGAACCAAACATGAGAGGTATGCCTTATGACTCCCCACTTTTGAAGTTTGAGAAACCTATGCTAGTTAGTAGTGAATGTTGAGATATTATATTGGTGGAGTGAGTCTTTGTATCATAGTAATATTGTTGTTTGCATGGGTATTTAATTGGGCTCATTTTGTTCCAACTCTCGTAATTAACCAAGCCTTGCCTAAAAATTGCTAAACAATTGTAATAAGAAAAAGTCTCACAATTGAAGGCTTGGGTGTTAAAGTGCTTAGGCTTAAAGGTTTATTTCTAGAGACACTCGACACCACTGAAAATGTTGATTGACTTGATAGCTCTCTTTGAAAGGATTTGTTCAATTGAATTAATGTTTAACGGTTTTTGTGAGCATGCCAAATGTTTGACTTGTTAATCATAAGAATGATATAGCTTTATGTGTGTCAAACTTCATGGGATGCCAACAACTCCGCTGGCCTACGAATGATCTTCATGGAGAAAACTCCTAGATTTCGGCTATGAGTTGATTAAACACTTGTAGCAGCGATGCTATAGTGGGTAAGATTCTTGGCACTCCCGGGTAGCTGTAATCATGATGGAATCACTCCTCTGGATATTATGAGTAATCATTATGCAAAAGGAACAAAAACCTTAGTGATGCCATGAGTGTCCATCACAGCCCGATAAACTAATAATTTTTTTCGGCATGCTCTCAATTACTTAAAAACTGAAATTCTTGAAGGACAATGAATAGAAAAGTAGTGCTTGCAAAGTCTTGATTTATTGATGTGGGAGAATTGAGATACTCTAGTATATATGCTTTTCATGACAACTCTCACACTCTTAATTTACATGGTTATACTTTACTGTTCAAAGGCAAGCCTATGAGTTGATTACTTGACATGGAATGAAGTTTACTCATTTGAATCATCCATGTTCACAATAATTTTGTTGCGCTATAAGGATGCATGAAACTCGTATGATATGCTTGCCATTACTCTATCTATGCCGAATTTTCTCAGATTTATGAAGTGGAAACATGAGACTATTAATCATGAGTAAGATCACCATCTCGTTATTTCAGTTTAAATGATGAGTTCCTTTTCGATTTTGGTTTTCTTGCTCAGGATGATCAAGTTTAAGCCTGGGGAGGTTGATGGGTCTGAAATATAGCCATCTACGTCCACATTTAAACTAGATATTAATCATATTTTTGATGAAATATCTCTCTAAACCCTGCCACTAAGGCTAATATTCAGAGGGGTATGCAATCCTTTGTTCTTATTTTTCCTGCGCAGATAATGTTGTTTAAAGGAGGGAGTCACTACATTAAAGTCAAAGATATGAGATTTCCTTCAACCAGAAGAAACCAGGAGCCGTCCAACAAAGGCAGATGCCATAACGACCAACTATACGGGCGGAGCAAAATTTCCGACAGTATAGCTATGGTAGTATAGTTGGCGCCGCCATCGTTAGGTCAAACAGAACAACTTTCGTGAAGGGACCCCTATATAAAGAAGCCTCAGGCGACGGGAAAACATCTCTCGCTCGACCACAGAACTCCAGAAGAAGCCATACCTTACCAGAAAGCCGCCTCCAGATCTCCAAACCCTTCTCCATCTCCATAGCCATCTTCCACCACTTGTAACAGTAGATCTCTTCTCCGATTGGCGACATTGTAAGACTATTGCTATCAATCTTATGATTTTCATTACAATGTTTATGATTGTTTATCTCATCTCTATGTGTGAGTAATTCTCCTTGGGCTAAGGGTTTCAGCCTAGCCATGTAGCAATTGTGCATGTGATTTATCATAGATGGGATCCTGTATTAGTTTGTATGACATGATGATTATTGTATCCTCTCTTGCCTCAATATATGGACTTGTTAGGTACCCAAGACCCCGAGGGTTAAGCCAGGTATAGGGAGTATGAGTGGTGACTGATCTGCGGGTTGGGAACCCTAGTGACAGAAGGGGTAGTACGGCTGTATGTGAGTGAACGGTGACATCACTATGCATATCATTAGTTCTTTTTCTTCTATGGACGAGACTAGTAGGTTATTGCTATAAGCGGTTGCAGAGGCAATAGCAATTATGGATGCACTGCCCACATATAATTTATCTTGCTCTAACAAGTACACACATAGTTTATTTCTATCTTTTATTTCCATGAGATGTTTTTGCACAGCTACAAGTGAAACCGAATGCCCTAGGCCCTCTCTCCATCATCGACAACAACAAAAAGACGCAAGCTACTGGTTCGGTAAAACACAAAAGGAATTTTAAAACTCCTGAAGGTCCGTTAAAGTAACTTCACTATGCATTCGCTTCCGGTGGATTCGATAACCTAGGTCTACTAGGGAAAAAGAGTTATACTACATCCATAATCCGGAACAAAGGTATCACTTCCCAAACAAACCTACCAAATATCTTCCCCAAATCAACCACCAAATCACCACAGAATGGTGACATAAGGACGGGGTGGTGCAGGAGGATAGCAAGGACAAGCACAAGGTCACAGGAGCAAGGAGGAACAGAACCAGAACCTGGGGTGTGCAGGGCAAGCTCCAGGAGGTGATCAAGTCACCAAGATCAAGCCAGTAAAACCAAGCAACATCACAACATCACTAGCAAGCAACTTGTCTGGTGAGTTTATACAAAACCATCACATGTTAAATTCTAGATAAGCATGTGTTGTTTAATATAAGATCTTCTCAGAAAAGCACCCAAGTGGGGTGTATCCAGCATAGAAGAGATAAAATAAAGCCAAACAATCAATCTTTGCAAACCACTCCAAGATCTCAGCATGTGCATCAGCGATCTTGGATAATAACACATTTTTTACAGCTAATAAGACAACAGCCTTAGATGAATATTTCTGGGAACATCTAATGGATGGTAGCACTGATGGCTCAGTGTCGGCGCCAGAAAAATGCTGGTACGGTGTTGATGTAGAGCTTGTTGGGAACCCCAAGAGGAAGGTATGATGAGCACAGCAACAAGTTTCCCTCAGTTATGAAACCAAGGTTTAATCGAACCAGTAGGAGCAAGGAAACACCCCAAAGGTGTTCCTAGCTGAGCCTTGGCAGGGGCCACTACCGGTGCTAGTAGCAACGTGGAGACCTGCACAACACAACCACAGAACTTTGTCCCCAACTTGCGATGAGGTTGTCAATCTCACCGTGTTTTGTGGAAAACAAAGGATTAAACGTATCGAATGGAAATAAGTAAAAGTTTGCAGAAAGTAAACACAAAGAAGTAAAAGATTGTAGATTGTATGTAAAGAAAAGGACCGAGATCCATAATTCACTACAGGTGGCTCTCCTTAAGATAGATAACATGCTGGGTGAACAAATTACAGCGGGGCAATTGACAAACATCGAGAAAGCATACAAGCATATACTAATCATCTTGACTCCTTTGAGACTTGATTGGGCATTACAACATTATACATAGACCGCCATCCAACTGCATCTATGACTAATAATCCACCTTCATGTTATCATCCGAACCCCCTCCAGTATTAAGTTCCAAGCAACAGATTATTGCTTTACGAACTGCGTGTAAAGTAAACAATACGATTGTTCTATGAACAAAGGATTGTTGTTTTCTCCCTAGTAGCAACAGCACATCGAGTACCTTAGAGATTTCTGTCACTTCCCCAGATTACCAGAGGCATGAACCCACTATCGAGCATAAATACTAACTCTTGGACTTGCTAGCATCAACTTGGCCAAGATAGCTACTAACAACGGAAAGCATGCAAGATCACAGATAACAGACATGATAGAATCAATAATCAATCTGAAATAGCATCTCAATATCCATCGGATCCCCGCAAACACAACATGTAGAATTACAAATAGATGATCTTGATCATGAATGGAGCTCACAAGATCTAAACATGAAAGCACAAAGGAGGAGAACCAGCCATTTAGCTACTACATGGACCCGTAGTCCAAGGATGAACTACTCACGCATCACATCGGAGGCTTGCATGGTGATGAATAACGCCTCCAGGGTGAATTCCCCTCTCCGGCAGGGTGCCGGGAAGAGCTTCAGATCCCTCCCAATCTAGGGATGGAGATGTCGGTGGCTACATACTCTTTCGTGGATTTTTGATCGGGCCCTTAGGGTTTTCGTCCCGAGGGCATCTTATAGGCGGAAGGGGAGGCCGAGGGGGTGCCGGAGGTGGCCACACCACCCCCTGGCGCGGGCCAGGCTGGTCCGTGCGGCCAGGTGGTGTGGTGGCCCCCTGGCCCCTCTCCGTCTCGTACTCTGGCATCTAATGACTTTCGGAAAAATAGGCACTTTGGCTTTTGTCCCGTCCAATTCCGAGAATAATCATTTTCTGACTTTCTTGGAACCAAAAACAGCAGAAAACGAGCAGTTGGTACTGTGGCTCTTCTTAATAGGTTAGTCCAAGAAATCATATGAAAAGTACTCCAAAGTGTGGACAAAACACAAGAAAGTGGATAAAACCAAGCATGGAACATCAAAAATTATAGATACATTTGCAATGCATCAACATCCCCAAGCTTAACTCCTGCTCATCCTTGAGTAGGTAAGTGATAAAAAGAAAGAATAATTTTTGAGGTGACATGCACCATCAAAGACTTGATCAAAGTATTTGTAAAACACTCAAAGCTGGGATCATAGTACTTCAATCATAACATTTGTAAAACACTCAAAGACAAGGTTCTAGCAATAAGACAAAGAAACTATGATGCAACATGAAAAGGCACAAACAAAAGATTCATGAATAACAATGCTTTGCAAGACATTTCTTTGTTTTACATAAAGAAAACATAGCATAATAGTATTCAGCTTGTCCCTCATAGATTAGCAAATATAAATGCATAGGACACCTTCAAAGTTCATAAGAGTGACTAGATACAAATAGTTTAAAACAAGCAATATCAAGTTATGCATCAATCAACTAGTCTTGGGACAATGCACATAGAACTAAGAATGGCCACTATGCTCTCAAAGTAGGTGCATAAATATAGAAGGTGGAGACTCAACATAAAAGTAAAAGAAAGGCCTTCATAGAAGGAAGTATGGATTCAAGTCTCATAAAGAGCTTCCAAAAATTATGGTACTTATAGCTTTCAGCTCTCATTGCCCCTATCATAAGCGTCTTGAAGGTGATTAAGGTTAAAGTGACACAACTAAGAGGATATGCTTGACAAGTTATAAACCGAAATCTCATGTCCCTTACTTACGAAGACTGAACCTCATGCTACTCAACTTTAGTCACGAGTAAGCTCTTGTCATTGTAAGTACATGTGCATCATAAAGAACCGCCAACGGGGTACCCCTTGCACATGATACAGGAGCTATCCCATAATCAAAATGACAAGGCAAGCAGACAATGAGCATCTCAGCGATCTTTCTATTTACTATTTGCATAGGTTTTTATTGAGGATGCTTCATAGAGTGCTCATTATGGTGATGCTGCAAGTTTCCACCATTATTAGGCATGGCTTAGGCTAGCGGCCCAGGCGTTTCTCTAACACACATACAAACTACATGATCTTACAAGTTTCACTTTTATTTCACACCGCCGAGATCCGTAAGCAAAAGAACATGATATCAACGGGGTACAAAGTACAAGTGCAATGTTGAAAGCGTTCCCCATGAAACATGGTTCTGCTAATTTCAACTTATAAAGCGCAATCATATACGCAACAAAGAAGGACCCAATGGTTCAAGTTTATAAGATGCAAAAAAAAGTATAGCGTGCCATCAAGTTCGTGAGAGCTTTAATCACTAGTTTTCTCATAACAAGTTTAATTTGGAAGGTAAAAAAAAGCATGAATATACTTGGAATAGCATAAGATAATAGGTAGGTATGGTGTAATCTTTGGAATAACTTGGTTTAGGGAGTTGGATGCATGAGTGGAACTCATACTTAGTTGTGGAGGCTAGCAAGAGACTGGGAGCGACCAACTAAGAGAGCAATAATGACCATAATCATGCAGAGCAACAATACATCATTGATCAAAGCATAAAGTGATACTACAAGTTGAAAAATAAAGGATAATAAAGGCTATGGTGACTTTGGATAGTCATAACATGGTGTGAGCATGCACCAAGTCAACCCAAATAAAGCATCAAAGGAGAATACCACTATACTATGCTTTAATATGCTAAAACAACGTATGATTCATCCAAGGCACATTAAGCAATCTCAATTGTTTATAACAAGTCATGCTACAGCAAATAATACTAAGCATAAAGCCAAAACAATATCAAGCATGGCATGACAAAGCATAGGCCACAGTCAAAAACGAGCTCTTTTTACCACATAAGCATGAACTTTCCTACTCTTTTCCAAACCAAACCAAACTATTTGCAAACCAATGTATGAAATAGGGGGTCCAACCAGTTTGTTCAGAAAACTAAGCAAACAAAAGCAAACGAAAAACCAAAACGAAAACAAAAAAGAAGACGCTCCAAGAACAACACAACTGTGCATGAAACAATAAAAATAAAGCGTTTGGAAGAAACCTGGGATTTTTATTGATGAAGAAGGGGGATGCCCAAGGCATCCCCAAGCTTTGACGCTTGTACTTCTTGGATATTTCTTGGGGTGACATGTGTGGCATCCCCAACCTTGAGCTTTAGTCCATCCTTCATCTCATTACCCATTCCTTCCATACACCTGAAATTTTTCCTTCATACAAAACTTCACACATTCTTTATTAGCAACATTAGTGCACTCAAGATAATAAGTCTTAAGGTTCAGTTCTAACACCAAATAAACTTCCATTAGAACACTAGATACTGTAGCACTTCCCTCAAAAAGCTCAATTACCCAAAATAACTCAAAAAGGAACCAACAAGAAGCAAATGCAGAAAATGGCAGAAATCTGTCAAAACAGACCAGCAGGTAAAGACGAATTTTTTCGAAGACTTTCTATTGCTCAAATAAACAATTGTTAAACTAATGAAAGTTAGATAACAACCTGGGGCAGAAGCAAAAAAATTCACGCCTCAAAAAGACTTTCAGAGATTGTACACGAATTTTTACGGTGAAGCACAGAAATCTGTTTCGGGACAGCAACTTTCCCAATCATCACTTCTCTCTCATTAGAGGTTACTCTTGGCACAAAAAGCAAATAAAAGGATAAGGAGCGGTTATTACAGAGATAATAACTTCCAAGACTCATCTAAAACTTTTGGGTTATCTCCCAATAAGTACTTTTCTTTAACGTATTTAAGTTAGGCATAAGAAGCAAAGAAAGAATCAAGTGTTCTCAAATGAAGAAGCATTAAGACCAAATTTTGTTTTCATAGGAGAAGCAAAAGAAATCTTCTCTCTCTTCTTAGGTAAGTGCTCTATACCTTTCTTGAGTGGGAGTTGATATTTAATGGTGCCTTCTTTCATATCAATAATGGCACCAACAGTTCTAAGAAAAGGTCTTCCCAAAGTAATTGGACAAGAAGCATTGCATTCAACATCCAAAACATAGAAATCAACGGGGACATAGGCATTGTTAACCATAATAAGAACATCATTAAGACTCCCCATGAGTTTCTTTTTAGCATTATCATCAAGTGGGACATTCAAATAACAATCTTCAAGTGGAGGCAAATCAAGCATATCATAAATCCTTCTAGGAATAATAGAAACACTACTACCAAGATCACATAAAGATTTGAAATCAAAGTCATTCACTTTCATATTAATGATGGGTTCCCAACCATCTTCTTGTTTTATAGGAATAGAAGCTTTATGTTTCATCTTTTCTTCTTTAATCTTTATGAGAGCATCAGTAATGTGTTCTGTAAAGGCCATGTTCATAACACTAGCATTAGGACTTTTAGCAAGCTTTTGTAGGAACTTAATAACTTCAGAGATATTGCAACCATCAAGATCAAAATCATAATTATCATTTAAAGTAGTAGAACTATTACTAGCCTCAACACTAGTGGTGGTAATAGTAGAAACACTAATGTTTCTAGCAATTTCATCTTCTCTTTCCCACTTAGCATGTAATTCAGCTAATAGTCTAACATTTTAATCAATTCTTACTTGTATAGCATTGGTAGCTGCAAAGGGATTATCATTAGTTTCAGGTTTAGCAGCCATTTTATTTAAAGAAGATTGAGCTTCAGCCAAAGATGCTATATTTCTTTCAGCATTAGAGAGTTTTTCCTCAATAGTTTTATTGAAAGCAGTTTGCTTACTAATAAAGTCTTTAAGCATAAATTCAAGTTCAGAGGGAGCACTCCTATTATTGTTGTAATAATTTCCATAAGCATTACCATTGTTGGGAGGATATGGCTTATAATTGTTGTTACCAAAATTATTCCTATAAGCATTATTGCCAAAGTTGTTATTTCTTATGAAGTTCACATCAACTTGCTCTTCTTGAGCAACCAAAGAAGCTAAAGGAACATTATTTGGATCAATATGGGCTTTCCCATTAACAAGCATAGACATAATAATATCAATCTTATCACTCAAGGAGAAAGTTTCCTCAACAGAATTTACCTTCCTACCTTGTGGAGCTCTCTCAGTATGCCATTCAGAATAATTAACCATCATATTGTCCAGAAGTTTTGTTGCAGCACCCAAGGTGATGGTCATAAAGGTACCTCCAGCAGCAGAATCCAATAGGTTCCTTGAAGAATAGTTCAATCCTGCATAATTTTTTTGGATGATCATCCAAGCAGTCAGTCTATGAGTGGGACAATTCTTAACCAAAGATTTCATTCTTTCCCAAGCTTGAGCAACATGCTCATTATCAGATTGTTTAAACTTCATTATTTCACTTCTCATGGATATAATCTTAGCAGGTGGATAATATTTTCCAATAAAAGCATCTTTGCACTTAGTCCAAGAATCAATACTATTCCTAGTTAAGGAATTCAACCATTCTTTAGCTTTTCCTCTCAAAGAGAAAGGAAACAATTTCAGCTTAATAATATCACCATCTACATCCCTATGCTTTTGCATCTCACAAAGTTCAACAAAGTTATTTAGATGGGCAACAACATCTTCATTACCAATACCAGAAAATTGTTCTCTCATAAAGAAGTTTCTTCAGGCACAGGTGGAGCAATAGGTGTGCTCATAAAATCATTGTTGTTGGTGCTAGTGAAGTCACACAACTTAGTGTTTTCAAGAGTAGTCATTTTTGTGTGTTTTCAAATAAGAAAGCAAACTAGTAAAACTAATATTTTTGTGTTTTTGATAAAGAAACAAGCAAAAAAAACAAAAAGAAACTAAGCAAAACAAAAATAACAAAGTAAAGAGATTGGTTATGAGGGACTCCCCTTGTGAAGATGTCCTTGACTCCCCGGCAACGGCGCCAGAAAAATGCTTGACGGCTCAGTGTCGGCGCCAGAAAAATGCTGGTGCGATGTTGATGTAGAGCTTGTTCGGAACCCCAAGAGGAAGGTATGATGAGCACAGCAACAAGTTTCCCTCAGTTATGAAACCAAGGTTTAATCGAACCAGTAGGAGCAAGGAAACACCCCAAAGGTGTTGCTAGCTGAGCCTTGGCAGGGCGCACTACCGGTGCTAGTAGCAACGTGGAGACCTGCACAACACAACCACAGAACTTTGTCCCCAACTTGCGATGAGGTTGTCAATCTCACCATGCTTTGTGGAAAACAAAGGATTAAACGTATCGAATGGAAAGAAGTAAAAGTTTGCAGAAAGTAAACACAAAGAAGTAAAAGATTGTAGATTGTATGTAAAGAAAAGGACCGGGATCCATAGTTCACTAGAGGTGTCTCTCCTTAAGATAGATAACATGCTGGGTGAACAAATTACAGCGGGGCAATTGACAAACATCGAGAAAGCATACAAGCATATACTAATCATCTTGACTCCTTTGAGACTTGATTAGGCATTACAACATTATACATAGACCGCCATCCAACTGCATCTATGACTAATAATCCACCTTCAGGTTATCATCCGAACCCCCTCTAGTATTAAGTTGCAAGCAACAGATTATTGCTTTACGAACTGCGTGTAAAGTAAACAATATGAGTGCTCTATGAACAAAGGATTGTTGTTTTCTCCCTAGTAGCAACAACACATCTAGTACCTTAGAGATTTCTGTCACTTCCCTAGATTACCAGAGGCATGAACCCACTATCGAGCATAAATACTAACTCTTGGAGTTGCTAGCATCTACTTGGCCAGGATAGCTACTAACAACGGAAAGCATGCAAGATCACAAATAACAAAGACATGATAGAATCAATAATCAATCTGAAATTGCATCTCAATATCCATCGGATCCCCGCAAACAGAACATGCAAAATTACAAATAGATGATCTTGATCATGAACGAAGCTCACAAGATCTAAACATGAAAGCATAAAGGAGGAGAACCAGCCATCTAGCTGCTACATAGATCCATAGTCCAAGGATGAACTACTCACGCATCACACCGGAGGCTTGCATGATGATGAAGAAGGCCTCCAGGGTGAATTCCCCTCTCTGGCAGGGTGCCGGGAAGAGCTTCAGATCCCTCCCGATCTAGGGATGGAGATGTCGGCGGCTATAGACTCTTTCGTGGATTTTTGAGCGGGCCCTTAGGGTTTTTGTCCCGAGGGTATCTTATAGGCGGCCAGGTGGTGTGGTGGCCCCTGGCCCCTCTCCGTCTCGTACTCTGGCATCTAATGACTTCCGGAAAAATAGGCACTTTGGCTTTTGTCCCGTCCAATTCCAAGAATATTCATTTTCTGACTTTCCTGGAACCAAAAACAGCAGAAAACAGCCAGCTGGCACTGTGGCTCTTGTTAATAGGTTAGTCCAAGAAATCATATGAAAAGTACTCCAAAGTGTGGACAAAACACAAGAAAGTGGATAAAAACAAGCATGGAACATCAAAAATTATAGATACATTTGCAATGTATCAAGCACCTCATAAACCATTTCATCTTAAGGATTTATGTCAAATCGCATGAGCTAACAAGTCATTTTCTTAAAGATCCATAAGAGTCATTGCTTTACATTTAATATCAAGCCACATCTGTGAGGATCAATAGGTAAAAACTTAAGTTCTTACCTAGTTATGCCTCAGACTAACATCATAGGCTAAAGAAAGTTCATATGCATCATAAGTTAATGTATCCAATAGAAGTTTCAATCCATTTTAGCCAAGCCACACTTGGACACAGGTAGAATTTAGCCCAGTACTACAATGAACATTTTTGTACCATTCCTAGGAAGGTGTCACAGGTATTCATGCTAAACCAAGAAAATCATACACAGAAATTTGCAAGTAAACTTGCAGAACATCACTTAATCATTTTCCTAGAACAATCACCTGGAATCATATTACATTTACACAAACTATCCTAATCGGAGAATCATATGGAGTGTCAAATCAACTCCAATCTAAACATATCAACACAGGCTAGTGTATCAGAATTCAGTGAACCATTACTGGTAGTGCTACTGACAGTACCAAGAGCTTTAAGTAGTAAGTAGAAACCACACCATTAGAATCAATAGCCAACAGTTAGCACAGTATCATCACCATAGGTAATTCTACATCATTCATTAACCTCAATAATCAACAGAGAGGGATAGAACCCTAGCAACACAGATGAACCCTAATTAGGGATTTCTTACCGTAAGCACCCATAGAGTTACAAGGGAAGACCAGAGGGGGGGAGAGAGGTAGACTTACCCGTAGCCTCGCTGAACTTTAGAAGAGGAAGCAGAAGGAACGACGAGCGTATACGGCGGCACGGGGAACACCTGAGGGCACTGCAACCCGCGCCGAGCCATGAGGCGGCGGTCATAGCCACACGAACAGCAGCGGCGGCACCACATGGCCACCAGAGACGTGGCACAACATCACGGGGGCGGCGAAACACCACATCGTCGGCAATCATCGAACCCTAGGGTTCAGAGTGGAGGTGAACTGGCCAGAAGGAGCGCCCAACTACGAATCAAACCAGACCAATTGATGGAGCGGCTTCGACTACCCCATCGTGCACCAGGGCGGCAGCCGGAGAGGCCTGGGGAGGCCGGAATCGCGCAACGACAGCGCTGGCAGCGTCGCGTCTCCGTGGAAGCACGAGAGAGAAAGAGTGAACGCATGAGAGAGAGGAGCGAGTGGTACTGGGCCACTCGTTCAGAGAGAGGGTTTAACCAGCCCAAGTGGGCCGAGTCAGGGCTTGGTCCAGATTAAAAAAAATATGAATAATTATCAAAAAGACCAAAATACCCCTAGGACTTAAAAGGTTCTAAGAAACAAAATAAAAAATCATAAAAATATAAATAAAATACTAATAAACTCACAAAAATATCCTCTCTTCAAAAATAATAATAGAGAGAATTTTAGGTAAGTAAATTTGAAACTGTTATTATGAATAAATATATTCCTTTTGGAATTTTATAAAATATACAAAACACTTAAAATTGAATAAAATTCATTTTTAAGATCCTAAAAGGAAGTACTATTATTGAAAAATACTAGTCTGTATTTTTGAAAAGTAAATCAAGTGTGATAAAAATAAAGTCCTGTTTCCTTAAAGGAATTTTAGTTAAACATTTGAAGAGTTAAAAAATCAAATAAATTCACTTTTAAAACTCTTAGAATAATACTAGTTATTATAATAATGCCAAATATAAAAATTATATGAATTTAATGATTCTTGAGTAATACTTTTCTTTTATTAATTAAAATAAACATAAAACCTTTATAAGGTGGGTAAAACACGCAAAGAAGAAAGATAATAAATCATTGCATGACATTACTATGCATTGCATATTGCTTCTTTAAATATTGTCCTTATTGGGCAATAATGGTTTTCTGTAGAAACTGGAGCTCAAGGTGAAGTGGAAGTATCCGACTTCACTACCTTGCAGTCACAAGGCAAGTTCATCACTTGCTCATGTCCTTTTAAGAGTCTTTATGAAAGTATTTGAAAATTGTGTGTTATCACCTATGTTCTAAAAGAGACAGAAAATAAGTATTTTCTCAAACAAATGAAATGCTATTATCATCCTAAGTTATGATAAATACTAAGATTTGCAGGGGAATCTAAGATTCCAATTGCAAAACAACTAGGACTTAATAACCCATGACATCAGTGATTCTTGCGCCATATATTATGCGTTAACCATGAGATCTGGAATGGGACGGAGAAGTCAGCTATATCTTCTTCCTTTCGCATGGACGGATGACCTTATCATGAGGCTGTAATAACTGTAACTTGTTACTCCCTGTTCTAGTAAGGAGCTACGAACGCGGTAGGAAAGGAACTCCATGAAGTTCTGATCAACCTGTGAAGGCTGATGTAGTTTTCGATAATAAAATCAATCTTTGAAGAAATGTTTACTAAAACTACATAGTACCAAGGACTTATAGTCCGAGGTGGTAGTTAGAGCATCAAACTTCCCACCTTGCATATAGTGAACTTGCTGGATAACGCTGTTACTCACCCTTTCCTTTGAACCCCTTGCTAGACTTTGAGGGCCAGAAGGATGACTAGGTGTATGCTACAGAAGTCCAAAATGACATCTACTATGAAGAGCCGGACCTATCCGGAGGAATTAAAGGGGTGGACTATGGATACACTATGGAGCTGAAGACAACGAGTCAGAGTAGTTGTCAGGTCGTAATGTAGTTACCTAGGTTGAACCGAGCAACACGAACCCTATAGAATAAGCTGTTCAGCTCATGTCTTTATTACCGTTGTGTCTTTCGTTCTTCCGCTGAACTTATGAAATAATTTATTTGGTTTGTAAGTTTGAATCACTTGAAGTCTTGAACTTCTGGTATTGTAATAACAATGAAGTGTGTATGTTTGTAATATGGACCCGCAATGTTTCTATTGTACCACTCTAAGGGATGTGATATTTACGGAACGATGTTCTGTGGATGTCATGTCAACGACTATAGTGTACTACACATGCAGTGGTATGCTGGGTCACCATAGTTGGTATCAGAGCAATTGCTTTGACCTAAGGCTGGAAACCTAGTAAAGTGTATTACCTATAGGAGTCTAGGAGCAACGGTAAAGAGTTCTCTAGATTATATGATGAATATTCAATTGGGAATATATCTTTTAGTGCGATAATTCGTTATTATGATGCATCATTATAATTAATGGTTACTAATTATGAATGTCTTGTATACAGTTAAAATGGCACCAAAGTGTCCAAAACAGACTTTGGCAAGGAAAGAAGAAACTCTCGATGATTATCAGGGGACTTTAACTAAGCAGCTTCGACAACTTCTGAGGGTTTTGGTTGCACAACTACTATTCTAGTTAGTACCTTGACATACCATGATGGGTGAATGTTAGCCAAATATCGTATTAGCATCCAATTACCAAAAAATCTTGGTTTATATCATGATTTACCTATGGGTGAAGGTAGAAGTCACCTAGGAGCAAACCATGTTGCTATTCTGGAGGCGATATCCAATGTTTGGGATCACAAGGCGCAAGAGTTAGCTAGAAGCACATATTTTGTGATTCCTCGCGACTCTATAGATATGGATCCAGTTCTGGATCATCTTACTTTAAGAAAGAAGCATCCAAAATTAGCTTCCAAGTTTATGGATCAGTGTCAACTGATAGTTGGGTCTTTATATAAGACACATCAGGTTATTGTGGAGGATCATACTGATATGCTAGAGGTTTTAACCAATCTTGAACGAAGAGAGAAGTTAGCATCTCAACTAGAGAATGAAGCAGTGGGTAGAGTTAGCTCAACTTTTAAGGATATACCTATAGACCCGGCATCTTTCACACCATATCCTTATTCACCTATGCCAAACCCACTAGATATTCTAATGAGGGTACTAGTCATCCAATACGACAAAATTCTTGGGGAACCGAGGCCTCGGAACTACCTATTGGAAACTCAGAAGGATGGAGGTACAGATCAATGGATGGATCTACCGGGAATCCTATTCATGTGGAAGATTCGGTTGGTGATACCAAGCAAACTAGTCAGATGTGAGTGAGGTCTTATTCCGTTGATGGAAGGGATGTCCACATGGAGGATGTAGAGTCCGATGAGGAAGATCCTGAAGAAAGGGTATTTGAGTCACCAGAACATTATCCTACTCCAGATAACGTGCACTATCCAATTATAGCTGAGGACTATCGTACCCAGCAGAGTACTTGGGGAGCACCAGAAGCGGAATATTCTGTTGATTACTCTGGAGTTGGGATGCAGGAGGCGATTGAAGAAGACAGTGATGAGGATGTTTCTGAAGATACCTCAGATGAGTTGGAAGGTATGGACGCACTTCAGCTTGATGATGTGACAAGTCCGGATACTTCTAATACTGAGTATCGTCCATCAAAGAGGCAAGTCGTTCCACAGACGGTGCGTCGTACTTCACGTCAGCACAGTTGTACTCCGGGTATGTACGATGAACGTCACAGCTTATGGGGAGCGTGATCTTGAGGAGGAGTATTCCAGTGGTGATAGGGAAGTTAGAGTCTGAGCACTTGATGTAACTAAATAAGTGGGATAACATCCATAGGAGTTGTAATACCTAAATGGTATGGGCTTGTAATGATGTTTTACTAATGATAAGTTGCTAACGTATCCATAATTTTTAATATTCCATGCTTGGTTTTATCTACTTTCTTATGTTTTATTCCAACTTTGGAGTACTTTCTATACACTTTCTTGGACTAACCTATTAACAACAGCCACATTGCCAACTGCCTATTTTCTGCTGTTTTTGGTTCCAGGAAAGTCATAAAATGAATATTCTCGGAATTGGACGGGACAAAAGCCAAAGTCAGTTTTTCACCGAGGGACACAAGGAGCCGGAATACAAGACGGAGAGGGGCCAGGGGGCCGCCACACCACCTGGCCGCGTGGCCCAGCCTGGCCTGCGCTAGGGGGTGGTATGGCCGCCTCCGGCACCCCCTCGGCCTCCCCTTTCGCCTATAAGATGCCTCCGATACAAAAACCCTAAGTACCCGATGAAAATTCCACGAAAGAGTCTATAGCTGCCGTCATCTCCATCCCTATATCAGGAGGGGTCTGAAGCTCTTCTCGGCACCCTGCCAGAGAGGGGAATTCACCCTGGAGGCCTTCTTCATCACCATGCAAGCCTCCGGTGTGATGCGTGAGTAGTTCATCCTTGGACTACAGGTCCATGTAGTAGCTAGATGGCTGGTTCTTCTCCTTTGTGTTATCATGTTTAGATCTTGTGAGCTCTGTTCATGATAAAATCATCTATTTGTAATCCTACATGTTGTGTTTGCGGGGATCCGATGGATATTGAGATGCTATTTTAGATTGATTATTGATTCTATCATGTCTTTGTTATTTGTGATCTTGCATGCTTTCCGTTGTTAGTAGCTATTTTGGCCAAGTAGATGCTAGCAACTCCAAGAGTTTGTATTTATGCTCGATAGTGGGTTCATGCCTTTAGTAATCTGGGGAAGTGACAGAAATCTCTAAGGTACTAGATGTGCTATTGCTACTAGGGAGAAAACAACAATCCTTTGTTCATAGAACAATCGTATTGTTTAGTTTACACGCAATGCATAATGCAATTATTGGTTGCTTGCAACTTAATACTGGAGGGGGTTCGGATGATAACCTGAAGGTGGATTATTAGTCATAGATGTAGTTGGATGGCGGTCTATGTATAATGTTGTAATGCCCAATCAAGTTCCAAAGGAGTCAAGATGATTAGTATATACATGTATTGCTTTCTCGATGTTTGTCAACTGCCCCGTTGTAATTTGTTCACCCAACATGTCATCTATCTTAAGGAGAGCCACCACTAGTGAACTATGGACCCCGGTCCTTTCTTTTACCATCAATCTACAATCAACTATTTAGTTTTCTGTTTACTTTCTGCAAACTATTACTTTCTTCCACTTGATACGTTTAATCCTTTGTTTTCAGCAAAATCGGTGAGATTGACAACCTCATCGCAAGTTGGGGGCAAATTTCTGTGGTTGTGTTGTGCAGGTCTCCATGTTGCTGCTGATGCCGGTAGTGCACCCAACCAAAGTCCATCTAGCAACACCTTTGGGGTGTTTCCTTGCTCCTACTGAATTGATAACCTTGGTTTCATAACTGAGGGAAAACTTGCTGCTGTGCTCATCATACCTTCCTCTTGGGGTTCCCCAACGAGCTCGATATATTTTGGGCTAAGCAACTGATTTTCTGGCGCCGTTGCCGGGGAGTCAAGGACATCTTCAGAAGGGGGGTCCCTCATAACCAATCTCTTTACTTTGTTGTTTTTGTTTTGCTAGTTTACTTTCTGCTTTGTTTGCTTGTTTCTTTATCAAAAACACACAAAAATTAGTTTTACTAGTTTTCTTTCTTTATTAAAACCACAAAAAAATTAAGTCTTTCTATAGTTGCTACCTATTTCTTAGCTCACCATGTTAATCCCTAAATTCACTTTGAAAGACCTTTCAATAGGAAGTGGCTCTATAATTGGAAAAGATAATATTGAAGAATTCTTTAATCATGTTAGTAAACATGAGGATATTCAGGATAGATCCCTTGCGGAACTTGCTCCAAACTATGAAATTACTGTAGCTTCTTTAGTTCACATGATTGAAGCTAGGTTGTTAACCTTAACCTCTTAATGCAAGTAATGTTTCTTAAACTTAAAGAAATTGAGGACCCTAAAAAGAGAGCTTTTATTCTGGAAACTTTGCTTAAGGAATTCTATGATGTTGCCAAGGAAGCTAGGAAAGTCTTTTAATGTTTTAATAAGCTAGGCTCATGCGTAGATGTTATTGGTACATGAGAAAAGATGGAAAAAACCGAACCTAATGGGGAGGAAATTAAGATACCAATACCTTTTAAACTTGTAGCAATGCATGAAGCCATAGAAAAGAATCTTGATTGGATTGTACCTAAAAACCCGTTTGATGAAAATAGTGAACCCAAAAGCATTGAGAAAGGGTCCTCTAGAACTTATTGTATGAGATACCTTGCCTTGTTGAAGATATTTCTGCTATTAATCTTAATGCTTCTTCATTTGAGAACACTAAATTCTATTTCTTGCTTCTTATGCCTAACTTAAAGGCGTTAAAGAAAAGTACTTATTGGGAGATAACCCAAAAGTATTAGATGAGTTTTGGAAGTTATTACTTCTGTAATAACCGCTCCTTATCCTTTTTATTTTCTTTTTGTGCCAAGAGTAACCTTAATGAGAGAGAAGTAATGATTGGGAAAGTTGTTGTCCCGAAATAGATTTCTATGCTTCACCGTAAAAATCCGTGTAAAATCTCTATACGTCGTTTCAAGGCGTGAATTTTTGTGCTTCTGCCTCAGATTGTTATCTAACTTTAGTTAGTTCAACACTTTTTGATTTGAGCAACAAAAGGTCTTCAAAAAAATTCGTCTTTACTTGCTGGTCTGTTTTGACAAATATCTGCCATTATTTGCATTTGCTTCTTGTTGGTTCCTTTTTGAGTTCTTTTGGGGAATTGAGATTTTTGAGGGAAGTGCTACAGTAGCTTGTGTTTTAATGGAAGTTTTTTTGGTGTTGAAACTGAACCTAAAGACTTATTATCTTGAGTGCACCAATGTTGCTAATAAAGATTGTGTGAAGTTTTGTATGAAGGAAAAATGTCAGGCGTATGGAAGGAATAAGTAATGAGATGAAGGATGGACTAAAGCTCAAGCTTGGGTATGCCACGCGTGTCACCCCAAGAAATATCCAAGAAGTACACACGTAAAAGCTTGGGGATGCCCAAGGCATCCCCTTCTTCATCTATAAAAATTCCAGGTTTCATCCAAACACTTTATTTTTATTGTTTCATGCACAGTTGTGTTGTTCTTGGAGCGTCTTCTTTTTCATTTTCGTTTTGGTTTTTCGTTTGCTCGGTTTTCTTAGTTTGTTGAATAAATTGGTTGGACCTCCTCTTTCATACATTGGTTTTCAAATAGTTTGGTTTGGATTGGAAAAGAGTAGGAAAGTTCATGCGTAAGTGGTAAAGAGAGCTTGTTTTTGACTGTGGCCTATGCTTTGTCATGCCATGCTTGATATTGTTTTGGCTTTATGCTTAGTGATTATTGTTGTAGCATGGCTTGTTATAAAAAATTGAGATTGCTTAATGTGCCTTGGAAGAATCATGCATTGTTTTAGCATATTAAAGCATAGTATTGTGGTATTCTCCTTTGATGCTTTATTTGGGTTGACTTGGTGCATGCTCACACCATGTTATGACTATCCCAAGTCATCATAAGCCTTTATGATCCTTTAGTTTTCAACTTGTAGTATCACTTTATGCTTTGATTAATGATGTTTTGTCGCTTTGCATGATTATGGCCATTACTTCTCTCTTAGTTGGTCACTCCTAGTATTTTGCTAGCCTCCATAACCAAGTGTGAGTTCCACTCATGCATCCAACTCCTAAAACCAAGTTATTCCAAAGATTCCACCATACCTACCTATTAGCATTTGCTATTCCAAGTATATTCATGTTTTTATCTACCTTTCGAATTAAACTTGTTAGGGGGAAAACTAGTGATTAAAGCTCTCACGAACTTGATGGCACACTTTACTTTCTTGCATTTAATAAACTTGAACCATTGCGTCCATCTTTGTTGCGTATATGCTTGCGCTTTATAAGTTGAAATTAGCATAACCATGTATCATGGGGAACGCTTTCAACATTGCACTTGTACTTTGTACCCCGTTGATATCATGTTCTTTAGCTTATGGATCCCGGCAGGGTGAAATAAAAGGGGAACTTGTAAGATCATGGAGTTTGTATTTGTGTTAGAGAAACGCTTGGACCGCTAGCCTAAGCCATGCCTAATCATGGTGGAAACTTGCAGCATAACCATAATGAGCACTCTATGAACCATCCTTAATAAAAACCTATGCAAATAGCAAATAAAAAGATCGCTGAGATGCTCATTGTCTGCTTGCCTTGTCATTTTGATTATGGGAAATCTCCTGTATGATGTGCAAGGGGTACCCCGTTGGCGGTTCAGTATGATACATATGTACTTACAATGACAAGATCTTACTTGTGACTAAAGTTGAGTAGCATGAGGTTCGGTCTTTGTAAGTAAGGGGCATGAGATTTTGGCTTATAACTTGTCAAGCATATCCTCTTAGTTGTGTCACTTTAACCTTAATCACCTTCAAGATGCTTATGATAGGGGCAATGAGAGCTGAAAGCTAATAAGTACCATAATTTTTGGAAGCTCTTTATGAAACTTGAATCCCTACTTCCTTCTATGAAGGCCTTTCTTTTACTTTTATGTTGAGTCTCCACCTTCTATCTTTATGCACCTACTTTGAGGGCATAGTGGCCATTCTTAGTTCTATGTGCATTGTCCCAAGACTTGTTGATTGATGCATAGCTTTGATATTTGCTACTCTATGAGGGACAAGCTGAATGCCACTATGCTATGTTTTATTTATGTGAAACAAACAAACATCTTGCAAAGCATTGTTATTCATGAATCTTTTGTTTGTGCCTTTTCATGTTGCAACATAATTGCTTTGTCTTATTGCTAGAACTTTGTCTTTCATGTTATGATTGAAGTACTATGATCCCAACTATCAATGTTTTACAAATACTTTGATCAAGTTTATGATGGTGCATGTCACCTCAAAAATTATTCTTTCTTTTTATCACTTACCTACTCGAGGACGAGCAGGAGTTAAGCTTGGGGATGTTGATACGTTGCTAACGTATCCATAATTTTTGAAGTTCCATGCTTGGTTTTATCTACTTTCTTATGCTTTATTCCAACTTTGGAGTACTTTCCATACACTTTCTTGGACTAACATATTAACAAGAGCCACAGTGCCAGCTGCCTGTTTTCTGTTGTTTTTGGTTCCAGGAAAGTCAGAAAATGAATATTCTCGGAATTGGACGGGACAAAAGCCAAAGTCAGTTTTTCACCGAGGGACACAAGGAGCCGGAATACAAGATGGAGAGGGCCAGGGGGCCGCCACACCACCTGGCCGCGTGGCCCAGCCTGGCCCGTGCTAGGGGGTGGTATGGCCGCCTCCGGCACCCCCTCGGCCTCCCCTTTCGCCTATAAGATGCCTCCGATACAAAAACCCTAAGTACCCGATCAAAATTCCACGAAAGAGTATGTAGCTGCCGTCATCTCCATCCCCAGATCGACAGGGATCTGAAGCTCTTCCCGGCACCCTGCTGGAGAGGGTAATTCACCCTGGAGGCCTTCTTCATCACCATACAAGCCTCCAGTGTGATGCGTGAGTAGTTCATCCTTGGACTATGGGTCCATGTAGTAGCTAGATGGCTGGTTCTTCTCCTTTGTGCTATCATGTTTAGATCTTGTGAGCTCCGTTCATGATCAAGATCATCTATTTGTAATCCTACATGTTGTGTTTGCGAGGATCCGATGGATATTGAGATGCTATTTCAGATTGATTATTGATTCTATCATGTCTTTGTTATTTGTGATCTTGCATGCTTTCCGTTGTTAGTAGCTATCTTGGCCAAGTAGATGCTAGCAACTCCAAGAGTTAGTATTTATGCTCGATAGTGGGTTCATGCCTCTAGTAATCTGGGGAAGTGACAGAAATCTCTAAGGTACTAGATGTGTTGTTGCTACTAGGGATAAACAACAATCTTTTGTTCATAGAACAATCGTATTGTTTACTTTACACGCAATGCGTAATGTAGTTATCCGTTGCTTGCAACTTAATACTGGAGGGGGTTCGAATGATAACCTAAAGGTGGATTATTAGTCATAGATGCAGTTGGATTACGGTCTATGTATAATGTTGTAATGCCCAATCCAGTCTCAATGGAGTCAAGATGAGTAGTATATGCATATTGCTTTCTCGATGTTTGTCAATTGCCCCCTTGTAATTTTTTCACCCAACATGTCATATATCTTAAGGAGAGCCACCACTAGTGAACTATGGACCCCGGTCCTTTCTTTTACCATCAATCTACAATCAACTGTTTACTGTTTTCTGTTTACTTTCTGCAAACTATTACTTTCTTCCACTCGATACATTAATCCTTTGTTTTCAGCAAAACCGGTGAGATTGACAACCACATCGCAAGTTGGGGGCAAAGTTCTCTGGTTGTGTTGTGCAGGTCTCCACGTTGATGCTGACGCCAGTAGTGTGCTCTACCAAAGTCCAGCTAGCAACACCTTTGGGGTGTTTCCTTGCTCCTACTAGATTGATAACCTTGGTTTCATAACTGAGGGAAAACTTGCTGTTGTGCTCATCATACCTTCCTCTTGGGGTTCCCCAACGAGCTCGATATATTTTGGGCTAAGCAACTAACTATGTTGTTTGTAATGTATAATATGTGAAATGCATATTTGGTTCTTATTTGGATTTTGTTTTCCATTGTGTGACTAGTTATGTGCATGAAGTTGAGCTCAGAAGACATATGCATGATGCAATTATGAGTGTCCGCTTTATGTTACAGGCCTAAGGGGTATGGAAATGGGTGTAGAGGATGAGACTGAACAGCAGCGCTTGGAGCGCGAAGCTAAGGGAAAGACGGATGAAGACGCTAGAATGCAAGCAAATTTAACACCACCAATGAGGCCATTGATGGAGCAGAATTTCATGCAGTACATGCAGATGATGCAAGATTCCTAGAACAAGTTTATGGAGGGGTTAGTAGATCGAGTGGGACATCATAGGGAACCTGAAGGACGTGGTGTGAGTCTTCCTGACTTTCGGAATGCAAGGCCTTTACCTTTTGCATCAGCCCCTGAGCCAATGGATGCAGAGGATTGGCTAGCAGATACCGAGAGGAAACTGAAGGCTGTAGGATGCAATGATGAGGAAAAGTTGAGGTATGCAACACATCTATTAACCGGGCCTGTAGCATCATGGTGGGAGAATCAGTTAGCAATGCAACCTCCAGGTAGGGAGTATACCTGGGAGGAGTTTAAGCAGAGATTCCGTGAATATCATGTTCCAGAAAGTGTTATTGAACTGAAGCGTAGGGAGTTTGAAGAACTTCGGCAGGGATATACCAGTGTCATGAAGTACATCCGGGAGTTCAATCAACTGTCTCGTTATGCTGAGGATAAAGTGAACACTGAGGAAAAGAGGAAGAAACGTTTCCTGCGTGGTTTAAATCCATTTGTGAAGATGCAACTGAGGCTGGCCAATAAGCAGACTTTTCAATAGCTACTTGATGCAGCCATTACATTTGAGGAGTGACATAAGTATGATTACTCGGATGATTATGATTGGCTACCTTACATTGGGTAAAAGGCCTACGGCCCATGAAGATTCTAGACGGCGACCCAAAGAAGCAACCGACAAAGGGTTTGATTGTATTAGGAAAGAGACTATAAACCGACATTGAGTTGATATTGTAATCACGCGTGTATGAAACCTATCCGCATACGGCTTTGAGACCCTTCCTATTATTTATAGTACGGGAGAAGCCCAAGAGAGGGTACAGAGAAATCTAGAAGACAACTTGTAATAGCGTGTTTACTCAAATATTTAGGCGACTTTGTCTTCATTGTTTCCTGACATCCGACGAAATCCCCAACATTCTCTTTTCTGCGAAACCCCAAGTCCATCATCATGGGCATTGTCGAGGTTACCCCTCGTCAATTGGCGCCGTCTGTGGGAAACTTGAACACTGGAAACACGGATTCGGCGGAACGCTCTCCATCAAACATCAACTCAACGAAAGCAGATCCATGCCTACCCACCCCTGTATTGGTACCCATCGATTTCAACAGTGGATCTGATCTAATTATCGGAAGCCTCCACTTCCAAGCAGACAACCTGCAAGAATCACACCCTTCGGCCCTGATCACATCAGAATTGTCGGTGGGAAAAACTACACCCACAGTGGTACCAACATCGTCCGTCGGATCCTCCACGGACATCACAGCACAGATCGGAGCAGGAGAAGAAGGTCACCATCCAATCCCACCATACGAAGCAAACCTGACAAACTCACAACCTGAAGAAAGCAGTGAAAACGTCGAAGGAAGAGAGCAAAGAATGTCCAAAAGGACCGAAGGAAGAGAGCAAAGAAGGAAACCAAGAGGGTCCAAGCAAGTAAGCCTAAACCCAAGTTGGAGTTTAAACCAAGGAATTGACCCTTCAATAACAACAACAACCCAATCAAGGTGTAAATCCAATCGGAAGGAATGTTGTCTGTCACAATTGTGGGTTACCCGGGCATTTTCAAAGTCAATGTCGAAAGCTAGTAATCATATTCTATGGTTGTGGTCAGAAGGGGCACGTGAAGCTCGATTGTCCCAGAAAACACCAGGCGGTTGGCCTACATCAGGTGGTGGTCAAGCAAGAGGCAGAGGTGGGCAGCCTAATAGAGGAGGAAGTTATGACAAAAACGATAATGGCAAGAAAGGTAGACCCACTCGAAAGCTGAATTGCGCAACCTTGGAGGAGGTGGATAACTCGGATCAAGCGGTGATAGGTATGCTCAATATTCTCACAAATCCTGGAAAAGTTCTATTTGATACTGGTGTAACTAATTCATTCATATCTAAACAATTCTATGATAAGTTCAGAATTAGAAGAGCACCATTAGAAAAACCTATGACTGTAGTTACTGCTGGAGGGATCGTGGTAGTTAGAAACATAAAATTAAACTAAGTTATCTCAATCTATGGTCAAACCTATTATGCGGATCTTTATGTGATCCCATTAAGGGGAATAGCAATAGTGTTGGGAATGGATTAGAGGACTAAGTATGGAGCCTAGATCAATTGTGAGGATAAAACCGTTTCAATCAAGTCTCCAAGTGGAGGAAGGATAGTCTATCAGGCATATAAACATAGTCATATCATGGTAGATCTACAATTGAACTCAATGAAGGAGGTCAAATTGGAAGATATTCCTGTAGTGAAGGAATTTCAAGATGTTTTTCTAGCAGAGTTACCAGGAATGCCACCTGATCGAGAAATACAATTCACCATTGATTTAATACCGGGTACATCACCAATAGCCCAAGCATCGTACAAGATGGGACCAAAAGAATTAAAAGAGCTTAAGGAGCAAATTGATGAGTTAGCCAGAAAAGGATTTATACAGGAAAGTGTATCCCCATGGGGAACTCCGGTAATTTTTGTGGATAAAAGAGATGGAGGATGAAGAATGTGTGGTGATTACAGATATCTCAACAATGTCACCATCAAGAACAAATACCCATTGCCAAGAATTCAAGATCTATTTGATCAAGTAAAAGGAGCTGGAGTATTTTCCAAGATTGATCTCAGATCAGGGTACCATTAGATAAAAATCAAACCTGAAGATGTTCCAAAAACAGCATTTGTTTCAAGGTATGGACATCATGAGTATCTTGTCATACCTTTTGGATTGACCAATGCACCAACAATATTCATGAATTTGATAAACAAAATCTTCATGCCTTATCTGGATAAGTTTGTCATAGTATTCATTGATGATATTTTGATATACTCTAAGGATAAAGAAGAGCATGCCGATCATTTGAGGATAGCATTGCAAATCTTGAGAGAACATAAGCTATATGCTAAATTCAGTAAGTGTGAATTCTGGTTGGACAAGGTAGAATTTCCTGGTCATGTGATCAGTAAAGATGGAATTGCGGTAAATCCATCCAAAGTTCAATTAGTGTTGGATTGGAAAGCACCAACTAATGTGAAACAAATCCGACGTTTCTTAGGCATGATAGGCTATTGTCGGAGATTCGTTGAAGGTTTTTCCAAGATAGCTAGACCAATGACCAAATTGCTAAGAAAGAATGCACCATTCATATGGGATGAGAAGTGCGAAGCTAGTTTTCAGGAATTGAAAACCAGATTAACCACCGCACCAATCTTAGCAGTTCTTGAAATAGGAAAAGATTACACACTATACTGTGACACATCTAAAGAAGGACTAGGATGTGTGCTAATGCAAGATGATTGCATATGGGTCTAGACAACTCAAACCACATGAAGTTAATTAACCAAAACATGATTTGGAGTTAGCAGCAGTAGTCTTTGCTTTAAAAGGATGGAGGCATTTTCTCTATGGAGCAAGGTGTGAACTATACACGGATCATAAAAGTCTCAAATATTTCTTCACTCAGAAGGAGCTGAATATGAGGAAGAATATATGGCTAGAGTTGATCAAGGATTATGACCTTACAATTAACTATACTCCAGGAAAGGCCAATGTAGTAGCAGATGCTTTAAGTCGGGAGAGTACGGATACTCAACCCATCAATAGAGAATTACCAAAAGAGTTGCAAATGGATTTGGGAAGGTTAGAGATACAATTCCTAAGGACAGAAGTTCATGTCGGCTTAGCTACCATGAGGGTTGTAGAAGAGCAAAGCAGTGATCTTCGTCATGAGATCTATCAACATCAACTTGATGATGCATTCATTGCTGAACAAATCAGAAGAATTTCCGAAGGACAAAAATCAGTTTTTCACCAAGGAGATTATGGATCTTTATGGTTCCAAAACCTTCTTTGTGTACCAGATGTACCAAAAATTAGAGAGGCGATACTCTGAGAAGCACATGAGACACCATATTCAATTCATCTAGGGAGTACGAAGATGTACATGGATTTGAAGTAGTTATTTTGGTGGAATAACATGAAGAGGGACATTGCAAAATATGTGTCTGAATGTCATACTTGCCAAAGGGTAAAAGCAGAACATCAAAGTCCAGCAGGACCATTACAACCATTGGAAATTCCAGAATGGAAATGGGAAAAAATTGGTATGGATTTTATCACAGGATTACCCATGACACCGAAGCGGGAGGATATGATATGGGTGATTGTGGATAGATTCACGAAAAGCGCACATTTTATTCCGGTAAATCAAAAAGATAATGCCGAGAAGTTAGTGGAAATCTATGTCAAAGAGATAGTAAGTAAGCACGGAGTACCCAAGAAAATTGTATCAGATAGAGGATTTATGTTTACTTCAGCATTTTGGAAACAATTACATGAAGCACTTGGCTCAAAGTTGGATTTTAGCACAACCTATCTATTGGGTCACATAGAGATAAACAAAACTTTTTCCCTACATGGCAATCCCAAGATCCAGCTCAGGTAGAAGGCCACGAGGATTACCACTAGATGCGTAGTTGCGGAATCGATGAAGCACGTGGCTTGATGCAGTGCAGTCCTCACGATCCGATCCGGTTCCACGCCTCACGATCCGTTCTGGTTCCACGATCGTCGAAGTGCTAAACATACAACACCTCCGTCAGTATCCACACGTACGAGGAGGAGCGCGGCGGTGGACTGCTAGGTCCGGTACGGCGGCGACAGGACGGACTGGGGCTAGGATTTCCAACACATGGAGTGACCTAACCTTGCGCTCTAAGTACCTGCGCCGCAGCTTATATAGGGAGTGAAAGTGGGATCCACTCACTTGTGGCCCATTCACTAAAAGGCCTATATTAGTCACTTCAAGTCTAACTTGCTGACTAAGTCCATGTCTCTATTTGGGTCCAACCCAAATAGATTTCCTGTTTGGGTCTAACCCAAACTTGCTCCCGCTCTTAAGTGTGTGACCCGACAGGCTCATGGTAACCCGGACACGATTCCGAGTCTCACTCATGATCGATCAGTCGGTAGCGGCTCCTAGCAGAACGTGCTGACTCCCAAGTACCAATAAGTCATGATGACATACCTTCCAATGCGACTTTCATCTAAGTCCATTTTGCCTCATGATATACATTGTTGGACTATAGGCGAATGATCGTCATCCCTTAAATAGTCCGACTCTCTTTCTCGATCCGAGATAAGTGATTCATCCGACTAACTCTTAGTCGGTTGCCTCGGTTAACACTTAACCGAGACGCGCATGGCCATGCTTTCCGAATCATATCTCCCGAGAGGGCCCAGAGATTATCTCTCCAGATGGAGGGGCAAAATCCCATCTTGGTCATTCACATCATGAAGCTTGATTCACAGTCGACCCGAACTCCGCCTTTATTACTGCCCATTGACGGCACAATGTTTGACAGAACCTAAGTCGGTGATCCTCAACTCAGACTGTGCAATAACCTCAGGTCTAAGGATTACATTGATTGAGACATGCAAATGACGACTTGTTCGTTGCATCTCAATATGGGTCAGTCCGACTCGCGAAACTCTTTAGCCAAATCCGTGTAAGTCGGAATAGCATCTCCATGTCCATGACAAGTGGAACCTAGTCATCTGCCGACTTTCACATTGGTCTAAGTTGTGTGTCCATAACAACCTCAATGACCAAGGACAATTAGTATGAACAACATGAATATATAGTTCCACAATCGAATCACGTATTCGATGATACATATCAGCAATTCATACATGGATCATAACTCTATGAATACATTGGGAAATATCATCAACCATGATTGCCTCTAGGGCATATTCCCAAAAGTCTCCCACTTGCACTAGAGTCAATCATCCGACATCACATGTCTAGGCATCTAATGCCCATTGCTCTCAGGTGTGCCTCATGCTTCAGCTATGGAAGTGGCTTTGTCAATGGATCCACAATGTTTGCATCTGTGTGTACCTTGCATAACTTGATATCACCTTGATCCACGAATTGGCGAATAAGGTGGTACCACATGAGTATATGTTTGTTCTTATGGTGTTGTCTAGGTTCCTTGGCTTGTGCAATAGCACCATTGTTGTCACAATACACGTCTAACGGATTGGAAGAGCCCTGAACCACACCAAGATCCATGAAGAAATTCATCATCCAAATGGCTTCTTTTGCCGCCTCCGAGTAGCCATATACTCAGCCTTTGTTGTAGATGCAGACACCGTCTCTTGCTTGGAACTTTTACAGCTCACAGCCCCTCCGTTTATCACAAACACATATCCGGATTGCGAACGAGAATCATCCGAGTCAGTGAGATAACTCGCATCCGTGTAACCCCTTACACTGAGTTCATCCTCACCTCCATAAACCAGGAACATATCCTTAGTCCTTCTCAAGTACTTAAGGATATTTTTAGCCGCTGCCCAGTGGATCTCTCCAGGGTCAGCCTGGTACCTGCTCACAACACTTAGAGCATAGGAAACATCTGGCCTAGTACAAATCATAGCGTACATGATGGATCCGACTGCAGAAGCATACGGAATCGCACTCATCCGACTTCGCTCATCAGTTGTCAAAGGACACTGAGTCTTGCTAAGTTTTACGCCATGGGACAATGGTAAGAACCCCTTCTTAGACGATTCCATGTTGAACTTCTTCAACACTTTGTCCAAATATGTACTTTGACTCAATCCCATGAGCCTCCTTGATCTATCTCTATATATCCGGATTCCTAGTATGTAAGTTGCCTCACCCAAGTCTTTCATCGAAAAACTCTTTTCCCATGATTCCTTGGTCTCTTGCAACATCTGGACATCATTTCCAATCAGTAATATGTCATCCACATATAAGATCATAAAGTTTACTTTGCTCCCACTAAACTTCTTGTATAAACAAGAATCATGATCACTCTTGATGAAGCCAAACGATTTGACTACCTCATCAAAGCGAATATTCCAACTCCGAGATGCTTGCTTTAACCCATAAATGGATTTCTGAATCTTGCATACCTTTTCAGCATTAGCTGGATCGACAAAACCCTCGGGTTGTATCATATACATGTCCTCGGTTAAATTTCCATTAAGGAAAGCCGTCTTGACATCCATCTGCCATATCTCATAGTCGAAATAGGCTTCTATAGCTAACATGATCTAAACTGATTTAAGCATCGCCACGGGAGAAAGTCTCATCGTAGTCAACTCCTTGAACTTGTCGGAACCCTTTCGCGACAAGCCATGCTTTATAGATAGAAACATTTCCATCCATATCAGTTTTCTTCTTAAAGACCCATTTGCACTCGACGGGTTTTGCACCGTCTAGCAGATTAACCAAGTTCCAAACTTGATTTTCATTCATGGACTTTAACTCGGATCTCATGGCTCCAATCCATGACTCAGAATCAGATCCCACCATCGCTTCCGAATAAGTTGTCGGCTCATCACTGTCCAACAACAACACATCACGAACACTTCGCAATTTGGCTGATCTTCGCAGTGTCGGTGAAGTTGTCGGCTCAGGTACCACGTCCGACTCAACCTCTAAGGATTTTGCCGACTCGCTGTTGGCCGGTATCTCTCGAATTTGTTCGAGATGCACCATACTCCCACTGACTCCCCAACTGAGAAACTCTTTTTCAAAGAAGACACCATTTCAAGCGACAAACACTTTGCCCTCTTTTCGGTTGTAGAAGTAGTAACCCAAGGTTTCCCTCGGATACCCCACGAAAATACACTTATCCGACTTGGCTGTAAGCTTGTCCGACTGAAGTCGCTTGACAAAAGCTTCACAACCCCAAATCTTAAGAAAAGACAAACTCGGCTTCTTGCCAGTCCACATCTCATGTGGTGTCTTCTCTACCGACTTTGATGGTACTCTGTTTAGTGTGAACACTGCAGTTTCTAGACAATAACTCCAAAATGATAAAGGTAGATCTGTCCGACTCATCATTGATCGTACCATGTCTAACAAGGTCCGATTCCTCCTTTCACACACACTGTTTCTCTGCGGTGTTCCTGGAGGAGTGAGCTGCGGAACTATTCCACAACTCTTCAGATGGTCATCAAACTCATGGCTCATGTACTCGCCTCCTCGCTCCGACCAAAGAAACTTTATTTTCTTGCCAAGTTGATTATGTACCTCATTCTAGAATTCCTTGAACTTTTCAAAGGCTTCCGACTTATGTTTCATCAAGTAGATATATCCATACCTACTCAAATCATCAGTGAAGGTAATGAAGTACTCATAACCACCTCTGGCTGTCGCGCTCATCGGGCCACATACATCACTATGTACTAGTCCCAATAAGTCGGACGCCCTTTCACAACTCTTTGCAAAAGGTGTCTTGGTCATCTTGCCGAGAAGGCAGGATTCACATGTCTCGAACGACTCCAAGTCGAACGAAGTTAGGAGTCCATCATGATGGAGCTTCTTCATGTGTTTCCAACTTATATGACCAAGCCGACAATGCCAAAAGTAAGTCATATTCAGATCATTTGGTTTCAACCTTTTCACATTTATGTTATAGACAGATACATCCTCAAGATTCAAAATAAATAACCCGTCCCGGATGGGTGCAAAGCCGTGAAACATATCATTCAAATATAAAGAACAACCATTATTCTTAATTCGACTCATAGCCTTGTCTCATCAAACATGAGGCAAAAATGATGTTTCTACTAAGCACTGGAACATAATAACAATTATTTAGCTCCATTTAGAATCCAGAAGGTAAATGAAGTTGCATTGTGCCGACTTCCAACGCAGCAACTCTCGCTTTGTTGCCGACTCTAATATCAACCTTGCCTCTTGTAACGCTCCTAGTTCTTACCAGTCCCTGCAATGAATTGCAGATGTGAATGACTGATCCGGTATCATATACCCAAGAACTACCTGGTGCATCAGCAAGATAAATGTCTATAACATTGCAAACAAGCGTACCTGAGCCGGAAGTCACACCTCCGCTCTTGGCTTTGTCAGCCAGATACTTGCTGCAATTACTCTTCCAGTGGCCATCCGACTTGTAGTAGAAGCAAGTGGAGCCGACTGTAGGAGATGGCTTAGTCCTTGAGGAAGCGCTTTGGACTGGGTCATCCGCCTTACCTCCCGACTTTGCCTTCTTATTTTTAGTCCAAGAACTCTTCTTGAACTTAGCCTTATTTTGCACCATCAACACTTGACTGGCACCTTTCTTGAGATCCGCCTCAGCCTGCTTGAGCATCCCATGTAATTCAGTGAGCTTCTTATCCATACCATGCATGTGGTAGTTCGATATGAACTATCCATACGCACTAGGAAGAGAGTTCAGAATTATGTCTGTAGCGAACTCTTCGCTTATGGGGTAGCCAAGTCTTTCCAGAGACTGCACGTAACCAACCATTTTGATCACATGCGGACTCAGTGGATCGCCATCCTTAAGCTTGCAGCTCAACAAAGCCTGAGAGACTTGATATCTCTCAGTCTTTGCCTGAGCCTGGAACATACTTTTGAGGCTTTCGATCATATCGTAGGCCTCAACATTCTCGAACTGCTACAACAAGTCTGGTTCCATGTGACCAAGCATAAGACAGCTAATCTCCGTGGATTCATCAAAAATCCGACGGTAGGCATTGGTGGATGCGACAATCGCATTCTCATCCGGCTCATCTGGAAGTGGGTTGTCTAAGACACAGTCCCTCTTTTCTTGTTTGAGAACAATTCTCAGATTACGATACCAATTGGTGAAGTTAGTTCCATTTAGCTTATCTTTCTCTAAGATGGTTCTCAAAGCAAAACCGGAAATCTGAGGGAGACTGCTAGGTGCCATTGATCTACAATAGAAAGAATATGCAAAACACTTAAGACATGTATCCATAAAAGAGCAAGCTTATTAAACACTTTAATATTTATGCTCCCACTAGAACCAACACCCCTCCGATGGTTACTTAGTGATTCAGGACCCTAAATAAGCAAGTCGACTAGTGAGCTTTAGCATCACCGCTAGTCGTCAAGTGATCTAGGTAGACAACTCCTTGTCAATCGTATCTCATACGGCTCCCGTTGGATGGGTGGCATCACCTACCCTGGCTCCCATCCGACTTTTCCCCGAGTCCCACAACCGTTGTGATAGACCCGTCTAGATTACCAAGTGCTTCCGCTGTAAGAGTCTGACTCAAACCCACCTAGTCAGAAAGAACTGATATCACCTCAATTTTATGAGCCCACTACCAAAAATGTCCGACTTGTCATGGTGCAGCACTGGCCGGGAAACCGACTAGAACTTCTTTGAGGGATTGCTTTCTACCAACTATCTAATAGAGGTAAAAACAGAGACATAAACATAACACAAAATAAAGCAATTATAATGTGAAATGGTATGGCTCTCTTCATGGCGATCTCCATCTCCACAAAGTATGTAATCTGACTCGTGTCAACTCTTGTCACGTGCCGTATTACACCATGTAGTCGACTTGTATATCGACTTGCATGCCTTCCGGATTCTCCAAACAACTACACTAGCTAGTAAATCAAATTACATAGAGAATCCGGCATGCATGCCGTTATACAGTAAAATGACAACACCTAGGCTCCAGTGGGCTGACAAAAACCGTGATACACAGATCACGTATGGATTACACACATCACATGCATATAATCCATACCATTCACACATGCATATAGCTTTCCTGTTTGGGTCTAACCCAAACTTGCTCCCGCTCTTAAGTGTGTGACCCGACAGGCTCATGGTAACCCGGACACGATTCTGAGTCTCACTTGTGATCGATCAGTCGGTAGCGTCTCCTAGCAGAACGTCCCGAATCCCAAGTACCAATAAGTCACGACGACATACCTTCCAATGCGACTTTCGTCTAAGTCCCTTTTGCCTCACGATATACCTTGATGGACTATAGGCGAATGATCGTCATCCCTAAAATAGTCCGACTCTCTTTCTCGATCTGAGATAAGTGATTCATCCGACTAACTCTTAGTCGGTTGCCTCGGTTAACACTTAAATGAGACGCGCATGGCCATGCTTTCCGAATCATATCTTCCGAGAGGGCCCAGAGAATATCTCTCTAGACGGAGGGGCAAAATCCCATCTTGGTCATTCACATCACGTAGCTTGATTCACAGTTGACCCGAACTCCGTCTTTATAACTGCCCATTGATGGAACAACGTTTGATAGAACCTAAGTCGGTGATCCTCAACTCAGACTGTGCAATAACCTCAGGTCTAAGGATTACATTGATTGAGACATGCAAATGACGACTTGTTCGTTGCATCTCAATATGGGTCAGTCCGACTCGCTAAACTCTTTAGCTGAATTCGTGTAAGTCAGAATAGCATCTCCATGCCCATGACAAGTGGAACCTAGTCATCTGCCGACTTTCACATTGGTCTAAGTTGTGTGTCCAGCACAACCTCAATGACCAAGGAAAATTAGTATGAACAACATGAATATATAGTTCCACAATCGAATCACATATTCAATGATACATATCAGCAGTTCATACATGGATCATAACTCTATGAATACATTGGGAAATATCATCAACCATGATTGCCTCTAGGGCATATTCCCAACACTATCATCTAGAAACTGGAGGCCAAACAGAAAGAACCAATCAAATCTTGGAGGACATGCTTAGAGCTTGTGCCTTAGATTTTGGAGGTTCGTGGGAAGATCATCTACCATTGGCAGAATTTTCCTACAACAATAGCTATCAAAGTAGTCTGAAAGCAGCACCATACTAAGTACTTTATGGTAGAAGATGTAGATCACCAATATGTTGCTATGAGCCTGGTAGTAGCAAGGAATTTGCACCAGACTATATCAAGGAGAAGTAAGATATCATCGATATTATTAGAGATCGATTGGAGATAGCTCAAAGTTGACAGAAGAGTTCTGCTTATCAAAATCGAAGATCGTGGCATCTAGAAGTGGGGGATATGGTATATCTCAAAGTAAGTCTAATGAAGGGAGTTAAGAGATTCGGAGTCAAAGGAAAACTGAGTCCAAGATATATCGGACCATTCAAGATACTGAGTCAGAATAGAACAATAACTTATACTCTTGAGTTACCAAAAATATTGGCTCAAGTTCATAATGCTTTCCATGTGTCACAACTACGGAAATGTCTTAAAGTTCCCGATGATGCAATTACACATCAAGAAATTGAGTTACAAGCAGATTTGACTTCTGTTGAGAAACCTGATGGCTCAATGCACGGCGCTAGAAAAGTGTTGGTGCGTGGTCGATGTAGAGCTCGTTGGGAACCCCAAGAGGAAGGTATGATGAGCACAGCAGCAAGTTTTCCTCAGTTATGAAACCAAGGTTTAATCGAACCAGTAGGAGCAAGGAAACACCCCCAAAGGTGTTGCTAGCTGAGCCTTGGCAGGGCGCACTACCGGTGCTAGTAGCAACATGGAGACCTGCACAACACAACCACAAGACTTTGTCCCCAACTTGCGATGAGGTTGTCAATCTCACCGTGTTTTGCGGAAAGCAAAGGATTAAACGTATCGAATGGAAAGAAGTAAAAGTTTGCAGAAAGTAAACAGTTTATAGATTGTATGTAAAGAAAAGGACCGGGATCCATAGTTCACTAGACGTGGCTCTCCTTAAGATAGATAACATTCTGGGTGAACAAATTATAGGGGGGCAATTGACAAACATCGATAAAACAATACATGCATATACTAATCATCTTGACTCCTTTGGAACTTCATTGGGCATTACAACATTATACATAGACCGCCATCCAACTGCATCTATGACTAATAATCCACCTTCAGGTTATCATCCGAACCCCCTCCAGTATTAAGTTACAAGCAACAGATTATTGCTTTACGAACTGCGTGTAAAGTAAACAATACGCGTGTTCTATGAACAAAGGATTGTTGTTTTCTCCCTAGTAGCAACAGCACATCTAGTACCTTAGAGATTTCTATCACTTCCCCAGATTACTAGAGGCATGAACCCACTATCGAGCATAAATACTAACTCTTGGAGTTGCTAGCATCTACTTGGCCAAGATAGCTACTAACAACGGAAAGCATGCAAGATCACAAATAACAAAGACATGATAGAATCAATAATCAATTTGAAATTGCACCTCAATATCCATCGGATCCCCGCAAACACAACATGTAAAATTACAAACAGATGATCTTGATCATGAACGGAGCTCACAAGATCTAAACATGAAAACACAAAGGAGGAGAACTAGCCATCTAGCTACTACATGGATCCATAGTCCAAGGATGAACTACTCACGCATCACACCGGAGGCTTGCATGGTGATGAAGAAGGCCTCCAGGGTGAATTCCCCTCTCCGGCAGGGTGCCAGGAAGAGCTTCAGATCCCTCCCGATCTAGGGATGGAGATGACGGCGGCTACAGACTCTTTCGTGGATTTTTTGATCGGGCACTTGGGGTTTTCGTCTCGGAGGCATCTTATAGGCGGAAGGAGAGGATGAGGGGGTGCCAGGGGCCACCACACCACCTCCTCGCGCGGGCCAAGCCTGGCCGCGCGGCCAGGTGGTGTGACCGGCCTCTGGCCCCTCTCCGTCTCGTGTTCTGGCATCTGATGACTTCCGGAAAAATAGGCACTTTGGCTTTTGTCCCGTCCAATTCCAAGAATATTCATTTTCTGACTTTCCTGGAACCAAAAACAGCAGAAAACAGGAAGCTGGCATTGTGGCTCTTGTTAATAGGTTAGTCCAAGAAATCATATGAAAAGTACTCCAAAGTGTGGACAACACACAAGAAAGTGGATAAAACCAAGCATGGAACATCAAAAATTATAGATACATTTGCAATGTATCAACACCCCCAAGCTTAACTCCTGCTCGTCCTCTTTTCATAATCTCTTTTTTTCTCTTTTCTCTTTTTTTTCTTAATATAGGACTCTTTTTTTATAAGAAGAATGCTTCATAGACAACTCATTATGGTTACGCTGCAGGTTTCCACCATGTCAGCATGGATTAGACCAACGGCCCAGGCGTTTCTCTAACACATATACATAAGTCCATGGACTTACAAGCTCCCCTTTCATTTCACACGGACGTCATCCATATACAAAAGAGCATGATATCAACTAGGTACAAGTACCAAGTGCAATGTTGAAAGCGTTCCCCATGAAAACATGGTTCTGCTAATTCCCAACAAATAAGTGCAAGCATATACAACATAGACGACACATTGGTTAAAGTTATTAGATGCAAAAAAGTAAAGTGTGCCATCAAGTTCGTGAGAGCTTTAATCACTAGTTTTCTCATAACAAGTTTAATTTGGAAGGTAAACAAAAGCATAAATATACTTGGAATAACATAAGCTAGTAGGTAGGTATGGTGGACTCTTTGGAATAACTTGGTTTAGGGAGTTGGATGCATGAGTGGAACTCATACTTTGTTGTGCATGCTAGCAAAAGACTGAGAGCGACAAACTAAGAGAGCAATAATGACCATAATCATGCAGAGCGACAAAACATAATTGATCAAAGCATAAAGTGATACTACAAGTTGAAAACTAAAGGATCATAAAGGCTATGGTGACTTGAGATAGTCATAAAATGGTGTGAGCATGCGCCAAGTCAATCCAAATAAAGCATCAAAGGAGAATACCACTATACTATGCTTTAATATGCTAAAACAACGCATGATTCATCCAAGGCACATTAAGCAATCTCAATTGTTTATAACAAGTCATGCTACAGCAAATAATACTAAGCATAAAGCCAAAACAATATCAAGCATGGCATGACAAAGCATAGGCCATAGTCAAAAACAAGCTCTTTTTACCACATAAGTGTGAACTTTCCTACTCTTTTCCAAACCAAACCAAACTATTTGCAAACCAATGTATGAAAGAGGGGGTCCAACCAAATTATTCAGAAAACTAAGCAAATCAAGCAAAAGAAAAACCAAAACGAAAACGAAAAAGAAGACGCTCCAAGAACAACACAATTGTGCATGAAACTATAAAAATGAAGCGTTTGGAAGAAACCTGGGATTTTTATTAATGAAGAAGGGGATGCCTTGGGCATCTCCAAGATTTGACGATTGTACTTCTTGGATATTTCTTGGGGTGACATGCGTGGCATCCCCAAGCTTGAGCTTTAGTCCATCCTTCATCTCATTACTCATTCCTTCCATACACCTGAAATTTTTCCTTCATACAAAACTTCACACAATCTTTATTAGCAACATTAGTGTACTCAAGATAAATAAGTCTTAAGGTTCAGTTATAACACCAAATAAACTTCCATTAGAACACTAGCTACTGTAGAACTTCCCTCAAAAATCTCAATTCCCCAAAAGAACTCAAAAAGGAACCAACAAGAAGCAAATGCAGAAAATGGCAGAAATTTGTCAAAACAGAGTAGGAGGTAAAGACGAATTTTTTCGAAGACCTTCTGTTGCTCAAATCAAAACGTGCTGAACTAACGAAAGTTAGATAACAACCTGGGACAGAAGCACAAAAATTCACGCCTCAAAAAGACCTTCAGAGATTTTACACGAATTTTTTCGGTGAAGCACGTAGATCTGTTTCGGGACAGCAACTTCCCAATCATTACTTCTCTCTCATTAGAGGTTACTCTTGGCACAAAAAGCAAATAAAAAGGATAAGGAGAGGTTATTACAGAAGTAATAACTTCCAAGACTCATCTAAAACTTTTGGGTTATCTCCCAATAAGTACTTTTCTTTAACGCCTTTAAGTTAGGCATACGAAGCAAGAAAAAATCAAGTGTTCTCAAATGAAGAAGCATTAAAATCAATACCGGAAATATTTTCAACAAGGCAAGGTATATCATCCAAATAAGTTCTAGAGGATCCTCTCTCAATGCTCTTAGGTTCACTATTCTCATCAAAAGGGTTTGCAGGAACAATCCAATCAAGATTCTTTTCTATGGCATCATGTATTGCTACTAGTTTAAAGGGTGTTGGTATCTTAGGTTCCTCCCCATTAGGTTTGGTTTTGTTCATCTTTTCTCGTGTACCAACAACATCTACACATGAGCCTAGCATATTGAAACGCTCAAAGACTTTCCTAGCTTCCTTGGCAACATCATAGAACTCCTTAAACAAAGTTTCTAGAATAAAATCCCTTTTTCAGGGTCCTTAATTTCTTTAAGCTTAAGAAACATTACTTGCATTAAGGGGTTGAGGTTAACAAACCTAGCTTCTAACATGTGAATTAAAGAAGCTGCAGCAATCTCATAGTTTGGAGGAAGTTCTGCAAGGGATCTATCCTCGGTATCTTCATGTTTGCTAACATGATTAATAATTCTTCAATATTATCTTTCCCAATTATAGAACCACTACCAATTGAAAGGTCTTTCAGAGTGAATTTGGGGATCAACATGGTGAGCTAAGGAGGAGGTGACAACTGAAGGAGACTTAATTTTTTTGTGTTTTCAAGAAAGCAAACTAGTAAAACTAATTTTGTGTGTGTTTTTGATAAAGAAACAAGCAAACAAAGCAAAAAGAAACTAAGAAAAACAAAAATAACAAAGTAAAGAGATTGGTTATGAGGGACTCCCCTTGTGAAGATGTCCTTGACTCCCTGGCAACGGCGCTAGAAAAATGCTTGATGGCTCAACGCTCGGCGCCAGAAAAGTGTCGGTGGGTGGTTGATGTAGAGCTCGTTGGGAACCCCAAGAGGAAGGTATGATGAGCACAGCAGCAAGTTTCCCTCAGTTATGAAACCAAGGTTTAATCGAACCAGTAGGAGCAAGGAAACACCCCAAAGGTGTTGCTAGCTGAGCCTTGGCAGGGCGCACTACCGGTGCTAGTAGCAACGTGGAGACCTGCACAACACAACCACAGAACTTTGTCCCCAACTTGTGATGAGGTTGTCAATCTCACCGTGTTTTGCGGAAAACAAAGGATTAAACGTATCGAATGGAAAGAAGTAAAAGTTTGTAGAAAGTAAACACAATGAAGTAAACAGTTTATAGATTGTATGTAAAGAAAAGGACCGAGATCCATAGTTCACTAGACGTGGCTCTCCTTAAGATAGATAACATTCTGGGTGAACAAATTACAGCTGGGCAATTGACAAACATCGAGAAAGCAATACATGCATATACTAATCATCTTGACTCCTTTGGAACTTGATTGGGCATTACAACATTATACATAGACCGCCATCCAACTGCATCTATGACTAATAATCCACCTTCAGGTTATCATCCGAACCCCCTCCAGTATTAAGTTGTAAGCAACAGATTATTGCTTTACGAACTGCGTGTAAAGTAAACAATACGGTTGTTCTATGAACAAAGGATTGTTATTTTCTCCCTAGTAGCAATAGCACATCTAGTACCTTAGAGATTTCTATCACTTCCCCAGATTACTAGAGGCATGAACCCACTATCGAGCATAAATACTAACTCTTGGAGTTGCTAGCATCTACTTGGCCAAGATAGCTACTAACAACGGAAAGCATCCAAGATCACAAATAACAAAGACATGATAGAATCAATAATCAATCTGAAATAGCATCTCAATATCTATCGGATCCCCACAACCACAACATGCAGAATTACAAATATATGATCTTGATTATGAACGGAGCTCACAAGATCTAGACATGAAAGCACAAAGGAGGAGAACCAGCCATCTAGCTACTACATGGATACGTAGTCCAAGGATGAACTACTCACGCATCACACCGGCGGCTTGCATGATGATGAAGAAGGCCTCCAGGGTGAATTCCCCTCTCTGGCAGGGTACCGGGAAGAGCTTGAGATCCCTCCCGATCTAGGGATGGAGATGTCGGCGGCTACAGACTCTTTCGTGGATTTTTGATCGGGCCCTTAGGGTTTTCGTCCCGAGGGCATCTTATAGGCGGAAGGAGAGGCCGAGGGGGTGCCAGGGGCCACCACACCACCCCCTGGCACGGGCCAAGCCTGACCGCGCAGCCAGGTGGTGTGGCCGGCCTTTGGCCCCTCTCCGTCTCGTATTCTGGCATCTGATGACTTCCGGAAAAATAGGCACTTTGGCTTTTGTCCCATCCAATTCCAAGAATATTCATTTTCTGACTTTCCTGGAACCAAAAACAGCAGAAAACAGGCAGCTGGCACTATGGCTCTTGTTATTAGGTTAGTCCAAGAAATCACATGAAAAGTACTCCAAAGTGTGGACAAAACACAAGAAAGTCGATAAAACCAAGCATGGAACATCAAAAATTATAGATACATTTGCAATGTATCAAAACCCTGTAAAATTCTGGAAGAGAACTGAAAAAGGTTGAGAAACAGGGCAGTCAAATACTGCAAGGTACAATGGGAAGATCACCCGGAGTGGGAAGCCACATGGGAGAAAGAGGATGACTTAAAAGAAGCATATCCAGAACTATTCAGGTACACATCAGCAAACTTCGGGACGAAGTTTAAATTAAGGGGGGAAGTCTGTAATACCCCAACATTTAGGAACCAACAAAGGGTAGAAATAGGAATTTGCACATATGCATGCATTCATCTGTAAAATACGGGTAAATTTTTCGCCAAATAAAAACCTAAAGAGATTAGAGTTTCTTTCACTATCCAGAGGTAGGAATAACTCTCTGAAGTGATTGCTATAAATTTTGACATGACCTTTAGGCATTATTGTGTTTTGGGGGGGGGAAATATTTTTGAATTCAAATTTGAAATTTAAATCATTTGAAAATATTTGAAAATCAGAAGTTAGAAACATAAAGTGATTTTCTAGAATGATGTATTAACATTTTTTGTTTGTATTATAGATATATTATTTAAGACTAGGAAACTCAAATAAGAAATGAATTCTTATTTCTTTTCTTCATTCCATAATAAGATTACAAATGGAGATAATTACACCAAAACAGAATATTACAAGGAATGGAGTCCAATAAAAGGAATCGTTATTAAATCAAAGGAATACTATTACAAGATTCTTTACAAAGAGAATAGAAGAAGATTACAATGAGAATCTATACTATATATCTACTCCTATACTAAGTCTTGACAATCCAAACTTGTTCCTGCAAAATAAGATAAACCACTCAAATAGAAATAAAGGGTTAGTTAGTTATGTTTACTCTGAGGGGTGAACAGTGAAGTGCACTGTTCATATTACATCATTGAGTAATTAAAAGAGGCAAGTTTCACCAATATGCAGTATCTGTTCTTTTTAAGCAAATAGCTTCAATGCCACATTATAAGCCAAGTAGAGAGGAGTAAGTTTCACTAGAAAAGTAACTAGTAAAAGGATAGGAAATACAAGTCAGATCACTTAATCTGATCCATAAATAGCCAGGCAGCAAGGCAGCTTAGTCATCTAACTGCATGATGTGTGTTATCGACATAGCAACAGCAGACCAAGCAGTCAAAAAGAAACGCTCAGCCGTGGCACAACCACTAGTGATCACATTCTATCTCCATCTTCTCAAGCACACGGAAAGAACAAAGTGAGCCTATACACTTCCCAAACAAACCTACCAAATAGCTTACCCAAATCAACTACCAAATCACCACAGAATGGTGACATAAGAAGGGGGTGGTGCAGGAGGATAGCAAGGACAAGCACAAGGTCATAGGAGCAAGGATGAACAGAACCAGAACCTGGGTGTGCAGGGCAGGCTCCAGGAGGTGATCAAGTCACCAAGATCAAGCCAGCAAAACCAAGCAACATCACAACATCACCAGCAAGCAACTTGTGTGGTGAGTTTATACAAAACCATCACATGTTAAATTCCAGATAAGCATGTGTTGTTTCATATAAGATCTTCTCAGATAAGCGCCCAAGTGGGGTGTATCCATCACAGAAGAGATAAAATAAAGCCAAACAATCAATCTTTGCAAACCACTCCAAGATCTCAGCATGTACATCACTGATCTTGGATAATAACACATTTTTTACAGCTAATAAGACAGCAACTTAGATGAATATTTCTAGGCACATCCAATGGATGGTAGCACCTCAGAAACCATTTCATCTTAAGGATTTATGTCAAACAGCATGAGCTGACAAGTCATTTTCTTAAAGATCCATACGAGTCATTACTTTACATTTAATATCAAGGCACATCTGTGAGGATCAGCAGGTAAAAACTTTAGTTCTTACCTAGTTATGCCTCAGACCAACATCATAGGCTAAAGAAAGTTCATATGCATCATAAGTTAATGTATCCAACAGAAGTTTCAATCCATTTTAGCCAAGCCACACTTGGACACAGGTAGAATTTAGCCTAGTACTAGAATGAACATTTGTGTACCATTCCTAGGAAGGTGTCACATGTATTAATGCTAAACCAAGCAAATCATACACAGAAATTTGCAAGTAAACATGTAGAACATCACTTAATCATTTTCTTGGAACAATCACCAGGAATCATATTACATTTACACAAACTATCCTAATCAGTGAATCATATGGAGTATCAAATCAACTCCAATCTAAACGTATCAACACGGGCCAGTGTATCACAATTCAATGAACCATTACTGGTTGTGCTACTGACAGTACTAAGAGCATTAAAAAGTAAGTAGAAACCTCACCACTAGAATCAATAGCCAACAGTTAGCACAGTATCATCACCATAGGTAATTCTACATCATCCATTAACCTCAATAATCAACACAGAGGGATAGAACCCTAGCAGCACAGATGAACCCTAATTAGGGATTTCTCACCGTAAGCACCCACAGAGTTGCAAGGGAGGACTAGAGGGGGAGAGAGAGGTAGACTTACCCGTAGCCTCGCTATATTTTAGAAGAGGAAGCAGAAGGGCCGACGAGCGCACATGGCGGCACGGGGAGCACCCGAGGGCGCTGCAACCCGCGCCGAGCCATGAGGCGGCGGTCACAGCCACACGAGCAGCAGCGGCGGCACCATAGGGCCACCAGAGTCCTGACACAACATCACGGGGGTGGCAGAACACCACATCATCGGCAATCACCGAACCCTAGGGTTCGGAGTGGAGGCGACCTGGCCAGAAGGAGCGCCCAACTATGAATCGAACCGGACCAATCGATGGAGCGGCGTCGACTACCCCATTATGCACCAGGGCGGCAGCCGGAGTGGCCTAGGGAGGCCGAAATCTTGCGACGACGACGTCGGCAGCGCCGCATCTCTACGGGAGCGCGCGAGAGAAAGAGTGAACGCGTGAGATAGAGGAGCGAGTGGTACTGGGCCACTTGTTTAGAGAGGCTTTGACCAGCCCAAGTGGGCCGAGTCAGGGCTGGGCCAGTCCAATGGGCTTGGTCCAGATTTAAAAGAAAAAAATCTGAATAATTATCAAAAAGACCAAAATACCCCTAGGACTTAAAAGGTTCTAAGAAACAAAATAAAAATAATCCTAAAAATATAAAAAAATACTAATAAACTCACAACAATATCCACTATTCAAAAATAATAATAGAGAGAATTTTAGGTAAGTAAATTTAAAACTGTTATTATGAATAAATATATTCCTTTTGGAATTTTATGAAAATATACAAAATACTTAAAATTGAATAAAATTCATTTTTAAGATCCTAAAAGGAAGTACTATTATAAAAAAAATACTAGTCTGTATTTTTGAAAAGTAAATCAAGTGTGATAAAAATAAAGTCTTATTTCCTTAAAGGAATTTTAGTTAAACATTTGAAGAGTTAAAAATCAAATAAATTCACTTTTAAAACTCTTAGAATAATACTAGTTATTATAATAATGCTAAATATAAAATTATATGAATTTAATGATTCTTGAGTAACACTTTTCTTTTATTAATTAACATAAACATAAAACCTTTATAAGGTGGGTAAAACACGCAAAGAAGAAAGATAATAAATCATTGCATGTCATTACTATGCATTGCATATTGCTTCTTTAAATATTGTCCTTACAGGCAATAATGGTTTTCTATAGAAACCGGAGCTCAAGGTCAAGTGGAAGTATCCGACTTCACTACCTTGCAGTCACAAGGCAAGTTCATCACTTGCTCATGTCTTTTGAAGAGTCTTTATGAAAGTATTTAAAAATTGTGTGTTATCACCTATGTTCAAATGGAGACAGAAAATAAGTATTTTCCCAAACAAATGAAATGCTATTATCATCCTAAGTGATGATAAATACTAAGAATTGCGGGGGAATCTAATATTCCAATTGCAAAACAACTTGGACTTAATAACCTATGACATCAGTGATTCTAACGCCATATATTACGCGTTAACCATGAGATCTGGAATGGGACAGAGAAGTCAGTTGGATCTTCTTCCTTTCGCATGGACGGATGATCTTATCGTGAGGCTGTAGCTTTCTTGCAGGGACTCAGCAGATGGGTGGGACTCCTAGTTCCCCATGATATTGATGTCTAGACTTTCCGTGAGGGGCTGTCGGAGGTATATCTTCCTATATGGGGGTTGCCAGGGCATGATCTGCTCACTGGAGTCTCCAAGGGGTTGCCAGGGTTATATCTGCCTATATAGGGGTTAACAGAGGTATATCTGCTTGGGGAGGTCGTGTCTTCATGCGGGGTCACGAAGAGGGGCAGTGATTGGCTTGGATCATCTACCGGGCCCCACATCACGGAATTGTGGACGGGAAAGTATGCCCGATTGTGCAACAAGGATTTGGTCTCTTATGGGTAAAGCAACGCATCAGAGTATAAGAATTGTGACATGTTACTCCTACGAACGCGGCAGGAAAGGAACTCCATGAAGTTCTAGTCAACCTGTGAAAGCTGATGGGCATAGTTTTTAATAATAAAGTCAATCTTTGAAGAAATGTTTACTAAAACTGCATAGTACCAATGACTTATAGTCTGAGGTGGTAGTTAGAGCATCAAACTTCCCACCTTGCATATAGTGAACTTGCTGGGTAACGCTGTTACTCACCCTTTCATTTGAATCCCTTGCTAGACTTTGAGGACCAGAAGGATGACCAGGTGTATGCTACAGAAGTCCAAAACGACATCTATTATGAAGAGCCGGACCTATCCGAAGGAATTGAAGGGGTGGACTACGGGATACACTATGGAGCTGAAGACAACGAGTCAGGGTAGTTGTCAGGTCGTAATGTAGTTACCTAGGTTGAGCTGAGCAGCACGAACCCTATAGAATAAACTGTTGAGCTCGCGTCTTTATAACCGTTGTGTCTTTCGTTCTTCCGCTGAACTTATGAAATAAGTTATTTGGTTTGTAAGTTTGAATCACTTGAAGTCTTGAACTTCTGGTATAGTAATAATAATGAAGTGTGTATGCTTGTAATATGGACCCGCAATGTTTCTGTTGTACCACTCTGATGGATGTGATATTTACGGAACGGTGTTCTATGGATGTCATGTCAACGACTATAGTGTACTACACATGTAGTGGTATGCTGGGTCACCGCGTGCAAAGAGAAAGTGTTGGTATAAAACTAGACTACACTAAGTCCTTATTTCACTTTGGAATCAGTTTTGCACAGTTTCACTAAAACAAGCATAACTTTCTCATCTTAAGTCCGTTTTCAATGTATGATCACACATTTTTTTTAGAAAAAACATGCGCATCTAAAACTTGTTGCCAAAAATCAAGTTAGGACATCTGCCCTATCTTTCCCTAGTGGGAGCTGTGCCCCTGAAAAACTCTATCGTTAGAATTCAAACAATGTACATCTCTGTTCATCTGAGGCCTTGGTCTTCAGAGGCCTTGGTCTTCAGATCGTCGATGCCCATGATACACCAGAGGCATGAAGTGGTAAGTAGTCATCTGGGCGTTGGATCGAAGTATGACGGCTGCCACTGATGCGTGCTGACCAAAAGAATTGAACATGGACTAGTAGAAACAAAGAAGTTCAGAGATCGACTAGGGCTGGTAGCTGATTTTGTCAACTTTGAAATATTATAACTAAGGATGGTGATGGAGCGGGTTTGGACGGATATACAAAAACCAAATCCAAATCCAGTTCCATAAACCTCACTCTAGTCCGCCCACGAAGATATCCAGGCATGGATGTCGCCCAGATCCATACCCGTCGGATATCCATGTATCCATGGATACCCATTGATTTATACGCCATATACATAATCATACCAACATTCAGCATACCTACGACATTATAGCAAATTTCGACAGAATTTCAGCAAATATTACATGGATAATACATAGGAATATCAAAGCAACAATATTTTAACCTCATAGTACTTAAAATATGTCAAATCACACGATAAAACCACAAAGTACATAGATGTCTCATAATAGTCCCACTAACATGTGGGTCCCATGTGTCAGCCGAGTATTCATTGGATATCGATGGAGCGAAACCACTACCCTTACCCGCCCCATAAATTAGTGGATATCCACCCCATGAAATCCGTGGGATCCATTCCTGTATCCATCCGGTTGGATATCCGTGATTAAAATTGCCATCTTTGATTACAACTCTTGATTTCAAGCTGTGTGTTCATGTTGTTTCTAGAATTCCTTTTCTACTCATGCTGTTTCAGCACAAAGATCGCGTCAAATTTTGTTAGCGTTACAATCCTGGTAGCCGTCCATCGTCCAACGGACGGGCGATACCTTCTCTTAAGGCAAATAAGTTGTACCAAATCGGAGTCCCGACGGATTTCGCGATCCCTCTCCCATGGCAGAACCGCCGCCGCCGCCGCCATCGCAGTCGCCGCCACCGCCTACGCAGCCTCCGACACCCACGGCGTCCGTGCGCGATGACATGATGGCGTGCGTGGCTGCGCTGGAGGCGGCGCTGCTGCCGTGCCTTCCCGCGCGCGAGCTGCAGGCCGTCGACCGCTCCCTCCAGTCCTCCCATCAGAGTACGAACTTTCTCTCACCGTCGTCTCTTCTCCTCTTGCTAACAGATGCGGCCGTGTTTCGGGCCACCAGATTCGTGTCTTGGTTGGTCGCGGGCCCCTCGCGCGCTAGGTGTTTGTTGTTTCGCGTACAAGATAGTTAGTTGTTGTTCCGCGTGTCTATGAGCGATTGTTTTGTAATTGGCCTTTCTGATTCCCGGTAGATTAGTTTTCTGGTGCTTCGATTATTACAACTTATATACCTGTAGTTCGATTTGCTGTGTTACTAGTGCCAAACTGGAGATGATGACTGTGTTTTTTGCTGTCGGACAGTTGATGTAGAGAGGCACGCGAGGGATTTCATGGAGGCCGCTAAGAAGCTCCAGTCTTACTTCATCGGCCTGCAGCGGGAGGACCAGCCAACAAACGAAGAAACGCTCTGGAAGGTGTGTTTCTAACTTCAGCAAGATCCTTCACTTGGGGATCACTTGATTGCTTTAAGGCTGCAGGTTGAGCTAACATGTACACGTTCTGTGTGTTATGGGATTGCTTTTGTCCTTGTTGTCTGGGAATAAACCTATGGCATACTCTTGCATTGCTGCTACTAGGACGAGGGTGGATGAGGTGGGGTACACCATAGATAGGTAAGGTGACGACACTTGAAGAGCGATGTGTAGGGTCCCTAGGGAGAGTGGTAGAAGGAATGCAAACAGTTTTTGTTTGGTTTACTTGGCTGTATTCTTGATATGAGTTGATCAGCGCAGAATCCACCCCTTACGGTTGTTGGTAGTCCTTTGGAATAACTAATTTTAGTGATAAAATTTTACTATGACCAGCTAATATTTATGGCCTATTTGGGTAACGCAGTAGCCTCCTGCACAACATGGAAGTTCTGGAAATATGACGTGAGGGGCGTCCAGCAAGAGAGTGTTTAAAAGCAAGCAAGCAATTGATTTTTTGGAGGGAGTTCAATGTTTTGCTGGTAGTTCCTCGATGAGTTTATCAGCTACAAATTGACCCGGGAGTGACTATAGTTAACATTGATAGCTGTCCAATCAAGATCTTCTCATCCCAATTGCAATTGCATGATTCTTGATCTTCAGATCAGATGGTTCTTAGAGTTGAGCTAGAGATAGTTATTTCTGAGTTGCCTGAGAAATTGCAAAACCATTTATATTATCTTCTAACAGCATGTTGTTTTTTGTAGAAAAAAATGAAAAATACATTTGGTAATGGGTTTCTGTAAACTTAGATAGACAAACTTAGTGTGCGTGCAAGCACTATAATTGTGTATATTATAAATCTCCCCATGGTAAAAGTATATATAGAGAGTACACAAGGATATATATATAGAGAGAGAGCTACACTCACGCACACGCTAACTATCAGATCCTAGCTAGTAGGAGACACGACGATCATGCGCTGCATGTGTGCTTGGATAGCTACTGAAGACGATCTTGTCCTGGAGACATGGTCAGCACACGTGACACTCTAACACACCCTGCAGTGTCACGAAGGTAGTTGAGGGCAACCCTTTAGTAAAAATATCTGCATATTGAGATGCTGTAGGTATGTGCAAAACACGGACCTCCCCAATCTATACTTTGTCATGTACAAAGTGGATATCAATCTCGATGTGCTTCGTGTGCCGATGCTGCACAGGGTTAACATACAAGTAGACATATCACAATACACTACCGTGGACTTGCCAATGGGACGATGCAACTCTTGCATAAGATTGCGTATCCAACAGCTTTCAGCAACTACACAATATTTTGCTTCAGCACTCGACCTAGACAGTGTTAGTTGGCGTTTGGAAGACCAGGAAATAAGGTTATCACCGAGAAAGACACAAAACCCGGAGGTGGAGCGGTGGGTATCAGGGCAACCGGTCCAATCAGCATTGGAATAGGCAACTAAAGAAGTAGTGTAGGAAGGAGTGATATGCGTAACAAGCTCTAACGTTCCTTTAACGTAACGAGTAATGCGTTTGACCAAGTTCAGTTGAGATGATCGAGGGGCGTGCATGAACAAGCAGGCCTGCATAAGAGATTGGGATGTGTTAGAGTGAGATATTGCAATTTCAAGAAGAGCACCATCATTAACAGATAGTCTAATAGTCTAACGTTCTTGCCCAATTGGTAGGCACGAGCCTAGCGTTTTATTACAATGGGGAATTCGTTGAAGCGTCGGGGTGACCGAGTCGTTGGTGCCACAAAGCCGGAGAGGAAGCAACGAGAGCGACGTGCTCTGTAGACAAAGACGAACACACCGACGAGTTGAGCGGGTACATGTCTCCTTCACTGTTGCATCGAAGGAGAGCCCGCGTACGAAGATCTTCACGGAGACACCAAACGGATCAAATTCCATAGAGTTGGCTGTCAGTTGTAGACAGAGAGGAGATTAGACACCAAACGGATCAAATTCCATAGAGTTGGCTGTCAGTTGTAGACAGAGAGGAGATTAAACCTCCTCTCTGTCTACAACTGACAGCCAACTCTATGGAATTTGATCCGTTTGGTGTCTCCGTGAAGATCTTCGTATGAGGGCTCTTCTTCTCAGATGCAACAGTGAAGGAGGCATGTACCTGCTCTACTCGCCGGTGTCTCCGTCTTTGTCTACGGAGCACGTTGCTCTCGCTGCTTCCTCTCTGGCTTTGCAGCATTGATGGCTCCGTCACCCCGACGCTTCGACAAAATTTAATAAAATTCTTCATTGTAACAAAACGCTAGGCTCATGTCTGCCAGTTGGGCAAGAAAGTTAGACTCCCCTTTGTTTCCTCCCAAAGGTTTCCTTCAGCTGCATTTTCTTTGATTCATTGTGATTTGTGGACCGCCCCTTTCCTAGCTTGTCTGGATTCAAATATTAGCTTATTCTAGTTGATGATTACACTCATCTTATGTCAACCTATCCGATTTGCCTTAAATCTTATATGCATTCTATATTCGGACAATTTCACGTGTTTGTTCGTATCCTCTTTCACACTAATATTGGCGCTGTCCAATGTGACAATGGGAAAGAGTTTGACAACTCTGCCAATCGATCATTCTTTACTCCCTTTGGCACAACGATGAGGTTCTCTTGTCCCTATACTTCTGCTCATAAAGCCAAAACCGAGCGCGCGATCCACATGACTAACAATGTTTTCCGTACCATTCTTCGACAAACCTGTGTGCCTCCAGATTATTGGGCCGAGGCCCTTTACACAGCTACGCACTTGATCAATATTCGACCTACCAAGCCCCTAGACCTCAGGACTCCTCACGAGGCCCTCTTTTCTAGATCTCTCACCTACGATCATCTCCGCATATATGGTTGTCTCTGTTATCCCAATGTCTCGGCCACCGCTGCTCACAAACTCTTGCCCTGCTCTATTCCTTGTGCCCTCATCGGGTATGCGCCTGAACACAAGGCGTATCCTGCCTTGATCGCTCCACGGGTTGTGTCCACACCAGTCGTCACATAACGTTTGTCGTGGATCACATTCCCTTTGCCGAAAACCTCACGCCTAATCCGGATGACTACCAATTCTCTCACGACATGACTTCTACCTACCCTGATCCCCTCCAGGATCTCTACTTTACCCACAGCCTCTCCTTGCCGTGGTAGCGGTTTTGCCCATGGCAGGCTGCCATGAGCCCACGACAAGCGTTTTTCCTGCCGCGACAGCCGATTCTGCCCCAACAGCTTTGCCTCGTCCTGCACCGTCTCCTCTCCTCCGCCTACACCTAGTAAACCCATTCCTCACCCAACTTGTCCTGCACATGTTCCTACGCAAACGATGCGTACCCGTGCCTAGGATGGAATTTTTTTGGCCAGGTCGTCTCTGTAACCTCGCTGCATTCTCTCCTGTTTCACCCATTCTGTCTAACTACCGAGCTGCTCTTGCTAATCCAAACTGTGCGCTTGCGATGCGCTCTGAGTTCTCTGTCCTCCTCGAAAACTCTAGGTGGCAGCTTGTATCTAAACCACGTGATGCTAATGTTGTTTCGGGCAAGTGGGTATACCGTCACAAATATCATGCTGATGGCACATTTGCACGCTACAAAGCCTGTTGGGTTGTGCGGGGGTTCTCTCAAGAACATGACATTGACTATGACGAAACGTTCTCCCTGTAGTTAAATTCAGTACCATTCACATCATTCTATCTATGACCGTGTCTTTCAATTGGCCCATTCACCAGTTAGATGTCAAAGACGCTTTCCTAAACGGTAATCTCTCCGAAACAGTTTATTGCGAACAACCTTGTGGTTTTCAGGGATCCTGCTTCTCCCGAACATGTTTGTCTTCTTCGCAAATCTCTCTATAGACTAAAACAAGGCCACACGCTTGGTTCACACGTTTTGCCACGTTTATCTCTTTGGTTGGATTTGCTCCATTTAAACCGACACTTCCCTTTTTATTTTTCACTCCTCCACCGATGTAGCCTACCTTTTACTCTATGTAGATGACATTGTTCTCACCGCCTCCGGTGATTTTCTTCGCAAAGCCATCCCCATTCCTGGTCAGAATTCTCTATGACTGACTTGGGCTCTCTTTAGGAATCTCGGTCACACGCACGAGCCTCTAGCCTCCGTCTCTCGCAAAAACAATATGCCCTTGATCTCATTGATCGAGCCAAACCCCCATCGACTCGGGCTCCAAACTATCTATTAATGATGGTGATCTTAACAATCTTACCCACTATCGTAATCTCACAGGAGCCTTGCAATATCTCACTCTAACGCGTCCCGAAGTCTGTTATGCAGTCCAGCAGGCCTGCTTGTTCATGCACGCCCCTCGATCATCTCATCTGAACTACACATTATTCGCTAGGTCAAAGGAATGTTAGAGCTTGGTACACATGTCACTCCTTCCTCCACTACTTCTTTAGTTGCCTATTCCGATGCAAATTAGGCCAGTTGCCCTGATACCCGCCGCTCTACCTCTGAGTTTTGTGTCTTTCTCGGTTATTACCTTATTTCGTGGTCTTCCAAACACCAACCAACAATGTCCAGGTCGAATGCTGAACCAGAATACCGTGTGGTTGCTCATGTCGTTGCTGAAAACTTTTGGATACTAGCTAGGATCTGATAGTTAGCGTCTACGTGGATAGCTACCGAAGGCGATGTCGTCAGCACACATGACACTCTAACAATATGTAATCTGACCTCACTTTTAGACTGAAAAATCGTAGCTGTGTGTTAATAGGAAAAGTAATCTTTGGGATTGAGGACATTGATGTAGTTATTTTGTGGTATTTAGCATAGATTTTGTATTATAAAAGATATATAAGACACATCAGTGTAGATAGGATCCTAAGACCACATGCTTAACGGTGCTAGTCCCTGTATCATTACCTAGCACACATAGTACAAAAATATATCATGAAATCACACATCTTTTGTTACATTTAGTGAATAATCAATAGTTTTTATTACTATTTGCATTGCCGAAGACTAGCTCAAATAAATAACAGAGTTCCATCAACGCCACTAGCTTGCTTAGTGTAGACCCATGGCCCTAGTTCGCACATTCCTTAAGCTTTATTTCCTGCACATGGCACGTAGCAGGTGGGTAATTTACTTGCAAGTTACATCAAGAATGGAAATTTAGTCAATCTCTACATGCATGGTTTAATCAAGAGAACTATAGGGGTTTGTTTACGTAAAGTCAATTTTGTTTCAAGTGAAATAAGTTGAAAACTTTCTATCTTGTTTTGAAAATATTTTATCAATCAAGTATAATAGGGTTGAGTGCAACACAAGGATTTTACACACAAGTGTCTGATCCTTAACCTAACACAAGGATACACCAAGTGTCCCCAAAATCCCATATATAAACAATATTACACATGAACATATATGGTTTTGTCGTCATTTTAAAAATAAGGTGGCAGATATCACTTAGTGACTCTAGTCTTCAGTTGCTCAAATTGGCCTTTGTGGGCATGACTAATCGATTGGGTTAACACTCTCGATAGACTGTACACTTTTCCCATAATTCACAATTAGGTTACCTTGTCAAAATTCTTCAAATGTGTCACGACCATTACAAGATCATGACAAGTCTTTCCTTAGCAGCCGCTTTGCCTATACCGGATCTGTCCACGTCCAAAATGCATTGAAGTGGTGCTACCCAGACGAGGTTTCCTGCTAAGTAATTAACTAAGCCAGAGCCCATATAGCTTGTGGTTGTATTAGAAGATTCTGCTAGCTGAAACATGGTAGATCTCTTTGCTTCTTAGCGTGGTTCCAAAAGTCGCACACTGATTTCCTCACGATGCCACTCGCCCATATAAAACATTTTGTATTTTTATTTTGTGTTAAAAAAAATAAAAATCCAAAATGTTTTATCTGGGGGGAGTGATAATGTTGGGACATCGAAGCACGACTTTTGCAGGAAGGCCGCCGCCTAGAAGCAAAGAGATCTGCCACGTTTAGTCAGTAGGAACTTCTACATTTTTATGAGCTCTGGTTTAGTTAATTACTTAGTGGGAAACCTCACATGGGTACCACCATTGGGTGGATTTTGGACACGGACGGACCACGTACAGGCGGTCGCAGAGGGACTGCGAAGGAAAGACTCCGTCATAATCTTTTCTTGCTCGTTAGAAATTTGAAGAGTTTTGAAAAGATTCCTTGTCGTGAATCGTGGGGAAAGTGTGCGCAACCTTTCCAGAGTGTTAACCTAATTGGTTAGCCCCGTCCACGGAGAAATGCAATTGAAGACTAGAGCCACTGAAGGATTTCCTATCATTTTGTTTTAAGAATGTTTTCAAAACCCTATGTTTGTGTGTGTAAGATCGTTCATACGTGGGATTTTGGGGACACAAGGTGTATTCGGTCGAGGATCAGATACTTCTGTGTAAAATCCATGTCCACTCAACCCAATAATACTAGATCAAATATTTTCAAGGTAGGATAAAAAAAGTTTTCAACTTCAGTTGAACCAAGATTGCTTTTATGCAAACAAACCCCTATATCTTTCTCTTTATTGCTTATGCATGTTGAGATAGGTTCATTTTCATTTTTGCAATTTGTCGGTACATTCGAAGTACCTGCCTGCAACATGTTATGTGCAGAGGATGAAACTTAAGGAAAGTGCGAATTAGGGCACTGAGTCTACACTCAGCAAGCTAGTGGCATCGATGGACTCCAAGTTATCTTTTGTTTTATTTGAGCTAGCCTTCGTCTATTCAAGTTGTAATAAATAATCCGTATTATTCGTCGAACATAATAAAGATGTGTGGTTTCATGATATTTCATTTGTACTTTGTGCGCTAGCTAATGATCTAGAGACTAACACTGTTATGCATAGGGAGTTCGGATCCTTTTAAGTACAGGTCGTTAGTCAGATATTTGTAAGTGAAAAATCTAATGTGATCAATAGCCTTTTCTTAGTGTTAACTTACAGGTAGCTATTTTTTAATTGCCCGAGATATTGCAAAACCATTTTATATTATCTAAAGTAACCAATATAGTGCTATTTAGGATTATGTACTATAAAAGATATACAAAATACAATCAGATAGATTCATAAGTGAAGACTCTGAAGTAACCAGTAACATTGTATAGTATTTTTTTCCTTGCAGATAAAATCACAGATAGTTTCCTATATGAATATGCAGTTATGTTGACACTTGGATCAGTTTTAAACTTCTCTGGCCTTATTTATCTTTATATCTTCATGCAAGTTGTTGGCACTCTGAGAAAAATCATCCGCGGTATACCCTTGAAGCTTAATAAGTAGGATGCTATCTCTGAACAGTCTGTATTTTCATGTTTGAGTTGCAGGACATTACTAAAATGGAGGAAGAACTGAAGACCAAGTCTGAGCTCATTGCCAAGCATAAGAGTCTCATTGAGGGGTGGCAGAAAGAGCTAAAGGACCAGCTGGGCAAGCACAATACCGAGCTCGAAAGAGTGTGACAATTGTGCCATGTACATTACCTATTTAGTCCACAATGACCATGAACCCTAGGTGGCCGAATGTTTAAGTTCCTGTGAAAATTGTGTCTGTCAAGAGACAAGCCTCAGCGAGTTAACTAATGTTTAGGATCTAACCAGTCAATTGTTCTTTCGGTGTCTTGTTTTAAATTAGAGCGAGCCAATTTGTCATGTACGCCTGCGTGGAGTGTTCAAAAGACATTATGCTGTAGCTACCCATCGTTTATGCAGTAGCATCTTACATGCTCTTCACTTGGTTGTGGAACTTGTTGGTTTTTTTGTGTGAATACCAAATGTGTCTTTACTTGGAGAACTGTGCAAATTTGTCGTGCTAAAACATGTGCTTGACAGTATAACAAGATTTTACATACTGAATGACCGTAAAAAAAATACATATTGAATGACTGCATTTTTATGTCACCACAGATATCTAACATGCGCTTTTTAAGATTTTTGCATTCTGGACAGCTAATCAGGGTTGTTGAAATTGGGGGTGGGTAACAGACCTAGGCGACTAGGGTTTTCGTCTCCTTGTCCGACGACGTCTTTGGCTCCTCTCTGATCTGATCTCCGCCCCCTGGTAGAGATTGCCATCGTGATACAGGATCCGGCTCCGGTTTTATTCGCGTGATCTCCTGGTGTTCTCTCATCGAACTCGATAAACCCTAGATCGGTTCCGGGGTCTTCCTATGTTTCTTCTGTCTAGGTGATGTCACAGAATTTGAGCTCTGGTAGTCAGATGGGGGGAAGGTTCAAGCCGCAAGGGGGAGGAACTTCTGGGTGATCTCTTACAAAGGCTTGGGATTCATGATGATGAGATTAATGATCTCGATTTTGAAGATGTTGTCGATGCTCCTACCCAGGAAGTGAAGTGGATGGCTTTGGCCAAAGTGCATACGCTGAATTTCTTTAGCCCTTAAACTTTTGAACATCACATGCGCATTGCATGGAGCCCGGCGAGAGAAGTTGATTTCCGCCACCTGGGAGGGAATCTGTTCACGGTCTGATGCTACTGTCTTGGCGACTAGACTAAAGTTACAAAGGGAGGCCCATGGCTGTTCCGCCAGAATGCAGTGGTGATTGAAGAGTATGATGGACTTTCACTGGCTGAATCAATTGATCTAAATTTTATCGCTATTTGGGTTTAGATTCACAAACTGTCGGATGGTTACAGAGAGGTGTCTGTTGTTAAAAACCTAGCCGAGAAAAGGATTGAATAGGTCATTGAAGTTGAGTCTGCGCAGCATGGCTTGGGGGATTTTATCAGAGTTAGAGTGAAACTTGATATTCGCAAACCTATTGCTCGTTTTGTCACTGTGTCAAGAAACGGGAAGAGAGATTTCTTTCTACTCCAATATGAGAAAATTCCTAAATTATGTGGAGCTTGTGGACTGCTCGGTCATGTCCATGAGGAATGCGGGACAGGTGAATTTGATATTGCTATGCTGAAGTGGGGAGACTTTCTGAAAGCTAATAGAGAAACATGGTTTGAGAGGGTGGCTTTTGGTGCTGCGAGAGGAGGTTACCGTGGTGGCCACTCTCGTGATTCTGGTGGAAGAGCACAGAATGGCTTTGGGGGGAGGGGAATGGACATTAACAATACTCGTGAGAGGAGAACTAACGATCATCATGGTGGTGATACAGCTGAAGATGAGTCTATGAAGGATACTGCTTCTAGCCCTATGAAAATTGGGGATTCAACCATGAAGGAGGGAGACACGGCTGATAATCTTACGAAGCGTCGCATTGATTTCAGTTTGACAGGCCCCCATACTGACGGACAGGAATCTTTAAAAGATATGAACATGGAGACAGATTTAGTAGCGCCACCCCTTCAAAATTCTCCACCGATGGGGGATAATGATCGCGCTAAGAGGTCAAAGGTGGATGGTGAGAATTCAGGAACTACCCTAGGATCGGCGGGCTCTGGTGAGCCTGTCCGGTCGCAATGAAAACTTTAGGCCTCAACTGCCGTGGGTTACGTAAATCCACGGCAGTTCGAGCGCTCCTGGTTATCCAGGCGCGTCATAAACCAGATGTTCTTTTTTATGTCCGAGACACATCTGAGTAAAGCTAGGGTGGAGAACTTAAAGCGACAGATGGGTTACGACCAACTCATTATGTCAGAAAGTGATGGTCGGAGCGAGGGTCTTCTTTTACTATGGAAGAATGACCTGAATGTGACCTCAACAAGAGTTCATACAAATTATTTGGATATTCGTATCAATGAGAATACTAGTGATGCTTGGAGACTCACTGGTATATATGGTGAACCCAATGGTAGCCGGAAACATCTAACATGGGATTATATGCGTGAACTACACGATATGGCTAATCTGCCTTGGGTTATGCTTGGAGATTTTAATGAGATTTTAATTGGAGCTGAGAAGGAGGGAGGAAACTTGCGCCCCAAAGATGTATGCAAGGGTTCCGTGATGCCTTCTAGGACTGTAACTTGGATGATCTGGGGTTCATCGGAGAGAGATTTACTTGGACAAGAGGCAGAATGAGGGAAAGGTTAGACCGGGCAGTGGCTAACCCTGAATGGTGTGCAAAATTTGCCATGGCTGCTTTGACACATGAGGATTTCTCGAAGTCAGATCATCGACCGATCCTGTTAGATGACTAATACATTGCAAATGTATCTATAATTTTTGATGTTCCATGCTTGGTTTTATCTACTTTCTTGTGTTTTGTTCCAACTTTGGAGTACTTTTCTTATGATTTCTTGGACTAACCTATTAACAAGAGCCACAGTGCCAGTTGCCTGTTTTCTGCTGTTTTTGGTTCCAGAAAAGTTAGAAAATCAATATTCTCGAAATTGGATGGGACAAAAGCCAAAGTTCCTATTTTACCGGAAGACTCACGGAGCCAGAATACGAGACGGAGGAGGGCCAGGGCCTGGCCACACCCCCCCAGGCGCGGGCTAGCCCTACCCGCGCCACCAGGTGGTGTGGGCCCCCTGGCACTCCACCGACCTTGCCTCCTTCGCCTATAAGAGACTCCCGATACCAAAACCCTAAATCGTCAATCAGAAATCCACAAAAAGTTCCGCAGCACCGCCGCCATCGAAGGGGAGATTCGGGGGACAGAAAGTCTATTCCGGCACCCTGCCGGGACGAGGAAGTGCCCCTGGAGCCATCTCCATCGATCTCCACCACCATCTCCATCACCGTTGCTGATTCCCATGATGAGGAGGGAGTAGTTCTCTCTCGAGGCTAAGGGCTCTACCGGTAGCTATGTGTTCATCTCTCTCTCTATGCATGATCATATTGTGATCATGAGCTTTGTAATCAAGTAGATCTACCTTGCTACTCAAGTGCTTAATAGATCTCTGCTCTCCCCATGTGTGTGAAAGTGACAGCGTGCACACCATGGTGGCACTTAGGCTAGAGATTACAAATACTTGTTATGAGTTATATTTGGAGTTGGATGTTTCCATGAAATTGTGGTGTTTGTTGGAACCATCTAGTACTCAAGGTGATAGTGTGGGGTTTTCTAGATGGGAAAGATGAACTTTGAGGTGTGCTGTTATAGCCCTACCAACGATTAGAGTGTCCAACCGGAGAGTAGTTAAGAGTAGTATCATGAAGATGATATATTTATATGAGAGTGTTCACTAGTGAAAGTATGATCCCTAGGCCTTGTTTCTAGCATTGATACACCGTTTGCTACTAGATCTGTTACATGTTTGCTTGCTTCCATCTTTATTTCAGTTTGCTTTTAGTCTCTTCCACGCCATCAAGTTATTTTCTCGCACCGTTACCACTTATAACTATCCATACCACTTGTATTTCACTATCTCTTCGCCGAACTAGTGCACCTATACACCTGACAAGTGTATTGGGTGTGTTGGAGACACAAGAGACTTCTTGTATCTTGATTGCAGGGTTGCTTGAGAGGGGATACCTTTGACCACTTCCTCCCTGAGTTCGATAAACCTTGGGTGATCCACTTAAGGGAAAACTTGCTGCTGTTCTACAAACCTCTGCACTTGGAGGCCTAACAACTGCCTACAAGAATAGAAGTGCGTAGACATCAAGCTATTTTATGGCACCGTTGCCGGGGAGGTAAGGTAAAAGGTATTCACACCGGAGGATTAAAGAAGAAGAACCTTCCACGGCAAACGCCTATTTTCTGGTGTGGGTGCTCGAAGTTATTTCCTTTAGATTCTGCAATTTTGTCTTTTTGTTTCTTATTTTCACTAGTTAGGCTCAATGGAAAACAACAACAAAATTAGAGAGCTTTATAGTATTTATCTTGAGTTAGGACATGAAGTGTTTGAAGAGAAAATTAAAAAACCTATGGAACTTTATTTGCATGCTAATAGCAATGTTATTAGTATGAATTATTTGAACACCATTATTGCTAATGCTATGGAAAAGTCTAAGCTTGGGGAAGCTAGTTTTGATGAAAATGATCTTTTTAGTTCCCCAGCTTTGGAAGATAGCTATTCTATTGCTTATGATGATACCAAACCTCCAATATATAATGATTACAATGATGAATATGAGATTTTCAGTCCACCTACCATTTAGGAGAAAATTAATTATGATTACAATATACCTCCTATATTTGATAATTATGGTGATGAGAATGATAGCTATTTTGTTGAATTTGCTCCCACTACAATTAATAAGAATGACTATGTTTATGTGGGGAGTATTAATTCTTTTGTGCATGTGGCTCATGATAAGAATGTTTTATGTGATAGTTATATTGTTAATTTTATTCATGTTGCTACTGAAAGTTATTATGATAGAGGGAAACATGGTTTTATGTATTTCAACAATATTAAGTTTCCCCTCTTTATGTTGAAAATTTTGAAGTTGCACTTGTTTTGCTTTCCTATGCTTGTTGCTTTGTGCTTTCATGACTTGTTTCTTTACAAGATTCCTAAGCATAGGAAGTGGGTTAGACTTAAATGTGTTTTGAATTTTCTTCTTGATGCTCTCTTTTACTTCAATTCATATTTCCTATGTGAGCATCTTCTCAAACTATCAAGCCTAACTTAAAGGCATTAAAGAAAAGTACTTATTGGGAGATAACCCAAAAGTTTTAGATGAGTCTTGGAAGTTATTACCTATGTAATAACCGCTCCTTATCCTTTTTATTTGCTTTTTGTGCCAAGAGTAACCTCTAATGAGAGAGAAGTAATGATTGGGAAAGTTGCTGTCCCGAAACAGATTTTTGTGCTTCACCGTAAAAATTTGTGAGAGAGCTCCGTATGTCGGATTGAGCTGTAGTTTTTTGTGTTTCTGCCCCAGGTTGTTATATAACTTTCATTAGTTCAACACCTTTTGATTTGAGCAACATAAGGTCTTCGAAAAAATTCGGCTTTACCTGCTGGTCTGTTTTAACAGATTTCTGCCATTTTCTGCATTTCCTTCTTGTTGGTTCCTTTTTGAGTTATTTTGGGGAATTGAGCTTTTTGAGGGAAGTGCTACAGTATCTAGTGTTCTAATGGAAGTTTATTTGGTGTTATAACTGAATCTTAAGACTTATTTATCTTGAGTGCACTAATGTTGCTAATAAAGATTGTGTGAAGTTTTGTATGAAGGAAAAATTTCAGGTGTATGGAAGGAATGAGTAATGAGATGAAGGATGGACTAAATCTCAAGCTTGGGGATACCATGCATGTCACCCCAAGAAATATCCAAGAAGTACAAGCGTCAAAGCTTCGAGATGCCCAAGGCATCCCCTCCTTCATCAATAAAAATCTCAGGTTTCTTCCGAACGCTTCATTTTTCTTGTTTCATGCACAGTTGTGTTGTTCTTGGAGCGTCTTCTTTTTCGTCTTTGTTTTGGTTTTTAGTTTGCTTAGTTTTCTGAATAAATTGGTTGGACCCCCTCTTTCATACATTGGTTTGCAAATAGTTTGGTTTGGTTTGGAAAAGAGTAGGAAAGTTCATGCTTATGTGGTAAAAAGAGCTTGTTTTTGACTGTGGCCTATGCTTTGTCATGCCATGCTTGATATTGTTTTGGCTTTATGCTTAGTATTCTTTGCTGTAGCATGAATTTTTTATAAACAATTGAGATTGCTTAATGTGCCTTGGATGAATCATGCATTGTTTTAGCATATTAAAGCATAGTATAGTGCTATTTTCCTTTGATGCTTTATTTGGGTTGACTTGGCGCATGATCACACCATGTTATGACTATCTCAAGTCACCATAGCCTTTATGATCCTTCAGTTTTCAACTTGTAGTATCACTTTATGCTTTGATCAATGATGTTTTGTCGCTCTGCATGATTATGGCCATTATTGCTCTCTTAGTTTGTCGCTCCCAGTCTTTTGCTAGCCTCCACAATAAAGTATGAGTTCCACTCATGCATCCAATTCCCTAAACCAAGTTATTCCAAAAAGTCCACCATACCTACCTACTAGCTTATGCTATTCCAAGTACATTCATGCTTTTGTTTACCTTCCACTTGTTATGAGAAAACTAGTGATTAAAGCTCTCACGAACTTGATGGCACACTTTACTTTACTTGCCTTTAATAAACTTGAACCATTGTGTCTTCTAAGATGTATATGCTTGCACTTATTTGTTGGGAATTAGCAGAACCATGCTTTCATGGGGAACACTTTCAACATTGCACTTGGTACTTGTACCTAGTTGATATCATGCTCTTTTGTATATGGATGTCGTCGGTGTGAAATGAAAGGGGAGCTTGTAAGTCCATGGAGTTATGTATATGTGTTAGAGAAACGCCTGGGCCGCTGGTCTAATCCATGCTGACATGTGTGGCGCCCCGCAAAAACCACTACTAGAAAATCGCGTTGTTTTTTTGTGTGCATTGCATCATCATGACCGCATGCTCATGTCATCATGCCACCTTGCATTTGAGCATCGTCATGTCATCTTGCATTTGTTTGCATAAAACTATTTTCGAAAAGTGTTTTTGTTTTCTAAACGCCCCGTTATTATTTCAATTCAAAACCCGGGTCTTCGGATTATTTTGTTTCGTCTACCAACGGTTTTCAAAAGTCCCGTTTTAAATAATAAAATATTTCTTTTATTTTTGGGAGGCAGCTCGCCAGGCCCCAAAGCCCGGCTGGCCACCTCCAAACCCTAGTCTAAAAATATCTAATCCTAAAACTACCCAATCCTATTCTACCCAGCCCCCTCCACAGCACCCCGGCCAACCATAGCTCGCCACATCTGCCTGACCCCAAATCTCCACCAATCGCCAGCTGCCCGAATTCTCCCTAGCCCACCTGGGCGCGCACCACACGCCTCACCCTGGCCCCACCCACCGACAGCCTCGATCGCCTCCCCACCTGGCCGCTCCCCACGTCTCCTGGGCCCCACCCCAAACCGCGCGCCGCTCCACGCGATCCCCACCCGTCGCCTCGTCGCTCCCCACCGATCCGCTCCTCCCCGGACCCCGCACCGCCGCCTGCCGCGTGAGCTCCCCCACCATCCTGCCGCCCTCTGCTACCCCCGCTCCGCGCTCTGTCGCGCGCGCCCGCTCCGCCGCCCGGAGCTCCGCGCCTGGCCCCGCTCGTCCCCGTCGGCGCGACCCCCCGCCTCCCACTCCTCTCTGCAGGGCGCGACTCCGACCGCCGCCTCCACTTTTCCCCTCCACTGCCAGCGCCAGCCGCCTCCCACGCCGGTCTCCTCCTCCCGCCGCTCGGGCTCGCCTCGCCGTCGCATCCGCCCGCCCTCGCACCGGCCTCGCCTCCTTCTTCCACGGCCGCCCCGCCTCCACCTCGTCGCCCGTACCGAGCCCTGCGAGCTCTGCCGTTCTCTTCCGCTCCGACCGCGACCGCACCGGCGCCCCTCGACGCGGAGCTCCTCCCTCTGCTCCGGTCACCGCCACCTGCGTGTCCTCGCCCCGGCGACCTCTGCGCGCTCGGCCCGCGAGCTAGCCGAACAGCCGCCTGGCGCGCGCCTCTGCGCCGTCCTTGCCTCTCTCGCGAGCTCGGTCCTGCTCCTCCTGGGTCCCGCCGCCGTGGTCAGCGGAGTAGGCCACCGTCGCCCTCTGCGCGTCCTCGCCTTGCCAAGCCATCCTCACCAGCGACCTTACCTCTGTCTGCCACGGGTGCCCCTCACCGTCCTGTTGCCTTGGCCGCGTGTTCTATTTAGCCTGCAGTACCACGTCGGCATCCGCCGTATCCGTGCCGCGTGTGTGGTTATCTCCTGTTCGATTCGTTACCAGCAGGGTATGTGTAGTTGCGGAGTTCTCTGTTTAGTTGTTAAACACTCGGAGATCGATGCCACACCCTGCCGCCTCGTCGACAAGTCCTACCACCAGCCCCATCTGAGCATGTTCACCAGATCTTCCGAGTGCCAACGTCGTCGAACAGAATCTCGAAGCCTCGATCCGAAGCCGAGACGGCAAAGTGGAGACATCGCTGAGGTCCCCTTCACGGACGCCAAGTTCTTCCTCTCGGACCCGAAGGGTGCCTCCCCTCAAGATCTTCTTCCCGAGACCAAGATCGCCTTCCCGGACCTCCTGGATCGCCAAGACCTCCTTCATGGACCCCGAAGACCGAACCCCGGCGCGTCAAGTTCTCCATCTCGGAACGCCAAGATCTCCGCCGTGAAACGACAAGACCGACGACACGACCCGACGACCGCGAATATGCCAAGTACTTCCTCGAGGACGCCAAGTTCTCCTTCCCGAACGCTAAGACTGACCCGGTACGCGGACCCGACAAGACCTTCGTGACGACAAGATCGACACCGACCCGGGCGAATCCGATGCGCCCCCCGACGCCAAACCAAGTCCTTCTTCCCGGATGCGACAAGATCTACTTCCGTTGTCCGAGACCGCTCCCGTCAGCCGTTTCCGCCCCCGTCGAACCCTGTCGAACCCCGAACCCCTCGGAGCCCAAGTTCGCCGAACCCTGATGTGATTCCCTATCCGAGACCCCATTATTTTATAATATGACATTATCGACTGTCGCATATTAAATTGTTCATCTCGCATGCATATCATAATCATGCCGGATCTTCTGCCGTAGTATTAAATATTGCATTCGGTGTTTCTTCTAGTGTTTGCTTCTTCACGGATTAGGCCGATGAGTTGATGCGAGTATTGACGAGCTCTTCGGATATGATCCACCGGCAGTGTTTCCCAGGCGAGCATCACTCCCCCTTCTACCTAATTTGCATTTACAGTCTTTACTTCCTTCTGTTGATCTATTGCTATCCGTGTCGTGATGCTTTAGTTTCCGTATCCCAGTTATACCCCGTGCAGCCTCTATAATGCCTTGGACACCTCCTATTACCTGTGTTTGGTAGATAGCTGGCCTTGCGAGTCGTAGTCGCTTGCTCAGGTGTGATCTCGTGTTGTCAAGTACCACAGATGTTGGAATGCTGGCAGATGTTAATGGTGGAGATGCTTACCGTGGAGATGATCATGACTTTAAATACAACTATTAAAAATGCTAGATATAATTAATGCAGAGGCATCGGTGGGCAATAGATGTTATTTGGTTCTTCCACACTCACTTGTGTCCCGTAGGACCCCGAGTACTTGATACATGTTCCTTGATTTTTCGCACTATCCACATCCGGGAGGCCTTATGGACCCCCCTGAGCCAGAGCTTGATTCATTTCTATTTCTTGGGGCCACAAGTAGTTTGGGGCTTTATTACTATTTTGTACCTATGCCATGCTTTACTGCTTTATTTAAGATTGTGCGTGGAGCACCTGTACTGTTTTGGAACGTGGAATGTTTTCGCGGTATCGACAAGCCCAGTCACACTTTCGGGTTCCCAGTCGTTTACAGCCATTGACACAAACCCTGGGTCCGTTCCGGAGCCGGCCAACTTCGTTGCGGGTAGCATAGTGGGGTGGCCCCCTGAAATATTTCTTAATCCTGTGATCGCCTTGTCGTGAATGCCTCGTTGGGTTTTGAGTTGGTTTTTCCGAGGTTGATCGAGTGTGTGTTGCTATTTGTGCACCCCTGCAGGGTAAAACTTTCTGAAAGCCATGTCCGCGGTTATGGACGACTGGGAGCACAGTATCTCGATCATAGACAATCATAACTAAAGTAGTGCTATAAACTTGACTGAATATATGACTAGTAATCATATTCAACTATAACGGAATGGATATTAAAAATGCCAACAACTGCTAGATCTGGGTTGTTTGTTATATTTGCCTAGTAAGTGTTGCAACTCCAATGGAATGTGATAAAAGTGCCAACCACTGCTGGGTTTTGGGATTCCTCAGGACAATTATATCCGAATAGTAATTGACCCAACTACAACGGAATGGTGATTAAAACTGCCCACTACTTATGCTTCCGGATGACTCATGCTATCTTTATCTGATTAGTAATTGTTGCAACTATAAGGGAATGAGTAAAATTGCCAACTGTGTGAGTTCCTTGGTCCGACTTCCTCGTTTGGTCTCGAGGGGGAAATACCAGGATGGGTTTGTTTGGCGTTAGCTTCATGTTGGATCTGAATAGGTCTTTCTTATCCCCCTCTGATAACCGCCAGTGGTATCGAGTCTCTATAGGTTGTTTAGTGCCGCTGCGCTGCCGCTTCAGCCCACCATACCTATGTAGGCGAGAGCCGCCGAATTCTAGCCTCGCCGTGTACTGGCCTCAGTACTGACGCTCCTCTTTTTCCTTTGCCCTTTGTCGGCACCCCTTTTGTTTTAGCAGGTTTGAGATCGCCGTCGTTAGCAGGGTTACCCTTCCGGCTTGGCCTAGGCAGGGTTATGGACGCCATTGGTTATTCTTCAGGGCTCTTAGCCCCATTTGCATCTTATCCGTAGTTGGACGCTCTATCGTTTTCAAGGTGATTTGGATCTTTGTACTGTATATATGTATTCTTGACTCATGGAGTCGCTGATGTATATATGTTCTGTGGGTCCCATCGAGGACTGTTGTGTAATGGTATTACTTCGTTTTCCACCTGCACGAAAGTGCCTGGTGGGCGTCCTTGAATCGTTTCTATGCGGGTTTGGCGGAAAGGGCTAAAACTTGCATAGGGCCGATTTGAGGGTGTTACAACATGGTGGAAACCTGCAGCGTAACCATAATGAGCTGTCTATGAAGCATTCTTCTTATAAAAAAGAGTCCTATATTGAGAAAAAAAAGAGAAAAGGAAAAAAAGAGATACTATGAAAAGAGGAAAGAGAGAAAAAAGGACCATATTCCCATGGTAAATAAGAAGAATGCTGAGATGCTCGTTGTCTGCTTGCCTTGTGATTTTGATATGGGGATTCTTCCGTATCATCGGGGAAGGGGTACCCCGTTGGCGGTTCTCTATGATACACATGTACTTACGATGACAAACACTTACCGGTGACTAAACTTGAGTAGCATGAGGAGCGGCCCTCGTATACAAGGGACATGAGATTTCTGACTTATACTTCGTCAAGCATGTACACCATAGTTTGTTCACTTTAACCTTAATCACTTCAAGATGCTTATGATAGGGGCAATGAGAGCTGAAAGCTATAAGTACCATAATTTTTGGAAGCTCTTTATGAGACTTGAATCCCTACTTCCTTTTATAAAGGCCTTTCTTCCACCATTATATTGAGTCTCCACCTTCTATCTTTATGCACCTACTTTGAGAGCATAGTGGCCATTTTTAGTTCTATGTGCATTGTCCCAAGACTAGTTGATTGATGCATACTTTGTTATTGCTTGTTTTAAACTATTGTATCTAGTTACTCTTATGAACTTTGAAGGTGTCCTATGCATTTATATTTGCTACTCTATGAGGGACAAGCTGAATACTATTATGCTATGTTTTCTTTATGTGAAACAAACAAACGTCTTGCAAAGCATTGTTATTCATGAATCTTTTGTTTGTGACTTTTCATGTTGCAACATAGTTTCTTTGTCTTATTGCTAGAACTTTGTCTTTCATGCTATGATTGAAGTACTATGATCCCAGCTTTGAATGTTTTGCAAATACTTTGATCAAGTCTTTGATGGTGCATGTCACCTCAAAAATTATTTCTTTTTATCACTTACCTACTCGAGGACGAGCAGGAGTTAAGCTTGGGGATGTTGATACATTGCAAATGTATCTATAATTTTTGATGTTCCATGCTTGGTTTTATCCACTTTCTTGTGTTTTGTTCCAACTTTGGAGTCTTTTATTATGATTTCTTGGACTAACCTATTAATAAGAGCCACAGTGCCAGCTGCCTGTTTTCTGTTGTTTTTGGTTCTAGAAAAGTCAGAAAATGAATATTCTCGGAATTGGACAGGACAAAAGCCAAAGTGCCTATTTTTCCGGAAGGGATTAAGTGCCAGAATACGAGACGGAGAAGGGCTGGGGGCCGGCCACACCACCTGGCCGCGTGGCCAGGCCTGGCCGATGCCAGGGGGTGGTCTGGCTGCCCCCAGCACCCCCTCGGCCTCTCCTTCTGCCTATAAGTTGCCCTCGGGACAAAAACCCTAGGTACCCAATCAAAAATCCACAAAAGAGTTTGTAGCCGCCGTCGTCTCTTTCCCTAGATCGGGGGGATCTGAAGCTCTTCTCGGCACCCTGCCAGAGAGGGGAATTCACCCTGGAGGCCTTCTTCATCACCATGCAAGCCTCCGGTGTCATGCGTGAGTAGTGAATTCTTGGACTACGGATCCATGTAGTAGCTAGATGGCTGGTTTCTCCACCTTTGTGCTTTCATGTTTAGATCTTGTGAGCTCCATTCATGATCAAGATCATCTATTTGTAATTCATACATGTTGTGTTTGCGGGGATCCGATGGATATTGAGATGCTATTTCAGATTGATTATTGATTCTATCATGTATTTGTTATTTGAGATCTTGCATGCTTTCCGTTGTTAGTAGCTATCTTGGCCAAGTAGATGCTAGCAACTCCAAGAGTTAGTATTTATGCTCGATAGTGGGTTCATGCCTCTGGTAATCTGAGGAAGTGACAGAAATCTCTAAGGTACTAGATGTGCTGTTGCTACTAGGGAGAAAACAACGATCCTTTGTTCATAGAACAATTGTATTGTTTACTTTACACGTAGTTCGTAAAGCAATAATCTGTGCTTGCAACTTAATACTAGAGGGGGTTCGGATGATAACCAAAAGGTGGATTATTAGTCATAGATGCAGTTGGATGGCGGTCTATGTATTATGTTGTGATGCCCAATCAAGTCTCAAAAGAGTCAAGATGATTAGTATATGCATGTATTGCTTTCTCTGTGTTTGTCAATTGCCCCGCTGTAATTTGTTCACCCATCATGTTACCTATCTAAGGAGAGCCACCTCTAGTGAACTGTGGATCCCGGTCCTTTACTTTACATACAATCTATAAACTGTTTCTGCTTTGTGTTTTCTTTATGCAAACTTTTACTTCTTTCCATTCGATACGTTTAATCCTTTGTTTTCCGCAAAACACGATGAGATTGACAACCTCATCGCAAGTTGGGGATAAAGTTTTGTGGTTGTGTTGTGCAGGTCTCCATGTTTCTACTAGCACCGGTAGTGTGCCCTGCCAAAGCTCAGCTAGTAACACCTTTGAGGTGTTTCCTTGCTCCTACTGGTTCGATTAAACCTTGGTTTCATAACTGAGGGAAACTTGCTGTTGTGCTAATCATACCTTCCTCTTGGGGTTCCCAACGAGCTCTACATCAACACCGCCATAAAGCATTTTTCTGGGCGCCGTGCATTGAGCCATCAACTGCTATGAGCAAGATTGTTTCCAAGTGCAGCTGAATTGACAACTCAGTTGTTAAGGCTTATAAATATTCTTTGGCTCCCCTTGTGTTGAATCAGTAAATTGGGTTTCACTTCCCTCGAAAATACTGTGATACACCCCCTATACTTGTGGGTCATCAAGACTATTTTCTGGCGCCGTTGCTGGGAAGCATAGCTTTATTTATCAAGTTCACTTGGATTCACTATTATTCAAGCTTAGTTTATTTCCGCCTTGTTTGCTTGTTTCTTTATCAAAAATATAAAAAAATAGTTCATACTCTAGTTGTTATTTTCGTTGGTCTGTTATTTTCTTGCTTTATCATGCTTTCTATCAATGGTTGGTTTTTTTGAAACTGAATCTTATTGGCAAGGTGGGTTCACGGAAGAACAAAAATATTATTATAAGGAACACTGCTTGTCACAAAAAGGGAAACACTTATGGGAACAAATTGATAAATTGTATACCATTGCTATAAACATGTGCTCTACTTAAATGTTACTTATTACTTTGATAAATCCTGTTGCTGTAGGAGGTACAAACACCTCCCTTTTCAATGTGAGTATAATGATGATGTTACCATATCTTCTTATGTTAAGGGAAATTATGACTTTTATGATGTGGACCAAATTGAGGAATTTATTGCTTGGAAGGGTGCATTTGAACTTGCTAGTTTGCTTGAAAATATTGATGATTCACCTTATAAATATGAGGTTTATGATATACTTAAAATTTTCTTTGATAATTACAAGGAAGAAAATGGCTATATTCCTGATTATATTAATAGATGCTTTCCACAAATGGAAGAGACTAATGCCTTGTAGGATCTTATGGAAGAAGAAATTGATGAACCTGAAATCTCATTAGATAAAAAAGAGGAGGAGAGTGATGAACAAAAGGAGGAAGAATGGATTAGCTACCCATGCCTACCTTCTAATGAGAGTAACTCTTTATCCCTTACATTATTTGATTGTCCCCCATGCTTACCAAAGGAGGACGAATGTTATGCTCATGTTATCTGTGATAATCCTTTATTTGTGCCTAACTTCGAGATGCATGGTACCAAAGAGTTTTGCTTAGAAATTGTTTATGATAAATCTCTAGATGATGGTCCTATATTGAATGATCAGTCATCGTGTTATAGAATTGTTAAAAGTGGGTTTGAAGGTTTTAACCCCACTATTTTTGAGCTTGATAAAGATTATGTTTTTGTAGAACATGAAAAGCATGCTTTATGTGACAGTTATATTGGTGAGTTTATTCATGAGGCTACTAAAAATTATTATGAGAGAGTAAAATATGGTTGTAGAAGTTTTCACGGTATTGAAACACCTATCTATGTGCTGAAAGTTTTGAAGTTACTCTTGTTTTATCTTCCTATGCCTGTCACTTTGTTCTTTGTGAATTTATTTTCATACAAGATTCCTATGCATAGGAAGTGGGTTAGACTTAAATGTGTTTTGAATTTTCTTCTTGATGCTCTCTTTTACTTCATTTCATATTTTTTATGTGAGCATCCTCTCAAACTATCATGCCTAACTTAAAAGTGTTAAAGAAAAGTACTTATTGGGAGATAAACCAAAAGTTTTAGATGAGTCTTGGAAGTTATTACTTCAGTAATAACCGCTCCTTATCCTTTTTATTTGCTTTTTGTGCCAAGATTAACCTCTAATGAGAGAGAAGTAATGGTTGGGAAAGTTGCTGTCCCGAAACAGATTTATGTGCTTCACCGTAAAAATTCGTGTGAAATCTTTGTACATCCTTTTGAGGCGTGAATTTTTGTGATCCTGCCCCAGGTTGTTATCTAAATTCTGTTAGTTCAATACTTTTCGATTTAAGAAAGAGAAGGTCTTCGAAAATATTCGTCTTTACCTGCTGGTCTGTTTTGACAGATTTCTGCCATTATTTGCATTTGCTTCGTGTTGGTTCCTTTTTGAGTTATTTTGGGGAATTAAGCTTTTTGAGGGAAGTGCTACAGTATCTTGTGTTATAATGGAAGTTTTATTGGTGTTGGAACTGAACCCAAAGACTTATTATCTTGAGTGCACTAATGTTGCTAATAAAGATTGTGTGAAGTTTTATATGAAGGAAAAATTTCAGGTGTATGGAAGGAATGAGTAATGAGATGAAGGATGGACTAAAGCTCAAGCTTGGGGATGCCACCCGTGTCACCCCAAGAAATATCCAAGAAGTACAAGCGTCAAATCTTGGGGATGCCCAAGGCAACCCCTTCTTCATCAATAAAAATTCCAGGTTCCTTCCAAACACTTCATTTTTATTGCTTCATGCACAGTTGTGTTGTTCTTGGAGCGTCTTCTTTTTCGTTTTCGTTTTGTTTTTTCGTTTGCTTGGTTTTCTTAGTATTCTGAATAAATTGGTTGGACCCCCTCTTTCATGCATTGGTTTTCAAATAGTTTGGTTTGGATTGGAAAATAGTAGGAAAGTTCATGCTTAAGTGGTAAAGTGAGCTTGTTTTTGACTGTGGCCTATGCTTTGTCATGCCATGCTTGATATTGATTTTGCTTTATGCTTAGTATTCTTTGCTGTAGCATGACTTTTTATAAACAATTGAGATTGTTTAACATGCCTTGGAAGAATCATGCGTTGTTTTAGCATATTAAAGCATAGTATAGTGGTATTCTCCTTTGATGCTTTATTTGGGTTGACTTGGCGCATGCTCACACGATGTTATGACTATCTCAAGTCACCATAGCCTTTATGATCCTTTAGTTTTCAACTTGTAGTATCACTTTATGCTTTGATCAATGATGTTTTGTCGCTCTGCATGATTATGGCCATTATTTCTCTCTTAGTTTGTCGCTCTCAGTCTTTTGTTAGCCTCCACAACCAAGTATGAGTTCCACTCATGCATCCAACTCCCTAAACCAAGTTATTCCAAAGAGTCCACCATACCTACCTACTGGCTTAAGCTATTCCAAGTATATTCATGATTTTGTTTACCTTCCAAATTAAACTTGTTATGAGAAAACTAGTGATTAAAGCTCTCACGAACTTGATGGCACACTTTACTTTATTTCCCTTAATAAACTTGAACCATTGTGTCGTCTATGTTGTATATGATTGCACTTATATGTTGGGGTAAGCAGAACCATGCTGTCATGGGGAATGCTTTCAACATTGCACTTGTACTTTGTACCTAATTGATATCATGCTCTTTTGTCTATGGATGTCGTCGGTGCGAAATGAAAGGGGAGCTTGTAAGTCCATGGAGTTATGTATGTGTGTTAGAGAAACGCCTAGGCCGCTGGTCTAATCCATGTCGTCATGGTGGAAACCTGCAGCATAACCATAATGAGCTGTCTATGAAGCATTCTTCTTATAAAAAAAGAGTCAGATATTGAGAAAAATAAAAAAAATGAGAAAAGAGGAAAGAGAGAAAAAAGCACCATATTCCCATGGTAAATAAGAAGATTGCTGAGATGCTCATGGTCTGCTTGCCTTGTCATTTTGATATGGGGATTCTTCCATATCATCGAGCAAGGGGTACCCCGTTGGCTGTTCTCTATGATACACATGTACTTACAATGACAAGAACTTACCGGTAACTAAACTTGAGTAGCATGAAGAGCGGTCCTCGTATTCAAGGGACATGAGATTTCCAACTTATACTTTGTTAAGCATATACTTCATAGTTTGTTCACTTTAACCTTAACCACTTCAAGATGCTTATGATAGGGGCAATGAGAGCTGAAAGCTAATAAGTACCATAATTTTTGGAAGCTCTTTATGAAACTTGAGTCTCTACTTCCTTCTTTGAAGGCCTTTCTATTACTTTTATGTTGAGTCTCCACCTTCTATCTTTATGCACCTACTTTGAGAGCATAGTGGTCATTCTTAGTTATATGTGCATTGTCCCAAGACTTGTTGATTGATGCATAGCTTTGATATTGCTTGTTTTAAACTATTTGTATCTAGTCACTCTTATGAACTTTGAAGGTGTCCTATGCATTTATGTTTGCTACTCTATGAGGGACAAGCTGAATGCTACTATGCTATGTTTTCTTTATGTGAAACAAACAAACTTCTTGCAAAGCATTGTTATTCATGAATATTTTGTTTGCGCCTTTTCATGTTGCAACATACTTGCTTTGTCTTATTGCTAGAACTTTATCTTTCATGTTACGATTGAAGTACTATGATCCCATCTATGAATGTTTACAAATACTTTGATCAAGTTTATGATGGTGCATGTCACCTCAAAAATTATTCTTTCTTTTTATCACTTACCTACTCGAGGACGAGCAGTAGTTAAGCTTGGGGATGTTGATACGTTGCAAACGTATCCATAATTTTTGATGTTCCATGCTTGGTTTTATCTACTTTCTTATGTTTTGTCCACACTTTGGAGTATTTTTCATATGATTTCTTGGACTAACCTATTAACAAGAGCCACAGTGCCAGCTGCCTGTTTTCTGCTATTTTTGGTTCCAGGAAAGTCAAAAAATGAATATTCTCGGAATTGGACGGGACAAAAGCCAAAGTCAGCTTTTCACCGAGGGACACCAGGAGCCAGAATTCGAGACGGAGAGGGGCTGGGGCCCAGCCACACCACCTGGCCGCGCGGGCTAGGCCTAGTCGCGCCAGGGGGTGGTCTGGCCGCCCTAGACACCCCCTCGGTCTCCCTCTTCACCTATAAGTTACCTCCTAACCTAAAAACTAGGGGGGTTTGACGTTTTTCTAGAAAGAGTTCCGCTCTGCCGCTACCACCAGATTCCACGATTCGGAACCAGAAACTCCGTTCTGGCACCCTGCCGGGACGGGGAATTGGAGGAGATCAACGCCATCATCATCACCATCGCTTCTCCATCGACCATCCATGTTTCCCCCATCTATGAGTGAGTAATCCCCCGCTGTAGGCTATGGGGATGGTGGGGATTGGATGAGATCATTCATGTAATGGCATCGGATTGTTAGGGCATGGTGCCTAGTATCTACTATTAGTGCTTTTTGACTTTGTTGCAACTTGTTATGCTTAATGCTTGTCACTAGGGCCCGAGTGCCATGATTTCAGATCTGAACATGTTATTGATTCATTATGATAGTATTGTTTTTGGTCTTACCTGCAAGTTGTATACACACGTTGTTGTCCGGAACCGATGGCCCCGAAGTGACAGAAATCGGGATAACCGGAGGGAATGGCTTTGATGTGAGGATCACATGTGTTCACGGAGTGTTAATGCTTTGCTCCGGTACTCTATTAAAAGGAGCATCTTAATTGCCAGTAGTTCCCTTGAGGCCCCGCTGCAAACAGGCTGGCATGACAAATGATGTTGTGCAAGTTCTCATTGCGAGCACGTATGACTATATATGGAACACATGCCTATGATTATTTAGTACTTGGATGCTTTATCTTCTTTATCTGCAAATGCCCTATGTTTTGATTGCCATGTGAATTGTCTTGTCCATGCAACGCCTGTCCATCCATCCTTATGCCTACCGCGCTTTAATCCTACTGTTTGCTGCAATCGTTACTACTGTCTTTACTTTTACTACCGCTATTACTTTACTATTCCTACTACAAAACTGTTGCTACTGATAAACTGCTGTGAGCAAGATTGTTTCCAGGTGCAGCTGAATTGACAACTCAGTTGTTAAGGCTTATAAATATTCTTTGGCTCCCCTTGTGTTGAATCAATAAATTGGGTTTCACTTCCCTCGAAAATACTACGATACACCCCCTATACTTGTGGGTCATCACTTGTACTTCTTGGATATTTCTTGGGGTGACACGGGTGGAATCCCCAAGCTTGAGCTTTTGTTCATTCTTCATCTCATTACATCATTCTTCCCTTACACCTCTAATTTTTCCTTCATACAAAACTTCACACAATCTTCATTAGCAACATTAGTATGTTCAAAAGATAATAGACCTTCGGGGTTTTAGGTTTACAAACAGCATAACTTTCACTAAAGACACAAGCTACTATAGCAATTCCCTCAAAAAGCTCAATTTCCCCAAAAAGAACCCAAAAAGGAATCAATAAGAAGCAAATGCAAATAATGGCAGAAATTTATTGCTCCAATCAAAAAGTGTTGAACTAATGAAAGTTGGATAACAACCTGGGGCAGAAGCACAAAAAATTACAGCTCAAACCGACGTACATAGATTTTTCACGAATTTTCACAGCGAAGCACAAAAATCTGTTTTGGGACAGCAACTTTCCCAAGCATTACATCTCTCTCATTAGAGGTTACTCTTGGCACAATAACCACACAAAAATGATAAGGAGAGGTTATTACTGAAGCAATAACTTCCAAGACTCAGCTAAAACATTTGGGTTATCTCCCAATAAGTACTTTTTTTAACGCCTTTAAGTTAGGCATAAGAAGCAAGCAAAGAATCAAGTATTCTCAAATGAAGAAGCATTAAGATTGATACCAGAAATATCTTCAACAAGGCAAGGTATATCATCCAAATAGGTTCTAGAGGATCCTCTCTCAATGCTCTTGGGTTCACTATTTTCATCAAACGGGTTTTCAGGAACAATCCAATCAAAATTATTTTCTAAAGCTTCATGCATTCCTATAAGTTTAAAAGGTATTGGTATCTTAATTTCCTCCCCATTAGGTTCGGTTTTGTCCATTTTTCTCGTGTACCAATAACATCTACACATGATCCTAGCATATTAAAACGATCGAAGACTTTTCTAGCTTCCTTAGCAACATCATAGAATTCTTTAAGCAAGGTTTCTAGAATAAAATCTCTCTTTTCAGGGTCCTCAATTTCTTTAAGTTTAAGAAATATTACTTGCATTACGGGGTTAAGGTTAACAAACCTAGCTTCCAACATGTGAACTAAAGAAGCTGCAGCAATTTCATAATTTGGAGCAAGTTCTGCAAGGGATCTATCCTCAATATCCTCATGCTTACTAACATGATTAAAGAATTCTTCAATATTATCTTTTATAATTATAGAGCCACTACCTATTGCAAGTTCTTTTAGGGTGAACTTGGGGATCAACATGGCGAGCTGGGAACTAGGTAAAAACTATAGAAAGAACTATTTTTTGTGTTTTTGATAAAGAAGCAAACTAGTACAACTATTTTTCTGTGTTTTTGATAAAGAAACAAGCAAACAAAGAAGAAATAAACTAAGCAAAACAAATAAAACAAAGTAAAGAGATTGGTTATGAGGGACTCCCCTTGTGAAGATATCCTTGACTCCCCGGCAATGGCGCCAAAAAAAGAGTTTAATGGCTCAAAATATATTGAGCTCGTTGGGGAACCCCAAGAGGATGTATGATGAGCACATCAGCAAGTTTTCACTCAGTTATGAAACCAAGGTTATCGAACCAGTAGGAGCAAGGAAACACCTCCAAGGTGTTGTTTCCAACTTGGAACCCTGCACAACACAACCACAGAACTTTGCCCCCAACTTATAGTGAGGTTGTCAATCTCACTGGTTTTGCTAAAAAAAGGATTAAATGTATTGTGTGGAAGATAGTAATAGCTTGCAGAAAGTAAACAGAAAACAGTAAATAATTGTAGATTGATGGTAAAAGAAAGGACCGGGGTCCATAGTTCACTAGTGGTGATTCTCCTTAAGACAGATGACATGTTGGGTGAACAAATTACAGCGGGGCAATTGACAAACATCGAGAAATCATACATGCATATACTAATCATCTTGACTCCTATAAGATTTGATTGGGCATTACAACATTATACATAGACCGTAATCCAACTGCATCTATGGCTAATAATCCACCTTCAGGTTATCATCTGAACCCCCTCCAGTATTAAGTTGCAAGCAACAGATAATTACATTAAGCAAAGTGTGTAAAGTAAACAATATGATTGTTCTATGAACAAAAGATTGTTGTTTTCTCCCTAGTAGCAACAACACATCTAGTACCTTAGAGATTTCTGTCACTTCCCTAGATTACTAGAGGCATGAACCCACTATCGAGCATAAATACTCCCTCTTGGAGTTGCTAGCATCTACTCGGCCAAGATAGCTACTAACAACGGAAAGCATGCAAGATTACAAATAACAAAGACATGATAGAATCAATATGAAATAGCATCTCAATATCCATCTGAATCCCGCAAACACAACATGTAGGATTACAAATAGATGATCTTGATCATGAACGGATCTCACAAGATCTAAACATGGTAGCACAAAGGAGAAGAACCAACGATCTAGCTACTACATGGACCCGTAGTCCAGGGATGAACTACTCACGCATCACACCGGAGGCAAGCCTGGTGATGAAGAAGGCCTCCAGGGTGATCTCTCCCTCCCGGCAGGTGTCGGGAAGAGCTTCAGATCCCTCCCAATCTAGGGATGGAGATGGCGGCGGCTACAAACTCTTTTGTGGAATTTTGATCGGGGCCTTAGGGTTTCTGTATCGAAGGCTTCTTATAGGCGAAAGGGGAGGCCAAGGGGGTGCCCGAGGCGGCTACACCACCCCTAGGCGAGGGCCGGGCCTGGCCGTGCAGCCAGGTGGTGTGGCTGGCCCCTGGCCCCTCTCCGTCCCTTCTTATGGCTCCGTGTTTCCCTTGGTGAAATATTGACTGTGTCTTTTGTCCCACCCAATTCCGAGAATATTCATTTTCTGGCTTTTCTGGAACCAAAAACAGCAGAAAACAGGCAACTGGCACTTTGGCATCTTGTTAATAGGTTAGTTCCAGAAAATGTGTAAAAATACTTCAAAGTGTGGACAAAACATAAGAAAGTAGATATAAAACAAGCATGGAACATCAAAAATTATAGATACATTTGCAACGTATCACTATGCTCTCTTAATTAGTGCCTAAGGATAGAGGGTGGAGACTCAATATAAAAGTGGAAGAAAGTCCCTTCATAAAGGAAGCAGGGATTCAAGTCTCATAAAGAGCTTCCAAAAATTATGGTACTTATTAGCTTTCAGCTCTCATTGCCCCTATCATAAGAATCTTGAAGTGATTAATGTTAAAGTGAACAAACTATGAAGTATATGCTTGGAAAAGTATAAGCTGGCAATCTCATGTCCCTTGAATACGAGGGCCGCTCCTCATGCTACTCAAGTTTAGTTACCGGTAAGTCTTTGTCATAGTAAGTACATATGTATCATAGAGAACCGCCAACGGGGTATCCCTTGCACATGATACAGGAGCTATCCCATAATCAAAATGACAAGGCAAGCAGACAAATGAGTATCTCAACAATCTTCTTATTTACCACGGGAAAATGGTGCTTTTTTCTCTCTTTCCTCTTTTCTCATCTTTTTTCCTTTTCTCAATCTCTATCTCTTTTTTTATAAGAAGAATACTTCATAGATTGCTCACTATGGTGATGCTGCAAGTTTCCACCATGATTAGGCATGGCTTAGGCTAGCTGCCCAGGCGTTTCTCTAACACACTTACATAACTCCATGGACTTACAAGCTCCCCTTTCATTTCACACCGACGACATCCATAAACAAAAGAGCATGATATCAACTGGGTACAATGTTGGAAGTGTTCCCCATGACAACATGGTTCTGTTAATCCCAACGTAAGTGCAAGCATATACAACATAGATGACACAATGGTTCAAGTTTATTAGGGGCAAGAAAAGTAAAGTGTGCCATCAAGTTCGTGAGAGCTTTAATCACTAATTTTCACATAACAAGTTTAATTCGGAAGGTAGATAAAAACATGAATATACTTGAAGTAGCAAATGCTAATAGGTAGGTATGGTGGACTCTTGGAATAACTTGGTTTTATTTGGAGTTGGATGCATGAGTGGAACTCATACTTGGTATGGAGGCTAGCAAAAGACTGGGAGCGACCAACTAAGAGAGCAATAATGGCCATAATCATGCAAAGTGACAAAACATTATCAATTAAAGCATAAAGTGATATTACAAGCCAAAAACTAAATTATCGTAGAGGCTATGGTGACTTGGTATAGTCTTAACATGGTGTGAGCATGCGCCAAGTCAACCCAAATAAAGCATTTAAAAGATAATACCACAATATTATGCTTTTAATATGCTAAAACAACGCATGATTCTTTCAAGGCACATTAAGCAATCTCAATTGTTTATAATATTTCATGCTACAGAAAAAATCACTAAGCATAAAGCCAAAACAATATCAAGCATGACATGATAAAGTCTAAATCACAGTCAAAACAAGCTTCCTATTGTACCACTATAAGCATGAAACTTCCTACTCTTTTCCAACACCAATCGAAAACTAAAGCTAAACGCAGTGCTAGAGAACACTCGCAGAACAATAAGAGTGAAAATTAGAGTGTTCTAGGCAATGAATAACGAGCTGTGTCTCTCTCCAAAATAAGTGTGTTGGAATCCAACCAACTTATTTAAGCAAACCAAACAAAATAAAACTAAAAAAACAAAGACGCTCCAAGAACAACACAATTGTGCATGAAGGTAATAAAAATAAAGTGTCTAGAAAGACCTAAGATTTTTATTGATGAAGAAGGGGATGCCTTGGGCATCCCCAAGCTTTGACACTTGTACCTCTTGAATATTTCTTGGGGTGACACGGGGTGGCATCCCCAAGCTTGAGCTTTTGTCCATTCTTCATCTCATTACATCATTCTTACCCTACACCTGAAAATTTCCTTCATACAAAATTTCACACAATCTTCATTAGCAACATTAGTGCATTCAAAAGATAATAAACCTTTTGGGTTTAGTTTTAAAATAGCAAAACTTTCATTAAAAACACAAGCTAGTGTAGCAATTCCCTCAAAAATCTTAATTCTCCAAAAAGAACCCAAAAAGAAATCGATAAAAAGGCAAATGCAAGTAATGGCAGAAATCTGTCAAAACAGACCAGCAGGTAAAAACTGATTTTTTCGAAGACCTTCTGTTGCTCAAATCGAAAAGTGATGAACTAATAAAAGTTAGATAATAACCTGAGGCAGAAGAAAAAAATTACAGCTCAATCTGACGTACAGAGATTTTTCACGAATTTTTACAGCGAAGCACAAAAATCTATTTCGGGACAACAACTTTCCCAAGCATTATTTCTCTCTTATTAGAGGTTATTCTTGGCATAAAAACCACAAAAAATGATAAGGAGACGTTATTACTGAAGCAATAACTTCCAAGACTCAACAAAAATACTCCTAAAGAAATTTGGGTTATCTCTAAATAAGTGCTTTTCTTTAACGCCTTTGAGCTAGGCACGATAATTTCGATGATGCTCACATAAGAAATATGAATTCAAGTAAAAGAGAGCATCAAGAAGACAATATAAAAGACATTTAAGTCTAACCCACTTCCTATGAAAAATAATCTTGTAAAGAAACAAGTCATGAAAGCACAAAGTAACAAGCATAGGAAAGCAAAACAAGTGCAACTTCAAAATTTAAAACATAAAGAGGGGAAAGTTAATATTGTTGAGATACATAAAACCATGTTTCCCTCTCTCATAATAACTTTCAGTAGCATCATGAACAAAATTAACAATATAACTATCACATAAAACATTCTTATCATGCGCCACATGCATAAAAGAATTAATACTCTCCACATAAACATAGTCATTCTTAGTGGGAGAAAATTCAACAAAATAGGTATCATTATTATTCTCATCACCATAATCATCAAATATAGGAGGCATATTGTAACCATAATTAATTTTCTCCTCAATAGTAGGTGGACTGAAAATATCATATTCATCATTGTAATCATCATATATTGGAGGTATAGTATCATCAAAGTAAATTTTCTCCTCCGTGCTTGGGGGACTAAAAATATCATTCTCATCAAAACCAGCTTCCCCAAGCTTAGACTTTTCCATAGCATTAGCAATAATGGTGTTCAAAGAATTCATACTAATAACATTGCTATTAGCATGCAAATGAAGTTCCATAGGTTTTTTAATTTTTTCTTCAAACACTTCATGTCCTAACTCAAGATAAATACTATAAAGCTCTCTAATTTTGTTGTTGTTTTCCATTAAGCCTAACTAGTGAAAATAAAAACAAGAAACAAAAAGATATAATTGCAGAATCTAAAGGAAATAACTTCGAGTACTCACACACTAGCAAATGTACTAGAAGATAGCTTAGTAGCTAGAGGATGTGAGTACCTTTTACCTTACCTCCCCGGCAACGGCGCCAGAAAATAGCTTGATGTCTACGCACTTCTATTCTTGTAGATAGTTGTTGGGCCTCCAAGTGCAGAGGTTTGTAGAACAGTAGCAAGTTTTCCCTTAAGTGGATTACCCAAGGTTTATCGAACTTAGGGCGGAAGTGGTCAAAGGTATCCCTCTCAAGCAACCCTACAATCAAGATACAAGAAGTCTCTTGTGTCCCCAACACACCCAATACACTTGTCAGGTGTATGGGTGCACTAGTTCGGCAAAGAGATAGTGAAATACAAGTGGTATAGATAATTATAAGTGGTAACGGTGCCAGGAAAGAGCTTGACGGGTAGGAAGAGACTAAAGGCAATCTGAAATAAAGATGGAAGCAAGCAAACATGTAATAGATCTAGTTGCAAACGGTGTTTCAATGCTTAGAAAAAAGGCCTAGGGATCATACTTTCACTAGTGAACACTCTCATATAAATATCATCTCTTTATGATACTACTCCGAACTACTCTTCGGTTGGATAATGTAGGACTATAACAACACACCTTAAAGTTCGTATTCCCCATCTAGATAACCCCTCACTATCACCTTGAGCGCTAGATGGTTCCAACAAACACCGCAATCTCATAGAGACATCCAACTCAAATTATACTCATGATAAGTATGTATGTAATCTTAGCCAAAGTGCCACACGGTGTGCACACTGTCAACTTCACACACATGGGGATAAGCTGAGATTCATTAAACCACTTGGGTAGCAGAATAGATCTATAGATTACAAAGCTCATGATCTCAATAAGATCATGCATAGAGAGAGAGATAAGCACATAGCTACCGGTAGATCCCTTAGCCTCGAGGAAGAACTACTCCCTCATCATCATGGAATCAGTAACGGCGATGGAGATGGTGGTGAAGATCGATGGAGATGGCTCCAAGGGAAATTCCCTGTCCTGGCAGGGTGTCGGAACAGAGACTTTCTATCCCCCAAATCTCCCCTTCAGTGGCGGCGGGGCTGTGGAGGTTTTCGTGGCTTTCTCCTGGATTATTTAGGGTTTTCTCATCGGGAGGCTTCTTATAGGCGATGAGGCGATGCGTGGAGGAAGCCAGGGGGCCCACACCCCTGGTGGCACCACCAGGGCTGGCTCGCACCACCATAGGGTGTGCCCACCCTCGTGCCCTACTCCGTCTCTTCTTTGTGTTTCCATGTTGCTCTAGAAAAAAATAGGCATATTGGCTTTTGTCCCGTCCAATTCTGAGAATATTCATTTTTTAGCTTTTCTGAAACCTAAAACAGAAGAAAATAGGCAACTGGCACTGTGGCATCTTGTTAATAGGTTAGTTCCAGAAAGTGTATAAAAATACCTCAAAGTGTAGACAAATAATATAAAACAAGCATGGAGCATCAAAAATTATAGATACGTTTGCAACGTATCAGCTGCCTCTCTCCTCCCCAGTGCTTCCCTAGTCGCTGGTTCCCGCGGATTTCAACCGGATCCGCTCCCCCTCCACCCCGGGTATCTTCTCCTCCAAGTAGAACCTCCGATGAGTGAGGGTAACTCCCACATTCCTTGATTTTGTGTAGAAGTTGTTGTTTTGTTGTTGAAACTTGGAGTAGAGGCTGCCCATTGGATCATATGCATGTTCAGTAGATTATCACCTTGTTTGCTGATCTATGCGTATGCCTATGATCTGAATCAAATAGCAAAATTTTGCCAGGGCCGGATTATTCGCCCCTGGCTAGGCTGGATTATCCAGCCTGGAAGCTTCAGACCTGCTGATGTTTGATTAATTTTACTCCATCGTGTAGTCGCATCTTGGTTGCTTTTCTACTGTGTTTAACAATTCCTTTTGGACTTGTGTGTGCTTATCTTGTGTTATCCCTTACTCTTTTCACAGGTGGTTATCGTGGTCCGGCTAAGACCTATCAGCGTCGTCCTCATGCTTGGTATTTGCGTCCCAACGCAGAAGGAGGTTTTACTGACGAGGTTGAAGTAAGGAGGCACAAACAAGAGACTAAGAGGATGGCTAAACAAGATACAAATAGAAAGGGCAAGGAAACTAGGGTCAACTATAAGACCATGGACATCATTGAGTATTCCACCCTCCGGCAATGTGATTGGTTTGAGGATGCCACACGCGATGCGGATCTTGATGACCCCAATTTTTGGTGTGCCCCTCAGATGCACATCTTTCAGGACATCTACTCGATCTGGAAGATCCGCCCCATGCGCCCTCTAGATTTGACTGCCACAAAGAACAAGCCTCATTTCTCTCATGCTCTTGCTGTGATTGAGAAGATGGGGTTGCATCATCTTATGGAGATCTAGTGTGACTATGACACTACGCTGGTTCAATACTTTTTCTCCACGGTCGTGATTCGTGGGGATGAGGCTCGCACTATGAAGTGGATGTCAGGTTCCCAATTCTTCTTAGATGACTTCTACACCTTTTCACAGTTGCTCTCCTACCCCTTATAGGGTCGTGATCGTTCCTGTGCACATCACATCTGTAGCCCCAATCGTTCCAGCAAGGACGCATTACTTTCAGCATGCTATGGACCCAACAATGTGGGTGTAAAGGTTGATGGTCTCTATCCACTCTACTCTTAGCTGGTTCTTATGTTCCGTGATTGCATAATTCTGAGTGGAGGTAACAATGATAGCATTCATGGTCTTCTAAACGTTAATTTACTTGGCTTTGCATATGAATGTGCCAATAGTGAAGACCCCTCTGCTGATTACATCTTGGATGTTATGGACTTCATTTATCACGAGATGGCTGATGCAATGTGCAACAGGCATTCTATCCCATATGCTCTTACGTTATGATGCTCATTAAGGCCATGCTTCCTAATGAGGATTTCAGTGGCCCACTCGATGGGGTTCACAAGGTCAAGAAGCCATATATCAAGAAAAAGAAGACCAACTCCTCTTTTGCAGAGTTTGATACTTTTATGGGTGATGCCCGGGCAAGTGGTAGCACTCATGGAAGGAGGCCCCCTGTCCCGACCATTGATAGAGAGGTCAAGTGACTCAACTGGTTTCACCGTATAATTCTATCCATGGGCGTGGATACTCACAATCAAGGGAGGAACCAGGATTTGAGCATAGGAGGGCGAGCACACAACTATCATGAAAAATTGTAAGACGAAATATTTAGAATTTTGAATGCTAACATGGGTGTAACACTATAGCAACAAATTAGATCGCCAGGATCATTTTCTATGATTCTTTAATCAACATATTGATACAACATGATCACACTACATATGAACATCACATTATATCATCAAAGTATGTTTGACAATACAAAAAAGGGTAAAGTTTTGTTAGATATACCATCTTCTTGATAAAAATAGAGTTTTGTGTGTTAGATAAAAATACCAAGAATAATTTAATTGTGTGCTAAGTATTGCAGAATCTACTCCCAAAAAGGATGTCCTAGTCAAATGAAGCATTTCAAGGAATCTAGGGGCGGATTATCCGCCCTTGGCTAGGGACGAATTATCCGCCCCCGGGGATTTCTAAAGGGTAACAAGGCGCATCGCTCTGAGAGGGGGCAGAGTATTCCTCGGATAATCCGACCAGGGTTGGAGCTTTTGCCCTGGCCGAATAATCCGCCCCTCCTGGCCATCAGGATTATCCCCCCCCGGGGGGGTTCTAAAAGGAATCAAGGCATGTCGCTCTGATGGGGGGCCGGAGTTTCAGCCCAGATTTTTGGATGCTGGGCCAGACTTCTGCCCCAGCCGGATTATCCGCCTCTAGGCCCGGATAATCCGCCACCAGTTTGCTCCAAGGGCTGCATTTCGGGAGGGGGTACATATACCACATCCCATCTTTATTTTGGAGCTGCTTGATCTGACGAGAGAGCGTTCTCTGCTGAAATTGATTTGCAACAAGATCTCCACTTTGATCCGTATGGAGGCCTTGTCCTTTGGGGAATCGAAGGAGGAGGCCTTGATCTACATCTTCCCCAAAGAGATCTTAACTTTCTCTCCCATTTATTTGGGAGGCTCTTGATCTAGAGTTTCATTCGAATTTCTAGATCTCGGTTTCATTACTTGATCATTTGTTTTACTGTGGCAGCTTGTTGTCATCACGGGAACCTCCAATTAAGTTATGCATGTGTGCCCCGATCCAATTGTAAAGGCACTGGTTCCTGCCTCGAAGGGTACCACATAGTGGAAATGTGGATTAGGCCAGTTTTGGCAAGATCCATCGGAGAACAGGGTGAGGCCTATTCTGGCGTGGTGGTCTTAGTACCGCCACCCCTCCAATGCAGACGTACTTCCCTTAACAAGGAAGGAATTGTGGTAAAACAAATCCTGTGTCTCGACATGCTCCACTATCGGTTACCCTCGTTCCTCTCACTACCTTTACCGTTTAGTGGCTAGGTTGACATATAGGGAATTCAGCATAGTTGCATATCTAGAGAATTTACCTTTGTGTCAAGTCTAAAATTGAAAAAGTATTAAAATTTGGAGTAGCACCTATTCACCCCCCTCTAGGTGCCCATACGATCTATTTCAAAGGGAAGCTTAGAGAGAGCAAGTATGGGTCCTTCTCTAGTCTAAGGAAGATTAATGATAATGCTTATGTGATAGATCTTCCAACTGAGATAGGAATATCCAACTCATTCAATGTGGCAGACTTGGCTTTTTTTCCTTTATGATCTGGAACAAGAAATCTATGAAGATAACTCGAGGTCGAGTTCTAAACAACCAGGGGAGGAGGATGAGAGATAGTTGAGAAAAAAAGTAAACTCTAGTACTAGCTTCTACACACTTCTACTATATTCCATGCAATATGGTCATTTAGTCATATGTATTGTAGTAGTTTCTAGAGTGTTATACTATGAGATGTAACTAGATTGTTTACACTTATCGCCTAACTTTAAGTAGTGATATATGGAACCTTCTAGCTATGAGTAGAGCAAAGTAGTGAAGGATTATGCAACCTATAAATAGAGGCCCTCACATCTATCTATGGAACTAGGCTATGTATCCACTACCTATCAATAGAACTTTGTGTTCTTGTTTTAGATTTTGGATTAGATCTATTATGTTGAGAGTTCTAGATTGAACTCTTGATAGCCACGCCCTAGAGCGATATCTAGCACAACATGTTGAAGTGGTTCCTTCAATATTTGTGTTGTTTTTATTATAGCAGCAAGGTGAAGTTGTTCCTCCACAACCTTTGTGTTGCATCATTTGGCCTTAAGATGACGGTATTAGACCAAAAGCTCCACCGCTAGGTAATACACATGCCCTGACCACGACCAGGTGGTGATCTACATGTCGTATACAAGTGTTAATGATTTCTGTTGTATGGCTAGTATGTATGTAGTATGGTGAACTTGAACTTCTATATCTTTTGATCAAGGGTTTCAACCCTGATATTGCAAGGACATGGGATACCCCTGTTGGTGAAAACTTTATATTTTGATCAGGGGTGTACCCCTAATTTTAGTGTGTAGGGGCAAGGGATGCCATGCGGATGCAGGTACAAAGAACCTGTTTAAGTAGTTCTAATCAACTTGTATGTGCTTTTAAGTACTTACCTATGTTGCTTAATTTTGCTGCTTACCTATGTTATTAATTTTCTTATGTATGCTGGGTTGTTTAGTTTAGTTCGGTGCAGTGTAACAAAGTGGTGGTAAGATCACCATATTTGAACTTAATTAACCAAAACAAATATTAGCACATAACAAAATACCTCAAACTAAGTTTTCACTTAGCTAAACCACATATGCAAGCAAACAAACAACATGAAAAAATTGCACCAAAACTCAACGTGGGAAACCAAATGAACTGCAAAATAGACCCAAGCCAAGCTTGCACTCATGCAGTCTCTCTACCAGGACAGAACTGAAATATTCGATAAATCCATGCGACCAACCAAACACACCCTAAATGAATCTATCACGCTAGCATACACATGTTGCAAAAGCTACTCAATAGGATAATCACCCCGGTTTTCTATCCATGTGACCATTCATTGTTTGGAGGCTTCCGATATGTACTCTCTTCTTAAATAAGTGAATTTTTAGCTCGGTTCCAAGTCAAGTATTTAAATCTTTAACCAGTTCGGACGGAGTAAATCTTAGAAGTGATTCACTTCCCTCTGACTCATCCACGTCATGAGTAGTTTTCTTGCCTAATTATTAATTCACTATATATCAATTTAGGTATGAATCATATCGCGTTTGTTGTAGATTTAGGATGACCGGCTACATCATGTGTGGCACGTACCTACCAACCACCAACCGGTAAATCCAAATCTTGAAATTGGTTTGACATAAAGTTGCATAACTATATATATATATATATATATATATATATATATATATATATATATATATATATATATATATATAGTAAACAACACAATGCTATGTGTAACTTATGAAAGCGGAATAACCTTGTCAAAGTCAAATGTATCAACATCACTTTGTGCACATTTTGCTATAGAAGTAGCGTATGAAGTGATAAACTGCATTCATACAAATACCCTACTGGTACATGTACAGCTGAAGTCCTAATATAATACAATTTATCATGTAGTACCGAGAGGCGTCGGTAATCCGGTGGAGATATATGTCTTGTAGCAGCTAGAGGCCTATTTGTTACAGAAGTTAGTGCTATTTGCAATAGGGATTGTCACTTCGTTTTGTTTACCTCAATCTGAGGAAGCTCGTCTGAATAATCAACACTCAACTGACTAGAAGAATGATAAATGTAGTTTCAAAGGCAGACATATCAAATTGCATGTGGCATATGCCTGCACAATACTATTAGGAACTCGTGTCGTCCCAAAAGCAATCTCCTGGTCTCCTGGATGTGGAAGTCTTGTTGTCAAAGTTTTTTTTTTTGAAACAAGGCAAAAGAATTGCCATTTTTATAAATTAAAGAGAAGTTTGAGAGGTGTCTTACAAACCAATAGTACTTCTTGGACAAAAAAGGGCCAAGACACCGTTACAAACTAATAGTACTTCTTTTTCCCGTATCTAATGCATGACAGACTGAATACAAGAGTCCTTCGGAGGGGAAATTTCTGTATATTCTTGATTGCAGGAGCCTTTTTAATATGTAAATCGTTATCCTAGTGGCATGGACAATATGGATGTTGGAATTTGGTGAGTTTTGGGTTGTTGGCTCATTAGAAAAATTCTGCAATTCTCTTTAGCCCATTTGTGCATGGCAGCATATGGTTGTGCAAGTGGTGTCAAAGTTTAGTCCGACATTGCTAGTTGAGTGAGAGTTACACCTCCTTATATACTAGGTTGTTCCACCACTCACTAAGGTATGAGAAGAAGAGCAGCTCTCGCGCACTCCTCCTCCGACGGTGCCCGCCTCGCCTCGCCTCGTCACGACGCGCGCGTGCGTGCCGCGGAGTCTCCGCGCTTACCCTAATCGGAATCGCTTACCACACGCGTCTCCTTCCAGTCTATTGCACTGCTGCCTTCGTCTTCCCCATCTCGGCTTGCGGCGTGCACCGCAGATCGGGATAGTAGGCCTCCGGAACCTCGCCTCTTGGGAACCTGTACGGGTGAGGGGCGATCAGGTTTTTGGAGAGCGCTCAAGCGCGACTACTGGCTTCCACAACGTCTTTCGACGACTTCTTCCCCGACGAGGACTTCTTCCCGGATATCGGCAGCCTCTACATCAACGACATGGCTGACGACGCTGCTACCACCGCTGTAGCTACTGCTGCTGCTACCGCCGCGGCTGCTGCTGCCACTGCTCTACCATATGCAATACTGAACTTCTTATTTCAGATTCTGCTAGAGTTTCTTATTCTAGCGTTTGATGTAGATGTGATAGGTTTATCTTATTTAGATGTAATATGTTCATCTACTTTGTTGATCTGCATGATTAGTTTTGGTACTGTCTGTATGATCATGTTTTATCAGTTTATTATTCGGATTAAATCATATGGATTATTGCTTATATTTTCAACAATCCAAAAACCTAATTATAGGCAACTGAATTCTACCGGTGTAGCCGCGGCTACTAGGCCTCCTTCATTTGATGGTATGCATTATAAGAGATGGCGCGCGAGAGCAATTCTATGGTTTAAAAACCTAAACGGCTATAGCGCCACTCTTGGCAAACCTGAAGGAGATCTTTCTGCTGAGCAGGAAGCGGCCTTTAAGAAAGCCGATAACATGTTTATGGCGGCTTTGTTCAGTATTCTTGGGGACAATATTGTTGACCCATACATGTCATTTGATAATGGCAAAGATGCGTGGGATGCGCTCGAGGCCAAGTTTGGGGTCTCGGACGCTGGCACTGTTGGAGATATGCCCAAGAGGCAATAACAAAGTGGTTATTATTATATCTTTATGTTTATGATAAATGTTTACATCCCATGCTATAATTATATTATTAGGAAACACTAATACATGTGTGTTTTGTAAACATAAAAGAGTCCCTAGTAAGCCTCTTGTTAAACTAGCTTGTTGATTAATGGATGATCATGGTTTCCTGATCATGGACATCGGATGTGATTAATAACAAGGTTATATCATTAGGAGAATGATATGATAGACACACACCCATAGTAAGCGTAGCATAAGATCAAGTCATTTTAGTTCGTATTACTATAAGCTTTCAAATGCATAGTAACCTAATCCTTCGACCATGAGGTTATGTTAATCACCATCACCGGATGGATACTTTGATGACATCAAACACCGCTTCGTAACTGGGTGGTCATAAAGGTATCATTGGGTATTCTGAAAGTATGTGTTGAAGCACATGGACCAAGATTGGGATTTGTCCATCCATATGACGGATAGATATGCTCTGGGCCCTCTCGGTGGAATGTCATCTAGTTAGCTTGCAAGCATGTGACTAGGTCATAAGGGATGACATATCACGGAACGAGTAAAGAGTACTTATCGGTAACGAGGTAGAACTAGGTATGGAGATGCCAACGATCAAACCTCGGATGAGTATAGTATCGTGTGACAAAGGGAATTGGTTTCGTATGTAAATGGTTCAATTGATCACGAAATCATCGTTGAGTATGTGGGAGCCGTTATGGATCTCCAGATCCCGCTGATGGTTATTGATAGGAGATGTGTCTCTGTCATGTCTGCATATTCACGAACCGTAGGGTGACACACTTAAGGTTCGAAGTTGTTTTAAGTAGATATGGAATGTGCGTTGGAGACCGAATGTTGTTCGGAGTCTCGGAATGGATCCGGGACATCACGAGGAGATCCGGAATTGTCCGGAGAATAAGATTCATATATTGGGGATCATTTTCTAAGTTAGGAAATGTTCCAGAGTGTTTGTATGGAGATTCTAGAAGGTTTCGGAATGTTCTGGAAGGTTCTAGAGGATTTCTTGGAGTTTGCTTGAAAACCAAGAAAGGGTCAAAGGAAACCTAGTGGGGCAAGACACGGATTCGTGGGGGAGGAGGACTCCTCCCCCCTTCCCACCGCCGGCCATAGGAGGGGAGTCCTACTAGGACTCCCCCTCCCCAGGCGCGCCTCCCCCCCTTAAATAGAAGGGCAGGGGCGGCCCCTCCAAGCCAGCTCCCATAACTCCCAATCTCTACCGCCTCTCTCCTCCACCTTTCTTCTGCACAGGCATAGGCGAAGCCCTGCAGAATTCTCTACTCCACCACCACCACCACGCCGTCGTGCTGCTGGGATTCCGTGGAGAAGATCTACTACCTCCGCTGCTCGCTGGAACGGGGAGAGGAAGGTCTGCTTCGACTCCGCACGTGTGACCGACTGCGGAAGCGCTGCCGAAACGCGGCGCCGGAAGGATCGTCAACTTGACCGACTGCGGGAGCGCTGCTGGAACGCGACGCCGGAAGGATCATCCACACGATCTTGAGATCGGCAAGTGATCGACTACATCAACCACGAGATCTAATCTCGTTAACGCTTTCGGATCTACGAGGGTTAGTTCCCATCTATCTCGTTGCTCATGTCTAATAGATTAGATCTTGGCTTTTATCTAGATTAGATCTGGGTTTTGTTCGTTCTTGCGGTAGAATTTTTTTGTTTTCCATGCTACGAACCCATCAGGCACTAAGTTGTATGTTATGTAGCAATTCTATGACTACAAGAAGGTTGATGAGCGCTCCATTGTTGAGCAAGCTCATGAGATATAATCACTTGCCAAAGAACTCGAGTAGTTCAAGTGTACCTTACCGGACAAATTTGTGGCCGGAGGCATTATTGCCAAGCTTCCTCCCATGTGGAGGAGTTTTTCTACTTCTCTGAAACATAAGAGACAGGAGTTTTCCATTACGGATCTCATTGGGTCTCTTCATGTGGAAGAGAAGGCGAGAGCAAAGGACACACGTGCTCGAGGCTTTGAGGGAGCTTCTAGTGCCAATTTGGACAGAAGAAAAACTTCCAATCCCACAAGTTCAAGAATAAGAACAAATCTGATGGCAAAGGGAAGTTTGATTGCAAGAACAAGGCCACTCACTCCACCAACTTTAAGAGGAAGAATGATAAGAAGAAAGGCTCCTTCCACGTATGTGGTGATCCTGATCATTGGGCTCCTAGCTGCCCTAATCGCTTTGACAAGCGGCAACATGGGAACAGCGGCAAGACCGCTAATGTTGTTATTAGCGATACTTAGATGAAGGATGTTGGGTGCGGTATTTTGCCTACTATCCTTTCATGATGTCATTCTCCTGATTGGTGGATTGACACGGGTGCTAATACACATGTATGTTCTGATATATCCATGTTATCTTCTTATCAGGTTGCAAGGACTTCCTCCGTGCTGATGGGAAATGGCTCACGTGCTTCTGTTCATGGTGTTGGTATGGTAAATCTGAAGTTTACTTCGGGGAAGACCGTACAACTGAAGAATGTGCAGTACGTTCCCTCCATCAATAAGAATCTCATCAGCGGATCGCTTCTATGTCGAGATGGTTTTAAGTTGGTGTTTTAGTCCAATAAAGTTGTAATATCTAAGTATGTACAATTTGTTGGAAAGGGTTATGAGTGCGGAGGTCTGTTCTGCTTATCTTTGTCAGACTCATGTACTAAAGTTATTAATCATGCTTGCAATGATAATGAGTCCAATATTTGGCATTCACGACTTTGTCATATTAACTTTGGTTGCATGACACGGCTAGCCAATATGAGTTTAATTCTGAAATTTACCACTATCAAAGGTTCTAAGTGCCAAGTTTGTGTGCAAGCAAAGCAACCCCGCAAGTCTCATATGGCTGCAGAACCGAGAAACTTAGCACCACTAGAACTTATACATTTAGATCTTTGTGAGATGAATGGTGTGTTGACACGAGGTGGAAAAAGATACTTTATGACTTTGATTGATGACTCCACTAGATACTGCTATGTTTATCTTCTGAAATCTAAAGATGAAGCTTTGAGTTATTTCAAAAACTATAAAGCTGAAGCGGAAAACCAACTTGATCTTAAAATCAAGCGGCTAAGGTCGGATCGTGGTGGAGAGTACTTTTCAAATGAATTTGATCTATTCTGTACAGAACATGGTATTATCCATGAGAGGACGCCTCCCTACTGTCAAATGGGGTGGCCAAAAGAAAGAACCACACTCTAACTGATTTGGTTAACGCCATGTTAGATACATCGGGTCTTTCCAAGGAATGGGGGAGGCGCTAATGACTGCATGTCATGTCCTAAACCGTGTTCCCATAAAGGATAAAACCATGACTCCATTTGAGGAATGGGAGAATAAAAAGGCTTAAACTCTCTTACTTACGAACTTGGAGATGTTTGGCGAAAGTCAATATTCCAATACCCAAGAAGCGAAAGCTTGGACCAAAAACCGTGGATTGTGTTTTTCTGGGATATGCTTTTCATAGCATTGGCTATATATTTTTGATAGTAAAATCTGAGGTATCCGACATGTATGTTGGTACTATTATGGAGTCGAATGATGCGACTTCCTTTGAGGACATCTTTCCCATGAAAGGTATGTCTAGCTCATCAAATCAGGAGGTGACTAGTTCATCTACTCAGGAATTTGTTATAATTCCTGAACCCACTATGCCGATAGAACACTATGATGATCCTATGGAGGACGACAATGAAGCTCCTAAAAAGAGCAAGAGACAAAGGACTGCAAAGTCATTTGGTGATGATTTAATTGTGTACCTTGTGGATGATACCCCCACCTCTATTTCAGAAGCGTATGCATCTCAAGATGCTGACTACTGGAAAGAAGTTGTCCGTAGTGAGATGGATTCCATCTTAGCTAATGGAACTTGGGAGGTCACTGATCGTCCTTATGGGTGCAAACCTGTAGGATGTAAGTGGGTGTTCAAGAAAAAGCTTAGACCTGATGGTACTATTGAAAAGTACAAGGCACGTCTTGTGGCCAAGGGTTATACCTAGAAAGAAGGTGAAGACTTCTTCGATACCTACTCACATGTTGCCAGATTGACCACTATTCGAGTACTACTATCCTTGGCTGCCTCACATGGTCTTCTCATTCATCAAATGGACGTTAAGACAGCTTTTCTAAACGGAGAGCTAGATGAGGAAATTTATATGGAGCAGCCTGATGGATTTGTAGTAGATGGTCAAGAAGGTAAGGTGTGTAAGTTAGTGAAGTCTTTATATGGTCTTAAGCAAGCTCCTAAGCAGTGGCATGAGAAGTTTGAAAGAACTTTAACCGATGAAGGCTTTGTTGTAAACGAAGTTGATAAGTGTGTGTACTATCGCCATGGTGGGGGCGAGGGAGTTATTATGTGTCTCTATGTCTATGAAATATTGATATTCGGGACCAACCTCGATGTTATTGAGGAAGTCAAAGAGTTCCTATCTCGCTGCTTTGAGATGAAGGACTTGGGAGTGGCTGATGTAATCTTAAACATCAAGCTACTAAAGGATGACAATGGTGGGATTACACTGCTTCAGTCCCACTATGTGGAAAAGATATTGAGCCGCTTTGGGTATAGCGACTGCAAGTCTTCTCCAACGCCTTATGATCCGAGTGTGCTACTTCGAAAGAATCAAAGGAATGCTAAAGATCAATTGAGATATTTTCAAATCATTGGCTCGCTCATGTATTTAGCCAGCGCTACGAGGCCTGACATCTCCTTTGCTGTAAGAAAACTGAGTCGATTTGTGTCAAATCCTAGAGATGATCATTGGTATGCTCTTGAGAGAGTTTTGCGCTATTTGAAAGGCACTGCGAGTTATGGTATTCACTATACCGGGTATCCTCGAGTACTTGAGGGTTATAGTGATTCAAACTGGATATTTGATGTTGATGAGATTAAGGCCACAAGTGGTTATTTGTTTACACTTGGTGGTAGCATTGTTTCTTGGAAGTCTTGCAAGCAGACCATCTTAACGAGGTCAACGATGGAAGCAGAACTCACAGCACTAGACACAGCCACTGTTGAAGTAGAGTGGCTTCGTGAGCTTTTGATGGACTTACCTGTGGTTGAAAAACCAATACCCGTCATCCCAATGAACTGTGATAATCACACTGTGATCATCAAAGTAAACAGTTCTAAGGATAATATGAAGTCATCAAGGCATGTGAAGAGGAGATTGAAATCTGTCAGGAAACTGAGAAACTCCGGAGTTATTGCGTTGGATTATATCCAAACATCTAAGAACTTGGCAGATCCCTTCACAAAGGGTTTATCACGTAATGTGATAGATAATGCATCGAGGGAGATGGGTTTGAGACCCACACAATGAGTTGTTCGCAGTGGTAACCCACTTTATGTGATCGGAGATCCCGTGAATTAGAGCTAGGAGACAAGCTGTTGATCAGCTGAGAGGAGAGTATGCCCATATTATATTTACATCTCCATAAAGATGCAATACTCTCTTATTCTACATGGCAGGTTGATATTTATCTTAATGTGTTTCAAGTGGCTTTTCTAAGCAGAGATGTTGTCCTACAGAACATCTATTGAGAAATACACATATATGAGTCTGACTGTTAAACATCGCAGTCCGTGACAGTTGGGTGCTCTCTAATAAACTCATGAAAGGCCCTGGAGTATGACGCATAAGCTCCAAACCGCGGGGAAGCCCTGCGGCAGCTCTGTACCGGTATAGATTTTGTGTGAAACTAGTGTGCAGAAAACTTGTAGTTCAAGGCATAGTCCACTATTCAAGTTGTTCGCTAGTGTAGCATGAAGTTTAATATGGAAATTCAACTTAACAGTCTCCACTACACACCGGTATATAAAACAATATTCTGAAATAGAAATGAGGTGATGTGCCAATGAGACTTTGTGGGGGATTGTTAGAATTTGGTGAGTTTTGGGTTGTTGGCCCATTAGACAAATTCGGAAATTCTCTTTGGCCCATTTGTGCATGGCAGCATATGGCTGTGCAAGTGATGTCAAAGTTTAGTCCCACATTGCTAGTTGAGTGAGAGTTACACCTCCTTATATACTAGGCTGTTCCACCACTCACTAAGGTGTGAGAAGAAGAACAGCTCTCGCGCACTCCTCCTCCGACGCTGCCCGCCTCGCCTCGCCTCGTCACGACGCGCGTGCGCCGCTGGTTGCGGGAATCGAGCCAAGCTTTATTTTTTGCTAATCAGGAAAATTAATCATGGATTAATTACGAGTCATTAACGGACGCGTTAATGAGTCAGCCGTTTCCAATCTTAATGGGATGTGGGCTGTTATTGACTCGAACGTGGGTTGAGACCCACGATCTCCCTGACCTACTCTATATAAGTCTCTGCGCTTATCCTAATCGGAATCGCTTACCACACGCGTCTCCTTCCAGTCTATTGCGCCGCCGCCTTCGTCTTTCCCATCCCGGATTGCGGCGTGCACCGCAGATCGGGACAGTAGGCCTCCGGAACCTCGCCTCTTGTGAACCTGTACGGGTGAGGGGCGATCAGGTTTTTGGGGAGCGCTCAAGCGCGAATACTGGCTTCCACAACGTCTTCCGATGACTCCTTTCCCGACGAGGACTTCTTCTTGGACATCGACAGCCTCTACATCGACGACATGGCTGACGACGCTGCTACCACCGCTGCAGCTACTGTTGCTGCTACCGCCGCCGCGGCTGCTGCCGCTGCTCTACCGTATGTAATACTGAACTTCTTATTTCAAATTCTGCTAAAATTCCTTATTCTAGCGTTCGGTGTAGATGTGATAGGTTTATCTTATTTAGATGTAATCTGTTCATCTACTTTGTTGATCTGCATGATTAGTTTTGGTACTGTCTGTATGATCATGTTTTATTAGTTTATTATTCGGATTAAATCATATGGATTATTGCTTATATTTTTAACAATGGATACGTCACATTAACTTCACATTATTGGAATCAGCCGTAGTTTGTACTCAATATGGATACAACGCAGTGACTTCATATTTATTGGCGTAGTATTTTGTACAGGTGCAGAAGCAGGTTTAAGGAGAAAATTAAGTTGCTAACTCATAGGATCACTAGGAAGTGACATGGTGTTTTTACTCATATGTCTAAATGCACCTAGTATGAAAAATGCATTTTAAAATGTCAAAAATTTCTAAAAACTATTCTGGTGCATGTGTAGTCATTCTATTTTCTCCCACAAAGTTGTGCGTTAAAAATATTTTTTGCGACCTATGTAATTAGAATAAAAAATGTCTCCTGCAAAGATATTTCTGAGCACCGAAAATTATCTTTTTTACACATGACAAAAAATGTCTTTCTTCACTAAACTTTGTGGACAAATATAGAATGTCTAGATGCATAGTCAGAATTTTTTTAAACATTTTTAAATATGTTTTTAGCCAGCGAATGCATCTACATCTATGAGCCAAAAGTGGATTTTTGCACTAGGATGTCCTATTCAGACTTTGCAATCTGGTGTGATAGTTTCTTTTAACAGTAGCTGGTTTGAAGATCTCTTAGGTAAGCCCAGAGCTCATTTTCTTAAGAGACTCTTAGCCTTGTATTCTATGTTTTCTTACATGTGACAATTCATGGTTTTAGGCTTCAGATATGTAAATCTTATACTCCCTCCATCCGATATAAAGTGATGTGGATTTGTCTATATCCGCATGTATTTATACATTAAAACACGTCTAAATACATACGGATTTAGAAAAATCTAAGTCACTTATTTCTGAATGGAGGAAGTACTATAAATAATTCTCCTACCAACAATTACTCCCATTTTGCTTCCCTCTAACTCGTTCATGTCATCAACTGTTTCCTCGCCAAACTATCAATTCACAATCCCGTCCATTTTATGATAGAATGGTCGGGACAGAACGGCTCCGCGCAGTTTTCTCGGGGGACTGATGAGGGGCTTCGAGCTCTTCTCGCCAACATGATCAGCCGGACGGGCTAAGTGCAGAAATTGGCCCAGACAAAAACGTGCTAGCCCAACTAACCACAAGTCCAGCAGCATAGTAGGTCCGTGGAGTAGCAGCCTAAAATGTTTGGCCGGCCTTTTGACGAAACAGAACATCTAGGACATCCAACGGTGAGATTGGACGGTGGAGAGCTTCAAAACGCTGTGGGAGAGCATAGCGAGGTGAGTTTTACTGTTTCCTAATTAACACTCCCTCTGTCATAAATAAGTGACTTGTATTTGCTTAAATTCGTATGTATCTAAACACGTTTCAGTATGAAAAATGCTACTACTCCCCCGGGGGATCGAAGTAAACGATCCCTCGGGTCACTAGCGTGAGACATGCTCGGTCGTGGGTGGACCCCGCCACAGCAGCCTTATCTCGTTCGTGTCTTCTCCGAGAAATCCCAGGAAAATAGGGCACCGCCGCCGAGCTGTTTGCAGGATGCCGCCGCCCAGCTCCTTGCTGGCCGCCCTCTCCCTAACTCCATGGAGCCCCGCCGTGGCCGGGGATGGAGGCTGCCCTAGATCCGTGTCCCCAAAAATAATACCATCCCTGCCTTGCACCACCGGATCGCCGCCGACCTAACTCCATGGCGCCGCCGAGGGTCGCTACTTTGCGCCGCCGGACGCCCTAGCCCCCCGGTGCCCCCTTCTCTGCCGCCTCCCATGGCGTTGGCCATTTTCGGCTAGCCCAGATGCCTCTGCCGAAGATGGAGGCTACCAGCCATGGCCGCCGCGCCCCAGCCTCCTGCAAAGCTCCGCGCATGTTGTGCTGCCATAAGCGAGCTTCGATCGGACGGGCGGTCGCCGTTGTCGACAGATGCCTCGTCAGAAGTTTTGCTACATGCGGTGCCACGTTTTGCTACATACCGCCGATAGCGATGCTACAAACTTTGCGCTACGTGCGGCCGATGGTGGCGCTATGAATCTCCGGCGATGCTACGTGCATCGTCATATTTTTGCTATAAATTTTTGCTACAAAGGTTATGTTATTTTGCTACAATAGTATATAAGTTTTGCTACGAGATCTCCGGCGAACGGTGAAGTCAATTTTGCTACATTACAACAAACTTTTGCTATAAAGTGTCCGACGAGGTCTCCGGTGATGTCTTCTTTTTGCTACATTATCATATATTTTTTGCTACCACCGTTTTATGGTTTTGCTACAATAGCGCAACATTTTTGCTACGAGGGTATCCGGAGAGCTCTCTGGGTGAAAGTCTCCGGTGATTTTCCGGCGAAGCCAATTTTGCTACATTAGTTTGATTTTTTTGCCACATGGTCTCCGGCGAACTTTCCGGCGAGAACAAGTTTGTCTGTTCTTTTTCTAGACCGAATCGTTTTCTACTTCATGTAGCAAAAGCGGGGTTATTTGTAGCAAAAACGAGACTGTTTGTAGCAAAAGCGGGATTGGGGGATTTTTAGGGGACACGTGTCAGCAGGGGGAGGCGGGGGATCCGGGAAAAATATCCCCCGGAGGACGCGTAGCACGACACTTTCAGTATCCAGGTACATGTGAATCTAGACAAACCCAAGTCACTTATTTTAGAATGGAGGAAGTAATAGGTATGTCGTGAGCCTTGTGGATTTAAGGCAGCCGACTAGGTCATGTATGCCACGTACCTACCAACCGGTACATCAAAATCTCGTAAATTGATCGAGATAATTTGCACACCCTAGTATCATCGACAGAGATCAGACACTATATAGTAAACAGCAGAATGTTAACGAATGCTGAAAACCATTGCCAAAGTCCTATGTATCAACATCAATCTGTGCATGTTGTGTGGTATAGGGAAGCGTATGCAGGGTTGAGAGGCATCGGTAATCTGGTGAATGTATATATCTTGTAGCACAATGCGGAAGTGGATTACTCATGTCGCTCTTCGCTGCCTAATGGTAGAAGAACTGGAGAAGCTAGTGTTGATTTGATGAAGACTACTCGGTGCAAAAACACTACTTGCCAAATCTAGCTACTTCCAGAAGAGTTCCTTCCACTAGTCTTTAATCACAAGTTGAATTTTTTTAGATCAACAGGGATTTTCTCCCCGGTTCCATTTCAAGAAATGAAACCCAAAACCGAGTAACAAGTTAAACACAGAGTCCCAAAAGTGCTCCAGCACAAGGCCAGTAACAAGGAGCACGCAAAAGAGGCTAAGAGTTTTAAGAACTCAAAGCCATAACAGTTTTGCTAGAACTAAAGTTCTCGCATCCAGAGCAAAGCTAGGACTACAAAGAGGAAACAGCTAAAGAAATCAAATCACTACATGGACTTCATCAGCAATCTCGGGGTGAGCCTTGAGAGACGTCAGAGAGGCGCGCCCTCCATAGCTCGAAGACGCGGTAGAGTTCCAGGTAGTGATCCACTCAAAGCTTGGACAACTCAGCTTGCCTTGAGCTCCAGTGGGTTCTTTAGCCGGGATACCATCCGTTCCATGAACATGATGATCTTCCCTTCCTCCAGTTCTTTGAAAGGTATCTTCTAGTTTCTCAGATAGGAAAGAACCATGCGCCAAACCTGCTTCAAGTTAATCCAAGACGTATGATTAAATACTAGATTATTCCTATTATTCCAAATGCTCCAGAGCACCGCAGCAAAAACTACATTGAAATGTAAATATTTTTTATTTGCTAGCCATTTAGAAGCCATGGACTCAAAATTAAACACTAAAATACCAAAAATGTCATTAACATCCTCCCATAACACCTTGGACACCACACAGTCAAAAAACAGGTGATGAACAGTTTCTATTTCCTTACAAAGATTACATTCAAGGGGTTTAGGTATACCTCTAGCTCTAAGATTATCTCTAGTAAGGATTTTGTTTTGAGAGAAAAGCCAAAGGAAAACCTGAATTCTAGGTGGGATTTTCAATTTCCACACTGCAGGTAAGTAGATATGAGAAATACCCCTGAAATTCACCAAGGAATACATGGAACTAGAAGAATAAACCCCTTTAGTTTCATACTGCCAAATTAATTGGTCTACCTCGTCTGAAAAGAAAATGGATTGGGCAATCCCTAGGTTCCTGCCACTGAATCATCATCTGATCATTGAACGTTCTCCTAAAGTCACACTTTAAATTTGTCCCATCCCAGAGTTCAGCTATAGTTTTTGTTTGTTGGTTTGAGATTAAGTAGATTTCCCAATACTGTGTGGCTAGAGTGGAATTCCCAAACCAAACATCCTCCCAGAACTTAATGCATTTTCCATTGCCTATGTGCCATTTATATCCTACTTCAACCGCCCTAGATGCCCACATAACACCTTTCCAAAAGGTAGAGGGGTTAATGTCATGGCAATAGAGGATATTGGGACTCTTAGTTCTATACTTAGCATCTATAATTTTTCTCCAGAGAGTACTCTCTCATTTGATATATCTTTTTACCCAAGACCCTAGTAGACACAGATTTAGATCTTGCAGGTTGGGAATTCCCAAACCTCCAAACTCTTTCTTCATGCAAACAGAGGGCCAATTAGCAAGATGAATTTTATGGTTATCCTCTTCATCGTTCCAGAAAAAGTTAGCCATATGAGAATCTAAAAGCTTTAAAGCCCATTTTGGGAATTTAAAGAAAGATAACAAATATATGGGAATACTAGATAAACAAGCCTGAATAAGCACTTTCTTAGCAGCATAGGATAAAAGTTTCCCTCTCCAGCCAGTAATCCTTCTCAAGAGATTCTCAATTAAAGGCTGGAGGTCTTCTCTCCTTAGCTTATCAAAATGTAGAGGAATCCCTAAATATTTAATAGGGAAACTACCTTTTGAACATTCAAAAATATCAAGGAAAGGATTAAGTTCCTCATCTTCTAGGTTTATGGGAATGAGCTCACTTTTGTGATAATTTATTTTCATACCAGAAATTTGCTCAAAACAGGTAAGCACCCATTTAAAGTTAATAGCATCTACTTGTTTAGGTTCTAGGAAGAGCAGTGTATCATCTGCATATTGTAGACATAATACCCCTCCTTGAACAAAATTAGGGCATAAAACCCTAAAGGCTCCACAAGCAGAGCCTTTAATCAACATTCTAGCAAAAACATCAATCATAATATTAAAAAGAAGGGGAGCAATGGGATCCCCCTGTCTGAGACCCTTACCAGTTAGGAAAAAATCAATTTCATGATCATTGACTTTAACTCCTATAGAACCCCCTATAGAGATTTGTCTAATAAATCTAATGAAAGTAGGGCAAAAACCTCTCAATTCTAGGATCTCAAAGAGGAAATCTAAATTGACTCTATCATAAGCTTTTTCATAGTATATTTTTAGGACCAAGCCTGTGTTTTTACTGCTATGGACCTCATGAATTATCTCATGAGCAGTGACCACACTTTCCAGAATGAACCTACCCCTAATGAAGGCAGACTGATTTGGAGAAATTAGTCTGCCAATGATCTTAGCTAGTCTATTGGTCAGAACTTTAGTAAAAATCTTAAAAGAACAGTTCAAAAGGCTAATAGGTCTGAATTTTCTCATGACTCTAGCATCATTCTCTTTTGGGATCAGTGTGATCATAGCAAAATTTAATCTAAAAATATCTAAATGATCCTCATACCAAGCAGCAAACATTGACATGAGATCACATTTTATAATATCCCAAAAGACTGATAGAACATGAAGGATAAGCCATCTGTACCAGGGGCTCCTTCAGCATAAGAACCAAAAACAACTAATCTAATTTCTTCCTCAGAAAAAAGGAGCATTTAGTTCAGCATTCTCAGAATCAGTGACTTTATCTTCTTCAGAGAAGAAATTCTGTTTTAGCTTCAACTTTGGTCTAGACTCCCAAGCAAAAAGATTTTTGTAGTAATCAGAGGCAACTTTAAGCATATCTTTAATCTCAGAGACTGGACCCTCTGGACCATCTAGAACATTAATTAACTTCTTCCTTCTCCTCTGATTGGCTACAGCATGGAAATAGGCTGTATTCCTATCTCCTTCTAGAATGTTCCTATCCCTAGATCTTTGCCTAGCTTTTGTTTCCTCTACAACCCAGTACTTATGCAATTCTTTAAAGATCCAAGCTAATCTACCCTTCTCTTCATCAGAAAGCAACTGGGTTTCAGATTTGATATCTAGATCATCATATTCTTTCATAAGCTCTTTTTTTATCTCTCCTAATGGCAGCCTCTACATTAATATTCCAACCTTTTGCTAGTTTCCTAAAGTATCTAACCTTACTCTGCCAAATGTTGAGAGGATTAGAACTATCTACTCTTAAAGACCAAGCTTTAGAGACAACATCTTTAAAATCTTCTCTAGTGATCCACCATTTCTCAAACTTAAATCTATATGGTCTGGGAACATGTTGTTCACCTGAATCCCATATCAGAGGAGTATGATCACTGCCTATTCTACTTAAAGTTCTAGCGGTAGCCAAAGGAAAGTTCCTATCAAAATCAGTGGAACAGAAAATCCTGTCCAGTTTACACATGACTGGATCTGCTTGGTTATTCCCCCAGGTATATGCTCTACCAGATAGACCAATCTCCATGAGTGCCCACAAATCTATCCAAGCATTAAACCTATCAACCCATTTAAAATCTATATTCTTACTGTTTTTATCTATAGGAGATCTAATCAGGTTAAAATCTCCCCCTATCATAGCAGGACCACTCCAGTTAAGAAAAAGATCATGCAACTCAGAGATGAATTCTTGTTTCTTTTCCTCATAGGCAGAACCATAAACAGTAGTAATTCTACAAATAAATTAGAAACTTTATTTTTAACTAGAACACTAACTGAAAAGGATCTAATATCCCAAGTTATAACATCAAAAGATCTAGATTAACTCCAACAAGGATACCTCCTGTAGTACCAACAGCGGGAAGGTAATTCCAAGCAAAATTTCTATTTCCTAACAAATTCTTCAAAAAGGAATGACTATAGCTATCCTTTTTTGTTTCCTGGAAACCAATATAGTCTACTTTTAAAGGAATGAAATTATCCTCAATATATTTCTGTCTACCAGGAGCACTGAGACTCCTACAGTTCCAAAAAACACTAATCATAAAACCTTTTTTTCTTGGGGTGCTTGCCCCGGGATCTAGACAGTACCTCTATCCAGCCTTCTGCTTCCTCATCAACATCTATAGCAGATGAGGTAGCAGTACTACTTAGATTCCATATTGGAAAAAGAAGAACTATCATCTATTAAATCTATTCCTACATTATCAGAAAGCACCTCTAAATATGAGCTAGAAAGAACTGTAAAAGGGTTTTTAGCCATTATACCTTTAATGTTTTTAGGAAGCTCAAGGTTGGTAATTTTCTTCAAGTTCACAGCTCTCTCCAGAATGTTCTTTGATCTGTCAACTCTAGTGCTCTGTCTGATAGGCTACACTAGTCCCCATTGCTTCTGTTTCTTTGATGCCTTCTGTTTAGTGATATCATCATCTCTCTCTCTCTCTCACTCCCATGTCCTTGAAGTTGGGCATGATGTCATTAGGCAAATCCTCTATCATATCATCAACCTCTTTAACTTCCACATCCAGCTTCTGTGCAAAACTCATACCATCTGATTGATCTTCCATCCAAAACTTTTGAAGTTCTGATTCAGTGTCATTTATCACAGGAGTCTTATCCCAGATGAAATTCCCTTCTAGATCTACCACTCCCTTCTATACCATTAGTTGGAAAATTGCATTAGCACTGTAACCTGTACCAGCTGCCATTCTAATTCTATTATTGCCCTGCCTTTCACCCATTGAAGAGCTCCCAGAGCTAGCTTGCTGAGAGGTCAGTCCACTACCAGCAGGTCCCCCCTAGGACACATTCCTTCCATTTTCAGAAGCCTCATTCTCATGGTTTTTACTGTGATCATTCTGCTCTTCCTCTACTTGGTCCTCAGTCACCTCAACAGCAGGAACTGTGGTATCTAGAGCAAATCCTAGGTGGAACAGGTGATCATGAAAGTTGAAGAGCCTGCCAATAGGAAGCTTTGATGGGTCTTTGCACTTGACCAAAACTCTCACTTCTTTGGCATTATTCCTACAAATGCTTTGCCATTCAACAGCATCCATGATGCCACAGATAGATGTTGCCTGGTCCAGAGTATTCCACTCACACCACTTAGTCTGTAGGCCTATAATAATTATCCAAACTTTCTTGAGGGATTCCACTGGTTCTGGATCATCATCCAAGCCTCCACTTTTACCCACACTCCTGGTTTTGATACTCCAAACTTTGGATATCCAATGACCTGTTCAACCACAATATGTGGTGGGAACTTCACTAAGAAGGTATTCTCCACCCCTAACTCTCTAATCTGCCAGGGCCAGTTTGTTTTGTAAATCTTGGAGAATTCTTGAGCTAACTCTTCAGCAGTCAAAGAACCTTCCTCCACCAGAACAATGCCACGGTTTTTGGTGGAAGCAATAGGGTTTATGACCACATCAGGAGCTTCAATGTGATAGAAACCCAACCCAGGTGCTCCACTACCAATGTATCTGGCCATCTGGTGAGGTCTCTTCCTTACTGGGCATCTATCAACAGTATGTGAAGTGCTTTTACAGATGAAGCACAAAGGGTTCTTTTCACAGTAATTCTGCATATGACCAGGTTCCCCACACACCATGCAAATACAATTAACATAATTCCACTGAGAACTAGGGTTAGCAGTTGCAAGTACCTCTTTCTAAGTTGTTCCTTGCTTCTTCTTTTGCTTCAGTTGGACTTTGGATTTATCACCTAGCTCTGTCCCCTGAGAATTTTGCTGCTACTGAGGAACAATCCACTGATTGGACTGCATACCAAAGTTCTGTTGCTGGGGTAAAGCAGGAAAAGGGTTGCTGAACCCCCAAGGTGGATGCATACCTGGAGCAAATCCAAAAGGAGGCTGGTTGGGGAAGAATTGAGGATTGTACTGCCCAAAGTCAAAAGGATTCTGCTGAAAGGGCCTCTGTTGATGCATTTGTTGCTGCCCTCCTTGATTCGACCAGTTTTCCTGATCACTTCTTCCCCCACCTCTCCCTTTGTTCCCTCTACCTCGATCTCCCATCTCACAAGAACTGGTAGTATCAGGAGTAAAATCTTCAAGGCCCAAACACTACAGACCAGAGGTAAGCTCTAGCACCGCCGCCACCAGCAGGGGGAGGAATGACTCCTATGTCTGGTAGCACCCTGGCTTATATAAGCAGGGACAAGTGTCACCACAGGATGGGACTTCCTGGTTAGGTTTTGTGGAGGTGGAGGTGGTCGAAGTGGGTGGCACATGGGCTGCAAGGGACAGCTCCAAAGTTGCAGGAAAAAGGAATCCATGTCTTTATCAGCACCTCCAGCATCTAGCCCATCCAGCTTTTCCTCAGGCCCTCTCACCAACCTAAACCTCTTCCTCGGCCTGCCCTAAACTTTGAAACTTCCTTGCTCCCACCATTGAGCTAGCTGGAGCTCCCCTGCTCCCCCTGATGTTGAATCACTTTTAGAATACTGCTGAACAGATGGGTCTGTACACTGAGATCCAACAGTCCCACCGCTGCAGTCATCTCCTTCCTCGAGACCTCCTGATTCATCGGAATCGATCCACAGAGCTTGAGCAACGGGTTGCGTAGGTCCTGCTCTAACCTTGATAACGGGGATGTGGCTCTGCAAGGTCTCTCCCTTTTGGCTACAGCTTGTTCCCTTCCGCGACCAGACTCTGTCAGTAACACAGGCTTCTGCATCAGAGTTGCAATGGACCTCTGCTTCTGAATCCTTTGATTGGAGGTCAGATTCGGATAAATCGGGCGAGGTGAGCTTTGCTTCGATGGCGATTGGTCCGAACGGCCCAATGCAGAGGTTGAATCCTTCACTTTGGTCGGGAGGGATGAACTCACCGTTCGAAGCTTCCGCGATCCCCAACCGGGGCTCAGTTGGAGAATCTGCCCTGCCTTCTCCCAACCCCCCATCCTTCTCCCCTTCGCTTGTCGGCGAACCTTGCCCTGCTTCAGCGCCAAGGGTCTCTGGCTCTCCATCCACCACTTGGACCAGCATCAAGCGGCGAGTTGATCTAGATCGGAGCGCGATGTGACGTACCAGAGGAGGCGGGCTTGGGGATGTCCGAGCGAGCAAAGTGGGTGGTGTGGGTGGAGGGGAGGCGGGTAGCGACGCGTGTCCTCTAGGGGACCTCCACCGGGGCCATCCATGGGGGGAGATCGAGGTGTCCCCGCCATGAACAGGACCTCGGGTCGGAGGCGTGGGGGGACGTGTCTCGCCATCCCCCCAAGCTCTCGCACAGACCCAATGCAGAGGCGTGGGGGTCGAGATAATCACAAGTTGAATAAACCAAACGCTTGAAGAAACAGACTGTACTCGAAAAATATTCCATAGGAGAACACGGAGAGGCTGCTCTTGTCACTCGAAAATACGCAGCAGACTATGGGTACATATGAACCTGACTTTGCGACCACCCTAAAATTCGTATTTCTGAATTTCTAAAAAATTTGAAAAAAATATTTGCATGCAGAGGAAGACTTGACACGTATGGGTGCCAATGTTTAAGTAAAAATACGCAAGTATGTGGCCTACACAAAAAATGACAAACAAGTAACTTGCACAGTAAAATCCCGGAAAGTGTACTGTTCACAAGGTACTTTGTCGTTTTTACCCAAGTTACATACTTTCGGATTTAAGTTTGGAACTTGGTACGCACGTACCTGCATACATTCTCTAAATTTAAAAATTAATTTTACATTTTTCTAATTTTGTTTAGTATTTTTTAGGTTACTGTTCATCCAGGATTATGAGTACCCATGTTCTAAACTCCGCTTGTCACTCCAGGTTTTCATGTCACATTTGAGATCTTGAGCTTCCATTAATTGCAAGTATGACTACATCATCATAATGGTTCTCAAACTCAGAACATACGTTGTTGAAGTCGCACCGTTACTTGTTACACAATGTGCGAATGCACGTTCTAGTAGTTCTGCCTAGAGATCTTGCCATTCTCATTTTTTTAGAGGATCCGAGAAAACTTAACTTGATCAAAGAGGAAGTGTTATTTTTATTCAGAAGATCCAAACACTAGCCATTTGGATGCTTGAGTGATTATTTTAGTTTGGGACGAATATTTCATGAGATTTATAGTAAATTAAGTACTCCCTCTATAACCGCAAAAATAAATACTCCCACTGTACACTCACTAAGGAAGTAGAACTATCGTCCAATAATGGGTCCGACAAGTTGATCAGAACACTATCTTTAGATCTGTAACAGACTACTACTCAACTATCTACCAATTTGATTCTGATATAATGAGCAACATGACTATTCTCTACTTCAATATATTTTGCACTTCTGACAGATCTGTAGAAATATCTGACACTTAACTAGAAGGTACATGCGAAATAGACACCATCGAGTTTCCTCGAAGGTTCAGACAGTTGATCCAGATGGGCATTCAGAGGCTCTATATGCACAAAATTCTTAAGTTTGAAAAGTACTTGGCAGTTGAAACAGTCTGCTGTTAACAGCCGGCTGAACAAAACTTTACATATTGATGAAGGACAATAAATTCAATATTGAACGATTGCATTTGTGTCTAATACAAGTATCTAACATACACTGTTCCAAATAGTCTTGGATTACGGCTGTGCTGAACTTGTGGAAAAATAGCAACAGAAATCAAAAAGGATGGTTAGATAAAATTGGCAAAGGTGATTAGACAAACAAAGTGATCAACAATCCATCATGATGCCAAACCCTAGATTAACTATGAGAATACATGACTGCCGAATAGCCTCCAAGTCCAACCATGAATGCATAAACACAGCTGAGCAGTATTGTACACAAGTTGCTAAATCTACTTCCAGAAGAGATCCTTCAACCAGTCTTGTATCACAAGTTGTATAAACAAAACACTTTATACTAAGAGTATTACTACATGTGATGGTTGCAATAGATTTGAAGAAATAGACTATATTCGGAAAAAAAAACAATAGGAGAAACGAGGAGAGACTTCTCGGCTAATTTTTTTTAACAATACAGTTTTTTAATAATTTTGAATTATAATATACGAGCACATAGACGAGGTCGGCCACACCGACTGTGTTGGCCAGACCAACTGGGCCATTCGGTATAGGCTACACCGTTTGGCCGCCCGACTGCAGTGGCAGTGCAGCAACCCGTCCAGATAGGGTGGCCCGAACCGACTGGGCCACTCGGTTTGGGCCACACTGGCTGGACCAAGTCGGGCTAATCAGCACACTCTGGCCGGATGATCGTGGTTATGTAGACTAAACCACCACCGATTCACGCCACTTTGTCCCGCTTTTTTCTCCCACCACTTTGTCCCACCACCGATTCTCGCTACTTTGTCCCGCCACCGATTCCTAGCATGTTGTCCCGTCTTTTCCTCCCGCCACCGATTCCCGACATTTTCTTTTGACTGCTTCTATAAAAATCCAGGCGCTAATATATTTTCATTCACCAGTTCATCTGTTCCTCCTATTTCTCTTTCCCCTCGATTCCACCATGAGTGCGCCTTGTTCGGACCCTGACTACATGCTGAGGAAGATGAAAGATGGAAGGTTGCCACCGGGGGTGATAGCGGAGCGGTGTTGGTATGGCCATCTTGCCAAGGTGAAGGTGATAAGATGGGCATGAAGTTTTTCATGTGTGCCAACTATGACCAAAACCCGTCCCTTCAAACTAGTTCGTCATTCCAGCGGCCTCCCGTACATTCTAAAAGCATGATTAACCAAGCTATTTTATGTCATTTTTGTTTTTTTATTCATACCATTAATGTAGTTGTAGTCTCCTCCTCCTCTATGCAAGCTGTACCATTGGATTGACACGGAGCAGCCAGCTTGAGCCATGCAGGAGATTGCGAATCGGAACCGGCGTGCATGGGCTAGCTTTCACGCTGAGGAACATGCCGAAAGGATTGCCATGCAGGAGAAGGAGTGAGAGAGAGAATTGAAAGAATTAAGAGCGGAACAAGCTCGAAACCGCGAGCTGAACATGAGGAGGAGGGAGGAAAAGGAGCGCATGGAAGAGGTGCGGAAAGAGGCCCGCGCGGCCAAAAGGCAAAGATTAAGAGAAAGGGCCGCTGAGGCGCAGGCAACAGAAGAACGTGGGGACAAGACTAGAAAATATCCCCGCTAGAATCAGGACAAGTAGATGTATGTCCCAGAAACGATGTATCTTAATTTCAGATGTAGGGTCCCAAAGTATCTTAATTTTAGCTTGTATGTTGCGATGTATCTTAATTTTAGTTTTAGTGTAGAGATGTAACATAATTTTAGCACGTGTGTCGGGATGTATCTTAATTTCAGTTTAAGTTAAAAAACTGGTGTTGCCAAAGCCGTCCTTTTCTTTCTTTCTGATGAGTTCCTCCAATTTCTTCCCGTCATTTTTCATCTCCCTAATTTCGCCCGCAAATGAGTTTCCGCCAGTTAGTTCCCGCCAACTTCTTCCCGCCATTTCTTCTATTTTCACTCTATAAAACCCCCTCCTCACTCAGTTCTGAGAGCACACAAGCATTTTCTCTCCTATAGATGTTGAGTCCTCCTTCCGGTCGTAGATTTCGTCAGTGGATGTCTGGCGCGCTTATTTAATGGGTCAGCCGGGGTCGCCCATCACGACTGCCCCAGTCAGGGTCGCCTGCGCGCCGACCATTGCAGGTTGTCGTCTGTTGGGCCCCACACCAACGGTCAGTCGGTTTGGCCAACACCGTTTGGCCCGGTCGGTGTGGCCGACCTCGTTTATGTGCTAGATTTGAGAAACCCTCAAACTGTATATTATAATTCAAAAAGATTAAAAAATGTATTATTACAATAAATAGCAGACTTCTTGTCACTTGAGGTTTTCATGACACACGTTTCAGATCTTGAGCTTCCCATTGCAAGTACAAGTCGACTAGCTACTTCATCATTATTATGGTTCTCAAACTCAGAGCTTTTGAGATGTTGAAGCCGCATTGTTACTTGGTACACAATATGCACATGTTCGTTCAAGTAGTTCTGTCAACAGATCTCGCCATTTTCATTTCATAAAGGTTCCGAGAAAGACCAAAGCGGCAATAATTTTTTGATTCGGATGGTCCAAACACTGTTCATCTAGATGCTTGGGGTGATTCTTTTAACAAATAGTTGTATCAAAAAAGAAAAAAAGAAAACATCAGAGCCTATTGACATGGTGTCTTATTACGAAAATCTCGACAAGGGGAACACAAAAGAAACAAGTTACTACCTCATATCCATAATAAGTGTCACCGATTTATGTACTAAACCAGCAACACTTATTATGGATCTGACGGAGTATGTAATTCAAAAACAGTTCTAAAGATATTTTGTTTTGAATATAAAATACAAAAAATGCACGTACAACTTTGCACTCATGGAGAAAAAATTCTACAAATACAGTCCTACTTATGGAACTTGTCAAATTTGCCACACAACGCATGCATTAATGGGAGAGAAGCAAAACTAACCTTTGTAAAGAGCAATTATTCTTTAAGTTTTTAGCCTGGTCCTAGGAGCAATTGGTTGTGTGCACCATGACACGCACAAAATATGTATGGAGCCTCGGTTGTTAGTCCTATCTTGGATGAGTTTTCATGAATATTCTTATTTTCAACTTGCAATAAGAGGCCATATGCATCACTTGATGGAGAGGCCGGGACTGCCTCTTCTCTAAAAAAACAGTACTCACTCCGACCCATAATAATTGTTACTGTTTTAGTGTAACTTTGTACTAAATATGAGACACTTATTATGAATCGGAGGGTGTAGCAAGTTTATCCAATCCCATAAAATATTGGTCATGGAAATACAACCAGATTACGCTCGGTGTCCATGTCCCTTGAGGCAGCCTCTATTTGGTTTCTTTGACCGAACTCTAGTTTTTGCTTCTTTTGTTACCAAAGACCAGAAGTCTTATTTGGAGATTATGAATTCTTTCCTTTGAAGCCATACTTGCTTCGCTTGGAAATGATGGGTGCTTCCATATTCTCCAATTCCTTCTCTTTGACCACCAGTAGTCATTTAATGCGTGAACTGTTTCTTCATAAACCCCAGCTGGTATATAAATGAATTTAATTATCGCACTAGCATACACATGTTGAAAAACAACTAAACATTGTACACACGTCAATTTTCTAATCTATGTGACCATTGATATTTTGGAGGCTTCGGATATGAAAACCTTATAAAAGTGATTCCCCTACCAGCAATTACTCTTATTTTGGTCCCTCTGGTTCATCCACATCAACAGTTTTCTTGCCTAAATTATTAATTCACAATTTCTCTCCCTCGTGTCCAACTAGTTCAGTTTATATATACTATAGGCGTATGCATACCGCGAACCTTGTGCTTTAGTACAACAGACTACATCATGTTTGCCACGTACTCCCTCCATTTCAAAATATAAGATGTTTTAGATTTGTAAAAGGATGTATCTAGACTCCTTTTAGTATATAGGTTCATTTGGGTTTGGAGTGAACCTACACACTAAAAGAGGTCTAGATACACTCCATTCCCAAAGCTAAAACATCTTATATTTTGAAACAGAGGGAGTACCTACCAATTGGTACATCTGAATCTTGGAAATTGATTGAGATAATTTGCACTACCCTAGCCAGCTGTACATTGACAGAGACCGCTAACTATTAAGGATATTATAACTAAGACAAAGAGGGGCGCTCTCACGCTGTCAGTATTTTTGGTTGTCCGATCTTCTTCGTACTCGCTTCTGGCCGTTAGATCCTTTGCAATTCGCGAACTGGGCTGAATGTCCCGAGAGCAGCTACTCTACGGATCAAATCGGCCCGCTGTGGTTAACTGGGCCCCAAATACCCCGCTAAAGCCCACTAAAGTCCACGTGTTTGAGACCGATGTTCAACCACCTCTCTCGCTGCTACCGCATCCCTAGAACTCACCGCAGAGCCCTAACCACGCTTCAACAGCGGCGGCGAGCCAGCGACCACATCTCGTGACTACCCATTGTATCTTCGTTCTGCAGGCTGCGACGCCGTGCATGCTCAGGGGATGATGGATCGACAACTTTCCCGACCCTGACGGCTGACGCTTACACCAGCCGACGTCTCGCTCGGTCGCTCCCGCCGGCCTCTTGCTAACCTCATCCATGGTCTTGCTCATCCACCAGTTCCTGTGGGATTTAGAGGTATTCTACCACTACTCTTTCCCACGCCTTCTTTCCTCATACGCTCTCTGTTGATTTCAAGGCATGATTAGTTCTGAAACAATCAGATCCCAGCGGTGGCCCGTGCCCTGTAGTGCGTTCGCTAAACTCAACACACGATGGCAGTGGCCATAAACCGGTGGTATGTTCTACACCAATTAACTTAAACAATCTTCACATATTCTTCTGATATTTTCCAATTCAAAGCAACACCGATAATTTAATTTTGGGGCTATTAACTCACGTCTCACATAGTCACATATATAGTGTTGCTAAGACTGCTGCAGGCAGTGACCATGGCCCAGGGATATCGACCCTTCGTAGTGGCAGTAAACATATACTCCCTCCGTTCCAAAATATAAGATGTTTTAGCTTTGTGCATTAAGTGTATCTAGACCTCTTTTAGTGTCTATGAGCGTAGACACTAAAAGAGGTCTAGATACACTCCTATCATAAAGCTAAAACATCTTATAGTTTGAAACGGAGGGAGTATATGTTATGCTCAAACCTAGACTTCTCATTTTACTTTTGTTTTTTGATCTAAATTTTTTTACTTTTGTTTCTTCACAGTTTCTTCTTTTGGTCACTTCTTTTAAGGTGATGCAGGTATTACCAAACCAAGAAACCATGAATGAAAGATCTGAAGGTTGTCAGTATACTATCTGATTTACTATTTTTTCAGGACACCAAGTGCAAACTAAGTGGCATGATTTTACACGGCAACCTATTGATGAATTGTTTTCCTATATATAATACCAGTGAAACACAATCTTGCAGCTATTATATTTTCTTCTAAAGAATTGCATCTGAAGCAATTTCGTTAAATGAATTCCTTTTGAGACCATAATTTTCCAGTATTTTTGAACTGTAATTTTTACCCTACTTTTTGTTGTCAGTATCTGGCTTGGTGGCCCAGTAATAAAACATAAAACTGTTGAAGTCCATTATACAAAGGAAGTTCCTTAATATTGTCACAGGTATGTTCTGATGCAACCAGCTAAGCTAGCACACCAATGACTTGTATTCTGGAGTCAGACAGTCGGTTGAACTGATTTCTAATTAACTCGACATCTTTGTTTTTCAGTCCATATGGACTTACATTCACCATTAACATGTCCTAATTAGAAGAATATACACTTGAAGGTCCAAGATCGAAGCAAATTCCGACATATTCTGTAACAAGTCATGCCCTACCGGTCTACCATCGTATTACTTCTATGACTGACTAAAATCAACTATTCAATATGTTCTTCCAAATTTAACATTCAAATTCATCCTCCAATATTTTGCTGAAATTCCAACCAATTTACTGGAAAGATGGACGGGAACGGCAACGGCAACGCGTGCCATCATGTTCTAGTATAGTAAAGAACACAATGTTAAGCCTAACAAATGAGAGCACAAAATTTTCACCAAGTCATATTTATCAACATCAATTTGTGCATGTTGGATATAGGGTAGCGTAGGCAGGATTGAGAGGCATCGGTAATATGATGTGGGTATATATCTTGTAGCACAATGGGTTGTTAGAATACTCATGTAGCAGGAAAAAGCCTACATGTGGCAGAACCAACAGTTATTGGCATGATGTGACAAAGGCTACTAGTTGGCAAGTGTACTTAAGCTAAGCTTCTTCCTTTGATCTCGTATCTCAAATCGTATGAACTAAAGGCCCCATGCTAAGAGTAAACAACGGTTGTAATAGATTTGGAGAAACAGACTATATTCGATCTTTTTTTCTAGATGTATGAGGAGAAATTTCTTGTTGCTTGAGGTTTTCATGACACACGTTTCAGATCTTGAACTTCCGATTGCAAGTACTACTACTTCATCATCTTAATGGTTCTCAAACTCAGGGCACGAGCTATTGATGCCTATTGTTACTTGTTACATAATGTGCACATGTTCTTTCAAGTAGTTTTGTCAACAGATCTTGCCATTCTCATTTCTCAAAGTTTCCGAGAAAGCTGAACTTGAGCAAAGAGGCAATGTTTTTTATTATTCGGATGGTCCAAACACAAACACTAGCCATTTGGATGCTTGGGGTGATTATTTTAAGAAATGGTAGTATTAAATTAGGTGAATTTCGGATTACTTTGTATGAGATATTTGTTGAATAACCTAGCGGAACCGGTGACCTTTCTAGAGGGCCGGGGTACGTGTTTATATAGGAGAGAAAACAACCCTCTCATGGCTTGTACAAGGGGTATAGAATACGGTGCGGTGTACTACACCGTGACCGTATCTATACAGTATTACATGTCTAACAACCCCTTAATCTAAGCTTGGTACAAGATTTAGATTACGCCTAAACTCATACAAATTTTTAACACGAAGAGCTTTTGTAAAACCATCTGCTACCTAATCTTTACTAGACACAAATCTAATGTCTAGCCTCTTTTCTGCTACTCTTTCACGAACAAAGTGAAAATCAATCTTTATATGCTTAGTACGAGCATGAAACATAGGATTTGCAGACAAGAATGTTGCGCCAAGGTTGTCAGACCAAAGACACGTTTCAGATCTTGAACTTCCGATTGCAAGTACTACTTCATCATCTTAATGGTTCTCAAACCTGGAGCACGAGTTTTTGACGCCTACTGTTACTTGTACACAATGTGCACATGTTCGTTCAAGTGGTTCTGTCAACAGATCTTGCCATTCTCATTTCTGCAAGGTTCCTAGAGAGCTTAACATGACCAAAGAGGCTTTTTTTTAGATGGTTCAAACACAAATACAGCCATTTGGATGCTTGGGGTGATTCTTTTAAGAAATAGTTATATCAAATTAGGTGAATTTAGGATCACTTCGTATGAGAGATTTATACTAAATCAGGGAGTAGGGAAGTTAATAGATCGTGCAATAGTAGTCTGACAAGTTGATCGGAACACTACTCAACAATTTCCTACCAATTTGAGATTGATCATGAGCGACATGACTATTCTCTCATTTAATATTTTTGCACTTCTGACAGATTTGGAGAAATATCAACACTTGACTAGAGGGTACAAGCGAAGCAAAATAGACACCATGGAGTTTCCTCGAAGGTTCAGATAGTTGATCCAGACGGGTATTCATAGGCTCTATATATACACAGAATTACTTGCCCAGTTCTTTTAGCGGCTTTTCCAAGAAGCTACCTTATCCCTAGCTTCCTAGGGAAGCCGGTTCCATAATTTCGTGAGCCTTCAAATTAGTTGATCCTTAATCACTTTGAAAGCCTTGTAAATTTTTTGAACTGGCTTTCCCAAAAAGCTAGTGGTAGGACAACTTCTCGGAGAACCCGCCAAAAGAACTGGGCCTTAGTTTGAAAAGTACTTGAGAGTTGAAACAGTCTGTTGTTGACAGCCGGCTGAACCAAACTTTACATATTGTATGATTGCATTTTTGCCTAATACAAATATCTAACATACACTTTTCTTTAGCTGAAAACTGTAGGGGAAGCACCGACAGTAAATTTTTATTAAAGAGAACAGACAGGTACAAAAGTGAGGGGGGGGCGTACAAAAGGGCTTAGCCCAGGGCATAGCCCAAAGAGAATTGAATACAAATATCTAACTTACACTGTTCCAAACAATCTTGGATAGGCTGTGCTGAACTTGTGGAAAATAGGAACAGAAATCGAAAAGGGTGGTTAGATAAAATTGGCAAGAGATGATTAGACAAACAAAATTATCAACAATCCATCATGATGCCAAACCCAGATTAACTATGAGAATACATGACTGCTGAATAGCTTCCAACCATGGATGCATAAACACAGCTGAGAAGTACAATAATTTACTGGATTATTATCCATGGAGTAGTCTACCTTGCATATAAAAATCTACCAATTGTGAAAAAAACCGGACTACAACAATACAGCTCAGCCTATCACTTCTTTGCATATGTGACGAGCATCGGAGTTTCTTTAATTTTGAAGCCTTGAAGAGCGTTCATGGCCGCGGTCGCCTGCCCCTCATCTCCATACTCCACAAATGCGATACCAGGCTTTGCTTCGATCGTCCTCACTTCCTTGAACCCTTGGTACTGGCAGAAGAACATCTGCAGAACCATGGCGGTCGTGTCGTGCGGGAGATTTTGGACGAAGAGAATGCTGTTTGGCACAATAATCTCTGGCATCATGACCCTCGGTCCCGCACCAAAAGGTAGCTGAGAGAGCTGTACAAGAGAAAGTTAAGTCAGTAATAATGATGTGAGCAACTAAGAAAAGAATAAATATGAAAAGATGCCCCCGTCCTAATTACTGGGTGTATATACTACACACAAGTTTTGCACGAATTATGAGCCGTGTCTAATCCCAGCTAAATCTCAAGCTATTTCTCAAAGCCAAGTGAATATCATTAACATGTTGAATGCTTATTTTACTTAACCAAATTCCGCAAGCAGGGAACCACTGGCTTGAGCACAAACATAGAAACTCCATACCCCATAAAGATTGACAAAACAGCAGGCAGCATGTCCTCGTAAAGATGTTGAAATAAGGAAATTTGTGTATGTCAACACAACTAAGATGAGTGGAGCTTAGCGAACATGGTCAGCCACGTGAAGTAGCAAGCTAGGGAACAAGAAAAATTCAAAGATTCCCTATAGAAGTCTTCTAAAAATAAAGCATATGCTCCCTCTGTCCTGAATTACATGTCACAGATTTGTCTAGATTCACATGTATCTATAAAATAAAACGTGTCTAGGTACATACAAATCTAGAAAAATCTGACATCTGATTCAGGACGGAGGGAGCACAAAAATCTTTACTAAGAAATGCAAAACGAATAAATAAGAAACAAACATCCCTAGTAAGTTTTACAACACTTACCGGAGGAGCCCCATAAGTACCAGGATAGGCATTCATGCCTAGGCCGCCCTGGCTAACATCGTGGTGCTGCTCACGCTTCTGCTTCTTTTCAGCTGCATTATTCCAGAATAGAGTAAACTAGTGAGCTTTGTTCGTGAATATAGAAAGAAGCCAAAGTTGCCATAAGTCCATTTCTAAAACTAGCTAAGGAAGTTCCTCCCAGCAAGTAGCAACTCTATCAACAAAGAGTCAAAGTAGGTAAAGCTAGATCCAGTGAATTGAGCAGATAGCTGATATCAGATTGGGTGACAAATGCTAATTGATCTTTGCTTTTATTCAAATTAATATTGGTATTGTAGTAATAAAGTTAACAACAAGTGCAAGTAAAAAGTAAACCCAGATCACACAAAGACACGTTAAGAAACAGGAATGTTAGGCAATCTGAATTCTCTAGGAAAATAAGTGCATCTATTGAGCTGGGTTGGAATTTGCATTCACAAATTGCAACCTAAGAAAATTGTTAAAATGGGGTAGTGAGGACTACAATCAGTTGGTAACATGGAATCAGGAACCACAAAAAGTAGCTGTCTGATTCTGGTAATTATTTTACAGTTTCGTAGTAGTGTATGTCCCAAAAACATGTACAAAGTGGAAAACTATGACAGTGACATCAATACCTACTCAAGACAATCTATTAGTCTGGTTAAACACCCATCCATGGCTACATGCAAAAGAGTCTATCTCCAGCACAACTTTCAGTTAAGTTCTATGAAATAATTGAGCTTACATAGTGTTAACAATTGACAGGCTATGTATCCAAATAAAACAAAGTAGAGCAAATCAAGATGGTGCCGAGGGGCTAAAGTAACGCTATGTAAGCACTAAGCATAACATATCAGCAAAACCATGAATAGGAAAGTATATGCGCATTAACCGGAATCTTACGTTTTTCATCATTCCTCTTCCTTCTTTCTCGAGGTACAAAGGTGCCATCAGCTTTTGCTACAACGTCTGACTTGGTCTTGGCATATTGTATTTTCTGAAATTAAACAGACAAGATCTCATGAGTGACCAAAAGATGTACAGCTTCAGAAGCCAAAATGCAATGCAAAGGAGCAAATTAAATAGCAGATGTGTATTGTGATGGTTAAGCAATTAGAACACCTCAGGTTTAGTTTGGTATTGGGTAGATGCATCCACTAGGATAAATCGTATGTATAAATGACATATAATCTATTATATAAGTACAACAAGCTAGCTTATTAGACCACCCAGACATAAAGTTGTTGAGAGCAAAGCTTGCTATCTTAGAAACAACTGAATAAGCTTAAATGCTAGTTTACTAGACAAATCATAATCATATAAAAGCTACTAGTTTATTAAACATGTTTTTTTCTCTCTTGACATGGCATTCATAAATCCAATAAGCTTGGGTAACTAGCTAAGAACAACAAGATGTTGTACCAATCAGATCAAATTACAGGATAACCAAAGCTGCTAAAACAATTCAGCTCTAAACTCACTGTCTCACCATTGGTTTGTCATAGAAGGGAAAATCTTGCATCCCCTTCAAAGCCTTTGTTGCCGATGCAACATCCTCAAACACAACCCATGCCTGCCCTTTATGCTTCAGAGTCTTAAAGGCAAGCACTTCAAGAATTTTGCCAAACTGAGAGAAAACGGCGTTGAGGGACTTCTTAAGTTCTGCAAGGAATTCAGCAAATTATACTTAGTTATACTAGGTGGCTGCACTGGTTTAAGGAAGTGAAACTGAATAAGACTGAACAGAAAATAGCAGCATAAGGGAGCAACCATTACAGCTTCAAAATTTAGAGATGTGGTACATTGTTTGCAGTTGCTGTTTTCCTTTGGTAAACTGACAAAGATCCAATTCTATTAGCTCCGTACATCGAACAAAGAGGACTATCCTCGGATTAAGCAGACCTCCAGATCTAACCGTCACACCCTAAACCACTACTAACTCACAACATAGTGTATGTGCAGCAATCCCCCATGAGACGACGACGGTCCCCGCCACGAACCAGCAGGGCATGGCACACAGAATTACATCAGCTACACCAACGTGTCTGACAAAACGCCTCTAGGGTTTTAAGGTCACCAAGGGGCACCACGATTTCCACCGGGCCAGAGCGGGGAATACCACAGAAAGATGCAATTTCCTCTTACCCGGAACAAAGGCGAACCGGAGGTAGCAAATACATTACACGGGACAGCAGAAATTCGCGAGAATTTGCCTAGGGTTTAGACATGGAGGAGGTGCGGAGGAGGAAGGCGAGAAGGCTCCGGCACGGGCACGATACCTTCGAGTTTGACCTTCTCGTTGAGGTTGTTGATGTAGATGGTCACGTTCGGCTGGACGCCGTTCACCTCCCCACCGCCACCGCCGCCGCCGGCCTCCGCCTCAGCACTCATATTCTCGTTGCGCACGCGCCGCCGCTCGAGAGCCTTCTTCTTTCTCTAGCTTCCGGGCTTCTTCGTGTCCGCTCTCTTCTCTGGTCTTGTTTCGGGTTGGGCCTTCCCGATGCCTTAATCTCATTCTCGCTTCATAAGGCCTGTTCACTGGGCCAGTTTCTTATTTGACTTGTCTTCGTTGGGTCGGTTGGTTGGGTCGCAATCGCGCAAACACCTCCTTTTGTGATAGTCCTCTCTAGGCCCCGTCCTTCTCAAGTCAAGTGCCGAAGCAAAATCCCACAACATCAAAGTGATACATATGATATATTGGAAACTAGGTTTAGTCCCCCTCCCCCCCGAAAAAGATCATTTGCTTAGCAGAATAAATCGGTTTTTACATCTAGAAAAAAAAAGTATTTCACTGAACCATGTGAAAATCTTTTTTTTGTGCATGCATAGTTTGATAGGATATTTTCCCATTCATAGAGAAATAAAACCTTTTTATGACCTTTGCTTCACCTATATATAAATAAGGACATGTTTGATAATGAATAGTTGTATAACTACTTCCTTCCTCCGCAAATAATTGTACATCTAACTTTTGCCTAAGTCAAACTTAACCAAATTTGACCAACTTTATAGATTATTATAGCAACATATATTACATCAAATTGATATATTATGAAACTAAATTTGAAAACAAATATGATGATATCAATTTTATGTCATAAATATTGCCACGTTTTCCTAAAAGATTAGTCAAACTTTACTAAGTTTGACTTAGGACAAGGCTAAAAGTACACTTATTTAGGCCGGAGGGAGTATGACTGTATCTGTATACCATGCCCTAGGGGTCTTCCAACTAGCTGTAGTGTCATCCTCCTGTCGTCGCTGCCGGTGGCGCCGCCGGGCAAAGCCCGGGTGGCGTGGCGGCCGCGGGGGATCTTCTCCTACTGCGCCGGGTAGCGGCTCGGCTAGTTTGTTTTGCTAGGGATTCGGGGGACGCAACGTGTGGTGGCGTCGGTGAGCTGCTGGTCTGGTCTCAGATATATGGATCTGGGGAGGGTGGTTTCTCCGGGCGCGGTCGACTTTCGACCTCGCCTTGGACTTTGTGGAGTCGAAGGGATGTTGATGTTGTTGTCTTCCCCTTGGCCGGCCGTGGAGTCGAAGGGGATGGCACGACTGCCTTCCTTTTTAGGGTCGTTTGTGTTCTTCTGGTGGTGTGTGGCTGTCACGTCTTTAAGCTTCTTCCGGCCGACCTTGGTGGCGAGGGGAGGAGGCGGCTCGACGTGTTGACGCCTAAATCTGCCAGATGGTGGAGCGTTCTGCTGGTGATTTGGATCTACTGCTCGGGGATACTCGGTTGGAGGTACTGCTTGCTCTTCCCCGTCTCTTGCCTGCCCGATTGTCTGGAAAAGGTTCTTAGATCCCACCCCGAGTGGGCACTCCTACGGTGTTCAAAGCCCAATGTGGCGATGACGGCGGTGATTCGATGATGTCTGAAGACGCGCTGCTTCTGGATCCGGTCCCTGTACTTGGTTGGTGACGATGAGGACGATGGGCTTGATTGCATTTTGGAAGTACGGTGTGAGGTCCTTCTTGCAAAATTCTGGGATCATATTGTATTTTCTTTTATTTGTGGAGTCGTTTGTAATCGGTTGCACTATTGTTAAAATCCCATCAGCCGTTGTAAAAAAAAAATTACTCTGTTGTAGTGTACTCCTTTTGTTTGGGTATTCTAGTTCGGAGAGCCAATTTGATTATACCAAGACGTGAGCATGCAAAAGAGGAATTTACCTCGGGAACGTTTTACATTTGTATTAACTGCACCTAAAATCTCTCAACCTAATCAAGTCTAGCGATCCATCGCATGGAAAAAATGCATGCATTGGGCAGTTACGTTTTCCATAATTAAGGAGAATAATTAGGGAGACGAAGACTAGAGAAAAATGGGTTCTCTCTCAGCGCACGGGAATTAACTAGCACAAGATTTAAAGAGAATTAATTAAACGGCCTATAATCTCGAAATACCTGAAAATTCTCTCCGGACTAGAATTCCCAAACAGAGGTACCCAAAAACGATGTTGTACTTCAGAAGTTACACGTGCCTGCCAAGACGCTACTCCACAACTACTACAATGATGGATTACTGATATTGATGTAGTATTGTATATGATGATTTTTATCTAAAAATATAGCCATCAATTTTACCTAGAAATCCATACGCAAGCTTACTAATAAAACCACGTCGGCATGAATCCCAACGTAATTTGCACGGAATCAGTGTAGAATTACATTGACCAAACCCGGGTCACGACACACTTTGCCTATGGAAAAAAAACATGTTTGTATGCATCGGGAATTGGAAAAATCCAGCTCATTGGCAGCATCATTCATCCATTCGTCCATGCAAAATTCGGCCACATTAGCGGGGCCTCTTTTGTTCATGGAAACCGGAAGAAAAGTGTTTGAATTAAAAAATGGTTCTGATGGTAGTTTTCATATGTTTGGTTCAAAGAAACGAAACAAAAGAAAAACTAGAGAAAATTGTTTCGACGAAAAAAACAAAAGTTTGACTATTTTGTGGGAACTCTTCATCGTTAAAGAATTGAGTGTCGTATGAAGTGTGAGACCCAAGTCATTAACAGTACTGAAACATTTATGTGGTTTGACTATGTTTATTAGGATCATGTGTTTTTTCAACTACGTTTAACAAGACCCATAAGTTCACAAAATTACTATGTTTCTCAATCTGTTGTTTTGCACATGAAATATTTTGAGGGGTGTCTTCTCAAAAAAATGGCGAGGGGTGAGCCAATTTGTGACGACCATAAAAGGGTGCCGACATTTTGTAAAACATGCAGGGGTACAAGTGGCCAAGATAGTCACATCACTCTTATAACTAGAAGAATACCCCGTGTGTTAGAGCGGGCATCTTTTAAGAAACTCTATTGTATAAATAAAATGGTACTTAATACATTCGACATGGAGTTTTCTATTAAAAATATACAAAATTCATTAGGTAAAAATAGTGGAGGTGCTAAATTTGATTGACATGAAATTGTTGTATATTAGATCGATGGATATATAAATTGATGATGTAGACAGTTAGATGAGGTGATGTGAATAGCTTGTATGTAATAAACACTATTATTGGTAGATAGATATTCGTGTGGTGACATGGACATTTGATTGGACATGTGAAATCGACTAATATGAATTGCCGTTAGTGAGATTTTGCTTTATAAGAAGATTCCAGCTGTAAATTCTGTCTCGGCGATGGAATTTCTACATTTACACATCGGGCATCGGTCGGTGGTCGCTCCTCTGTCTATACTATACCACCCGTATGGCCGTTCTTGTGCCGCTGTATATAGTGCCTAGGAGTTACACCTGTGAATCCAGCTTGTTCCTTTTCTCCTCAAATTTCACCTCATCCTCGCAGCCTTGTTTCACCGCGGATGATGCGGTAGGAGGTGGAGTAGGCAGCGATGGCGGCGGCGGCTGCTCCTTGCTCTTCCCCCAGAGCACGCTGTACAGCCCTGCCACCAGCAGCGCGCCGCCGAGGACGCTGCCGAGGTGGACGACCTCGCCGAGGAAGAACGACGAGCAGAACACGGTGAGCAGGAGGCCCAGCGGGTTGGACATGGCCAGGAACACCGGCCCGCGCCTCTCGATGCACCACGCCTGCAGGTAGAAGGAGACCCCGGTGACCACGAACCCGGAGTATGCCACGGCGACGAGCCCCACGTCCATCCTCAGCCTCCACGCGCCCTCCTTCCCTCCCGCGCCGGTCACCGCCGCCGCCAGCGCGAGCGACTGCGCCGTGCTCAGCATGCACTGCAGCGCCGTGAGCAGCAGCTTGTTGGGGTACTCCTTGAGGAGGCGCGCCTGGAGCACGATCCAGAGCGACCACGTCACGTTCGCCAGCAGCATCAGGAACGTGCCCTTCATCCACTGCCCCTGCTTGTTGGTGGCAGGGGCGTGCGCGTGGCCGGCGAAGGCGCGGTGGTGGTTGAGCGGGCTGAGCGGCGGCCCCGCGTAGAGGGCGATGACGAGCACGCCGGCCACGCAGAGCGCCACGCCCGCGAGCTTGGCCATGCCCGAGGAGGCGCGCAGCTTGATGGCCTCGAGGTGCAGGAGGACGGCGAAGAGGAAGGTGATCACCGGGATGGAGTTGCTCGTGGCCGACGCCACGGTCGCCGAGGTGTACTTGAGGCTCAGGTTGTGCAGGTTCATGCTCACCGTGTTCCTGTATATACGTGTGCGTACGTGCAGTACATATGTTACTTATACGTACATGATGATCGATCTCAGTCTCCATATGAAAAACAAACATCAAGAATGGTGATCTCTTAAGTACGTACCCGAGTAAAGCATACATGAATACCTTGGTGAACAACCACAGTGACATAGGTGGCGCATTTTTCCTGCAAAAATCATTAGCGCGTCAGATTCAAACAGGGATTATTGCATGCATGAATGCATAAGTACCTCTCACTTATCAAGCAAATTATGCATAAGTGATTAGGTAGTTAATCACCTCTCGAGGAGGATGGCGAGGGGCAGCAAGAGGAGAGTGGCGGCAGCCTGGCGGTAGAAGATGAAGACGAAGCTATTCATGCCGCCGTCCAAAGCCGCCTTTGACATGACGTACATGCCCGTGTAGATCACCTGGATCACCATGGCCACAACATACGCCTTCTTCCCTGCATCAGACGACATGGCTATAGCTGCACGTTCCTCTCACTGGCCGATCGACTCCTGACTCCTGAGCTGAGAGGTTTTCTGTGGTTGAGAGACAAACTAACCAATGAGTGCGCCTTATATAAAGACCGATGGAGAATGCACATGTGTGGACACTTCAAAGGAAACTACAGTAGGTACTACTAGTACAGTAGCTTTTTCCGCTTTTCTTTTTTGCGATAATGCTAACCTTTTTTCTTATTTTCGCGGTAATTTACTAGCAACGATCTTTCTCGCTGGCTTGCTGTGATTCACACATATCAATTGCTTGCCCAAAGAATGATACCTCTCGTCCTTTTTTTTTACTTTGGGAAAGATTTGATGTGGTTGCATATATAACACTTGGGTTGGGTTAGTGCTTATTGCTCATTTGGGAAACTAGCTAGCTAGTAGCTATAGCTAGTGGTTCGGTCTCTCCTGTCTCGTGCCGAAATATCTGTGATCACTCGTTGTTGATTAGAACCGTGAGAATATTATGCCGGCTACTTGTGTCTTGTGCAAATGATTTTCTCCCCATTGGGGGATAGATTTTCTCCAATACCATCCACCCCAGCAAAGTGCAATGGAATCTCCAACTATATATGTGCATAGTATCTTCATGTTGCAACCACACTTTTTAGACCGAAGGCACCTCAAGTGGCAGACGTTAACACATACTTCCACACAGCTTAGAGTTTTACAACCAAAGGCCCTCACGCAGAGAGACAAAGCAACAACACTAGAAGCAAAAGAACGAAAATTTTAGCAGCAACTAGACAACTAGGAGGAAGTCACAAGTGCAGAAGTCTCCTGGAACGAAATCCTGCAACCACACTTTATGTTTCTCCAAACGAATTTTCTACTAAAATAACTCATTTAACTTACATGAAACTAACTGAAGTTCGCATGAGAATAAAGAAAATCCGAGACAAAGATCGCGACGTGCCACACCACATGTACATGATGACAACGGTGACACACCCGACAGATTGCTCCCAATGTCTTAAAAGGGATAAAAGCTGGAAAAACTTTCACTAGCTGTGGTAATTCATGTAAAAAATGTGAAAGCAGGGACCAGGGATCATAAACTACAATTCCTGGTTGCATTTGGCACAACGGCGATATAGCAATCTCATTTTCCATCAAATTTTTTCTTACCCTATAGCTCGGCAAACTCTTTTCAGATATTTAGGTGGCTATATGTCCATAGTAGATGATGAAAATAAGTTTACATAGAAAAGCAAATTTGCCCAAAGATTTTCAAGAAATATAAAACCTCAAGTACTTAAAGAATGGAACATAATAACTTCTTTTGCGTAATGCAATACAGTTACCTTCATCCTCATTTTTTAGGGAAGACAATTGGGTTAGTTGGAGTTTTCTGGCGTCGACTCTTTTGATTATATTTCACAAAAAAACTCTTTTGATTGTATCATCTCGATGCGAACTTGAGTTAATAAAAACTTACTTTATAGAAAAACTAGAGTAGTACACATATGTTAAAATACACGATGAATAAGAAATAGGGATTCAGAAATAAGGAGATTTGGTACTCCATCCTTGCCAAAATGAAGTGCATATTAGTTTTCTAAGAGTCAAACGATGTAAAATATGATCAAGTATAGAAAAAATATAACAATACCTATAGTGTAAATTTCAAATCGTATAAAAGTATAATTTATATGGTTCTAATAATATTGATTTGATATTGTAGATATTGATATGTTTTTTTCATGTTGAACAAAGTTTATATTGTTTGACTTTTGAAAAAACAAGATCCCTACATTTTAACAAGGGAGTATAATTTGTTGGCCCTTAATTAGGCCCCCGAATGGTGCATAGGGTCTTATAATTAAGATTCATCACTGAAGATGCTCATAGCTCGTTGGAGACCATGGGTTTGTACTCTATTACTTAACTAACAAGCAAACCGAATATTAGCAAGAGGGAGTGCTATGCGTCCTGGGAGAGAGGGGGGGGGGGGGGGGGGGGGGTCAAACCCCCGATTCCCTGGTTGCCAACCATCAGATCAAACAATTGGTGGTCAGATCTCCCTCGTACCATCCCTTCATCATGCTTTTGCTACTAGCAAAAAAGCATCCCATTTTTCTGCATTATAGCAAAAAAGGTTCGGCCACAAACAAAAGAAAAAGATCCGTTGGACAAAAAAAGGTCCATGAGACCTCACCGGAGACCTCGTAGCAGAAAAAATGTGCTACTGTAGCAAAACCGATTTCGTCTCAGAATCAACTTCGCCAGAGACTCTCGCCCGAGATCTCATAGTAAAATCTATGCACTACTGTAGTAAAACGACAAAATAGTTGTAGCAAAAAAATTCTGCTACCTGAGCAAACTCGACTTCGCTGGAGACCTCGTAGTAAAACTTTGCATTATTGTAGCAAAATCACTAACTGTTATAGCAAAAAAATTATACTATTGTAATATCATTGCAAATGTTGTTGAATGAAGGTAGCACACTGTCATCCACCTACGGTAGCATCGCTGCCCACCTACGGTAGCATCGCCGCATATGTATTTGCATCATCACCATCACCGTACAACCCCACCACTATGCGTAGGCAGCACATCCCTATCAACGGTCCATGGCAGCATCGCAACCTTGCACTCGCCGCCGCCCATGAAAGCACCACCGCATATGGATGAAGCGGACGAGGCCCACCTCCAAATCTTCCTCCAATTCAGCAGCAGAATGTGGTCCTCATAGGCCGCCCATCGCTAGAGTTCCGCCACTCTGTCGGACGGAGGAGCTCGAAACGGCCGAGGGATAATTCGGAGGTGTACAACGAAAAACCCCGCTGTGGCGGTGCTCCAAGAGGGAACGATGGGTGATAGGCTAGGGGTACGCGATGTCTAGGAGCCACGGGGTGCACAGAACGCCAGAGCCCATCGGGCACAGCGGTGGCGCTAGACAATTGGGAATCGAACGAGGAAGAGATAGAGTTGGGAAGGAGAACTCTTGTGCGGACCACCCAGACGCAGGACCGTCTAGTCTCAAAGGGGCTCGTGACGTGGAGAGAGCGACCCAGGGGATCCAATATTATCATTTCCCTTAACAAGGACTCATTAACGATCAAATTAGTTAAGCCACTAATTCACAGGCCGTCTATCTTTTTAAGGGCGCGCCTAGTTCTCATTCCGACGCCATCCTACTATTTATGACACATGAACAAATTTTAACCTCATGGACCAAAAAATTGTACGTGAACAAAAAAATTGTACTGCGTGAGCAAAACATTTGTGCTGCGTGAATATTTTACTTAGTTGCAACACATGTGCAACTCTCCATATCATACGAATCACGAGACAAATCCAATAGTGAGGAAGGTGACTGAGATTTGCTAGTTCTCATGAATCCGTCTTTTCAATTAGTCCATGAAAAGCATATTCTAATCAGTGTGGTGAATCAAAAGTAGGCAAAAAAATCTTGACGCATATGTCGGAAGCATTTCTGGCAATTTTTAATAAATGGCATATTGCCGTTACTTAATTAAGTTGAGAACCAATTCGATCAAAGTGGAGTACCTTGCACATAACCGTACCGGCAGACCAGAGAGATCAAGCGCACCAAGCACCGTGAATTCATGTCATCTTTGCAATAATAGCTAGCTGCACGAAGCATATTGCCACCAGTCATTATTCATTCGTTAGGTTCTCTGATAGTAATTACTACGTAATTAATTATTTTGTTCATCTCCATCCATATCTTCGGTGCATATCTTCCGAAATGACATTCATGACTGTCAATTCGATTCTCTCTTTCTGGTAGTGTTTCTGTTGTGCTGGTTTTAATTTAGTTGCAGGTGGTCACTACCTGATTATGCATTGTAATGAATTGACATATGTAAATTTTTCTACTGCTCCGATAAAAAGATGGCGATGGCTTTTGCTTATTCTTTCCTTTTGGAGATGTAAAGAGAGGATTCTTGTTTTGTGTCAAATAAAAAATTAAGGAGGAATTTAACGGAGGATTCTTATTTTTTTCAGGAATAAAAGGATGTAATTAAGTTATACTGTGATGAATTAGCTACGTTTTTTTTCAAAACTTGATTTTATTTCTGAAGGCAAACAACTTGTAATTTCTTTTGACATAAACAAACAACTAGCTTGCAATTGACGGTGTCAATGCTGATACAACAAACTAAACTAACTTTATTAAATTCGGCATACGTTTGTCATGTGTTTACTTGATTGACCCTGCACAAATTAGTGCTCGCTCTGTTCTGAAATACTTCCCTCTGGTTCAGTTTGTTAGGCACACACATAGTTTGACAAAATCTTTGACCATCAGTTTTGGTTAACAAAATATACATTATATGTCACATAAAATATACCATTGGAAAGTTCTTTTAAAGATGAATCCGATGGTATAATTTTTGTGATATATTATGTAAAAAAATTAACCAAAAATAATGGTCAAATTTCTTCTTAAACTGCTTGCGTGCCTAATAGGGGAGTATAAGATATTTTGGCAAGCCAAATTGCTGAAACATTTTATTTCTGAAACAGTAGAGTATATGTTTAATTATTCATGAATGCTTTAGATTTCATAATCATGGTAATATCGTCCAGGTTAATGGAATGGGAGCCATCACCACCTATCAACGTCGTCTTTTAAACGATCTGACACTACTACTACAGTATTACTCAATCTTTTCTGTTTGATAATGCATATACGAAGTTTGGAACACATCATTCCCTCAAAAAAAAAAGTTTGGAACACATCAAACACCTTTCCTTTTCGACCATTATACATGTGAGCGACTGAGCGTATTACACACTCTCGGTACAGTGAAAATCTCACCAACAAAGAGTTGGCTTTGGATCATATAGATCGTTGTTTTATGTGCAAATTAAACCAATATAAAAAGTTGGGTTAAAAGCATAGTTTAAAAGACCGAACCGGTGATCGAACTTGCGAGGCTCTCGGTTCAGATTTTTTCCGGTTGAATCACTGATCCACCGGTTCGCTGTCCAGTTTTTAAAATATAAAATAATATATTTTTACTAACTAATGCTGCAATAAACATATAAATATGTAACCAAAAATAAGGCTTGCAATTTGTCATAATACATTCACAAAATAAAGTACTCTCTCCGGTTTAAAATATAAGATGTTTTAGCCTTTTTCTAAAACACATGAATCTAGACGTTTTTTAACATGTAGGTTCACACATTTTGTCTGAACATATACACTAAAAGATATCTATATATACGTTTCAGAAAAGGCTAAAATATCTTATATTTTGGAACGAAGGAAGTAGAAAGCAACTAGCAAAGTAATGCGGATAGAACCGTGTCCGCGTCTCTCCCAGGGGTGACACGGACGACCTTCGCATCGCCGAGCTCGCCCCTCCTTCTCCACCACCCCTCCCCCCAGCCGCCACCGCCGGGCAAAGCCCATGTGGTAGCCGGTAGCGACCCTCCTCCCTTGCGTGCGGGGGTCTCCATCCGGAGCAGCGCGGCATCCTGGACGGCGAGCTACTGTCAGCGGCGGAAGGGTGCCAGGGCAGCGGCCCCGGGTTTCTTCGGTGTTTTCGGCGGCTGTGCGGGCAGCATTGCGGCCGGAGTGGTGGTGTCAGGCCCGATCTGGGCCTGGCGGCCTCGAGTAGTCTAGGTGTGCTGGCGCGGGAGGGTCCAGTTCGGCTTGGGCATCGACGAGGTGCTTCGATGGCGGCGAGTTGCGGATCAGCCTACAGTTTGGGCATCTCGTTGGCTTCTTCTTGCGGGTGGGTCTGAGATGGATGGTGGTGTGGCGGCGCCACGACGGTGGTTTTTGGGTGTGTACCACATCATGTGGTGGTGCGGTCGTTCTCACTCATGGAGGCGGGCAGTGGTTCCTGTGTTGTGGAAGTGCAAGGTCGTGCCTTTAGCTGCGGCGACCGCCAAGCTTCCGACTTGTTTTGGTTGCCGAATTGGCGGCGGGTGTGACGAAGCTCCAGGAGAAATCCTCAGGCGACCTCGGTCGCCCCCGGACTCGACGACGACTTAGAGCGTTGTTTCCCTTCTTGAAGGCTTCGTCGGGGATCTTCCAGTCCACCCTGCCATTGGGTCCTCCGAATGAAAATCCGAGCTCTGATTGTGTCGGAGCGGGCGATGGCGTTGTCTTTCGTCGCTCCCCCCTTGGGGGCATCGCCTTTGGAGGCTCAAACAAAAGCTGGACGGGTGAGACTTGCTCTTTCGTGCAGTGCCTTCTCACCGGCGAGCGTTGAGGAAGTCGGGGCGGTGGCCCCGAGCGGTGGTGATACGTCGAGGCAGCGGCCTCGGGGCGTTGCGGTGATGGCCCTATGTTGCAGGGTTGTTGCGCGGCATTGCCGGAGTGACCAACTAATGCCACCGAGGGTGGTTGGCTCGTCCGACTTGTTTTTATTTTCTTTTCATTTTTCTGCTCGTTTCCGGACACCGGCCAATTGTACAACGTGGTGTACACACTTTTTCTTGCTAATACATCGAAAGTCAGCATTTGTTGGACCTTTAAAAAAAAACATGTAATGTGTTGTAATGCAACGCATGCACAAGCACAGTTGCACTTGCAGTTGTACATAGACGTGGCCAACACGCATGCAGCAGCCAGCAACACGCCAACAGGGGCAACAGGCCAACACGCAACAGCGAGACAGCGACATGCCAGGGGATGCTCGTCCTCAAGGCGTGAACCGTGAAGGTGGCCGGCGGGGAACCGGCTCCTCTGGGTAAGGGCATCTCCACCGGACCGTTTACCCGGCCGATCTAAACAGTCCATTTCTATCTGTTTGGATCGGTCAGCGGTGGTTTTTAGGTCGGGGTCTGGTTTATTCGTCCGATTATGTTCAGCGGTGCGACTTATCTGTTCGTGCTTAGTCATCACCAATGCCGGCGTATTTCCAGTGTCTTTTCGTCGTCATGCTGTCTCCCACCTTTTTTCCCGCCGCTTTCCGCGAGTTCTAGGCGTTTTCCGCCGCGTCCAGGCGCCTCCATAAAAACGGGAGGGCGTCGAGATATCTTCGACCAGACCCGCACCACCCCAAGCACAAAACCACCATGCCTGGCCGCCGTCATCGTCCGGACGAGCTCCGTGGCAGCACCGACTCCGGCAGAGAAGAGGTGCCCGAGCGCCCGCCGCTCTCGTGGTGGCTGAACCCGCCGGAGTCTCCGATTCCGGGGCGCCCGTAGATTTACACGCTGCGTCCTAGGCCGCGTCGCCCTTTCTACAACCGTCACGTGACCACCGGCGAGCCTTTCACGATGGAGGTGGATGAACACGTCTGATGACCCACAAGTATAGAGGGTGTATCGCAGTATTTTCGATAAGTAAGAGTGTCGAACCCAACGAGGAGCAGAAGGTGTTGGCGAATGGCTTGGAGCAGGAATTCTCTGTAAATACTTAGCAAACGGATTTTTAGGATTTTTAATAATGCAGGTAAATAAAGTATGAGTAAATAAAAGACAATAACAATAAATGCAGCAAGTGGTCCAATCCTTTCTTTAGCAAAGGACAAGCCGGTTGTATTACTTAAGATGAACAAACGTTCTCGAGGACACACGGGAATATCGTCAAGTGTTTTCGCTTCATATAGTTGATTAATCTGCTTTAGTTTGCTAAGTATTGTGTGGGTAATCTGTGCTAATGTACCGATCTTCCTAGGACTAATACATACTTGTGATTATATCCCTTGTAAGCATTCGCAAGTACAAGAAAGTAATTAAGGTAGAAACATAACCACAACTTTAAACTCTAAGACCCTGACGTCCCTTGTACAAAGGTTTCCTAACGGGGGTTCAGGTTTCTGTCACTCCGGCAACCCCTACGATTAGTAGCCAAATACACAATGCATTCCCCTAGACCCATAAAGGTGAAGTGTCATGTAGTCGACGTTCACATGACACCACTAGAAGAAATACACCATAACTTAAATATCAAACTATTGAATCTTTCTCAACACAATTCCACTACTAACAACATGACTTCTCCCATGTCCTCAAGAACTAAACGAACTACTCATGAGACATCATATGGATCAAGATTAGAGATGAAATAATGATATGTAACAATCTGAACATAAATGATAATTCAATGGTTCACTCAATAGCATCAACTACAAGGAGTAATCAACACCGAGAAAGTTTCCCCTAAAAACTATGCAAGATTCAACCAAATTGTTACAGCGGTATGGAGTGGTGATGATGGTGCTGGTGGAGATGATGATGTTGATGATGATGATGATACCGATGAAGTCCAACTTGATGGTGGTGTTGATGGCGACGATCTCCCCTCTCCAGGAAGGAATTCCCCAGGCAGAATTCCGTCTGCCGGAGAGATCTTTCTCTCTTGGTGTTTTCTGCCCCGTAGAGGTGGCATAATCTTTCTGTGGTCGCTCCTCGAGGCTTAGGGTTTCGGGAGGATAATATACGCCAGAGGGGAGAGCCTGGAGTGGGCCAGGGTGGCCACACCACCTGCTGGCGCGGCCTAGGGCTACCCGCGCCAGGGGGTGTGATGGCTCAATGCACGGCGCCTAGAAAATTGCTTGATGGCGGTGTTGATGTAGAGCTCGTTGGGAACCCCAAGATGAAGGTATGATGAGCACAACAACAAGTTTCCCTCAGTTATGAAACCAAGGTTTGATCGAACCAGTAGGAGCAAGGAAACACCTCAAAGGTGTTACTAGCTGAGCTTTGGTAGCGCGCACTACCGGTGCTAGTAGCAATGTGGAGACCTGCACAACACAACCACCGAACTTTGTCCCCAACTTGCGATGAGGTTGTCAATCTCACCATGTTTTGCGGAAAACAAAGGATTAAACGTATCGAATGTAAATAAGTAAAAGTTTGCAGAAAGTAAACACAAAGCAGTAAAAGTTTATAGATTGTATGTAAAGAAAAGGACCGAGATCCATAGTTCACTAGAGGTGGCTCTCCTTAGATAGATAACATGCTGGGTGAACAAATTACAGCGGGGCAATTGACAAACACCGAGAAAGCAATACATGCATATACGACTCCTTTGAGACTTGATTGGGCATTACAACATTATACATAGACCACCATCCAACTGCATCTATGACTAATAATCCACCTTCAGGTTATCATCCGAACCCCCTCCAGTATTAAGTTGCAAGCAACAGATTATTGCTTTACGAACTGCATGTAAAGTAAACAATATGATTGTTCTATGAACAAAGGATTGTTGTTTTCTCCCTAGTAGCAATAGCACATCTAGTACCTTAGAGATTTCTGTCACTTCCCCAGATTACCAGAGGCATGAACCCACTATCGAGCATAAATACTAACTCTTGGAGTTGCTAGCATCTACTTGGCCAAGATAGCTACTAACAACGGAAAGCATGAAAGATCACAAATAACAAAGACATGATAGAATCAATAATCAATATGAAATAGCATCTCAATATCCATCGGATCCCCGCAAACACAACATGCAGAATTACAAATAGATGATCTTGATCATGAACGGAGCTCACAAGATCTAAACATGAAAGCACAAAGGAGGAGAACCAGCCATCTAGCTACTACATGGATCCGTAGTCCAAGGATGAACTACTCACGCATCACACCGGAGGCTTGCATGGTGATGAAGAAGGCCTCCGGGGTGAATTCCCCTCTCTGGCAGGGTGCCGGGAAGAGCTTCAGATCCCTCCCAATCTAGGGATGGAGATGACGACGGCTAGAGACTCTTTCGTGGATTTTTGATCGGGCCCTTAGGGTTTACGTCCCGAGGGCATCTTATAGTTGGAAGGAGAGGCCGAGGGGGTGCCTGGGCTGGCCACACCACCCCCTGGCATGGGCCAGGCCTGGCCACGCGGCCAGGTGGTGTGGCTGCCCTCTGGCCCCTCTCCATCTCGTATTCTAGCACTTGATCCCTTCCGGAAAAATAGGCACTCTGGCTTTTGTCCCGTCCAATTCCGAGAATATTCATTTTCTGACTTTCCTGGAACCAAAAACAATAGAAAACAGGCAGCTGGCACTGTGGCTCTTGTTAATAGGTTAGTCCAAGAAATCATAATAAAAGTACTCCAAAGTTGGAACAAAACACAAGAAAGTGGATAAAACCAAGCATGGAACATAAAAAATTATAGATACATTTGCAATGTATCAACATCCCCAAGCTTAACTCCTGCTCGTCCTCGAGTAGGTAAGTGATAAAAAGAAATAATTTTTGAGGTGACATGCACCATCAAAACTTGATCAAAGTATTTGCAAAAGTCAAAGCTGGGATCATAGTACTTCAATCATAACATGAAAGACAAAGTTCTAGCAATAAGCAAAGAAACTATGATACAACATGAAAAGGCACAAACAAAAGATTCATGAATAACATGCTTTGCAAGACGTTTGTTTGTTTCACATAAAGAAAACATAGCATAATAGTATTCAGCTTGTCCCTCAATAGAGTAGCAAATATAAATGCATAGGACACCTTCAAAGTTCATAAGAGTGACTAGATACAATAGTTTAAAACAAGCAATAACAAGTTATGCATCAATCAACTAGTCTTGGGACAATGCACATAGAACTAAGAATGGCCACTATGCTCTCAAAGTAGTGCATAATGATAGAAGGTGGAGACTCAATATAATGGTGGAAGAAAAGCCTTTGTAAAAGGAAGTAGGGATTCAAGTCTCATAAAGAGCTTCCAAAAATTATGGTACTTATAGCTTTCAGCTCTCATTGCCCCTATCATAAGCATCTTGAAGTGGTTAAGGTTAAAGTGACATAACTAAGAGTATATGCTTGACAAGTTATAAACCGAAATCTCATGCCCCTTACTTACGAAGACCGATCCTCATGCTACTCAACTTCAGTCACGAGTAAGCTCTTGTCATTGTAAGTACATGTGTATCATTAAGAACAGCCAACGGGGTACCCCTTGCACATGATACAGGAGCTTTCCCATAATCAAAATGACAAGGCAAGCAAACAATGAGCATCTCAGCGATCTTTTTATTTGCTATTTGCATAGGTTTTTATTGAGGATGCTTCATAGAGTGCTCATTATGGTGATGCTGCAAGTTTCCACCATGATTAGGCAATGCTTAGGCTAGCGGCCCAGGCGTTTCTCTAACACACATACAAACTCCATGATCTTACAAGTTCCACTTCTATTTCCCACCGCCGGGATCCGTAAGCAAAAGAACATGATATCAACGGGGTACAAAGTACAAGTGAAATGTAGAAAGCGTTCCCCATGAAACATGGTTCTGCTAATTTCAACTTATAAAGCGCAAGCATATACGCAACAAAGAAGGACCCAATGGTTCAAGTTTATTAGATGCAAAAAAGTAAAGTGTGCCATCAAGTTCGTGAGAGCTTTAATCACTAGTTTTCTCATAACAAGTTTAATTTGGAAGGTAAACAAACGCATGAATATACTTGGAATAGCATAAGCTAGTAGGTAGGTATGGTGGACTCTTTGGAATAACTTGGTTTAGGGAGTTGGATGCATGAGTGGAACTCATACTTTGTTGTGGAGGCTAGCAAAAGACTGGGAGCGACAAACTAAGAGAGCAATAATGGCCATAATCATGCAGAGCGACAAAACATCGTTGATCAAAGCATAAAGTGATACTACAAGTTGAAAACTAAAGGATCATAAAGGCTATGGTGACTTGAGATAGTCATAACATGGTGTGAGCATGCGCCAAGTCAACCCAAATAAAGCATCAAAGGAGAATACCACTATACTATGCTTTAATATGCTAAAACAACGCATGATTCATCCAAGGCACATTAAGGAATCTCAATTGTTTATAACAAGTCATGCTACAACAAAGAATACTAAGCATAAAGACAAAACAATATCAAGCATGGCATGACAAAGCACAGGCCACAGTCAAAAACAAGCTCTTTTTACCACATAAGTAAGGACTTTCCTACTCTTTTTCAAACCAAACCAAACTATTTGCAAACCAATGTATGAAAGAGGGGGTACAACCAATTTATTCAGAAAACTAAGCAAACCAGGCAAACTAAAAACCAAAACGAAAACGAAAAAGAAGACGGTCCAAGAACAACACAACTGTGCATGAAACAATAAAAATGAACCGTTTGGAAGAAACCTAGGATTTTTATTGATGAAGAAGGGGATGCCTTGGGCATCCCCAAGCTTTGACGCTTGTACTTCTTGGATATTTCTCGGGGTGACACGGGTGGCATCCCCAAGCTTGAGATTTAGTCCATCCTTCATCTCATTACTCATTCCTTCCATACAGGTGAAAATTTTCCTTCATACAAAACTTCACACAATCTTTATTAGCAACATTAGTACACTCAAGATAAATAAGTCTTAAGGTTCAGTTCTAACACCAAATAAACTTCCATTAGAACACTAGATACTGTAGCACTTCCCTCAAAAAGCTCAATTCCCCAAAAGAACTCAAAAAGAAACCCACAAGAAGCAAATGCAGAAAATGGCAGAAATCTGTCAAAACAGACCAGCAGGTAAAGACGAATTTTTTCGAAGACCTTCTGTTGCTCAAATCAAAAAGTGTTGAACTAACGAATGTTATATAACAACCTGGGGCATAATCACAAACAATTACAGCTCAATACGACAAACAAAGCTCTCTCACGAATATTTACGGTGAAGCACAAAAATCTGTTTTGGGACAGCAACTTTCCCAATCATTACTTCTCTCTCATTAGAGGTTACTATTGGCACAAAAAGCAAATAAAAAGGATAAGGAGCGGTTATTACAGAGGTAATAACTTCCAAGACTCTTCTAATACTTTTGGGTTATCTCCCAATAAGTACTTTTCTTTAACGCCTTTAAGTTAGGCATAAGAAGCAAAGAAAGAATCAAGTGTTCTCAAATGAAGAAGCATTGAGACCAAATTTTGTTTTCATAGGAGAAGAAAAATAAATATTTTCTCTCTTTTTAGGTAAGTGTTCTATACCTTTCTTGAGTGGGAGTTGATATTTAATGGTGCCTTCTTTCATATCAATGATGGCACCAACAGTTCTAAGAAAAGGTCTTCCCAAAGTAGTAGGACAAGAAGAATTGTATTCAACATCCAAAACATAGAAATCAACGGGGACATAGGAATCGTTAACCATAATAAGAACATCATTAAGACTCCCCATGAGTTTCTTTTTAGCATTATCATCATGTGGGACATTCAAATAGCAATCTTCAAGAGGAGGCAAATCAAGCATATCATAAATCCTTCTAGGCATAATAGAAACACTACTACCAAGATCACACAAAGCTTTGAAATCAAAGTCATTCACTTTCATATTAATGATGGGTTCCCAACCATCCTCTTGTTTTATAGGAATAGAAGCTTTATGTTTCATATTTTCTTCTTTAATCTTTATGAGAGCATCAGTAATGTGTTTTGTAAAAGCCATGTTCATAGCACTAGCATTAGGACTTTTAGCAAGCTTTTGTAGGAACTTAATAACTTCAGAGATATTGCAAACATCAAGATAAAAATCAAATTTATCATCTAAAGTAGTAGAACTATTACTAGCCTCAACACTAGTGGTGGTGATAGTAGAAACACTAATGTTTCTAGCAATTTCATCTTCTCTTTCCCACTTAGCATGTAATTCAGCTAATAATCTAACATTTTCATCAATTCTTACTTGTATAGCATTAGTGGCTGCAAAGGGATTCTCATTAGTTTCAAGTTTAGCAGCCATTTTATTCAAAGTAGTTTGAGCTTCAGCTAAAGATGATATATTTCTTTCAGCATTAGAGAGTTTTTCCTCAATAGTTTTATTGAAAGCAGTTTGTTTACTAATAAACTCTTTAAGCATAACTTCAAGTTCAGAGGGAGCACTCTTATTATTGTTGTAAGAATTTCCATAAGCATTACCATTGTTGGGAGGATAAGGTTTATAATTGTTGTTACCAAAATTGTTCCTATAAGCATTATTACCATAAGCATTGTTGCCAAAATTGTTATTTCTTATGAAGTTCACATCAACTTGCTCTTCTTGAGCAACCAAAGAGGCTAAAGGGACATTATTTGGATCAATATGGGCTTTCCCATTAACAAGCATAGACATAATAATATCAATCTTATCACTCAAGGAGGAGGTTTCCTCAACATAATTTACCTTCTTACCTTGTGGAGCTCTCTCAGTATGCCATTCAGAATAATTAACCATCATATTATCCAATAGTTTTGTTGCAGCACCCAAAGTGATGGTCATAAAGGTACCTCCAGCAGCAGAATTCAATAGGTTCCTTGAAGAATAGTTCAATCCTGCATAAAAAGTTTGGATGATCATCCAAGCAGTCAGTCCATGAGTGGGACAATTCTTTACCAAAGATTTCATTCTTTCCCAAGCTTGAGAAACATGCTCATTATCAAGTTGTTTAAACTTCATTATTTCACTTCTCATGGATATAATCTTAGCAGGAGGATAGTACTTTCCAATAAAAGCATCTTTGCACTTAGTCCAAAAATCAATACTATTCCTAGTTAAGGAATTCAACCACTCTATAGCTTTTCCTCTCAAAGAGAAAGAAAATAATTTCAGTTTAATAATATCACCATCTATATCCCTATGCTTTTGCATCTCACAAAGTTCAACAAAGTTATTTAGATGGGAAGTAGCATCTTCATTACCAATACCAGAAAATTGTTCTCTCATAACAAGATTGAGCAAATCAGGTTTTATCTCAAAGAAAGTATCTTCAGGCACAGGTGGAGCAACATGTGTGCTCATAAAATCATTGTTGTTGGTGCTAGTGAAGTCACACAACTTAGTGTTTTCAAGAGTAGTCATTTTTTTTGGGATTTCAAATAACAAAGCAAACTAGTAAAACTAATATTTTTTGTGTTTTTGAAGAACAAAACAAGCAAACAAAGCAAAAAGAAAACTAAGCAAAACAAAAACAACAAAGTAAAGAGATTGGTTATGAGGGACTCCCCTTGTGAAGATGTCCTTGACTCCTCGGCAACGGCGCCAGAAAATCGCTTGATGGATCAATGCACGGCGCCCAGAAAATTGCTTGATGGCGGTGTTGATGTAGAGCTCGTTGGGAACCCCAAGGGGAAGGTATGATGAGCACAGCAGCAAGTTTCCCTCAGTTATGAAACCAAGGTTTAATCGAACCAGTAGGAGCAAGGAAACACCTCAAAGGTGTTACTAGCTGAGCTTTGGCAGGGCGCACTACCGGTGCTAGTAGCAACGTGGAGACCTGCACAACACAACCACAGAACTTTGTCCCCAACTTGCGATGAGGTTGTCAATCTCACCGTGTTTTGCGGAAAACAAAGGATTAAACGTATCGAATGTAAAGAAGTAAAAGTTTGCAGAAAGTAAACACAAAGAAGTAAAAGTTTATAGATTGTATGTAAAGAAAAGGACCGGGATCCATAGTTCACTAGAGGTGACTCTCCTTACACTACTAGGAAACAGCTTATAGATAGACAAGATATTTAGTGGCGCATATGTAAAACTATGCGCCACAGATATATATCAGTGGCGCACTAGAAAACATGCGCCACAGAAGTTTGGCACTTCAGTGGCGCACGAAACCAATATGCGCCATAGAAGTCCATATTTCTGTGGCGCATATTTTCGTGTGCGCCACTGAAGTGTCAAACTTCTGTGGCGCATATAGACGTATGCGCCATAGAAGGTTGATGGGACCAAGCAACAAAAAAAGGGGGAGAAACTTTTGTGGTGCATATGTCCATATGCGCCACAGAAAGTGATGTTTCTGTGGCGCATATAGGTGTATGCGCCACAGAACAAGCATATAGGGGGGAAAACAGATCCCCCCTTGGATCGCCTTTTTGGTTTTGTAAAAAATAAACAAAAATGATAGAAACTTCAAAAAAATAATTCATTTAAGTTGTAGTTAGATTTTAGGGTATATATCTAGACAAAATTGAAAAACATGAATTTTGATGTATTTTGCAAAAATAGGTCATGGCACGGTAAAACGGCTATAACTTTTGCATACTAGCAAAAGTAAAAAATCTTTAACCTATCAAAATGATCGTCTCGAAATTTTCTACTCGATTTCAACAGCTGGAAGCCGTTGAAGATTTTGTAGATTCCCCAAATTCTAAAAGAGTAAAAAGTTATGGCAGACAGATGATTTTAGCCTGCAAAAAATAAAAAAGGGGGAGAAACTTCTGTAGCGCATTTCCCCCATATGCGCCACAGAAGTCTTGGGCTGGATTCGAAATTTGAATCCCGTCGGCGCCCTTCTCCCTCCCTTTTTCCTTTTTCTTCCCCTCCCCACTTCTTCTCCCCTCCCCACTTCTCCTCCCCTCCACACTTCTCCCCTTCCCACTCCTCCTCCTCCTCCTCCACCACTACCACCAACTCTGGCGACTAACTCCGGCGACCACCACCAACTCCGGCGACCTCCGGTGACCTCCTCCTCCACCACCAACTCCGGCGACCTCCTCCTCCTCCTCCACCACCACTTCGGCGACCTCCTTCTCCTCCTCTTCCACCACCAACTCCGGCGACCTCCTCCTCCTCCTCCACCACCACCAACTCCGGCAACCTCCTCCTCCTCCTCCTCCACCACCAACTCCGGCAACCTCCTCCTCCTCCTCCTCCTCCTCCACCACCACCAACTCCGGCAACCTCGTCCTAGCCCTCCTCCAGCCACCACCACCAACTCCGGCCAGATGTAGATCTGGCCCGGTTTTTTTTTTGAATTTTGAAAAAAAATTCTGTGGCACATATTGGCCATATGCGCCACTGAAGTTTGAGATCTGGCCCGCCTTTTTTTTGAATTTTGAAAAAAACTCGCATATTGGCCATATGTGCCACTGAAGTTTGAGACTTCTGTGGCGCATTTTGAAATGCGCCACTAAAGTTTGTTATTAGTGGCGAGGTATCAGTGGCGACTGAGATATGCGCCACAGAAGTCCCATTTCCATGCGCCATAGATGGGTTGTTTCCTAGTAGTGTTAGATAGATAACATGCTGGGTGAACAAATTACAGCGGGGTAATGGACAAACACCGAGAAAGCAATACATGCATATATGACTCCTTTGAGACTTGATTGGGCATTACAACATTATACATAGACCACCATCCAACTGCATCTATGACTAATAATCCACCTTCAGGTTATCATCCGAACCCCCTCCAGTATTAAGTTGCAAGCAACAGATTATTGCTTTACGAACTGCGTGTAAAGTAAACAATATGATTGTTCTATGAACAAAGGATTGTTGTTTTCTCCCTAGTAGCAATAGCACATCTAGTACCTTAGAGATTTCTGTCACTTCCCCAGATTACCAGAGGCATGAACCCACTATCGAGCATAAATACTAACTCTTGGAGTTGCTAGCATCTACTTGGCCAAGATAGCTACTAACAACGGAAATCATGCAAGATCACAAATAACAAAGACATGATAGAATCAATAATCAATATGAAATAGCATCTCAATATCCATCGGATCCCCGCAAACACAACATGCAGAATTACAAATAGATGATCTTGATCATGAACGGAGCTCACAAGATCTAAACATAAAAGCACAAAGGAGGAGAACCAGCCATCTAGCTACTACATGGATCCATAGTCCAAGGATCAACTACTCACGCATCACACCGGAGGCTTGCATGGTGATGAAGAAGGCCTCCAGGGTGAATTCCCCTCTCTGGCAGGGTGCCAGGAAGAGCTTCAGATCCCTCCCAATCTAGGGATGGAGATGACGGAGGCTACAGACTCTTTCGTGGATTTTTGATCGGGCCCTTAGGGTTTACGTCCCGAGGGCATCTTATAGTCAGAAGGGGAGGCCAAGGGGGTGCCTGGGCTGGCCACACTGATGACCCACAAGTATAGGGGGTGTATCGTAGTATTTTCGAGGGAAGTGAAACCCAATTTATTGATTCGACACAAGGGGAGCCAAAGAATATTTATAAGCCTTAACAACTGAGTTGTCAATTCAGCTGCACCTGGAAACAATCTTGCTCACAACAGTTTATCAGTAGCAACAGTTTTGTAGTAGGAATAGTAAAGTAACAGCAGTAGTAAAGCAAAGACAGTAGTAACGAAAGCGGTAAACAGTGGGATTCGAGTGCGGTAGGCATATGGATGGATGGACGGGTGTTGCATGGACAAGACAATTCACATAGAAATCAGAACATAGGGCAATTGCAGATAAATAAGATAAACCACCCAAGTACTAGACAATCCTAGGCATCTGTTCCATATATAGTCATACGTGCTCGCAATGAGAACTTGCACAACATCTTTTGTCCTGCCAGCCCGTTTGCAGCAGGGCCTCTAGGGAACTACTGGCAATTAAGGTGCTCCTTTTAATAGAGCACCGGAGCAAAGCATTAACACTCTGTGAACACATGTGATCCTCACATCGAAGCCTTTCCCTTCCGGTTATCCCGATTTCTGTCACTTCGGGGCCATAGGTTCCGGACAACAATGTGTGTATACAACTTGTAGATAAGACCAAAAGCAATACTATCATAATGAATCAATAACATGTTCAGATCTTAAATCATGGCACTCGGGCCCTAGTGAAAAGCATTAAGCACAACAAGTCGCAACAAAGTCATAAAGCACTAATAAAAGATACTAGGCACCATGCCCTAACAATATGATGTCATTACATGAACAATCTCATCCAATCCCTACCATCCCCATAGCCTATAGTGGGGGATTACTCACTCATAGATGGGGGAAACATGGATGGTCGATGAAGATGATGGTGAAGATCGATGGAGATGGCTCCGGGGGCACTTCCCCGTCCCGGTAGGGTGCCGGAAAAGAGACTTTCTGTCCCCCGAATCTCTCCTTCGGTGGCAGCGGTGCAGCGGAATTTTTTTTTGGAAAAACGTCGAAACCCCCCGAAGCTTTTAGGTCAGAAGGCTTCTTATAGGCGAAGAGGGAGACCGAGGGGGTGCCTGGGGCCACCACACCATGCCCTGGCGCGGCCAGGCCCAGTCCGCGCCTGGGGGTGGTGTGGCCAGCCCTTGGCCATCCTCCGTCTCGTATTCTGGCTCCATGAGTCTTCTGGAAAAATAGGCACTTTGGCTTTTGTCCCGTCCAATTCCGAGAATATTCATTTTCTGACTTTCCTGGAACCAAAAACAGCAGAAAACAGGCAGCTGGCACTGTGGCTCTTTTTAATAGGTTAGTCCAAGAAATCATATGAAAAGTACTCCAAAGTGTGGAAAAAACACAAGAAAGTGGATAAAACTAAGCATGGAGCATCAAAAATTATAGATACATTTGCAATGTATCAACACCCCCAAGCTTAACTCCTGCTCTTCCTCGAGTAGGTAAGTGATAAAAAGAAAGAATAATTTTTGAGGTGACATGCACCATCAAAGACTTGATCAAAGTATTTGTAAACATTCAAAGCTGGGATCATAGTACTTCAATCATAACAAGAAAGACAAAGTTCTAGCAATAAGACAAAGAAACTATGATGCAACATGAAAAGGCACAAACAAAAGATTCATGAATAACAATGCTTTGCAAGACGTTTGTTTGTTTCACATAAAGAAAACATAGCATAGTGGCATTCAGCTTGTCCCTCAATAGAGTAGCAAAAGTAAATGCATAGGACACCTTCAAAGTTTATAAGAGTGACTAGATACAAATAGTTTAAAACAAGCAGTATCAAGGTATGCATCAATCAACAAGTCTTGGGACAATGCACATAGAACTAATAATGGCCACTATGCTCTCAAGAAAGTGCTCAAAGAATATGTGGAGACTCAACAAGTAGAAGAAAAGGTTTTGAATAGTTTGAAAGGCTTCCAAATGCTGAAGGTATGGTACTCGTTAGCTTTGAGCTCTCATTGCCCCTATCATAAGCATCTTTAATGTGATTAAGGTGAAAGTGACACAACTAAGAGGATATGCTTGACAACTTATAAATCGAAGTCTCATGCCCCTTACTTACGAAGACCGATCCTCATGCTACTCAACTTCAGTCACGAGTAAGCTCTTGTCATTGTAAGTATATACGTATCATAGAGAATCGCCAACGGGGTACCCCTTGCACATGATATAGGAGCTATCCTATAATCAAAATTACAAGGCAAGCAGACAATGAGCATCTCAGCGATCTTTTTTATTTACTATGTGCATAGATTTTTATTGAGGATGCTTCATAGAATGCTCATTATGGTTATGCTGCAAGTTTCCACCATGATTAGGCATGGCTTAGGCTAGCGGACCAGGCGTTTCTCTAACATACATACAAACTCCATGATCTTACAAGTTCCACTTTTATTTCACACCGCCGGGATCCATAAGCAAAAGAACATGATATCAACTAGGTACAAAGTACCAATGAAGTGTTGAAAGCGGTCCCCATGATACACGGTTCTGCTAACTTCAACTCATGAAGCGCAAGCATATACGCAACAAAGAAGGACGCAATGGTTCAGGTTTATTAAGTGCAAGAAAATAAAGTGTGCCATCAAGTTCGTGAGAGCTTTACTAACTAACTTTCTCATAACAAGCAAACATTTTATTCGGAAGAAAAACAAGGCATATTGAATATGCACGGAAGTAGCAAATGATGCTAATAGGTAGGTATGGTGGACACTTTGGCAATATTTGGTTTTGGGGAGTTGGAAACATGAGTAAAACACTCAGTGGAAGTGAAGGCTAGCAATAGTAAGGGAGCGACAAACGAGAGAGCAATAATGGCCATAATCATGCAGAGCGACAAAACATCATTGATCAAAGCATAAAGTGATACTACAAGTTGAAAACTAAAGGATCATAAAGGCTTATGGTGACTTGGGATAGTCATCATATGGTGTGAGCATGTGCCAAGTCAACCCAAATAAAGCATCAAAGGAGAATACCAATATATTATGCTTTAATATGCTAAAACAACGCATGATTCATCCAAGGCACATTAAGCAATCTCAATTGTTTATAACAAGTCATGCTACAACAAAGAATACTAAGCATAAAGCCAAAACAATATCAAGCATGGCATGACAAAGCATAGGCCACAGTCAAAAACAAGCTCTCTTTACCACTTAAGCATGAGCTTTCCTACTCTTTTCCAAACCAAACCAAACCCAAACTATCTGAACACCAATATATGAAAGAGGGGGTCCATCAATTTATTCAGCAAACTAAGAAAACCACGCAAACTAAAAACCAAAACGAAAACGAAAAAGAAAAAGAAGACGCTCCAAGAACAACACAACTGTGCATGAAACAAATAAAAATGAAGTGATTGGAAGAAACCTGAGATTTTTATTGATGAAGAAGGGGATGCCTTGGGCATCCCCAAGCTTTGACGCTTGTACTTCTTGGATATTTCTTGGAGTGACACGTGTGGCATCCCCAAGCTTGAGCTTTAGTCCATCCTTCATCTCATTACTCATTCCTTCCATACACCTGAAAATTTTCCTTCATACAAAACTTCACACAATCTTTATTAGCAACATTAGTGCACTCAAGATAAATAAGTCTTAAGGTTCAGTTCTAACACTAAATAAACTTCCATTAGGACACTAGATACTGTAGAACTTCCCTCAAAAAGCTCAATTCCCCAGAAGAACTCAAGAAGGAACCAACAAGAAGCAAATGCAGAAAATGGCAGAAATCTGTTAAAACAGACCAGCAGGTAAAGACGATTTTGTTCGAAGACCTTCTGTTGCTCAAATCAAAAAGTGTTGAACTAACGAAAGTTAGATAACAACCTGGGGCAGAAGCACAAAATATTACAGCTCAATCCGACATACAGAGCTCGCTCACAAATTTTTACGGTGAAGCACAGAAATCTATTTCGGGACAGCAACTTTCCTAATCATTACTTCTCTCTCATTAGAGGTTACTCTTGGCACAAAAAGCAAATAAAAAGGATAAGGAGCTGTTATTAAAGAGGTAATAACTTCCAAGACTCATCTAAAACTTTTGGGTTATCTCCCAATAAGTACTTTTCTTTAACGCCTTTAAGTTAGGCATAAGGAAAAACTAAAATGGATATAATAGAAGTAAGCGGAGATAATCAAGGTGAAAACATTGTTTTGTTCAATGAAATCCTTTTGTTAACAAGGTTGATCAAGTCTTGTTACCAAAACAATTTCATATGAGACAAAACTTTGTATTCCACTAATGATTATGTTACCTCAACCTTGATAGCAATGGTCCCAATCATAATAGTTTCAAATTTTTCTCTTGGTATGGGACAATATATTTCTCCAACTTGAATGCCCTAACATGTTCAATTGAATTAAAAACCACAAGCCCTATCAATCTTCTTGGGGAAATAGATAGTATGTTCCTTGTCATTGACATTGAAGGTCACCTTCCCTTGGTTACAATTAATAATAGCTCCTGCAGTATTTATGAAATGGTCTCCCAAGAATAATAGACATATTATCATCTTCAGGCATAATAGTTTGAGAGGATGCTCTCATAAGAAATAAGAGTTGAAGTAAAAGAGAGCATCAAGAAGCAAATTCAAAACACATTTAATGCTAACCCACTTCCTATGCATAGGAATCATGTAAGCAAATAAATTCACAAAGAACAAAGTGGCAAGCATAGGAAGATAAAGCAAGAGTAATTTCAAAACTTTCAGCACATAGAGAGGTGTTTCAGTACCATGAAAACTTCTACAACCATATTTTCCTCTCTCATAATAATTTTCAGTAGCCTCATGAATAAACTCAACAATATAACTATCACATAAAGCATGCTTTTCATGATCTACAAGCACTAGAGCTTTATGATAAACGTCTTCAAAAGAATCCTCAGGAACATAACATTCATCCTTCTTTAGTAAGCAAGGGGGACAATCAAATAATGTAAGGGATAAAGAGTTACTCTCATTAGAAGGTAGGCATGGGTAGCTAATCCATTCTTCCTCCTTTTGTTCATCACTCTCCTCCTCTTTTTCATCTAATGAGATTTCAGGTTCATCAATTTCTTCTTCCATAGGATCCTGCAAGGCATTAGTCTCTTCCATTTGTGGAAAGCATCTATTAAAATATTCAAGAATATAGCAATTTTCATCCTTGTAATTATCAAAGAAAATTTTAAGTATACCATACACCTCATACTTATAAGGTGAATCATCAATATTTTCAAGCAAACTAGCAAGTTTAAAAGCACCCTTCCAAGCAATAAATTCTTCAATTTGTTCCGCATCATAAAAGTCATAAATTCCTTTAGCATAGGAAGATATGGTATCATTATCATTATACTCACACTGAAAAGGGAGGTGTTTATACCTCTTTCTGCAACGAGATTCATCACAACAATAAGTAATATTATAAGTAGAGCACACATTTCTAGCAATGGTATACAATCTATCAATTTGTTCCCATAAGTGTTTCCCTTTTTGTGACAAGCGGTGTTCCTTATAATAGTCCTTTTGATCTTCCGTGAACCCACCATGCCAATAAGATTCAGTTTCAAAGAAACCAACCATTGACATCAGCATGATAAAGTAAGACAATAACAGACCAACGAAAATAACAACTAGAGTAGGAACTAATTTTTTTTGTATTTTTGATAAAGAAACAAGCAAACAAGGAGAAAGATAAACTTAGCTTGAACAATAGTGAATCCAAGTGAACTTGATAAATAAAGCTACACCATCCCCGGCAACGGCGCCAGAAAATAGTCTTGATGACCCACAAGTATAGGGGGTGTACCGCAGTATTTTCGAGGGAAGTGAAACCCAATTTATTGATTAGACACAAGGGGAGCCAAAGAATATTTATAAGCCTTAAAAACTGAGTTGTCAATTTAGCTGCACCTGGAAACAATCTTGCTCACAGCAGTTTATCAGTAGCGACAGTTTTGTAGTAGGAATAGTAAAGTAATAGCAGTAGTAAAGCAAAGACAGTAGTAACGAAAGCGGTAAACAGTGGGATTCGAGTGCGGTAGGCATAGGGATGGATGGACAGGCGTTGCATGGACAAGACAATTCACATAGAAATCAGAACATAGGGCAATTGCAGATAAATAAGATAAACCACCCAAGTACTAGACAATCCTAGGCATCTGTTCCATATATAGTCATATGTGCTCGCAATGAGAACTTGCACAACATCTTTTGTCCTGCCAGCCCATTTGCAGCGGGGCCTCTAGGGAACTACTGGCAATTAAGGTGCTCCTTTTAATAGAGCACCGGAGCAAAGCATTAACACTCCGTGAACACATGTGATCCTCACATCAAAGCCTTTCCCTTCCGGTTATCCCGATTTCTGTCACTTCGGGGCCATAGGTTCCGGACAACAATGTGTGTATACAACTTGTAGATAAGACAAAAAACAATACTATCATAATGAATCAATAACATGTTCAGATCTGAAATCATGGCACTGGGGCCCTAGTGACAAGCATTAAGCATAACAAGTCACAACAAAGTCATAAAGCACTAATAAAAGATACTAGGCACCATGCCCTAACAATCTGATGCCATTACATGAACGATCTCATCCAATCCCTACCATCCCCATAGCCTACAGCGGGGGATTACTCACTCATAGATGGGGGAAACATGGATGGTCGATGAAGATGATGGTGAAGATCGATGGAGATGGCTCCGGGGGCACTTCCCTGTCCCAGCAGGGTGCCGGAACAGAGACTTTCTGTCCCCCGAATCTCCCCTTCGGTGGCGGCGGTGCAGCGGAACTTTTTTTTGGAAAAATATCGAAACCCCCGAAGCTTTTAGGTCAGAAGGCTTCTTATAGGCAAAGAGGGAGACCGAGGGGGTGCCTGGAGCTACCACACCATGCCCTGGCACGGCCAGGCCTAGCCCGCGCCTGGGGGTGGTGTGGCCAGCCCTTGGCCCTCCTCCGTCTCGTATTCTGGCTCTGTGAGTCTTCTGGAAAAATAGGCACTTTGGCTTTTGTCCCGTCCAATTCCGAGAATATTCATTTTCTGACTTTCCTGGAACCAAAAACAGCAGAAAACAGGCAGCTGGCACTGTGGCTCTTGTTAATAGGTTAGTCCAAGAAATCATATGAAAAGTACTCCAAAGTGTGGACAAAACACAAGAAAGTGGACAAACTAAGCATGGAGCATACAAAATTATAGATACATTTGCAATGTATCACACACCACCCCCTGGCACGGGCCAGGCCTGGCCCCGCGGCCAGGTGGTGTGTCCGCCCTCTGGCCCCTCTCCGTCTCGTATTGTGGCACTTGATCCCTTCCGGAAAATAGGCACTTTGGCTTTTGTCCCGTCCAATTCCGAGAATATTCATTTTCTGACTTTCCTGGAACCAAAAACAGCAGAAAACAGGCAGCTGGCACTGTGGCTCTTGTTAATAGGTTAGTCCAAGAAATCATATGAAAAGTACTCCAAAGTTGGAACAAAACACAATAAAGTGGATAAAACCAAGCATGGAACATCAAAAATTATAGATACATTTGCAATGTATCAGGGTGGTGTGGGCCCTCTATGGCCCATCTCCACTTCCCCTTCTGGCAATCTTCGTCTTCTGGAAAAATAGAATTTTCCATGTATTTTCCCGAATTTTCTGATCTTTGCGAATTTTGCCTCCAAATAGCACCTTTTCCATCAGAATCCTGACTGCAGCGGTCCATGCTCCAAAAGTCATCAACCATGCAAAAACAGATGAAATAACGTAAGTATCATCTCTTAATATGAATCATATCAATGAATAATAGTAAATTATGATATAGAATAGTGATGCAAAATGGACATATCAACTCCCCCAAGCTTAGACTTTGCTTGTCCCCAAGCGAAAACTGAGCTCAATAAACATGACGTCAGGTTTATGGAGTGAAGAGTCGATAAAAGAATACGGACAAGAAGCATCACATTCATCAATACATAAATCATAATAGAAGACAACTCACTATTATATAACTTAACTTGCAATAAGTAAAGGGAACACAATAAAGATACATAAAGTAAATCATAATTGGTAATGGCAAACTTAGCTCTTGGTCGAAGAATAGTTGACAATTTGCAGGAGTTCACACATAACTGATTTTCAATGATAGCTTTCTAAGTAGTAATCACCAAGATAAGAGCAATGTGCAAAACAAGGAAAATAATAAACATGATTGAATAAATCATCATATGAATGAATGAAACACAACAACTCAAAATACTTGCTGAGGTAGAAGGGAATAGGTTTACTGACTCAACTAAAAAGTAAAAGATAGGCCCTTCGCAGAGGGAAGCCGGGATTTCAAGTTTCATAAAGAGCTTCCAAAATTATGGTATTTATTAGCTTTCAGATCTCATTGCCCCTATCATGAGCATATTTAGGTGATTAAGGTTAAAGTGACACAACTAAGAGGATATGCTTGACAAGTTATAAGTTGAAATCTCATGCCCCTTACTTACGAGTACCGAACCTCATGCTACTCAAGTTCAGTCACAAGTAAGATCTTGTCATTGTAAATACATATGTATCATAGAGAACCGCCAACAGGGTACCTCTTGCACATGATACAAGAGCTATCCCATAATCAAAATGACAAGGCAAGCAGACAATGAGCATCTCAGCGATCTTTTCATTTGCTATTTGCATAGGTTTTTATTGAGGATGCTTCATAGAGTGCTCATTATGGTTATGCTGAAAGTTTCCACCATGATTAGGCATGGCTTAGGCTAGCAGCCCAGGCGTTTCTCTAATAGACATACAAACTCCATGATCTTACAAGTTCCCCTTTTATTTCACACCACTGGGATCTATAAGCAAAAGAATCATGATATCAATGAGGTACAAAGTACCCGTGCAATGTTGAAAGCGTTCCCCATGATACATGGTTCTACTAACTTCAACTTATAAAGCGCAAGAATATACGCAACAAAGATGGACACAATGTTTCAAGATTATTAAGTGCAAGAAAGTAAAGTGTGCCATCAAGTTCGTGAGAGCTTTAATCACTAATTTTCACATAACATGTTTAATTTGGAAGGTAGATAAAAACATGAATTTACTTGGAATAGCAATAGTGCTAGTAGGTAGGTAGGTATGGTGAACACACATGGCATAGGTTTTGGTTTAAGGATTGGATGCACGAGAAGCATTCCCTCTCAGTACAGGGTTTTGGCTAGCAAGGCTGGGTAGTGATACGTTGCAAACGTATCCATAATTTTTGATGTTCCATGCTTGGTTTCATCTACTTTCTTATGTTTTGTCCACATTTTGGAGTACTTTTCATATGATTTCTTGGACTAACCTATTAACAAGAGCCACAGTGCCAGCTACCTGTTTTCTGCTTTTTTCGTTCCAGGAAAGTTAGAAAATGAATATTCTCGGAATTGGACGGGACAAAAGCCAAAGTCATTATTTTACCGAGGGACACCTAGAGCCAGAATACGAGACGGAGACGGGGTGGGGCCCCGCCACACCACCTAGCCGCACGGGCTAGGCCTGGCCACGCCAGGGGGTGGTCTGGCCACCCCAGACACCCCCTTGGTCTCCCTTTTCGCCTATAAGATGCCTTCTGACCTAAAAACTCAGGGGGGGTCGACGTTATTCCAGAAGGAGTTCCGCTCCGCCGCCACCACCAGATTCTGCGAAATAGCACGAGAAACTCCGTTCTGGCACCCTGCCAGGACGGGGAATTGGAGAAGATCATCGCCATCATCATCACCATCGCTTCTCCATCGAACATCGATGTTTCCCCCATCTATGAGTGAGTAATCCCCTGATGTAGGCTATGGGGATGGTAGGGATTGGATGAGATCGTTCATGTAATGGCATCGGATTGTTAGGGCATGGTGCCTAGTATCTTCTATTAGTGCTTTATGACTTTGTTGCAACTTGTTATGCTTAATGCTTGTCACTAGGGCCCGAGTGCCATGATTTCAGATCTAAACATGTTATTGATTCGTTATGATAGTATTGTTTTTGGTCTTACCTGCAAGTTGTATACACACGTTGTTGTTCGGAACCAATGGCCCCGAAGTGACAGAAATCAGGATAACCGGAGGGAATGGCTTTGATGTGAGGATCACATGTGTTCATGGAGTGTTAATGCTTTGCTCTGGTTCTCTATTAAAAGGAGTACCTTAATTGCCAGTAGTTCCCTTGAGGCCCCGCTGCAAACGGGCGGGCAGGACTAAAGATGTTGTGCAAGTTCTCATTGCGAGCACGTATGACTATATATGGAACACATGCCTAGGATTCTCTAGTACTTGGATGCTTTATCTTATTTATCTTCAATTGCCCTATGTTCTGATTGCCATGTGAATCGTCTTGTCCATGTAACGCCCGTCCATCCATCCCTATGCCTACCGCACTCGAATCCTACTGTTTACTGCTATTGTTACTATTGTTTTACTTTTACTACTGCTATTACTTTGCTATTCCTACTACAAAACTATTGCTACTGATAAACTGCTATGAACAAGATTGTTTCCAGGTGCAGCTGAATTGACAACTCAGTTGTTAAGGCTTATAAATATTCTTTGGCTCCCCTTGTGTTGAATCAATAAATTGGGTTTCACTTCCCTCGAAAATACTGCTATACACCCCCTATACTTGTGGGTCATCAGGTAGCAAGCATAAGAGTTGAAGGAAACAAACAAACATACAAGTGATAAAAACAAACATGCAATCTTCCTTGGAAGCACACAAGATCTTAACTAGAGAATACTAAATTTATGAGCAAATCAAGAAAGAAAGATGATGAAATTATATTTCTTTAAGAGTACTTCTATCTTTTTCATTCAACTCTCAAAACTAGTAATGCTACTGACCGAGCCAGGTTTGCCAAAACCAACTAAATTAACTCAGTGATCCCAAAGTGGTACCAATACTAACGAGAGGATCAATCATATAACCGTGAATTGAAAACTAATATAAGATATGCAAAATAGTAAATGATAGAACTTCTCATTAATATTCCATAACGACAACTCACTCCAAGGGTATAGATATCTAACAAGAGGGGGGACACTTCCATAATGCAAACAATCCTAGATGATAATTTCTCTATTCATGATATGACTCTACTAAAAAGGTAAAAAGATAGAAGATAGTGATATCATACTGCGGCACTCCCCCAAGCTTGGAACAAACCAAGGGGATGCCAAAACCCGATGATGAATTACTCCTTCGGTGGTGGTGGTATTCTCTTGATGAGCTTTTTGGTTAGTTTCCCCAAGTCCTCAATCTCGAAGGTGAGAGTACGAATCAACTCCGAGTTTTGCTCAATGCAGCTCATGATCATGTCGGGTTGCAAATTCCAGCTCTTGCGATTCTTTCCCCACTCTTCTCCTTGAAGTCTTCTTTTCCTGCATGGTTAGTGATGGCTCAATGCACGACACCCAGAAAAATGCTTGATGGCGGTGTTGATGTAGAGCTCGTTGGGAACCCCAAGAGGAAGGTATGATGAGCACAGCAGCAAGTTTCCCTCTGTTATGAAACCAAGGTTTAATCGAACCAGTAGGAGCAAGGAAACACCTCAAAGGTGTTACTAGCTGAGCTTTGGCAGGGCGCACTACCAGTGCTAGTAGCAACGTGGAGACCTGCACAACACAACCACAGAACTTTGTCCCCAACTTGCGATGAGGTTGTCAATCTCACCGTGTTTTGCGGAAAACAAAGGATTAAACGTATTGAATGGAAAGAAGTAAAAGTTTGCAGAAAGAAAACACAAAGCAGAAACAGTTTATAGATTGTATGTAAAGTAAAGGACCGGGATCCATAGTTCACTAGAGGTGGCTCTCCTTAGATAGATAACATGCTGGGTGAACAAATTACAGCGGGGCAATTGACAAACACCGAGAAAGCAATACCTGCATATACTAATCATCTTGACTCCTCTGAGACTTGATTGGGCATTACAACATAATAGATAGACCGCCATCCAACTGCATCTATGACTAATAATCCACCTTCAGGTTATCATCCGAACCCCCTCCAGTATTAAGTTGCAAGCAACAGATTATTGCTTTACGAACTACGTGTAAATTAAACAATATGATTGTTCTATGAACAAAGGATTGTTGTTTTCTCCCTAGTAGCAATAGCACATCTAGTACCTTAGAGATTTCTGTCACTTCCCCAGATTACCAGAGGCATGAACCCACTATCGAGCATAAATACTAACTCTTGGAGTTGCTAGCATCTACTTGGCCAAGATAGCTACTAACAACGGAAATCATGCAAGATCACACATAACAAAGACATGATAAAATCAATAATCAATCTGAAATAGCATCTCAATATCCATCGGATCCCCGCAAACACAACATGCAGAATTACAAATAGATGATCTTGATCATGAACGGAGCTCACAAGATCTAAACATAAAAGCACAAAGGAGGAGAACCAGCCATCTAGCTACTACATGGATCCGTAGTCCAAGGATGAACTACTCACGCATCACACCGGAGGCTTGCATGGTGATGAAGAAGGCCTCCAGGGTGAATTCCCCTCTCCGGCAGGGTGCCGGGAAGAGCTTCAGATCCCCCGGTCTAGGGATAGAGACGACGGCGTGTACAGACTCTTTCGTGGATTTTTGATCGGGTACTTAGAGTTTTTGTCCCGATGGCAACTTATAGGCGGAAGGAGAGGCCGAGGGGGTGCTGGGGTGGGCCAGACCACCCCCTGGCGCGGACCAGGCCTGGCCGCGCGGCCAGGTGGTGTGGCCGGCCCCCAGCCCTTCTCCGTCTCATATTCTGGCACTTGATCCCTTCCGGAAAAATAGGCACTTTGGCTTTTGTCCCGTCCAATTCCGAGAATATTCATTTTCTGACTTTTCTAGAACCAAAAACAATAGAAAACAGGCAGCTGGCACTGTGGCTCTTGTTAATAGGTTAGTCCAAGAAATCATAATAAAAGTACTCCAAAGTTTGAACAAAACACAAGAAAGTGGATAAAACCAAGCATGGAACATCAAAAATTATAGATACATTTGCAATGTATCAACATCCCCAAGCTTAACTCCTGCTCATCCTCGAGTAGGTAAGTGATAAAAAGAAATAATTTTTGAGGTGACATGCACCATCAAAACTTGATCAAAGTATTTGCAAAAGTCAAAGCTGGGATCATAGTACTTCAATCATAACATGAAAGACAAAGTTCTAGCAATAAGCAAAGAAACTATGATACAACATGAAAAGGCACAAACAAAAGATTCATGAATAACATGCTTTGCAAGACGTTTGTTTGTTTCACATAAAGAAAACATAGCATAATAGTATTCAGCTTGTCCCTCAATAGAGTAGCAAATATAAATGCATAGGACACCTTCAAAGTTCATAAGAGTGACTAGATACAATAGTTTAAAACAAGCAATAACAAGTTATGCATCAATCAACTAGTCTTGGGACAATGCACATAGAACTAAGAATGGCCACTATGCTCTCAAAGTAGTGCATAATGATAGAAGGTGGAGACTCAATATAATGGTGGAAGAAAAGCCTTTGTAAAAGGAAGTAGGGATTCAAGTCTCATAAAGAGCTTCCAAAAATTATGGTACTTATAGCTTTCAGCTCTCATTGTCCCTATCATAAGCATCTTGAAGGTGATTAAGGTTAAAGTGACACAACTAAGAGTATATGCTTGACAAGTTATAAACCGAAATCTCATGCCCCCTACTTACGAAGACCGATCCTCATGCTACTCAACTTCAGTCACGAGTAAGCTCTTGTCATTGTAAGTATATGTGTATCATTAAGAACCGCCAACGGGGTACCCCTTGCACATGATACGGGAGCTTTCCCATAATCAAAATGACAAGGCAAGTAGACAATGAGCATCTCAGCGATCTTTTTATTTGCTATTGGCATAGGTTTTTATTGAGGATGCTTCATAGAGTGCTCAATATGGTGATGCTGCAAGTTTCCACCGTGATTAGGCATGGCTTAGGCTAGCGGCCCAAGCGTTTCTCTAACACATATACAAACTCCATGATCTTAAAAGTTCCACTTTTATTTCACACCGCCGGGATCCATAAGCAAAAGAACATAATATCAACGGGGTACAAAGTACAAGTGCAATGTTGAAAGCATTCCCCATGGTACATGGTTATGCTAATTTCAACTTATAAAGCGCAAGCATATACGCAACAAAGAAGGACCCAATGGTTCAAGTTTATTAGAGGCAATAAAGTAAAGTGTGCCATCAAGTTCGTGAGAGCTTTAATCACTAGTTTTCTCATAACAAGTGAAAGGTAAACAAAAGCGTGAATATACTTGGAATAGCATAAGCTAGTAGGTAGGTATGGTGGACTCTTTGGAAAAACTTGGTTTAGGGAGTTGGATGCATGAGTGGAACTCATACTTGGTTGTGGAGGCTAGGAAAAGACTAGGAGCGACAAACTAAGAGAGCAATAATGGCCATAATCATGCAGAGCGACAAAACATCATTGATCAAAGCATAAAGTGATACTACAAGTTGAAAACTAAAGGATCATAAAGGCTATGGTGACTTGAGATAGTCATAACATGGTGTGAGCATGCGCCAAGTCAACCCAAATAAAGCATCAAAGGAGAATACCACTATACTGCGCTTTAATATGCTAAAACAACGCATGATTCATCCAAGGCACATTAAGCAATCTCAATTGTTTATAACAAGTCATGCTACAGCAAAGAATACTAAGCATAAAGCCAAAACAATATCTAGCATGGCATGACAAAGCATAGGCCACAGTCAAAAACGAGCTCTTTTTACCACATAAGCATAAACTTTCCTACTCTTTTCCAAACCAAACCAAACTATTTGTAAACCAAAGTGTGAAAGAGGGGGTCCAACCAACTTATTCAGAAAACTAAGCAAACCAAGCAAACTAAAAACCAAAATGAAAAAGAAAAAGAGGACGCTCCAAGAGAAACACAACTGTGCACGAAACTATAAAAATGAAGCGTTTGGAGGAAACCTGGAATTTTTATTGATGAAAAGGGATGCCTTGGGCATCCCCAAGCTTTGACGCTTGTACTTCTTGGATATTTCTTGGAGTGACACGCATGGCATCCCCAAGCTTGAGCTTTAGTCCATCCTTCATCTCGTTACTCATTCCTTCCATACACCTGAAATTTTTCCTTCATAAAAAACTTCACACAATCTCATTAGCAACATTAGTGCACTTTAGATAAATAAGTCTCAAGGTTCAGTTCTAACACCAAATAAACTTCCATTAGAACACTAGCTACTGTAGCACTTCCCTCAAAAAGCTCAATTCCCCAAAGGAACTCAAGAAGGAACTAACAAGAAGCAAATGCAGAAAATGGCAGAAATCTGTCAAAACAGACCAGCAGGTAAAGACGAATTTTTTTGAAGACCTTCTGTTGCTCAAATCAAAAAGTGTTGAACTAACGAAAGTTAGATAACAACCTGGGGCAGAAGAACAAAACATTACAGCTCAATCCGACGTACAGATCTCTCTCAGGAATTTTTTCGGTGAAGAACTATAGCATCCCAATTGTCTAACAATTGTAATACTACTTGGTCTAGTAATATAATGGCTACTTCCTACAGATAATTGTTGCATCATGATTATATCATGCTCATGTCACCTTGCATTTGAGCATCATAAAACCCTTTTGAGTTGGTTCTTCTCCCATATGCATTATTAATTGTATTTGGCTCTTGATATATTGTATTTGAATCTTGATAAATGCTTGATGCCCAAGTTGAGTAGGGGGCATATCTTTTATTCCATTCCACCACCTTTCTTTGTCACCACCTTATAATTCCACCATTCTACTTACCCATGGGCTTTTATTCTCTTTTGGTATTCAATCTAGCTCATGGGAGATGGGATGGATCCAATTCTATTTTCTTTTGCTTGGCCTTTATTCCATATTTTGGAATGCATATGAATAATGCCATGTTATTATTATTGTCTTCACAAGCATAAGAATATGGCATTTAATTATCATGCATGAGCCATGCAATAGCATCATCATCTTTAGGTCCTTTGTTTCTCTTTATTGTTAGTGGTTCTTTCTTTGTGGAATCATCTCCATCTCTTTCCACCATCCCCATGTTCCCCAACAAAACCCTTTCTCCCTTCATGTATGATCATGAGGGACTTTTCTCTTTGATTTTTAGCACCCTCTCCCTTTCTCTCTCTCTCTTTTGTATTTTCTCTTCACCAACAACTTGTGCTCAACCACTAAGCATCACCTCACTCCTTAGCCACCTCTTTTCCCTTTTAAATCAAATTTGCAAAAACTTTCAAAAAGGATAATTTTGGGCTTGTTTAAATCTGCAACAAAAACCAAGACAAAACAGTTAATTTAAATAAATAAAAGAAAGCAAAACAAAGGGAAGAGCCTTACCTGCAGCCCAGCAGCAGTGCTAGTGCAGCGGCCCAATGACGCAGCCCTCTCCCGGCCCATTTCCCTAGCCGCGGCCCAACATTCCTCCCCAGCCCGTACCAGTTCGAGCCAGACAACGCCGACACCACCCTCTGTTCCTCTTCTTCCCTCCGTCTGACGTCGTCTCGTCCGCTCTCTCTCGGCAGCAGACAGAAAGCGGTAGCAAGGCAGGTGGCCGTCCTCTGCCGTCAGCTCACGCCTCCCGTACGCCACCTCCCCCTCTTCTTACCCTCGCTCGGAGCCGCGCCCTTTTCCGAACCCTAGATCCCTTCTCCGTTTCCCCTCTCCCTCTCTCCGCCGGTCCATGCCCGCCGCCAGACAGAGCACCACGACGCCGTTGCCGCCCTAGCCGGTGACCGAGGCCTCGCCGGGGAGCGCCGCCGTGGACCGAGGCGTCGTTTCCGCCTGCTAGGAGGAGCCAAGCCCGCTCGGAGCTGCCCCCCTCGTCAGAGAGCCATGCACCACCGCCGCGACCTCGCCGTCCCCCTCCGCTCTGGCCGTCCCGTTCTCTGAATTCCGTGGGAATCAGACGAGATGAGCTCCCCCTCGCCCCTCCCTTCCGTTTTTCCTCCCCTCTGCGTGCCGAGCGTCGCCCGATCTTGACCCCCGCCGGTGAGGTGCTCGCCGACGAACAGACCCAGGCCGGCGTTTTTCCCCTTTTTTCCTCGAGGCCTCCGTCCAGTACAGCCCGCCGCCGACGATCCTTCCTGAGCAAGAGCCGTAGCGGGAGATCCCCTCTGTCGTTTTTGTTTTTGCGGCGAAGGCTATCTCGCTGTGGTTGTGCCGTCGCCCTCGTCCGAAGCCGCCGCCGCCGTCAGGTTGTCGCCGCGGTTCAGAAGACAGTCGACGGGTTCAGTCAGAGCACGGGCGGCCATTTTCTGAAAAGACCCCCCGCAACTTCTGTCGATCACGCCTAGGTCCTTCGCAGCCCCAGCGACCCCACGAGTCAGCCCTGGTGTAGATTTGCAAGAAAGCCCCCGCAGTTTGTAGTTTCTCAACCCGCGCTCCCCTGGATAGCCCACGTGTCAGTCGCCCGCTGGCCGCGCACGCGTGTGGCCCCATCATCACCCAGCCCTACCAGTCAGCCTCAGTGGCTAGCAAGCCCCGCATACAAAAAGGGCCGCTGTGCCGTTTTCGCCAGGTCAGCGCCGCGCCGGTTTCGGGCCCGCATGTCAGTGACGGTGGCTAAGTCTGGCTGAGTATTAAAAGTCGGCCTGTTTATCTGTTTTAATAAAACAATTTCTGTAAATGTTTAATTCAAATTCAAATCATATTTTAAATAACTTTTAAATTATAAATCCAAATAATACAAATAATATATGTTTTTGAATAAGAAAAATGTGAGGAATTCAAATATGCTGTTCAAAATAATGTTTGAACACTTTAAATTTTCGAGATGATTAAAATTACAATAAAATGCCCTTTTCTTAATAAATTAATAACTTTAAATCTATAAATCCAAATTCGACAAATAATACGTCTAAATCGATCAGCGCGACGAGCCCGTTCTATCTATGTATTCCTTGTTCTGAATTGAAGCATGCATCATGTCATTATTAAAAATCAGAACTGTTTATGACAATAAAACTTGGTTAAATAATTACTAAAATGCTTTATTCTTGTACCCACACCTCACCCTTGCCATGCTACTTTAATGCCATGTAAATTGTGCATCATTCATCATGGCATGTTTGTTTGCTTGTCGCATTTTAATTCATATGCTTGTGCACTTTATTTATGTTGGCCCTTGGTTGTTTGGTTCTTCTTCGAATAGACGCCCACCAGGAGAATTATCAGGAATCACAGGAGTTCTACCCAGATCCATCTCTCGCTTCAACTGAGCTGCCAGGCAAGCACTACCACATGCTTGCATACATATAGTACCTATTGCCTCTATCTTATTCTTGCATCATTGAGTCACGATTGCATTAAATTGAATCCCAAGTACTGCATAGCCTTTACTTTTAAACCCCACCGAAGCTTGTTCCTCCATCCCATGAGCCATTACTACAGGAGTTGTTTGAGCCAGGCGAGTCGTAGAGAAGCATGTGTTGGGTATATGAGTGTCTGATGGATAACGAGGTACCTAAACAACTTAACCTGAGTAGTAATGGGATAACTAATGAAAGAGGCACCGGTGAGCAATATCTGCTATTTGGTTTTCATGCTCACTTGTGTCCCGTAGGACCCCGAGTACTTGATTCATGTTCCTTGACTATTCGCACTATCCACATCCGGGAGGCCTTATGGACCTCCCTGAGCCACAGCTTGATTCATTCTTATTTCTTGGGGCCACAATTAGTTTGGGGCTTTATTACTATCTTGTACTTATGTCATGTTACTGCTTTATTTAAGATTGTGCGAGGAGCACCTGTACTGTTTTGGATCGTGACACGTTTTCGCTGTATCGACAAGCCCAGTCACATTTTCGGGTTCCCAGTCGTTTACCGCCGTCCACACAAACCTTGAGTCCGTCTCGAAGTCAGCTAGCTTCGTTGCGGGTAGCTTAATGGGGTGGCCCCCTGAAATATTACTGAATCCTGTGATCGCTTTGTCGTGAATGCCTTGTTGGGTTTTGAGTTGTTTTTTCCGAGGTTGATTGTAACACCCCGTCCACTTCTGGGCCCGAGGGGTGTCACTCCTGGCAGCTTAATATGATATCTAGACTAGCCCCACAGACCAACACTAGTCTTTTCTGCGCACTTTGTCCTCACTCGTGTGCACCCGGTTACCCACTTCCCGGTCGGTCACCCATCCTAGAATTTCTCTAGGCCAAGCACGCTTAACCTTAGAGTTCTCTTCGAATGAGCTTCCGGAAAAGAAGTTGCAACTTGTTGATATGGGTATCCTATCAATCCTATTAAGCCATGTGCCTGGATCTCACATTGATCGAGTGTGTGTTGCTATTCGTGCATCCCTGCAGGGTAAATCTTTCTGAAAGCCGTGTCCGCAGTTATGGATAACTTGGAGCACAGTTTCTCGATCATAGACAAGTATAACTAAAGCACCGCTTTAATTTGACTAAGTACTTGACTAGTAAATAGTGCAATACTCATGGAATGGTTAATAAAACTGCCAACGGATGGGAGGGTTGTTCGTCCGCTTCCTCATTGGTAAGCGAGGAGGAGGATGGATCTGTTAATTATACTGTTATAACTGTTGTTCTTAATTCACAGACATCCGTCTATCATTGGTTAGGCGGATGGTTAGCGAGTATCTATAGACTTGTTAGTTATTATCTTTTGCTGCAATTGCGTCACCCCAGGTTGTGTCCCCTTTAGTGGCATAAAGACTTGCTGAGTACCCCTAGGGTCTCACACGATAAATTGTTTGATTCAGATGAATAGGTGTACCCGCAAGATGGATAGTGGGTGGAGGAGACAGATGATGTTGGCAACGATCACTCGGTGTAGAGATTCCGGGAAAGGGGATCCGTGAGATCTGTGGGCGGGATGTGTTTATTTATGTGGCATCTTATGCCGATTTGCTTCTTATCCGTACTCGGACTTTGTTTTCCGCTTCTGCCTAGTACTCTGATGTGTGATGTATGAGGAGCTATCCTAAAATATTATCTCTATCTAGGATATTTGAATCTTGCCGTATGGCGTTGCAATATTTCTATTTCTTTCAGATGGAATGGCTCTGAGAACTGTTGTATGTGTCTTGCATACATACTCACTTGTGTATGTAGTTGATCCCTTCGCCTGCCGATTACGCCGCTCGTTCTTGTCCCGATGTTCTGAAAGTGGTTAGGACGGCCGAAAGGTCTACCGTGAGTGGCCCTGGGCCCCACCGTACTATATTAACAACTTTTGCTCATCCAGGCATGCAACTAAGAGCGTAATTCACCGAGGTAGTTACAAGAACAAAAATCTGTTTCGGGACAACAACTTTCCCAATCATTACTTCACTCTCATTAGAGGTTACTCTTGGCACAAAAAGCAAATAAAAAGGATAATGAGAGGTTATTACAGAGGTAATAACTTCCAAGACTCAACTAAAACTCTTGGGTTATCTCCCAACAAGTACTTTTCTTTAACGCCTTTAAGTTAGGCATAAGAACCAAAGAAAGAAGCAAGTGTTCTCAAATGAAGAAGCATTAAGACCAAATTTTGTTTTCATAGGAGAAGCAAAAGAAATATTTTCTCTGTTTTTAGGGAAGTGTTCTATACCTTTCTTGAGTGGGAGTTGATATTTAATGGTGCCTTCTTTCATATCAATGATGGCACCAACAGTTCTAAGAAAAGGTCTTCCCAAAGTAATAGGACAAGAAGCATTGTATTCAACATCCAAAACATAGAAATCAACGTGGACATAGGAATCATTAACCATAATATGAACATCATTAAGACTCCCCATGAGTTTCTTTTTAGCATTAGCATCAAGTGGGACATTCAAATAACAATCTTCAAGAGGAGGAAAATGAAGCATATCATAAATCCTTCTAGGCATAATAGAAACACTACTATCAAGATCACACAAAGCTTTGAAATCAAAGTCGTTCACTTTCATATTAATGATGGGTTCCCAACCATCTTCTTGTTTTATGGGAATAGAAGCTGTATGTTTCATCTTTTCTTCTTTAATCTTTATGAGAGCATCAGTAATGTGTTTTGTAAAAGCCATGTTCATAGCACTAGCATTAGGACTTTTAGCAAACTTTTGTAGGAACTTAATAACTTCAGAGATGTTGCAACCATCAAGATCAAAATCAACTTTATCATTTAAAGTAGTAGAACTATTACTAGCCTCAACGCTAGTGGTGGTGATAGTTGAAACACTAATGTTTCTAGCAATTTCATCTTCTCTTTCCCACTTAGCATGTAATTCAGCTAATAGTCTAACATTTTCATCAATTCTTACTTGTATGGCATTAGTAGCTGCAAAGGGATTCTCATTAGTTTCAGGTTTAGCAGCCATTTTATTCAAAGTAGATTGAGCTTCAGCCAAAGATGCTATATTTCTTTCAGCATTAGAGAGTTTTTCCTCAATAGTTTTATTGAAAGCAGTTTGTTTACTAATAAACTCTTTAAGCATAACTTCAAGTTCAGAGGGAGCACTCTTATTATTGTTGTAAGAATTTCCATAAGCGTTACCATTGTTGGGAGGATATGGCTTATAATTGTTGTTACCAAAATTGTTCCTATAAGCATTATTACCATAAGTATTGTTGCCAAAGTTGTTATTTCTTATGAAGTTCACATCAACTTGCTCTTCTTGAGCAACCAAAGAGGCTAAAGGAACATTATTTGGATCAATATGGATCCTTATTTCACTTCTCATGGATATAATCTTAGCAGGAGGATATTATTTTCCAATAAAAGCATCTTTGCACTTAGTCCAAGAATCAATACTATTCCTAGTTAAGGAATTCAACCATTCTTTAGCTTTTCCTCTCAAAGAGAAAGGAAACAATTTCAGTTTAATAATATCACCATCTATATCCTTATGCTTTTGCATCTCACAAAGTTCAACAAAGTTATTTAGATGGGAAGCAGCATCTTCATTACCAATACTAGAAAATTGTTCTCTCATAACAAGATTGAGCAAAGCAGGTTTTATCTCAAAGAAACTATTTTCAGCCATAGGTGCAGCAATAGGGGTGCTCATAAAATCAATGTTGTTGGTGCTAGTGAAATCACACAACTTGGCATTTTCAAGAGTAGTCATTTTTTGGGTTTTCAAATAAGAAAGCAAACAAGTAAAACTAATTTTTTTGTGTTTTTTGAAGAACAAAACAAGCAAACAAAGCAAAACAAAAACAACAAAGTAAAGAGATTGGTTATGAGGGACTCCCCTTGTGAAGATGTCCTTGACTCCCCGGCAACGGCGCCAGAAAAATGCTTGATGGCTCAATGCACGATGCCCAGAAAAATGCTTGATGGCGGTGTTGATGTAGAGCTCGTTGGGAACCCCAAGAGGAAGGTATGATGAGCACAGCAGCAAGTTTCCCTCAGTTATGAAACCAAGGTTTAATTGAACCAGTAGGAGCAAGGAAACACCTCAAAGGTGTTACTAGCTGAGCTTTGGCAGGGCGCACTACCAGTGCTAGTAGCAAAGTGGAGACCTACACAACACAACCACAGAATTTTGTCCCCAACTTGCGATGAGGTTGTCAATCTCACCGTGTTTTGCGGAAAACAAAGGATTAAACGTATTGAATGGAAAGAAGTAAAAGTTTGCAGAAAGAAAACACAAAGCAGAAACAGTTTATAGATTGTATGTAAAGTAAAGGACCGGGATCCATAGTTCACTAGAGGTGGCTCTCCTTAGATAGATAACATGCTGGGTGAACAAATTACAGCGGGGCAATTGACAAACACCGAGAAAGCAATACCTGCATATACTAATCATCTTGACTCCTCTGAGACTTGATTGGGCATTACAACATAATACACAGACCGCCATCCAACTGCATCTATGACTAATAATCCACCTTCAGGTTATCATCCGACCCCCCTCCAGTATTAAGTTGCAAGCAACAGATTATTGCTTTACGAACTACGTGTAAAGTAAACAATACAATTGTTCTATGAACAAAGGATCGTTGTTTTCTCCCTAGTAGCAATAGCACATCTAGTACATTAGATATTTCTGTCACTTCCCCAGATTACCAGAGGCATGAACCCACTATCGAGCATTAACACTAACTCTTGGAGTTGGTAGCATCTACTTGGCCAAGATAGCTACTAACAACAGAAAGCATGGAAGATCTCAAATAACAAAGACATGATAGAATCAATAATCAATCTGAAATAGCATCTCAATATCCATCGGATCCCCGCAAACACAACATGTATGAATTACAAATACATGATCTTGATCATGAGCGGAGCTCACAAGATCTAAACATGAAAGCACAAAGGAGGAGAAACCAGCCATCTAGCTACTACATGGCTCTGTAGTCCAAGGATGAACTACTCTCGCATCACACCGGAGGCTTGCATGGTGATGAAGAAGGCCTCCAGGGTGAATTCCCCTCTCCGGTAGGGTGCCAGGAAGAGCTTCAGATCCCCCCGATCTAGGGACAGATACGACGGCGGCTACAGACTCTTTCGTGGATTTTTGATCGGGTACTTAGGGTTTTTTTCCCGAGGGAAACTTATAGGCGGAAGGAGAGGCCGAGGGGGTGCTGGGGTGGGCCAGACCACCCCCTGGCGCGGGTCAGGTCTGGCCGCGCGGCCAGGTGGTGTGGCCGGCCCCCAGCCCTTCTCTGTATCGTATTCTGGCACGTGATCCCTTCCAGAAAAATAGGCACTTTGGCTTTTGTCTCGTCCAATTCCGAGAATATTCATTTTCTGACTTTTCTAGAACCAAAAACAACAGAAAACAGGCAGCTGGCACTGTGGCTCTTGTTAATAGGTTAGTCCAAGAAATCATAATAAAAGTACTCCAAAGTTGGAACAAAACACAAGAAAGTGGATAAAACCAAGCATGGAACATCAAAAATTATAGATACATTTGCAATGTATCAGTTCGAACGACGCATATCCCAATTGGAGGGCAGTTTCTCCTTGGGCATATTCTGGAATTGATGCTCATGGATAAGGGTATGGAAGGGATTCTTGTTGCGTGGAGGAAGTGACCGTGGAGCCAAGCAGTGATGTGGAGGCTTCCCTCCAGTTGACATCCGTGCAGTCCTTTTGATCTTGGCAGGGTTTGCCAACACTCCAATGCTTGCAATGGTAGTGATGGTGTGTGGATGCTGGCTTTTATTTGCCTCCTCTTCATCTTCACTCTTGATCTCCTTCTCCTCCCCGGGGTCTTGGAGATCTTCCTCCATAGGCTCCTTTCCCTTATCCTTGGCAGAGACCATTGTGCTTCTAAACTTTTTAAGAATAGTTCCTAGCAGAAATAGATCGAAACGAAAACATGACGAGAACACGATATACGAACCTCGGAAGATCTGGGGGATTATATATTACGAAGTTTTACAACAAAAGGAAGGTATTGGGAGAAAATGGTTCGGAGACGGAGTCCGAGGTGGCCACACCACCTGCTGGCGTGGCCAGGGAGGCCCGTGCCAGGGGGTGGTGTGAGCCACCCTGGCTCCATTTCCGTCCCTCTTTTGCTTTATTGCTTTCCTTGTTGGATAAAAATTCCAAAAATATAATTGGACAGAATTTTCACGGGACTTTTCTTACCAGAACTGTTACCTATTCGAAAATGGACTCTGCAGGTCTCTGAATTTTGTCTTTGATAAAATTTTCCGGAGTTACTACTTGAATAGCATCAATATCTTCATTGTGTGAATATCTAGCAATATAGTGCTTGAGTCGCTGACCATTCACCACTTGTGTAGTGTTATCTTTTAAAGAAGAAATTTTTATTGCACCTGAACGATATACTTCTTCGATAACAAAAGGTCCTTCCCATTTTGAAAGTAGTTTCCCTGCAAAAAATCTGAGACGAGACCTATACAATAGAACCTTCTCACCAACATGGAACTCCCTCTTAAGAATTCTCATGTCGTGCCATCTTTTAACTTTTTCCTTAAAGAGTCTAGCATTCTCATATGCTTCACTGCTCCATTCATACAACGAACTTAAGTCAAACAATATTTTCTCACTAGCTAGTTTACAGTCTCTATTAAGTTCTTTCACTGCCCAATAAGCTTTGTGTTCTAATTCTAAGGGCAGGTGGCATGCTTTCCCATAAACCATTTTGTAAGGAGACATTCCCATAGGATTTTTATAGGCAGTCTTATAAGCCCATAAAGCATCATTCAACTTTTTAGCCCAATTTTTTCTAGATCTATTAACAGTCTTTTGCAGGATGGATTTAATTTCTCTATTTGATAACTCTACTTGTCCACTAGTTTGGGGATGATAAGCTGAAGCAATTCTATGATTAACATCATATTCAGCAAGGGTCTTCCTAAAACCACCATGAATAAAGTGAGAACCTCCATCAGTCATAAGATACCTAGGCACTCCGAACCTAGGAAAGGTAATATTCTTAAGCATTTTTAAAGAGGTCTCCCCATCAGCACTTTTTGTAGGTATGGATTCTACCCACTTAGTAACATAGTCAATAACAACAAGAATATGGGTATAACCCTTTGAAGGGGGAAAAGGACCCACAAAGTCGAATCCCCAACAGTCAAATGGTTCAATAACTAGAGAGTAATTCATAGGCATCTCATTGCGTCTAGAAATGTTACCTACTCGTTGGCACTCATCACATGATAAGACAAATTTTATTGCATATTTAAAAAGGGTAGGCCAGTAAAAACCTGATTGTAGTACCTTCTATGCGGTTCTATCTCCCGCGTGATGTCCTCCATAGGAACTACCATGACATTTCCACAATATCTCCTTTTGTTCATTCTCTGGAACACATCTTCGCATAATACCATCTACTCCTTCTTTATATAAATGTGGGTCATCCCAAAAATAATGCCTCAAATCGTAAAAGAATTTCCTTCTTTGCTGAGCTGTAAAAGTTGGAGGCAAATACTTGGAGAAAATAAAGTTAGCATAATCAGCATACCAAGGGCTCCCTCGCGAGCTTACCCCTACTGCAGCCAACTGTTCATTTGGGAAACTATCATTAATAGGCATAGGATCAAAAGAGATGTTTTCCAATCGAGATAAATTATCAGCTATAGGATTTTCAGCACCTTTCCTATCTACAATATGTAGGTCAACCTCTTGTAAGAGCAGCACCCATCTAATAAGCCTAGGCTTAGCATCTTTCTTCGTCATAAGGTACTTAATAGCAGCATGATCAGTATGAATGGTAACTCTTGAGTCAACAATATGAGGTCTAAACTTATCACAAGCAAAGACAACGGCTAAAAATTCTTTTTCAGTAGTAGCATAATTCCTTTGAGCAGTGTCAAGAGTCTTACTAGCATAATGGATAACATTTAACTTTTTATCTATTCGTTGCCTAAGGACAACACCTACAACAAAATCACTAGCGTCACACATTATTTCAAAGGGTAAGCTCCAATAAGGTGGTTGAACGATAGGAGTAGTAGTTAAAGCCTTCTTTAGAATTTCAAATGCTTCCTTATAATCATCATCAAAGACAAAGTGTACATCATTTTGAAGAAGATTAGTGAGGGGTTTTGATATCTTAGAGAAATCTTTAATAAGCCTTCTATAGAAACCAGCATGACCAAGGATACTACAAATACCTTTGATGTCTCTTGGACAGGGCATTTTCTCAATTGGCTCAACTTTAGCTCTATCAACTTCTATGCCTCTTTCAGAAATCTTATGTCCAAGGACAATCCCTTCATTCACCATGAAGTGGCATTTCTCCCAATTAAGAACAAGATTAGTTTCTTCACATCTCTTTAAAACTTTATCGAGGTTGTGAAGACAATTATCAAAAGAAGTTCCATAGACGGAGAAGTCATCCATGAACACTTCCACAATTTCCTCACAAAAACCATGAAAGATAGCAGACACACATCTTTGAAAAGTAGTAGGAGCATTACATAAACCAAAAGGCATACGTCTATAACCATAGGTTCCATAAGGGAATGTAAAAGTAGTTTTTTCTTGATCTTGTTTGTAACATCCCAATTTCAGCAACCCTAATTAGTTGTCCAGAATGCAAAAATCAGGGGGAACAAAAACTTTTTCTTGTACTTGGGTGCAGTGTTTGCTTGTTGTTTGTTTGCGCTTGTGCATGTGTTTGTATACCATATTATCCTTACCTCACCATTAGTTGACAAAAAGCTATTTAACAAAACTATCCTGGCTCATTTTACATATTCCCAAATGTTCTGGCATTTCAAAACATGAGACAAGATGCTTATGTAACCAAAGCTATTTTAGTAGCTTCTATTGACAAAACTATGGAGAGATATATAATATAATCTCCTTATGTTTTCAAGACAGAACCTTCAACTACTCTTACCTTTAGGATCTCCAAAACCTTTTAGTAAGCTTTTGAACTCTATTCTTGGTAGAGATACCAAGGACTCTCATCTTATTCAAAATCCAACCTCTTCAAAATGCCTCAACCTTACATCAAGCTAGGCTTGATGGTAACCCTAGTAGTAGTTGATTTGTTTGTAAGATGAGTCGCCTTGCTCTGTTGTTTGACTTGATTGCTTAGAAGTAGTATGAGATACTCTAGGAGCTCATCCTCTAGGATAAAGATACTTGAAGATCACCAAACCCTAAGAAAGAATACAAGATGGATATGATCTCTAGCCACTAGGTGATCATCTAAAACTCTTAACTAGAATAAATTCTGAAGTGATCCTTTCTAGAAGCTTCCAAGTTAATGAATACCAATATCAAGCAAGGATACTTTCTACTCAATCTACACTTCAACATCATCCCCTTGATGATGATTTGGTACCTTGAAATCAATCAAAAACATCCTCCCTCTTATTCTAGTCAAAAACCCTAAATCTGCCAAATTTGGCTAAGTCTGGAAATCTATTTCCAACATCACCTTTTTGAATGCCTCCTTTTCCCAACCCTTGTGCATTTTTGAAAATGCATTTGAACCATATTGTTAACCATCCAAAGTACTACCAATTCCCACTCTTTCCCTTGGTTAGATCATCCTCCAACCCACTTGTTCCTGATGGTTTTGCAGGCAAAAAAATAACTATTCCTGCAAATCTAGTCGACATGCCTACTTTGATAGAAGCTCACACCACCATCCAACCTCCTATGGACCAAATATTTGCATGGTTGTGTTATACTCGTATAGTTCTATCAACATCTACTTCACTTGTTCCAAGTGGATCTTTGTGCTTCTTAAACCCACAAGGTTTAGAAGACTAGTTGATAATCTGCTTTCGCAGGCTTATTTTATTCAAAGTTTGAAAGCCTGTCTTGGTGAGCTCAAGCATAATCAAGCTCAAACCTCTACACCATTTCAATCTACATCACTTGGTATATCCATCCATATATCCCATGCCCCAAGGGGAGCCCTGAGCTCCAAGATCCATTAAGGTTTTGATGGCATGAAAACAATCTAACCCAAGATCCTTAAATCTCTAGTTTTCACCAAAATCAACTTGGATTCTCCAATCCTAAAGTTGAAAATATTTGCTACACCTTTTATACATTATATACCTTGATTACCAAGACTTATAAAATATTCTCCATAATTATTATGAACCAAAACTATTTAATTCCATTAATAGGCAAAACCTCCAAAAACTTCTTCCATAAAGGAAAGTCTGGTGTTTGCCAAAATACTTCCCTAACTTTAAGCACAATTGAGTCCTATATATCATACCCTATAATCCCACTTCAAAAATAAATATTTTTGAACAGTTTAATTATTTCATTTTGCCTTTTTTCTTAAATGGCGGAAATGGAATAATAAATGTTTTCAATACTTTTAAGCCCCAATAAATCTTGGGATAATTCCCCTAAGTGTGTATTCACATTTGGGATCACCTTACAACAAAATCCAACAAGGTCCAATGTAAAAATATAAAATGAGCTCCAATACTTCACTTCTGCACTTTTTGAATAAAGGATTTTAAGTGGACTTCTTGTTGGGTCCGCAACATAGAAAACAAAAAAATTCCTACGATGAGAACTACACGCCAAGATCTATCTACTAGGTATAGAGCAACGGGTGGACATATATCCATCGAGAACTTACCCTCAAAGACAACGAGTTTTGTTAACGAGTACGAACTCGTGGTTGATGTAGTCGTACACTTGCCGATCTCAAGATCGTGTGGAAGTCCGAGCGTCGCAACTCAGCAGCGCATCCGTACTCGCACACACGTTCAAGCCACCGGACAACCTCCACCTCCTCGCTCCAGCGATCCAGCGGAAGCAGCAACTCCTTCCAGACGAATGCCACCGGGAACATGTATCTCGCTCATCCGAGACCATGGAGGAATAATTCTAGAGGGGGAGAGAGATACTTCACAAGGAGGTGTGAGGAAGGAGGGAGAGGGTGGCCTTTTATAGGAGGAGGGGGTGCCCCTCCCCATGGCCGGTGCATGGGGGAGGTGACCCTTCACCTCCTCCATTCATGTGGTGGTAACCCCTCCACATTAAAATGCCTCTTCACATTCCCTTTTAAAGTCCCCACTGCATTAAAATTCTCCAAGTTTAATGCTCTCTCATTTAATAAAACTATTTTATCAAATTTATTCAGAATTTTGTTAATTACTTTAATTAACAAACATGCACATATAACCCCTTGCAATATTTCAATATCACATGCAGAACCACTTTCTGCAATTTCACTCGAAACAATTCTAGTTTCTATCGAAACAATTCCTGCGCTTTGCAATTCTTTCGTCTGAAACATATGTGCTCCAAAATGGTGTCCGGTAACTCTTAAGTGTGTCACCCTACGGTTCGCGAATAATGCAGACATGATTGAGACTCCTCTCAGATCAATAATCAGAAGCGGGACCTGGAGATCCATACTGACTCCTGCATATTCAACGATGACTTATGTGATCGTGAGAACCTTTAACGCTAGTAACTAAATCCCTTTGTCTCGCGATATATTACATGTCCGAGATTCGATCATTGGTATCTCCATACCTAGTTTGATCTCGTTACCGACATGCACTCTATTCTCGTTCCCGTGATATAACATTCTAGTGATCACATCACTTGCTTGGAAGCTATCTTAATGTGATATCACCGAGAGGGCCCAGAGTATATCTATCCGTCACCGGGATTGATAAATTCCACTCTTGATCCATTAGCCTCAACATAACACCTTCGTAGCACTGAACCCATCTTTATAGTCACCCTGTTATGGTGTGACGTTTGATGTTATCAAGATACTCTTCCGGTGTTAGCAATTAACATGATCTCATGGTCTAAGGATAAAGATTACTTCGTATGATTGTATAGCAATATAAACATAATGAATTGATCGTAATGCTATACTTCGGATGAATGTTCATCACATCATTCCACCAATGTTGTGACCTCATTATTAACAAGATCCAATGTCCATGCTTAGGAAACCTTGATCATCTTGTTAATCAACGAGCTAGTCTATAAGAGAGGCATAACTAGGAACCCTTTTTGTTTATTAAACACACATTGATTGATGTTTCTGATCAATACAATTATAGCATGCAAAATAAACTTTTATCATAAACATGGAATAAGATAATAACCACTTTATTATTGCCTCTCGGGCATATTCCCTTCAGATTGTATAGGAGCTGAAAATTGTTTCAGAAACCATCATGTGTGAAAGATATTGTGATATCTGAAACAATGTTTTTGGTTTCATTATGATAGAGTATAATTTAGCAAAATACATATTCTCATATTGTATGATAATTTGTGATGGATGGAGATGCTAAGCATTCGAATCTCCCAAAAAGGTTTTGGGAACTAACATTATACTCGCGGGAATATGCCCATATGTTTCAGACGAAAGAATTGCAAAGCGCTGGAATTATTTCAATAGACACCGAAACTATTTCGGTTGAAATTGCTGAAATTGGTTCTGCATGTAATATTGAAATGTTGTAGGGGGTTTTATGTGAATGTTTGTTAATTAAAGTAATTAACAAAATTCTGAATAAAAAATAATAAAAGAGTTTTATTAAATGAGAGAGCATTAAATTTGGAGAAATTTAATGCATTTAAAGTGGAGACTTTAAAAGGGTATGTGAAGAGGCATTTTAATGTGGAGGAGTTACCACCACATGAATGGAGGAGGTGAAGAGGCACCTCCTCCATGCGTCGGCCATGAAGGAGGGGCACCCCCTCCTCCTATAAAAGGCCACCCTCTCCTCATTTCTCACTCACACCTCCTTGTGAAGGATCTCTCTCCCCCTCTTGTATTATTCCCCATGGTCTCGGATTAGCGAGATACATGTTCCCGGTGGCTTTATTTGGAAAGGATTTGCTGCTTCCGTTGCTTTGCTGGAGCGAGGGACGGAGGTTGTCGGGGTACTGGACGTGTGTGTGATCACGAATGCACCAGTCTTAATGTGATATCACCAAGAGGGCCCAGAGTATATCTATCCGTCATCGGGACTGACAAATTCCACTCTTGATCCATGAGCCTCAACATAACACCTTCGTAGCACTGAACCCATCTTTATAGTCACCATGTTACGGTGTGACGTTTGATGTTATCAAGATACTCTTTCGGTGTTAGCAATTAACATGATCTCATGGTCTAAGGATAAAGATTACTTCGTATGATGTTATAGCAATATAAACATAATGACTTTGATCGTAATGCTATACTTCGATGAATGTTCATCACATCATTCCACCAATGTTGTGACCTCGTTATTAACAACATCCAATGTCCATGATCAGGAAACCTTGATCATCTTGTTAATCAACGAGCTAGTCTATAAGATAGGAATAACTAGGAACCCTTTTTGTTTATAAAACACACATGTATTGATGTTTCCGATCAATACAATTATAGCATGCAAAATAAACATTTATCATAAACATGAAATAAGATAATAACCACTTTATTATTGCCTCTCGGGCATATTCCCTTCACTTCTAATTCTCTGAAAAATCCCAAATAAATCTCAGAGATGCCTCTTAACCTTACCCACCTACCAGCATCCTTATCTTAGGTGGTCAAGATCAAAAATCAAGAAATAATTCTTGATCCTCCTTTATGGTAGATTTGAACATTTACCCTTTTAGTACCAAACACCAAACCTCCATCAAACCTCATCAATATTCATCAGCATGCCTCCATAGCACCCAACATTCATCTCTAGTCGTGATCACTATAGCTAATCACTGTAGCAGCTTGTCCTCTAGTGCTTGGACACTAGAGCTTATCCTCATGTGGGTGTCTTGCCTTGCAAACCTTGCAGCTGCTGTATACTGATCCCTCTGCCCTGCAGCTCGTCCAGAACACCACCTTCCCTTATCCGACAGCAATACCAGCCATGGTTTCACCCCTCACCCTTGCTCCATAGGCCATGTCCACCATGAACCTCCCCATTGCCTTTTAAATGGACTAGAGGCCTCCACCCCACTCATGCTCCCTCATTTCCACCCCTACCTTTCTACACAACACCACTCCCTCTTCCTTCCCCCAGAACCCAGAGAGCTCTTCCTTGCTCTGCTGCTCGAAGAGAGAAGGAGAAACCCTCTCAGTATCCATCTTACCTGAAAGAATGAGGTCGACCTGCACCACCCCACCTCCCTTGCTTCCTTCTGTTCCCCGTCCCTAGATTTAATCTACATCTCCCTTCCCTCTGTTTTGATGCAGGTTCGCCGGACCAACCGCCACCGCCGCATGCCCGTGGTATGGTCTCACCGTCGGGTTGGCAACCCGGGACACTACGGTCATGCCAAACCCTCACCGTGGCCACGGGAAGCCATACCCTCTCCTCCAGCACCCCCCCTTCAACATCCAGACACGGAGGAGGTGCTCTGATGAGCTGCCCGGGTGCGTCGCCGGCACTCGTGACGCGAGTCTCTTCCCGGCGCCAAATCTTCTGCTGTCATGCCTCGCCGAGGTTGTCAGGGATGGCTCCGTCGCCTCGTAGCCTCGCCGTCGCCCGAGAAACCCCCAGGTGAGAGCCCCGTGCCTCCCAACCCTAGCTAGGGTTCAGGTTTTGTCTCCCGCGGCCAGAGGAAGAAGACAGAGGAGAGCCGTCCATCGCGACTAGATCTGATGCTCCACATTGCAGGATACCTCTTCAGGGTGGTGTGTCACTGACCACCGGGCCCTGCTCAGCAGGATTAAAAACCGGCCTCCCGCGCAGTTCCCGCTCGGGTGGGCCAAATGTTCCCCTGTGGCCCGTTTCTGCTTAGATCAGGCCTAGTAAGCCCCTATCCCCTTTTTTCCTTTATTCTAATTTATAAAGCCGTTTATTACCCTTATGGTTTAATTCGAAACGAAAATGAAAAAGATATGACATGGCCAAGAACTATTTTTTTCATGTTCCTTTATAAATCCTCTAACATGCAGAACCACTTTTGCACCTAAATAATATTCAATTTTTCCCCAGTGATTAAATTACGAAAGTATGTCCATCTCAAGAAATAAATCCTTTTGGGAGTTTGGTATAGCCAACTGGAATAAAGCAAGTTTCCCATGGTAGGTATTTAACATGCCTATCATCTGACCCCAGCCCCATACCAAGTGGAGCCTTGGAGTTGCTGTAGCAAAAATAACAAAAACAGAGCCTTTCCGCCTTTAGAAAATTCTCTAGGCTAATCCATGATAGATTTTACACTAATTCCAACTCCAAAGGATTATCTACATCCATATATAACTAAACCTAGGAGATCTTAATTGTTGGAACTCCTATTGAGTTTTGGTGAAATAAACATTTCTGTGCATGATTTATCCATCAATAAAATCACTACACGAGTTATATAAATCCAAACAAGGCGATTCCAATTTCTAAAGAAAGGTATTCTAAATGCCTACCATGTTCCCTTGGAATCAACTCAAACGATTCTTTAGATTTACTTTGGTGAAAAAGACAAAAACCCCACAAAACTGCCTTTGGAAATTTCCTGAGGGCATTCTGGTAATTATTCTGGAGTGATTCCAACTCTCCGTGGTCCAGTACACACTACTCTACAAAATCCTCCAAGGAATTAATTTTTGGAGCTCCAGAACTTTTTTGGTGAATTATCTCCTAAAACTAGAGTCTTTTTCACTATAAAAATCACTATAAATCTTTGGTAGGTGATAAAATAGTGAAACCACTTTTGTTGGTTTCACTTTATCAACTCCTGTCTGTTGGTATTATTTTTACCCAATGGTAACCTACAGAATATGCCCTTGGTTCAAAACCCATCTCTTAGGTAAATTCTAGACTATAAAACCCTAAGGGATGTTCATCCCCTACTCCAAGGCCATCTCAAATCTCCTAAATCCAATCCTCTCAAGACTATCTGAATCTTAATTCGGTATTATTCAATTGCTTGTTGTATGGTATTGGTGATTGTATGCCTTGTATTGATTGTGCCCTTTTGTTTGTTTGCATGTGTTCCCTATCGACGATAGTTGTGATTATATCGGAGAGCAGAAGAAGATGGTTTATATTGGTTATTATGGTTTTCTAAGAAGAAGTCCAGGGACAATTATGCCATATTGCTGAGCTCAGGCAAGCCACCTTCTTGCTCATAAGCCTTGTCCTACTATTTTACTGATGCAAGTTTTATCTACTGTTTATTAAAACTGCACGGTTTTACTATATGTTGATGTATATATGGTAGTGGCTTGGCTCCTCCAAACCATTACTCAATGGTACTACTAAGTACAACCCTCTCGATGATACCTACTTGTCCCTAGTATGGTAGATGGTGTAACACACCATAGCCCTTTGGAGACCCCGTTTTAGCCGAAGCAAAGCTATAGGATGGGAAGACCCCAGAAAAGTTTTACCAAATGCTTTCTGATAAAACCTTGGTGAGGTGGGACCTCCCAAGAGATGTTGAGAAATAAAAAGGTTTTGTTTTATAAAATGCTGAAGGAAAGATGGAGGAAAAAGGTTTACAAAAACGCACTTGGTTCTTTGCAGTTTTGCTAGAACAATTAAGCCGTGCAACCATGATGTCTACGCACTTCTATTCTTGTAGACAGTTGTTGGGCCTCCAAGTGCAGAGATTTGTAGAACAGCAGCAAGTTTTCCCTTAAGTGGATCACCCAAGGTTTATCGAACTCAGGGAGGAAGTGGTCAAAGGTATTCCCTCTCAAGCAATCCTGCAATCAAGATACAAGAAGTCTCTTGTGTCCCCAACACACCCAATACACTTGTCAGGTGTATAGGTGCACTAGTTCAGCGAAGAGATAGTGAAATACAAGTGGTATGGATAATTATAAGTGGTAATGGTGCCAGAAAATAGCTTGTTGGCGTGTGGTTGACGTGGGAAAAGACTAAAGGCAAACTGAAATAAAGATGGAAGCAAGCAAACATGTAATAGATCTAGTAGCAAACGGTGTATCAATGCTTAGAAATAAGGCCTAGGGATCATACTTTCACTAGTGAACACTCTCATATAAATATATTCTTCTTTATGATACTACTCTTAACTACTCTCCGGTTGGACACTCTAATCGTTTGTAGGGCTATAACAGCACACCTCAAAGTTCATCTTTCCCATCTAGATAACCCCACACTGTCACCTTGAGTACTAGATGAGTCCAACAAACACCACAATTTCATAAAAACATCCAACTCCAAATATAACTCATAACAAGTATTTGTAACCTCTAGCCTAAGTGCCACCATGGTGTGCACGCTGTCACTTTCACACACATGGGGAGAGCAGAGATCTATTAAAGCACTTGAGTAGCAAGGTAGATCTACTTGATTACAAGCTCATGACCACAACAAGATCATGCATAGAGAGAGAGATGAACACATAGCTACCGATAGAGCCCTTAGCCTCGAGAGAGAACTACTCCCTCCTCATCATGGGAATAAGAAACGGTGATGGAGATGGCGGTGGAGATCGATGGAGATGGCTCCGGGGGCACTTCCCTGTCCCGGCAGGGTGCCAGAATAGAGAATTTTTGTCCCCTGAATCTCCACTTCAGTGGCGGCGGCGCTGCGAAACTTTTCGTGGCTGGAGGCTTGCGGTTTAGGGTTTTTGCATCGGGAGGCATCTTATAGGCGAAGAGGCGAGGTCGGTGGGCAGCCAGGGGGGCACACCATGCCCTGGCGCGACCTAGGTGGACCCGTGCCTAGGGGTGGTCTGGCCACCCTGTGGCCCCTCTCCGGCTCTCCTTCTGGCTCCGTGAATCTTCCAGGAAAATATCAACTTTGGCTTTTGTCCGGTCCAATTCCGAGAATATTGATTTTCTGACTTTCCTGGAACCGAAAACAGCAGAAAACAGGCAATTGGCACTGTGGCATCTTGTTAATAGTTTAGTCCAAGAAATCATATGAAAAGTACTCCAAAGTTGGAACAAAACACAAGAAAGTAGATAAAACCAAGCATGGAACATCAAAAATTATAGATACATTTGCAATGTATCAAACCACATTACTCTGGAATGGGACAGGGCTGGATTTGATGTTTGTCTATTCTGGTATAATCTGCCTCGCAACTACTACAGGGGATGAAACTCTCTGGAGGGTGGGCCTTCTCCGATAAAGGTCCATGTGGGACATCGACCTGGAGAAGGAACAAAGGGTCTGCTGGCCTCCACGCGTTACTATGAGCCCCTCATTGAAAGCGCACACTCGAGAAGTGGAAAAAGCGCTCCGGTTGGTCCTCTGTACCCGACGTCCCGGTTTTGAGGGGATTAACACTCATAGGGTAGGCACTTATATTGGAGTGGGCATCCGGAGAGTCTTGATCGGTTACTCGACCCACTATCGGTGAAGATCAGGGTAGTGAACCCGGATGATGTGGGTAAAGTGTACAACCTCTGCAGAGTGTAAATCTATTCGAATAGCCGTGTCCGCGGTCATGGACGGTTGGGAAGGTTGCTGTAGAGCGGTGCTGGTTTTGTTTTCAAAAAGGATTTCGGAAACAAAATGGCTTTGGAAATGTTTTGACCATGGGATGGTCGTAAAGGAGAAAGGTTTTGACCATGGGATGGTCGGAAGGAGGAGAAAGGAGTTTGGTCGTGGGACGACCTGAAGAAGGGAAGAAATGGGTGACCCAGTCCTGATGTTTTTCAAAAAAATTCAAAAAGGTTTCCAAAATGTTTTACAAAAGTTTTCAACAAAGATATGTAGATGCTATATCTACAAGAGAAACTAATTGAGAAAAGAACCTCTCTTGGAGCCCTCATACTACCACAACCATATTGCATATCCTCTTATTATCACTGTTTTCTTAAGGTGGTTTGCGAGTACATTCAAAGTACTCACTGACATTGTCCCTGGCTATTAACATGGTCAGATATCAAGAAGAAGGTGAAGTGGACGACTATGCGAGCTAGGACGTTCTCCTAGCCAGTTGCCTGTAGGTTAAGGCATGGATCGGGCTCTACGCTTGACGAAGTTCCGCTGGTGATCATTGATGTAACCATAACGGCATTTATGTAAGTCTTGTAATTCGGTATGTCTCGGATGTTGTAATGATACTTGTCGGTTATGTGCCACGACTAACTGATCATGGGATCATGGTTGTATGCATAAGAGGGATTCTCGGAGGATTAATCCGGGGGGCCCATAGACTTGGTATCAAAGCCATCCTGACTGTAGGAGAACCTTAGTTAGCATGGTCGCTAGACAGGAACCTTATTTTGAAAACCCTGGCTTTCGAAAACTAGTTTCTCAATGAGTTTCAAAAATTTGTACCTCTTATCTTACTCTAAGTAAATGCTTTCGAAAATCGTTTCCTCTAACTCCCGTCCAAACTTCAAACCTACGGATTTTAAATAACTAGGATCTAGAACCCAGTGAAGACGATGAGAACAAGATGAAGACAAGCAACTACCAACAAACACAAGGAGACTACAATATCGCTCGACGAGCGGAATCCTCACAATTAGAAGACATCAGATGTTGCACTATCAAGAAGTGTCTAAGATAAGATGAAGGCTTCATCTGCAAGATAGTGACTCCGACCGAAAGAAAGACGATATCTAGGGTCAATAGTCCTAAGGATAGGGTCAATAGTCCTTGGTCCCTAGCGTTGACCGTGTTTGCTTGCCTAAGTGCATCCTGTGTGGCTTGATGTGTGTTGTTTGCCGAGGACATTGCGTGCCCCTCGCTCTGTTCGCCTTTTTTGTATGCTCTGGTTTTCTTTGACCTCCTTAAAAATGAGACTCGAGGAGCGATAACCCACCTAGTAACCCAGGAAACCCTTGTGTTAGCCGTCGGTAATGAGACCCAGACTAACCTCGAGAGTATATGAGAGGAAAAACATCGCAAGAACCAGGAGTTCGACATCGTCAAGTCAGAATCAACTCGAAGATTTCACCTCAGCAGGACGGCATACCTCGCCAAACTCACCTCGAAAGATTTGTCAATAGCACCACACTCCCTTGTTCCTCAGTCTACTACAGCAAGAATCCCGTTGAAGCCGGAAGTCAATCACCGAAGGATCCTCACTATCCGCAAGGAACAACAAGACTTACCCACAAAGACAATAAGTGAAGGCCCAACTACACTAACCTTCGGTATATTAGACCTTCCAACCACCTCAAGAGACTAACTAGTCTAGTCGACCCTACCCAAACTAACAGAAAGATCCTCCCTAGAAGGTCAGAACCAACCCTGAAGCCAGATGATAAGGAAGCGTGAAAACAACGAGTCTACTCCGCCATCGAGCAAAAACAATGCCCAGAGTTCAGGAAAAGACAACTCCTCTGAAGATTGTTAAACGCTAACCCTCCTAAAGATAACTCCGGAACGCTTCGTTAAGTAACCATCACAGCAAGGTAGTCGCAACCAGATGCCCCTTGAAGACCTCAAATCAAGCATCATGCCTCTGCTCCAAGACGAAGGATCTACCCCAACCTCGAGGACCTCATGTAAAGCCCTAAGGTGGAAAGACCGTGTCCTTCCCACCTAATCTTAGAGGACAGTTTATTGGAAGACACTTCATAAAGATTTCCAGATCCGACATCATCTACTAGAGAGTCATCAAATGAGATACTAACTGAAGATTTTACCAAGCCTTTCCTACTACTTGAGCTAAAGATTCACCTGAAGAATCACCAAATTACTAACCTCAATAGCCCTATACCGTCCGGGGGATCCGCCAATCCAACCACTCCAATAGGCTATGTACGAATAAAAGTAGTATATGAGCCTCATAAAGCCTAGCTTGCGGAAGACATCCGAAGGCTTCAACTCCAGGCAGAAGGTTGGCGACATCTCTTAAAGGCATCACCCGACGACTCTAAGAAAGAAGGACTAACGTATTCTAGGGCTACCCCAGTTTAATCCTAAAGGGGAAAGACCGCGTCTTTCCCACAAAAATAGGTAACCCTTCGCTGAAGCAAATTCAGGAGTCTAATGGCTCAATGCACGGCGCCCAGAAAAATGATTGATGGCGGTGTTGATGTAGAGCTCGTTGGGAACCCCAAGAGGAAGGTATGATGAGCACAGCAGCAAGTTTCCCTCAGTTATGAAACCAAGGTTTAATCGAACTAGTAGGAGCAAGGAAACACCCCAAAGGTGCTACTAGCTGAGCTTTGGCAGGGCGCACTACCGGTGCTAGTAGCAACGTGGAGACCTGCACAACACAACCACAGAACTTTGTCTCCAACTTGCGATGAGGTTGTCAATCTCACCGTGTTTTGAGGAAAACAAAGGATTAAACGTATCGAATGGAAGGAAGTAAAAGTTTGCAGAAAGCAAACACAAAGCAGTAAACAGTTTATAGATTGTATGTAAATACAAGGACCGGGATCCATAGTTCACTAGAGGTGGCTCTCCTTAAGATAGATAACATGCTGGGTGAACAAATTACAGTGGGGCAATTGACAAACATCGAGAAAGCAATACATGCATATACTAATCATCTTGACTCCTTTGAGACTTGATTGGGCATTACCACATTATACATAGACCGCCATCCAACTGCATCTATGACTAATAATCCACCTTCAGGTTATCATCTGAAACCCCTCCAGTATTAAGTTACAAGCAACAGATTATTGCTTTACGAACTGCGTGTAAAGTAAACAATACGATTGTTCTATGAACAAAGGATTGTTGTTTTCTCCCTAGTAGCAACAGCACATCTAGTACCTTAGAGATTTCTGTCACTTCCCCAGATTACCAGAGGCATGAACCCACTATCGAGCATAAATACTAACTCTTGGAGTTGCTAGCATCTACTTGGCCAAGATAGCCACTAACAATGGAAAGCATGCAAGATCACAAATAACAAAGACATGATAGAATCAATAATCAATCTGAAATAGCATCTCAATATCCATCGGATCCCCGCAAACACAACATGCAGAATTACAAATAGATGATCTTGATCATGAACGGAGCTCACAAGATCTAAACATGAAAGCACAAAGGAGGAGAACCAGCCATCTAGCTACTACATGGATCCGTAGTACAAGGATGAACTACTCACGCATCACATCGGAGGCTTGCATGGTGATGAAGAAGGCCTCCAGGGTGAATTCCCCTCTTCGGCAGGGTGCCGGGAAGAGCTTCAGATCCCTCCCGATCTAGGGATGGAGATGACGGCGGCTACAGACTCTTTCGTGGATTTTTGATCGGGACCTTAGGGTTTTTTTCCCGAGGGCAATACATAGGCGAAAGGAGAGGCCGAGGGGGTGCTGGGAGCGATCACACCACCCCCTGGCGCGGGCTAGGCATGGCCGCGTGGCCAGGTGGTGTGGTGGCTCCCTGGCCCTTGTCCGTCTCGTATTATCGCACTTGATGTCCCCCGGAAAAATAGGCACTTTGGCTTTTGTCCCATCCAATTCCGAGAATATTCATTTTCTGACTTTCCTGGAACCAAAAACAGCAGAAAACAGGCAGCTGGCACTTTGGCTCTTGTTAATAGGTTAGTCCAAGAAATCATATGAAAATTACTCCAAAGTTGGAACAAAACACAAGAATTGGATAAAACCAAGCATGGAACATCAAAAATTATTGATACATTTGCAATGTATTAGAGTCCATATCCTAAAATCGTTAAATAGGATACGCTACGTGATGACCCACAAGTATAGGGGGTGTATCGTAGTATTTTTGAGGGAAGTGAAACCCAATTTATTGATTCGACACAAGGGGAGCCAAATAATATTTATAAGCCTTAACAACTGAGTTGTCAATTCAGCTGCACCTGGAAACAATCTTGCTCATAGCAGTTTATCAGTAGCAATAGTTTTGTAGTAGGAATAGTAAAGTAGCAGCAGTAGTAAAGTAAAGACAGTAGTAACAATAGTAGCAAACAGTGGGATTCGAGTGCGGTAGGCATAGGGATGGATGGACGGGCGTTGCATGGACAAGACAATTCATATAGCAATCAGAAAATAGTGAATTTGCAGATAAATAAGATAAAGCATCCAAGTACTAGATAATCCTAGGCATGTGTTCCATATATAGTCATACGTGCTCGCAATGAGAACTTGCACAACATCTTTTGTCCTACCAGCCCGTTTGCAGCGGGGCCTCAGGGGAACTACTGGCAATTAAGGTGCTCCTTTTAATAGAGCACCGGAGCAAAGCATTAACACGCTGTGAACACATGTGATCCTCACATCAAAGCCATTCCCTCCGGTTATCCCGATTTCTGTCACTTTGGGGCCATTGGTTCCGGACAACAACGTGTGTATACCTCTTGTAGATAAGACCAAAAACAATACTATCATAATGAATCAATAACATGTTCAGATCTGAAATCATGGCACTCGGGCCCTAGTGACAAGCATTAAGCACAACAAGTCGCAACAAAGTCATAAAGCACTGATAAAAGATACTAGGCACCATGCCCTAACAATCTAATGCCATTACATGAACGATCTCATCCAATCCCTACCATCCCCATAGCCTACAGCGGGGAATTACTCACTCATAGATGTGGGAAACATGGATGGTCGATGGAGAAGCGATGGTGATGATGATGGCGATGATCTCCTCCAATTCCCCGTCCCGACAGGGTGCCAGAACGGAGTTTCTAGTGTTGTTTCGTGGAATCTGGTGGTGGCGGCGGAGCGGAACTCCTTCTGGAAAAACGTCGAACCCCCTGACTTTTTAGGTCAGAAGGCTTCTTATAGGCGAAGAGGGAGACCGAGGGGATGCCTGGGGCGGCCAGACCATGCCCTGGCGCGGCCAGGCCCAGCCCGCGCCTGGGAGGGTGTGGCCAGCCCCTGGCCCTCCTCCGTCTCGTATTCTGGCTCCGTGAGTCTTTCAGAAAAATAGGATTTTTGGCTTTTGTCCTGTCCAATTCCAAGAATATTCATTTTCTGACTTTCCTGGAACCAAAAACAGCAGAAAACAGGCAGCTGGCACTGTGGCTCTTGTTAATTGGTTAGTCCAAGAAATCATATGAAAAGTACTCCAAAGTGTGGACAAAACACAAGAAAGTGGATAAAACCAAGCATGGAACATCAAAAATTATAGATACATTTCTTATGTTCCAACTGCAAATGTATCTATAATTTTTTATGTTCCATGCTTGGTTTTATCTACTTTCTTATGTTTTGTCCAAACTTTGGAGTACTTTTCATATGATTTCTTGGACTAACCTATTAACAAGATGCCACGGTGCCAGTTGCCTGTTTTCTGTTGCTTTTGGTTCTAGGAAAGTCAGAAAATGAATATTCTCGGAATTGGATGGGACAAAAGTCAAAGTTCCTATTTTTCCGGAAGGGATCAAGTGCCAGAATACGAGACGGAGATGGGCCAGGGAGCCACCACACAACCTGGCCACACGACCAGGCCTAGCCCGTGCCAGGGGGTGGTGTGGCTGCTCCCGGCACCCCCTCGGCCTCCACTTCCGACTATAAGTTGCCCTCGGGACGAAAACCCTAAGTACCCGATAAAAAATCCACGAAAGAGTCTGTAGCCGCCGTCATCTCCATCCCTAGATCAGGAGGGATCTGAAGCTCTTCCCGGCACCCTGCCAGAGAGGGGAATTCACCCTGGAGGCCTTCTTCATCACCATGCAAGCCTCGGGTGTGATGCGTGAGTAGTTCATCCTTGGACTACGGATCCATGTAGTAGCTATATGGTTGGTTTCTCCTCCTTTGTGCTTTCATGTTTAGATCTTGTGAGCTCCGTTCATGATCAAGATCATCTATTTGTAATCCATACATGTTGTGTTTGCGGGGATCCGATGGATATTGAGATGCTATTTCAGATTGATTATTGATTCTATCATGTCTTTGTTATTTGTGATCTTGCATGCTTTCCGTTGTTAGTAGCTATCTTGGCCAAGTAGATGCTAGCAACTCCAAGAGTTAGTATTTATGCTCGATAGTGGGTTCATTCCTCTGGTAATCTGGGGAAGTGACAGAAATCTCTAAGGTACTAGATGTGATGTTGCTACTAGGGAGAAAACAACAATCCTTTGTTAATAGAACAATCGTATTGTTTAAATTACACGCAGTTTGTAAAGCAATAATCTGTTGCTTGCAACTTAATACTGGAGGGGGTTCAGATGATAACCTGAAGGTGGATTATTAGTCATAGATGCAGTTGGATGGCGGTCTATGTATTATGTTGTAATGCCCAATCAAGTCTCAGAGGAGTCAAGATGATTAGTATATGCATGTATTGCTTTCTCGGTGTTTGTCAATTGCCCCGCTGTAATTTGTTCACCCAGCATGTTATCTATCTAAGGAGAGCCACCTCTAGTGAACTATGGATCCTAGTCCTTTTACTTTACATACAATCTACAATCTTTTACTACTTTGTGTTTACTTTCTACAAACTTTTACTTCTTTCCATTCGATACGTTTAATCCTTTGTTTTCCGCAAAACACGGTGAGCTTGACAACCTCATCGCAAGTTGGGGACAAAGTTCTGTGGTTGTGTTGTGCAGGTCTCCACGTTACTACTAGCACCGGTAGTGCGCCCTGCCAAAGCTCAGCTAGTAACACCTTTGGGGTGTTTCCTTGCTCCTACTGGTTCGATTAAACCTTGGTCTCATAACTGAGGGAAAACTTGCTGCTGTGCTCATCATACCTTCCTCTTGGGGTTCCCAACGAGCTCTACATTAATCACGAGCCAGCAAGGTTCTTACTTGGCGAGCCTAGCATGTACAGACATGGCCTCGGAACACGGACCGAAAGGTTAAGCATGAGTCATATAGTTGATATGATGCCCATATAGATGCTCGCCTTGGAAGCTACACCGACTCACGTGATGATCGGACTTGGTGTAGTGGATTTGGTTCATGTAATCACCAAAAAGGCACGACGGATGTCGTTTTTGAGTGGGAGTTCATTAGTAATTTGGATTAGTTGAACTCACTCTATCATATACTTAGTCTAAATAAACTTTACAAATTCTATTGTAGATGGCACCACCTGCTTTTAATTTCAATGTGTTCATGGAGAAAGAGAAACTTGCTGCGAATTGTAGCAACTTCACCAACTGGGCTATGAATTTGAGGATTCTCCTCACTGCTGCACAAAAGGATTATGTCCTAGATGCGCCGCTAGGCCCCCCACCAGCTCCTGATGCCCCTGACGAGGAAAAGAATGTCTATGTGACTCGTCAGGAGGACCACAACTTAGTTCATTGCGGCATACTGTATGGGCTAGAGCCAGAACTTCGAAAGCGTTTCGAAAATGGCAATGCCTTTGATACCATGGGAGAATTGGAAATGATTTTCGATACCCATGCTGCCGTAGAGAGTTATAATGCTACAGAAAAGTTCTTTAGCTGCATGATGGAGGAAAACAGCTCCGTTAGTGAGCACGTACTCAAAATGTCTGGGTACACCGATAAGCTTGTGTCCTTGGGAATAACGATTCCCATTGACTTAGGCATACATCGTGTTCTCCAATCTCTGCCACCTAGCTACAAGAGCTTCGTGATGAACTATAATATGCAGGGCATGAAGAAGTCTCTTCCCGAGCTTATGTCAATGCTTAAGACTGCAGAAGTGGAGATTAGGAAAGAACATCAAGTGTTGATGATCAATAGGAACACCGGTTTCAAGAAAGGCAAGCACAAGGGAAAGAAGGGTGGCAAGTCTGTTGCCACGCCTGAAAACAAACCCCGAGCTGGCCCTAAGTCTGACACCGAGTGCTACTATTGTAAGGGGACTGGCCATTGGAAGCGCAACTGCCCCAAGTATTTGGCGGACAAGAAGTCCGGCAAGGCAAACAAAGGTATATGTGATATACATGTTATTGATGTGTACTTGACTAGTACTCGCAGTAGCACCTGGGTATTTGATACGGGATCGGTTGTTAATATATGTAACTCGGTTCAGGGGCTACGGAACAAGCAACAACTAGCAAGGGATGAGGTCAAAATGCGGGTCGGCAATGGATCAAAAGTTGATGTGATTGCCGTCGGGACGTTACCTCTCCATTTGCCATCGGGATTAGTTATAAACCTAAATAATTGTTATTTAGTGCCTACACTAAGCATGAACATTGTATCTAGATCGTGTTTGATGCAAAGTGGTCATTCCTTTAAATCTATCATAAACTTAGTATAAATAAACTTTACAAATTTTGTTGTAGATGGCACCACCTGCTTTTAATTTCAATGTGTTCATGGAGAAAGAGAAACTTGCTGCGAATGGTAGCAACTTCACCAACTGGGCTATGAATTTGAGGATTCTCCTCACTGCTGCACAAAAGCAATATGTGCTAGATGCGCCGCTAGGCCCCCCACCAGCTCTTGATGCCCCTGACGAGGAAAAAAATGTCTATGTGACTCGTCAGGAGGACCACAACTTAGTTCATTGCGGCATACTGTATGGGCTAGAGCCAGAACTTCGAAAGCGTTTTGAAAATGGCAATGCCTTTGATACCATGGGAGAATTGAAAATGGTTTTCGATACCCATGCTGCCGTAGAGAGTTATAATGCTTCTAAAAAGTTCTTCAGCTGCAAAATGGAGGAAAACAGCTCCGTTAGTGAGCATGTACTCAAAAATTTTGGGTACGCCGATAAGCTTGTGTCCTTGGGAATAACGATTCCCATTGACTTAGGCATACATCGTGTTCTCCCATCTCTGCCACCTAGCTACAAGAGCTTCGTGATGAACTATAATATGCAGGGCATGAAGAAGACTCTTCTCGAGCTTCTGTCAATGCTTAAGACTGTAGAAGTGGAGATTAGGAAAGAACATCAAGTGTTGATGATCAATAGGACCACCGGGTTCAAGAAGGACAAGAAAGGCAAGCACAAGGGAAAGAAGGGTGGCAAATCTGTTGCCGCGCCTGAAAAGAAACCCTGAGCTGGCCCTAAGTCCGATACCGAGTGCTACTATTGCAAGGGGACTGGCCATTGGAGGCGCAACTGCCCCAAGTATTTGGCGGACAAGAAGTCTAGCAGGCAAACAAAGGTATATATGATATACATGTTATTGATGTGTACTTGACTAGTACTCGCAGTAGCACCTGGGTATTTGATACGGGATCAGTTGCTAATATATGTAACTCGATTGAGGGGCTGTGGAACAAGCGATCACTAGCAAGGGATGAGGTCACAATGCGGGTCGGCAATGGATCAAGAGTTGATGTGATTGCCGTTGGAACGCTGCCTCTCCATATGCCATCGGGATTACTTATAAACCTGAATAATTGTTATTTGGTGCCTGCACTTAGCATGAACATTGTATCCGGATCATGTTTGATGCAAAGTGGTTATTCGTTTAAATCTGAAAACAATGGTTGTTCGATTTATATGGATAATATATTTTATGGTCATGCACCTGTGTTGAATGGTTTATTTCTGATGGATCTCGATAGTAATATTACGCACATTCATAATGTTAATGCTAAAAAGATTAAACTTGATGATGATATATCTGCATATATGTGGCACTGCCATCTAGGTCATATTGGCGTTAAACGCATGAAGAAACTCCATTCTGATGGACTTTTGGAATCACTTGATTTTGAATCATTTGATACATGTGAGCCATGCCTTATGGGCAAGATGACTAGAACGTCGTTTTCTGGTTCAATGGAACGGGCGACAGATTTATTGGAAATCATACATACTGATGTGTGTGGACCAATGAGTGTGTTGGCGTGAGGTGGATATCGTTATTTTATTACTTTCACGGATGATTTGAGTAGATACGGGTATATTTATTTGATGAAACACAAATCTGAAACTTTTGAAAAGTTCAAGGAATTTCAGAATGAAGTGGAAAATCATCATAATAGAAAGATCAAATTTCTACGGTCTGACCGTGGAGGAGAGTATCTAAGTTACGAGTTTAGCACACACATGAAAGAGTGTGGAATAGTTTCACAACTCACGCCTGCCAGAACACCGCAACGTAATGGCGTGTCGGAACGTAGTAATCATACCTTATTGGATACGGTTCGATCTATGATGTCTCTGACTGACTTGCCACTGTCATTTTGGGGTTATGCACTGAAAACAGCTGCATTCACTTTAAATCGGGCACCATCTAAATCCGTTGAAATGACATCGTATGAATTATGGTTTGGAAACAAACCTAAGTTGTCATTTCTTAAAGTTTGGGGATGCGATGTTTATGTGAAGAAACTTCAGTCGGATAAACTCAAACCCAAAGCGGAAAAATGCGTCTTCATAGGATACCCTAAGGAAACGATTGGGTATACCTTCTATCACAGATCCAAGGGCAAGGTTTTTGTTGCCAAGAATGGATCCTTTCTTGAGAAGGAGTTTCTCGTGAAAGGTGTGAGTAGTCGGAAGGTAGAACTCGAAGAGGTTATTGAACCTTTTCTTCATGAAATGGCGAGTAGCGCAGCACCGGAAGTTGTTTCGGAGTTAACTTCACCTAATGAAGAGAGAGCTAATGATATTGATCATGAAACTCTGAAAGAGGACACTACCGAACCTCGCAGGTCAAGCAGGACACGTGCAGCTCCTGAACTGTACGGCAATCCTATTGTGAATTTCATGGTTGATGAAATGGATGACCCTGCGACGTATGAAGAAGCGATGATGAGCCCGGATTCCAACAAATGGCTAGAAGCCATGAAATCCGAGATGGAATCCATGTACGAGAACCAAGTTTGGACCTTGGTGGACTTACCTCACGATCGAAAGGCCGTTGAGAATAAATGGATTTTCAAAAGAAAACCTGATGTTGATGGTAATGTGACCATCTATAAGGCTCGACTTGTCGCAAAGGGGTTTCGACAAATTCAAGGAGTTGACTACGATGAGACATTCTCTCTCGTAGCGATGCTTAAGTCGGTTAGGATTATGTTAGCAATTGCTGCATATTTTGATTATGAAATATGGCAGATGGATGTCAAAACTGCGTTCCTCAATGGTAATATTGAAGAAGAGTTGTATATGATACAACCTAAGGGTTTTGTCGATCCTAAGGATGCTAATAAGGTATGCAAACTTCAGCGATCCATCTATGGACTGAAGCAAGCATCCCGAAGTTGGAATCTCCGCTTTGATGAGGTGATCAAAGAGTTTGGATTTGTCCAAACTTATGGAGAGGCTTGTATTTACAAGAAAGTGAGTGGGAGCAATGTGGCATTTCTGATATTATATGTGGATGACATATTATTGATTGGAAATGATATAGATCTTTTAAACAGTGTTAAAAGTTATCTAAACAGCAAATTTTTGATGAAAGACCTTGGTGAAGCGTCATATATATTAGGCATTAAAATCTATAGAGATAGATCAAGGCGCCTAATTGGGCTTTCACAGAGTACATACCTTGATAAGATATTAAAGAAGTTTAATATGGACGGAAGTAAGAAGGGTTTCTTACTTATGTTGCAAGGCAAGACATTGAGTAAGACTCACAGTCCGGCTACGGCGGAAGAAAGAGAGATGATGGATAAGATCCCCTATGCCTTGGCCATAGGCTCTATTATGTATGCCATGCTATGTACAAGACCGGATGTGGCACATGCTATTAGTTTGACTAGTAGGTACCAATCTGATCTAGGTTCGGAACACTGGATAGCGGTCAAGAACATCCTCAAGTACTTGAGAAGAACTAGGGATATGTTTCTTATATACGGAGGTGAAGAAGAGCTAGTCGCTAAGTATTATGTCGATGCTAGCTTTGACACCGATCCGGATGACTCTAAGTCTCAATCCGAATACGTATTTCTCTTGAACGGAGCAGAAGTTAGTTGGAGGAGTTCCAAACAACCTGTGGTGGCTGGATCAACGACGGAGGCGGAATATGTTGCTGCTTCAGAAGCGGCGCAGGAAGCGGTTTGGATGAAAGAGTTCATTACGAAACTAGGTGTGGTTCCTAGTGCATTGGACCCAATGGTGATCTATTGTGACAACAATGGAGCCATAGCCAACGCAAAGGAACCGAGGTCTCACAAGAATTCCAAGCATATTAAGCGTCGGTTTCACTCCATCCGCGAGCATGTCAAGGATGGAGATATAAAGATTTGTAAAGTACACATGGACCTAAATGTAGCAGATCCATTGACTAAAGCTCTCCCTAGGGAAAAACATGATCAACACCAGAACTCCATGGGTGTTAGATTTATCACTATGTGAACTAGATTATTGTCCCTAGTGCAAGTGGGAGACTGAAGGAAATATGCCCTGAGAGGCAATAATAAAGTTGTTATTATGTATTCCTTATATATGATAGATGTTTATTTTGCATGCTAGAATTGTATTGATAGGAAACATCAATACGTGTGTATTTAATAAACAAAAAGGGTTCCTAGTTATGCCTCTCTTATAGACTAGCTTGTTGATTAACAAGATGATCAAGGTTTCCTGATCATAGACATTGGATGTTGTTAATAACAAGGTCACAGCATTTGTGAAATGATGTGAGGAACATTCATCCGAAGTATAGCATTACGATCAAGTCATTATGTTTATATTGCTATAACATCATACGAAGTAATCTTTATCCTTAGACCATGAGATCATGTTAATTGCTAACACCTGAAGAGTATCTTGATAACATCAAACGTCACACCGTAACAGGGTGACTATAAAGATGGGTTCAGTGCTACGAAGGTGTTATGTTGAGGCTCATGGATCAAGAGTGGAATTTGTCAATCCCGATGACGGATAGATATACTCTGGGCCCTCTCGGTGATATCACATTGAGATAGTTTACAAGCAAGTGATGTGATCACTAGAATGTTATATCACGGGAACGAGAAAAGAGTGCATGTCGGTAACGAGATCAAACTAGGTATTTGGATACCGATGATCGAATCTCGGACATGTATTATATCATGAGACAAAGGGATTAAATTACAAGCGTTAAAGGTTCTCATGATCATAGAAGTCATCGTTGAATATGAAGGAGTCAGTATGGATCTCCAGGTCCCGCTTCTGACTATTGATCTGAGAGGAGTCTCAATCATGTCTGCATTATTCGCGAACCGTAGGGTGACACACTTAAGAGTTACCGGACACTATTTTGGAGCACATATGTTTCAGACGAAAGAATTGCAAAGCGCAGGAATTGTTTCGATAGAAACCGGAAATTGTTCCGGGTGAAATTGCAGAAAGTGGTTCTGCATGTGATATTGAAATATTGCAAGGGGTTATATGTGAATGTTTGTTAATTAAAGTAATTAACAAAATTCTGAATAAATTTAATAAAAGAGTTTTATTAAATGAGAGAGCATTAAACTTGGAGAATTCTAATGCATTTAAAGTGGGGACTTTAAAAGGGAATGTGAAGAGGCATTTTAATGTGGAGGGGTTACCACCACATGAATGCGGGAGGTGAAGGGTCACCCCCCCATGTGCCGGCCATGGAGAGGAGGGGTACCCCACCCCCTCCTCCTTGTTCTTCCTCACACCTCCTTATGAAGGATCTCTCTCCCCCTCTAGAATTATTCCCCCATGGTCTCGGATTAGCGAGATACATGTTCCCGGTGGCATTTTGTCTGGAAGGACTTGCTGCTTCCGCTGGATCGTTGGAGCGAGGAGGTGGAGGTTGTCCGGTGGCTTGAACGTGTGTGCGAGTACGGATGCGCTGCTGAGTTGCGGCGCTCAGACTTCCTCACGATCATGAGATCGGCAAGTGTACGACTACATCAATCACGAGTTCCTACACGTTAACAAAACTCGTTGTCTTCGAGGGTAAGTTCTCGTTGGATTTATGTCCACCCGTTGCTTTGTACCTAGTAGATAGATCTTGGCGTGTAGTTCTCATCGTAGGAAATTTTTTGTTTTCTATGCTGCGGACCCAACACCCGCTTCAAAAATAAATATTTTTGAAGAGTTTTATTATTTCTTTTTGTCTATTTTCTTAAATGGCAGAAATGGAATAATAATGTTTTCAATACTTTTAAGCCCCAATAAATCTTGGGGAAATTCCGCTAAGTGTGTATTCACATTTGGGATCACCTTACATCAAAATCCAACAAGGTCCAATGAAAAAATATCAAATGAGCTCCAATACTTCACTTCTGCACTTTTTGAATAAAGGATTTTAAGTGGACTTCTAATTCTCTGAAAAATCCCAAATAAATCTCAGAGATGCCTCTTAACCTTACCCACGTACCAGCATCCTTATCTCAATTGGTCAAGATCAAAAATCAAGATATAATTCTTGATCCTCCTTTATGGCAGATTTGAACATTTACCCTTTTAGTACCAAACACCAAACCAAACCTCCATCAAACCTCATCAATATTCACCAGCAAGCCTCCATAGCACCCAGCATTCATCTCTAGTCGTGATCAATGTAGCTAATCACTATAGCAGCTTGTCCTCTAGTGCTTGGACACTAGAGCTTATCCTCATGTGGGTGTCTTGCCTTGAAAACCTTGCAGCTGCTGCACACTGCTCCCTCTGCCCTGCAGCTCATCCAGAACACCACCTTCCCTTAGCCCACAGCAATACCAGCCCTGGTTTCACCCCTCACCCTTGCTTCATAGGCCATGTCCACCATGAACCTCCCCATTACCTTTAAATGGACTAGAGGCCTCCACCCCACTCCTGCTCCCACATTTCCACCCCTCCCTTTCTACACCACACCACTCCCTCTTCCTTCCCCCAGAACCCAGAGAGCTCTTCCCTGCTCTGCTGCTCGAAGAGAGAAGGAGAAACCCTCTCGGTATCCATCTTACCCGCAAGAATGAGGTCGACCTGGACCACCCCACCTCCCTTGCTTCCTTCTGTTCCCCGTCCCTAGATCAAATCTACATCTCCCTTCCCTCTGTTTTGGTGCAGGTTCGCCGGACCAACCGCCACCGCCGCATGAACGTGGTAAGGTCTCACCGTCGGGTTGGCAACCCGGGACACTAGGGTCACGCCAAACCCTCACCGCGGTCGCGGGAAGCCATACCCTCTCCTCTAGCACCCCCTCCTTCAACATGCAGACGCGGAGGAGGTGCTCTGAAGAGCTGCTCGGGTGCGTCGCCGGCACCTGCGACGCGAGTCTCTTCCCGGCGCAAAATCTTCTGCTGTCACCCCTTGTCAAGGTCGTCAGGGATGGCTCCGTCGCCTTGTCACCTCGACGTCGCCCAAGAAACCCCCAGGTGAGAGCCCCGTGCCTCCCAACCCTAGCTAGGGTTCGGGTTCTGTCTCCCGCGGCCAGAGGAAGAAGACAGAGGAGAGCCGTCCATCGCGACTAGATCTGACGCTCCACATTGTAGGATACCTCTTCAGGGCGGTGTATCACTGACCACCGGGCCCCGCTCATCAGGATTAAAAACCGGCCTCCTGCGCAGTGCCTGCCCGGGGTGGGCCAAATGTTCCCCTGTGGCCCGTTTCCCCTTAGATCAGGCCCAGTAAGCCCCTATCCCCTTTTTTCCTTTATTCTAATTTATAAATCCGTTTATTACCCTTATGGTTTAATTCGAAACAAAAATGAAAAAGAGATGACATGGCCAAGAACTATTTTTGTTCATGTTCCTTTATAAATCCTCTAACATGCAGAACCACTTTTGCACCTAAATAATATTCAGTTTTTCCCCAGTGATTAAATTACGAAAGTATGTCCATATCAAGAAATAAATCCTTTTGGGAGTTTGGGATAGCCAACTGGAATAAACCAAGTTTCCCCTGGTAGGTATTTAACATGCCTATCATGGGACCCCATCCCCATACCAAGTGTAGCCTTGGAGTTGTTGTAGCAAAAATAACGAAAACAGATCCTTTCCGCCTTTAGAAAATTCTCTAGGCCAATCCATGATAGATTTTACCCTAATTCCAACTCCAACGGATTATATACATCCATATATAACCAAACCTGGGAGATATTAATTGTTGGAACTCATGTTGAGTTTTGGTGGAATAAACATTTTTGTGCATGGTTTATCCATCAATAAAATCACTACAGGAGTTATATAAATCCAAACAAGTCGATTCCAATTTATACAGAAAGGTATTCTAAATTCCTACCATGTTCCCTTGGAATCAACTCAAAAGCTTCTGTAGATTTACTTTGGTGAAAAAGACAAAACCCCCACAGAACTGCCTTTGGGAATTTCCTGAGGGCATTCTGGTAATTATTCTGGAGTGATTCTAACTCTCAGTGATCCAGTACATACAACTATACAAAATCGTCCAAGGAATTAATTTTTGGAGCTCCAGAACTTTTCTGGTGAATTATCTCCTAAAACTAGAGTCTTTTTCACTATAAAAATCACTATAAATCTTTGGTAGGTGATAAAATAGTGAAACCACTTTTGTTGGTTTCACTTTATCAACTCCTGTCTGTTCGTATTATTTTTACCCAATGGTAACCTACAGAATATGCCCTTGGTTCAAAACCCATCTCTTAGGTAAATTCTAGACTATAAAACCCTAAGGGATGTTCATCCCCTACTCCAAGGCCATCTCAAATCTCCTAAATCCAATCCTCTCAAGACTATCTGAATCTTAATTCGGTATTATTCAATTGCTTGCTGTATGGTATTGGTGATTGTATCCCTTGTATTGATTGTGCCCTTTTGTTTGTTTGCATGTATTCCCTATCGACGATAGTTGCGATTATATCGGAGAGGAGAAGAAGATGGTTTATATTGGTTATTATGGTTTTCTAAGAAGAAGTCCAGGGACAATTATGCCATATTTCTGATCTCAGGCAAGCCACCTTCTTGCTCATAAGCCTTGTCCTACTATTTTACTTACGCAAGTTTTATCTACTTTTTATTAAAACTGCACGGTTTTACTATATATTGATGTATATATGATAGTGGCTTGGCTCCTCCAAACCATTACTCAATGGTACTACTAAGTACAACCCTCTCTATGATACCTACTTTTCCCTAGTATGGTAGATGGTGTAACACACCATACCCCTTTGGAGACCCCGTTTTAGCCGAACCAAAGCTATAGGATGGGAAGACCCCGGAAAAGTTTTACCAAATCCTTTCTGATAAAACCTTGGTGAGGTGGGACCTCCCAAGATATGTTGAGAAAGAAAAAGGTTTTGTTTTATAAAATGCTGAAGGAAAGATGGAGGAAAAAGGTTTACAAAAACGCACCCGGTTCTTTGCAGTTTTGCTAGAACAATTAACTTGTGCAACCACATTACTCTGGAATGGGACAGGGCTGGATTTGATGTTTGTATATTCTAGTATAAGCTGCCTCGCAACTACTACAGGGGATGAAACGCACTGGAGGGTGGGCCTTCTCCGATAAAGGTCCATGTGGGTCATCGACCTGGAGAAGGAACGAAGGGTAGGCTAGCCTCTACGCGTTACTATGAGCCCCTCATTGAAAGGGCACAATCGAGAAGTGGAAAAAGCGCTCCGGTTGGTCCTCGGTACCCGACGTCTCGGTTTTGAGGGGATTAACACTCATAGGGTAGGCACTTATATTGGAGTCGGCATCCAGAGAGTCTTGATCGGTTACTCGACCCACAATCGGTGAAGATCAGGGTAGTGTACCCGGATGATGTGGGTAAAGTGTACAACCTCTGCAGAGTGTAAATCTATTCGAATAGCCGTGTCCACGGTCATGGATGGTTGGGAAGGTTGCTGTAGAGCGATGCTAGTTTTGTTTTCAAAAAGGATTTCGGAAACGAAATGGATTTGGAAATGTTTTGACCATGGGATGGTCGTAAAGGAGAAAGGTTTTGACCATGGGATGGTCGGAAGGAGGAGAACGGAGTTTGGTCGTGGGACGACCTGAAGAAGGGAACAAATGGCTGACCCAGTCCTGATGTTTTTCAAAACTTTTCAAAAATGTTTCCAAAATGTTTTACAAAAGTTTTCAACAAAGATATGTAGATGCTATATCTACAAGAGAAACTAATTGAGAAAAGAACCTCTCTTGGAGCCCTCATACTACCACAACCATATTGCATATCCTCTTGTTATCACTGTTTTCTTAAGGCGGTTTGCGAGTACATTCAAAGTACTCACTGGCATTGTCCCTGGCTATTAACATGGTCAGATATCGAGAAGAAGGTGAAGTGGACGACTATGCGAGCTAGGACGTTCTCCCAGCCAGTTGCCTGTAGGTTAAGGCATGGATCGGGCTCTATGCTTGACGAAGTTCCGCTGGTGATCATTGATGTAACCATAACGGCATTTATGTAAGTCTTGTAATTCGGTATGTCTCGGATGTTGTAATGATACTTGTCGGTTATGTGCCACGACTAACTGATCATGGGATCGTGGTTGTATGCATAACAGGGATTCTCGGAGGATTAATCCGGGGGCCCCACATTGTTGTTTAACAGCAATTTGAGAGAAACCAGAGTATCCATCAAGAAAACAAAAATGGGTCTTTTTAGACAACCTTTCTAACATTTGATCAATAAAAGGAAGTGGGTAATGATCTTTCTTAATAACTTTGTTAACTTTTCTGAAACCAACGCACATCCTATAACCTACTACTATTCTTTGGGGAATAAGCTCATCATTATCATTAGGAACAACGATAATTCTCCTTTTTGAGGGACACAATAAACAGAACTAACCCATTCACTATCAGCAATAGGGTAAATAATTCCAGCATCAAGGAGTTTTAATACCTCGTTTCTTACCACTTCCTTCATCTTAGGATTTAAACGACATTGGTGCTCTACCACTAGCTTTGCATATGGTTCTATATTGATAGCATGCTGACATATAGTAGGGCAAATCCCTTTCAAATCATCTAGAGTATAGCCCATAGCCCCTCGGTGTTTCTTCAACACCTCCAATAATCTTTCCTCTTCCTTCCCTGAAAGTTTAGAGCTAATAATAACAGGATATATTTTATTATCATCAATGTAAGCATACTTAAGATCGTCAGGTAAAGGTTTTAGATCGAAGACCAGATCCTTTTTAGGTGGCAACATGGTACCAAATCTTCCACAGGCAAGTTATTCTTTAGCATCTTAGGTTGACGATGCAGAATCTCGTCAATCTCATTGCTTTCTTCCATGAAGATTTCACTTTCGTGATCTTCCATAAATTGCTGCAAAGCATTTTTAGGAGCAAGACAAATAGAAGCAAGTTGTTCAACTCTAAAATCCTCATTATGGGTTCATTTTCACAAGGTTCTTTAGTAAATTTCAAAAAATTAAACTCATAAGATTCCCCATCAAATTTAGTTAAAATTTTCTCCCTTTTGCAGTCAATAATGGCTCCGCAAGTACTCAAGAAAGGTCTACCAAAAATGATAGGATAGGTTTTACTAGCAGTTGAACCAAGTACTAGAAAAATTAGCAGGATATTTAATCTTACCACAAAGAACTTATACATCCCGTACAATACCAACTGGAGAGATGGTCTCTCTATAGGTGAATAAACATATCAATCTCTTCTAGTTTGCAGGGACTGATTTCATGCATAATTTCTTTGTAAAGCTCATAAGGAATAGCACTTGAACTTGCACCAATATCACATAAACCATAATAGCAATGGTCACCAATTCTAACAGAAAGCACAAGGACACTAGCCTTTTTAGTTCTATTAGGATGTGAGACAATATTAGAAGCATCCTCACAGAAGACTACGTGTCCATCTTCCATACTTTTAGTGACAAGGTCTTCCACAATTGCTACAGTAGGTTCAATGTTTATTTGTTCATCAGGTTTTACAATTCCTTTTGCACTTTTATTGATTACACTAGTTAGCATAGGATGTTCCTTTACCTTATCCGGGAAGGGTATTTTCTTGATATAAGGTTCAGGTAAGATGTGATCAATAGTGCAAAATTCAGTACCTCTATAAGGAACATAATCAACAATATCTTTATATGGTGCATGATACTTGTTCCATCCCTTTTTCAGAATTTCAATATAGGAGGCACAAGCCTTAAAACAATTTGCAATAACTTGAGAATCAAGACCATAAGCATTACTAATATTATGAAAGTCATCAGTTCCCATAAAAGATTCAATGCATTCATAAGCATAATTTATACCTGACTTTCTTCCTTTGTCATTCTCCCATGCTTCAGCATTGTCTTGAATACGGTCTAGAAGATCTCATTTAGCTTCTTCTTCCATGCGTGTAAATGATCTAGCACAAGAAGCATCCAATAAATCCTTATCATGAAGAGAAAGCCTTACATAAAATTTATTGATAATAATATTGTTGGGGAGCTCATGAATGGGACATTTGAGCATTAGTAACTTCAATCTCCCCCAAGCTTGAGATGTACTATCTCCATCAAGAGGCCAAAAGTTGTATATTTGATTCTGATCTTTATGAATTTCACTAGGAGGATAAAATTTTGAATAAAAGAGAGGCACTATTTCCTCCCATTCAAGAGCTTGACCATTCTTCAGTAGCTTATACCATTCCTCAGCTCTTCCTTTCAGTGATAATAAGAATAATTTCTTCTTGACTTGATCTGTTATAATACCTGCACACTTGAACAACCCGCATAATTCGTGTATAAAGAGCAAATGATCACCAGGATGGATAGTTCCATCTCCAACATAATAGTTATCCATAACACGATCAATAATTCTTGTAGATATTTTAAAAGTATCATTCTCAGCGGGTGGTGGTTCATCTACTACCTTAGCAGTGGTAGTAGCATTACGAAATAAGAAACTCAGCGAATTTTCCATATTGAAATAAAACAACTAACAGAAATAAACAATACTCATAGTATAAGGTTCCTTTACCAGTTCCACTTTCCAATAGTGCTTCACTCCCCAGCAACGGCGCCAGAAAATAGTCTTGATGACCCACAAGTATAGGGGGTGTATCACAGTATTTTCGATAAGTCAGAGTGTCGAACCCAACAAGGGGCAGAAGGTGTTTACGAATGGCTTGGAGCAGGAATTCTCTGTAAATACTTAGCAAACGGATTTTTAGGGATTTTTGATAATGCGGGTAAATAAAGTACGAGTAAATAAAAGACAACAAGAATAAATGCAGCAAGTGTCCCAATTTTTTCTTTAGCAAAGGACAAGCCGGTTGTATTACTTAAGATGACCAAACGTTCTCAAGGACACACGGGAATATCATCAAGTGCTTCCGCTTCATATAGTTGATTAATCTTCTTTAGTTTGCTAAGTGTTGTGTGGGTGAACTTGTGCTAATGTACCGACCTTCCTAGGACTAATACATACTTGTGATTATACCCCTTGCAAGCATCTACAAGTACAAGAAAGTAATTTAGGTAGAAACCTAACCACAACTTTAAACTCTAAGACCCTGACATCCCTTGTGTAAAGGTTTCCTAACGGGGGTTCAGGTTTCTGTCACTCCAGCAACCTCTACAATTAGTAGCCAAATATATAATGCATTCCCCTAGGCCCATAAAGGTGAAGTGTCATGTAGTCGACATTCACATGACACCACTAGAAGAAATACACCACAACTTAAATATCAAACTATTGAATCTTTCTCAACACAACTCCACTACTAACAACATGACTTCTCCCATGTCCTCAAGAAATAAACGAACTACTCACGAGACATCATATGGATCAAGATCAGAGATGAAATAATGATATGTAATAATCTGAACATAAACGATAATTCAATGGTTCACTCAATAGCACCAACTACAAGGAGTAATCAACACCGGGAAAGTTTCACCTGAGAACTATGCAAGATTCAACCCAATTGTTACAGTGGTATGGAGTGGTGATGATGGTGCTAGTGGAGATGATGATGATCCTGATGAAGTCCAGCTTGATGGTGGTGTTGATGGTGACGATCTCCTCTCTCCAGGAAGGAATTCCCCCGGCAGAATTATGTCTGCCAGAGAGATCTTTATCTCTCGGTATTTTCGGCCCCGCAGAGGCGGTGGAATCTTTATGTGGTCGCTCCCCAAGTCTTAGGGTTTCGGGAGGATAATATACGCCAGAGGGGAGATCCTGGAGTAGGCCAGGGTGGCCACACCACCTGCTGGCACGGCCTAGGGCTGCCCGCGCCAGGGGGTGGTGTGGGCCCCCTGTGGCCCATATACACTTCCCCTTCTGGCAATCTTCGTCTTCTGGAAAAATAGAATTTTCCATGTATTTTCCCGAATTTTTTGATCTTCACGAATTTTGCCTCCAAACAGCACCTTTTCCATCAGAATCCTGATTGCAGCGTTCCATGCTCCAAAAGTCATCAACCATGCAAAAACAGATGAAATAACATAAGTATCGTCTCTTCATATGAAATATATCAATGAATAACAGTAAATTATGATATAGAATAGTGATGCAAAATGGACGTATCAACGTCTTCCTGCTAGAGTATCGGTGATGGGACCAGCTCGCTCGCATTGGTGCCTAGCGTCCTCCCGGAAGCGGTGCGGGCCAATCCCGACTATGCTTCCCTAGGATCCCGCCTCGACCGAGATGAAGAGGAGGTGCAGATGCAGCAGGCGGTCATCGTGTCTCTCAGTGACGAATGGTGTATATGACCTAGCATCGGCGGCGGCATGTAGTTGTAGGTGTGCGGGGTATGCTTGTAACAAGATGTTCTAGGGCTTGAATAAAGATTTTCATTGCAAATGGCCAAGGCCTACATTGATACATCGTACATGGCGCGCGTGCAGCCTAGCCTACTCGTCGGAGTCGGAGTTGGAGTCGCAGGAGGAGGTCGAGCGGTACCATCTTCGGCACATGCTATCGTCGAAGACGCTGATGCCGAGCCTTCCTTCGCCATCGTACTTGAAGACGAGGATGTTGCTCGCTTCGATCTGGTGCGCGCGGGCGAAGCACTCCCAGCCATTGCCGAGGTACAACTGGCCGAGGTGGTCGAACTGCAGATCGACCGGATACCTGGTGGTCCTGGAACCGTTCGCCCACAGGATGACAAGCGGGGGCGGTGCGTCGCCGACCAGGCTAACGAATCTATGGGGCAGGAGCAGCCTGTCACTTGGCATGCCGAAGTGGATGGCCATGGCGAACTGGATGCCTGGGTCGACCTCGTCAGGCGACGACGATATTGAGGGAGAGTGTGGTGGCGCGTTGATTTGGCCGCGTCCTCCACACCTCCCTTGACGTCCACGGCTGTAACATCCCAAAATTTTCTTTAAAAATCTTCATCATAGCATTCAAACCATCATGGCATGTACTACATTGCATTAGTTTTGTCCTCCAAAAATTTGGTGAAATTTAGAGGCTTTTTGGAGCACTTATGCTAAATTCAAAGAAAACTAGAAAAGAAATTCAAAAAAGAAAAAGAAAAGGAGGGAAAGAATTTTCAAACAGCAGCAGCAGCTTTTGGCCTTTTGGCCCAATCCGGCCTAGCAGCCCACCCGGACTCCCGCCCCCCCCTTCTCTGTCTTTTCGCACCCCTCCCTCAGCTAACCCCCACCCGCTGACTTCTGGCCCCACGCCACGTCGAAGCCACCTCATTGTCTTCCACGCGAACGGCCGGCGCCCCCTCCACCTCCTCTGCCGTTTCCATGTCCGATTGATTGCGGGCGTTTCTGTGAGTAAATCGCCACCGCTTTGGCCCCTTATTAACCCTCTCCTTCTCCCCGACCGATTCCCCTAGACATAGCCCCTGGAGAGCCCCTAGGCTCCCCAATTGCCACCTCAAATTGCCGCCGCCTGAAGCCACTACGGCGAGAATTCCGGTGAGCCCAGGCCACACCGTGCCCTCCTCTCTGCTCTATAATACTTGTCGTGACCTAGCACGTGTTTTAACCCTGGCCGCATGCTTTCTTTTGCACTAGGTCAACGACACGGTCCAACTCCGGCGAACTCCTCTGCCACCGCCGTCCATCGTCTTTTCCGGTGAAGGTAGGGTTCTTGCTGCCTCTTTTTGGTCTTTGCTGGGTCGTGCAGATCCTTGCGCATCTCGCTGGCCCCTTTACTGGTTGGACCGAGCCCCAGGTCGCCGTCTCTGACACCGAGCCGCGAGCTCCGCCGTCTACTCAACTCCGGCGAGGGATCAAGGCCAGGCCAGATTACCTCCCGCACCGCCGTGACCTCCATCGAGATCGCCACGGCCTCCTTGACCTCTGGTACATGTCCACGGTCTCCCGGCCCTTGTAGAATCGCCGGAACCTCATCGGCCGATGCTCCGCCGCCGCGCGCAGCTGGTCAGCGCCGCCCATCTCCGGCCAGGTCGCTAGGGACCGTTAGATCTTGTGTCTGCAGCTAGGATTAGAACGTGGACGAAACGGTACAGGCTAATCTGATCCATCTGTTATCACTTAGGATCCAACGGCCCACAGCGGTTGATCCGACCGAACCGGTACGGGCCAATCAGATTGCGCCACGTCTCCCAGGATTATCTGTTTAAATAGAAATTAGACAGATTTTGTATTAAACTTAGAAAATCCATAACTTTTGTTCCACAGTTCAGAAAAATACAATTTTGGTGTCTATGGATTCAGAAAAATAAGTCCTTTATTATAGAAGCCTTGTTTCACACTTTTGCCTCTGAAAAGTTGGATTTATAGGCAGAACCTTTTTAGGAGTATTTTGCTCATAAAAATTGTTCTATAATTGTTTTGGGGTATTTCTTATGCATTTAGATGAGGTATTTTACCCCTGTACTGTAGACTCTGTAAATTATAGAGTTGTGATCATATCATTGCATTTTGCATGAATTCATGTTTTTTGTAATGTTTTATTGATTGAATTATTGTTGTTGTATTGATCTTGTGTAGATTGTGTGGATTGTGAAGTTTGTTGCTGTGAGGATTGTACCTATTCCCCTAGCAACCAAGGCAAGTGATATTTCATCTCATTTCCTATTATTTTCACTATTGCACTAGTGTTATTTTGGTAGATCTTAGCATGATAGGATTATTTACTTGTTACTATGCTATGCTACCCTATAGACTATATCTTGGTAGTATCTCCTAGTCGAAATACTTCGTATGCTAGAGTGCTTAGCCATGCTATTAGAATTCGTGGGTGAATACACATATAAGATAGTATGGAAAGATATTATTTTGTTTGACTAGGAAAACAACTAATATTAATGAAACACCTGGGTGGAATGGGACTTGCTTGGATTATGTTGAGTGGTTACTCAGGGGCCATGTCTATGGTCAGATGGTGTATCACACTTGTGGATGGACACCTAGGAACAAAGAGATTGCAGACATTCTTGTCATGAAGCTTCCAGTGCAGCCACATGGCATATGGGCTCTGCCTTGACCAACTAAGTTGCAAGAACTCAGCCAGACGGACGGAAGGTGGTAGATGTGGTAGGATGGAACGCGTCTGTGGTGGTCTGAGGGATTGCTTCTGAAAAGTCTTGTCTCGATGCATGTCGAGTCTTGTGGGGAAAGTGCACCACCTCTCGAGAGGGTAAAATTAAGTACTTAGCTGTGTCCCCGGTTATGGACAACTTCTGAGCCTCAAGACAGTGAAGCAGTTCAATAATCTCCTCATCCAAATTTCTCTAAGTTAAAACTTGTGGGTGAACATGGATAAAGGTTCAGTGATGTCTATCATTGGTACCTTAGAGTTTGAATGAGAAAACTTACTCTTCAAAAACTATAAGTTAAATTAGCTTTTTGCAAAGCCAGCCATAACCCCACTTAGCCATATATTCATGTAGTTGTTGAATTATACTAAGTATCTATGGTATCACTTGCCAATACAATTCCAAATGTATTGACCCTTGTGGCTGTAACTTATTATGTTGCAGGATACTCTGATGATGAGTAGGGTTGCGGGTCTACACTCGACATGCTTGCCTGTGGCACATGAAGACTAAAGACTCTATTATTATTATGCTATGTAATGTGAACTTGTGTCTTAGCCTTGGGCTAAGTGAGTTGAAAGAACCATTATATTCCTGGATATGCAATGTAATAATGACTTTTGTTTCTGTGTACTTCATCTTAAACTGTGGGTGCTAGCATTTCGATCCAGGGACTAGCACTGCAATCACAGGGATCTTACCTTATTATGGTGAGATCTTACAGATGGTATCAGAGCACTGTGTTGCATGTAGGTTCGTGACCCTAGAATGGATTAGACTAAGGAAAACCCTTAGGAAAAATAACTCTATATTCCAACCTTATACTTGTCTTTTCATCTCGTAAAGCTTTCCCTATTCATCCTTCTCATCTATTTTGTAGATGTCCACCATCAATGAATCTGTCAAGAAGGGACCACTGATGACTATGACCCTGGAGTGTGAGACAGAATTTCCCAATGTACTCAAGAACCTCATGCTCGGCCTGGGGATGAATGGTGAAGCCGTGTATAAGGGATTTCCTGTGATAGATGAAGGACAAGAGTATTGGTGGGTGCAACTCCATTTGTACAAGGACAAGGAGGATGATTCCAAGAGTACGGGATTCTGCATGTTCACCAATTCTGAAATGCACCCGTCATTATTTGACTCTGCAAGGAATGTTGCGTGGAAAGCTATAGGAAATTGGGGAGAGACTCAAGTATAGAATGCTCAATACTCAGGAAGATCAGGAGGAGAAGTGTCTTGTCCAAGACTCAAAGGCCACTGTGAAACGCCTAAGTAAGGATATCATAGGCCTATCTTTGGAGCTATGTGACCAAGACAAGCAGATTGCTGCCAAGGATGCCCAGATTGCCACCTTGGTTAAGAAGGAGTGAGATATTAGTTGGACCACCACCCTTGGCGTTTTATCACGTTAGTATTTTGATCATACCAACTTATGTGGTATGGCAAAAATAAGTTATGTCTGGAACCTTGAGTGCTTGAGTTGAATAATGTATTGCTACTTGGAGTGTTCTGTTGGTTGATTTTTATTTGTGACTTGTGTTTACTTTCTTTATTGTGTGTTACTAATTTTCTCCATACTATGCAAAACATGCCGAATTTTTTCTACAGCACGGCCGAGGATTTCAAGGGGACTCGCTTTGGGACTCGTATGTTGGAGCTAGTCCAAGTGCTCGCTCTTCCAATCCCTACCATTCAGGGACTTCAGCTGAGGAAGTTTCAGAGGAAGGACTTATGGGGATTCAGAGTTACCCAGCCAGGACGTGACACAGAGCCCCAAACCAAGGAGATTACCTTCAAGATTCTCCATGATGACATGGAGAGGGGCCTCGACGTCGCTATACAGGAGCTGTTGGGACGCCTATGTGGACGTCACTGTTCTGAGATCAGGAGCCACTACTTCCATTTCTTTGGGAGGCGCGACGAGGATGGAGAGCCTATTGTGTTGGACGAGGCCGCTAAGGAGTCTATCAAGCCCGTGTGTCACTACCTCCAGGATTTAGAGAGCCTTATTAGACACCTTGATACTGATAGGACTAATGTGATGCTTAGCAACGATGAACTACGAGTCCAACTTAAGGAGAAGGACAAGGCCTTCCTGGAACAAGAAAATCAAATCAAGGAAATGGAGAAGAAGTTTGAAGACCAAGAGAAGAAATTCAAGAGCCAAGAGAAGAGAGTTCAGGAGAAGAACAAGAAGATTAGAGACTTGGAGACCGAGTTAGAGCTTGAGGACATTGAGATGGAAGCGGATCACGAGGTGATAGAGAGGCTACGCACTCAGAAGAGAGAGTTACAGACAAAGATCGATGCTCTGACTACAAGCTTGGAGGAATACAATGCAGGGTTCATAGCAGCAGGACTTGCACTAGTGGAGGAGGAAGTCGACATGGAGGAGTAGTGATGTTGTTCCATCTACCTATCGTTCTATTATTATTGAGTGCATAGGTCATACCGACTTGTGGGTGACTATGCTAGTATGTTTATTTTCGCAAACTCTGTCATTGCTGTGATGTTGAACTTGCATGTGCTTGTTTGTCTGATTGTTGTTTTTATTTGGGTTATCTATCATTACTTACCCTTATTAAACCCATAGATGCCTCCCTGACGCAACAACGAGGATGACAATGGCAATGGAATACAGCAGATGATGGCTACGCAGACCCAACTGATGCAAATGATGACTCAATTCATGGCAACCCAGAATCAGAACAACAATAATAACAATAACAACAACCAGAACAATCCACCACCTCTGGATATGCTGACCAGATTTCTAAGGCTGAGACCTGCTAAGTTCTCGGGTACCACTGACCCCATGGTAGCAAATGATTGGCTACGCTCTGTGAATAAGGACCTAGTCACGGTAGGATGCACGGATGCAGAAAAGGTCAGATTTGCAGCACACTTATTGGAAGGTCATGCAGCTGCTTGGTGGGATAATTTCCAAATTACCCACCCTATTGAGGAGGTGACTTGGGCAATGTTTGAGGATGGGTTTCGCACCACTCACATCTCTTCTGGAATAATGGGGTTGAAGAAAAAGGAGTTTCATAACCTCAAGCAACGCCACCGCAGTATTTCTGAATACATCGAAGAGTTCAATAATTTGTCACGTTATGCACCCGACGATGTAGACACTGATGCAAAGAGAAAGGAGAAGTTCCTAGATGGGCTGAATGATGAAATTTCTATGCAACTATATGTTGCATATGTTCCAACTTATCAATCCTTGTGTGATAAAGCTACCATCCTGGAAAACAAGATGAAAGAGGTGGAGGGTAGAAACAGGAAGCACCATTTTGATAAGTTTGGATCAGGATCTCCTCACAAACGCTCTCATGGTGAAGGAAGTGGGAGTTCAGGATTCCACAAGAATGGGAATCATAATAACCATCGTAACAATAACCACAACCATGATGGAAACAATCATCGTGGACATAACAAAAGGGGATTCAGGAACAACCACAATGGTCATGGCCATGGAAACCAAAATGGTCAGAATCGTCACAGTCAGCCAGCAAAGAAAGACATCAGTCAGGTGGAATGCATCAAGTGCAAGAAGACAGGGCACTATGCTAATGAATGCCCAGAGAAGAAGACTGATGGGGCTAAGCCAAACCCATTCCAAAAGGGTCATGTGAATCACATTAATGTGGAAGAAATCCAAGAAGGATCTGATGCCGTGATCGGTAAGTTCAAGATTAATTCCTTTCCTGCACTTATCCTTTTCGATACTGGCGCATCGCATTCATTCATTTCAAGAGCATTTGTAATCCAAAACGAACTCTCCACTGAAACCATTGGATGTCCCATTAAAGTAAGCTCCCCGGGTGGAGAAATGATAGTAAATTCTGGGTGCCGACAGATAATCCTAGAAATTGGAAAGAAAAAGTTTCCGATTAGTTTAATAATCCTAGAATCCCAAGGATTAGATGTAATATTAGGGATGGACTGGCTGACCCGTTACGAAGGGGTGATTGATTGTGCCAAGCGAACTGTTATGATCACCACCCCAGAAAAGAAAAGGATCAGGTTCAAGTCTAACTTTGAACCCAAGGGGAGCAAGGCTAATTCTCTTAAGGGGGTTAGCCTAGACAGTGTGCCAATAGTGAAGGAGTACCCAGATGTGTTCCCCGAAGAATTATCTGGCATGCCACCAGATAGGGATGTGGAGTTTCTGATAGACCTACTGCCAGGAACGGGGCCTATAGCAAAGAGACCTTATAAAATGTCGGTGGACGAGTTAAAAGAACTCAAGAAACAGCTGGCAGAACAGTTGAAAAAGGGATTTATCCAACCAAGTTCGTCGTCTTGGGGAGCACCAGTCTTGTTTGTTGAGAAGAAGGACCGAAGTCAAAGGCTATGCATAGATTATCGTTCACTTAATGAAGTAACCATAAAGAATAAATATCCCCTGCCTAGAATAAATGATCTCTTCGATCAGCTAGAGGGAGCATGTGTATTCTCAAAAATTGATCTTCGATCAGGATACTTCCAACTAAAGATTAGAGAACATGACATACCCAAGACCGCATTCACCACTAGATATGGCTTGTATGAATATCAGTGATGCCGTTTGGATTGACTAATGCACCAGCCTATTTCATGAACATGATGAATAAGGTATTCGTGGAATTCCTTGACAAGTTCGTAGTGGTATTCATCGACGACATATTGGTATATTCCAAGAACAACAAAGAACATGAAGAACATCTACGCCTGATTCTAGAGAAACTCAGAGAACACAAACTTTATGCCAAGTTCAGCAAATGTGAATTCTGGCTGAATGAAGTGGGTTTTCTTGGGCACTTAGTATTTGGAAATGGTATAGCTGTTGATCCAGCAAAAGTGGCAGTTGTGATAGAATGGGAACCTCCTAAATCGGTTAAAGAAATCCGTAGTTTCCTTGGCCTAGCAGGGTACTATCGGAGGTTCATTGAAAATTTCTCTAAGATAGCAAAGCCCATGACTGATCTGCTAAAGAAGGAGAAGAAGTTTAATTGGACAGAAGCTTGCGAAACCAGCTTTCAGGAATTGAAAAAGAGACTTGTGTCAGCACCAGTGTTATGTTTGCCAGACCTTGAGAAAGACTTTCAAGTATATTGTGATGCATCTCACCAAGGATTAGGAGGTGTACTGATGCAGGAAGGTAGAGTTGTAGCTTATGCATCAAGGCAACTCAAAAATCATGAAGTGAACTATCCTACTCATGATCTAGAGTTGGCATATGTTGTACATGCCCTAAAAACATAGAGGCATTACCTCATGGGAAAACGTTGTGAAATGTTCACTGATCACAAGAGTCTGAAATACATTTTTACACAGAAAGAACTCAACATGAGACAAAGAAGATGGCTAGAACTTATCAAAGATTACGACTTAAGTTTGCAATACCACCCTGGAAAGGCAAACGTCGTAGCCGATGCATTAAGCCGCAGGGTTTATGTGAATGGCCTCAATAAAGGAGATTTGCCGGAGGAGTTGTGTGCCCAATTTCGAGAGTTGAGACTTGAGATAGTGCCTGAAGGGTACCTTGCATCCTTGGAAGTGCAACCCACACTAATGGATAGAATTCAAGAAGCCCAAAAGTTGGACAAAGAAATAGAAGAAATCAAAAGTAAAGTTAGTGAAGGCAAGGCAAAAGGATTCCATGTAGATGATCAAGGAATCTTATGGTACAAAAAACGTATCTGTGTTCCGCAGGATCTTGAACTTAAGAAGTTGATCTTACAAGAAGCGCACAACTCACCATATTCAATTCATCCTGGCAATACTAAGATGTATATGGATGTTAAGGAGAGGTTTTGGTGGAATAATTTAAAGAAGGACATAGCAGAGCACATTGCCTTGTGCGACGTGTGCAGTCGTGTAAAGGCAGAACATCAGAAACCGGTAGGATTATTACAACCACTACCAATACCTGATTGGAAATGGGATAAAATTGGTATGGACTTTATTACCGGACTACCCAGGACTAAATCCGGATATGATTCTATATGGGTTATCGTTGACCGCTTGACAAAAGTGGCCCATTTCATACTAGTAAAGACCACTTATACAAGTGCAAAGTTAGCCAAGATATACATGAATAGAATTGTATGTTTGCATGGGGTACCTAAAAGTATCGTGTCTGACAGAGGGACTCAATTCACTTCGCACTTTTGGCGACAACTTCACGAGTCACTAGGAACTCGGTTAGAATTCAGCACTGCATATCATCCGCAAACAGATGGGCAGACAGAAAGGACCAATCAAATATTAGAGGATATGATGAGAGCATGTGCGTTAGATTATGGATCCAGTTGGGATGAAAGTCTACCATACGCAGAGTTTTCCTACAATAACAGTTATCAATCAAGCATAGAAATGGCTCCGTTTGAATTTCTTTATGGAAGGAAGTGTACTACACCATTGTTGTGGAATGGAGTAGGAGAAAGAAATTTGTTCGGGCCAGACCTAATCAAGGAGGCTGAAGAGAAGGTCAAGATGGTAAGGGATAGGCTAAAGGTAGCCCAATCTCGGCAGAAGAGCTATGTTGATCCAAAACGTAGAGAGGTTACCTATGAGGTTGGTGATAGAGCTTATCTCAGGGTATCACCACTTCGTAGTGTGAAAATATTTGGAATCAAAGGAAAATTAGCACCATGCTATGTAGGACCTTTCAAGATTTTGAGCCACAAAGGAGAAGTGGCATATGAGACAGATTTACCAGAATCTCTGTCAGCAGTTCATCATGTATTCCATGTCAGTCAGCTGAAAAAGTGTCACCCAGAGATGGAAGAAACTTCATTGAAAGACACTATACCATTAGAGGAAGTTCAGCTAGAGAATGATCTCACTTATGAAGAGAAACCTATTAAGATTCTGGAGACAGCAGAAAGAATTACCCGTACCAAGACAATCAAATTCTGCAAAGTGCAGTGGAACCATCACACTGAATCAAAAGCAACCTGGAAGCGAGAGGATGAACTTCGGAGAGATCACCCTCACCTATTTGCTAGCCAACCCGAATCTCGAGGGCGAGATTCATCTTAAGGGGGTTAGATTTGTAACATCCCAAAATTTTCTTTAAAAATCTTCATCATAGCATTCAAACCATCATGGCATGTACTACATTGCATTAGTTTTGTCCTCCAAACATTTGGTGAAATTTAGAGGCTTTTTGGAGCACTTATGCTAAATTCAAAGAAAACTAGAAAAGAAATTCAAAAAATAAAAAGAAAAGGAGGGAAAGAATTTTCAAACAGCAGCAGCTTTTGGCCTTTTGGCCCAATCCGGCCCAGCAGCCCACCCGAACTACCCTCCCTTCTCTGTCTTTTCGCACCCCTCCCTCAGCTAACCCCCACCCGCTGACTTCTGGGCCCCACGCCACGTCGAAGCCACCTCATTGTCTTCCACGCGAACGGCCGGCGCCCCCTCCACCTCCTCTGCCGTTTCCATGTCCGATTGATTGCGGGCGTTTCTGTGAGTAAATCGCCACCGCTTTGGCCCCTTATTAACCCTCTCCTTCTCCCCGACCGATTCCCCTAGACATAGCCCCTGGAGAGCCCCTAGGCTCCCCAATTGCCACCTCAAATCACCGCCGCCCGAAGCCACTCCGGCGAGAATTCTGGTGAGCCCAGGCCACACCGTGCCCTCCTCTCTGCTCTATAATACTTGATGTGACCTAGTGCGTGTTTTAACCCTGGCTGCATGCTTTCTTTTGCACTAGGTCGACGACACGGTCCAACTCCGGCGAACTCCTCTGCCGCCGCCGTCCATCGTATTTTCCGGTGAAGGTAGGGTTCCCGCCGCCTCTTTTTGGTCTTTGCTAGGTCGTGCGGATCCTTGCGCATCTCGCTGACCCCTTTACTGTTTGGACCGAGCCCCAGGTCGCCGTCTCCGACACCGAGCCGCGAGCTCCGCCGTCTACTCAACTCCGGCGAGGGATCAAGGCCAGGCCAGAGCACCTCCCGCACCGCCGTGACCTCCATCGAGACCGCCACGATCTCCTCGACCTCTGGTACGTGTCCACGGTCTCCCCGCCCTTGTAGAATCGCCGGAACCTCATCGGCCGACGCTCCGCCGCCGCGCGCAGCTGGTCAGCGCCGCCCATCTCCGGCCAGGTCGCTAGGGACCGTTAGATCTTGTGTATGCGGCTAGGATTAGAACGTGGACGAAACGGTACAGGCTAATCTGATCCGTCTGTCATCACTTAGGATCCAACGGCCCACAGCGGTTGATCAGACCGAACCGATACGGGCCAATCAGATTGCGCCACGTCGCCCAGGATTATCTGTTTAAATAGAAATTAGACATATTTTGTATTAAACTTAGAAAATCCATAACTTTTGTTCCACAATTCAGAAAAATGCAATTTTGGTGTCTATGGATTCATAAAAATAAGACCTTTATTATAGAAGCCTTGTTTCACACTTTTGCCTCTTGTAAATTGGATTTATAGGCAGAACCTTTTTAGGAGTATTTTGCTCATAAAAATTGTTCTATAATTGTTTTGGGGTATTTCTTATGCATTTAGATGAGGTATTTTACCCCCTGTACTGTAGACTCTGTAAATTATAGAGTTATGATCATATCATTGCATTTTGCATGCATTCATGTTTTTTGTAATGTTTTATTGATTGAATTATTGTTGTTGTATTGATCTTGTGTAGATTGTGTGGATTGTGAAGTTTGTTGCTGTGAGGATTGTACCTATTCCCCTAGCTACCAAGGCAAGTGATATTTCATCTCATTTCCTATTATTTTCATTATTGGACTAGTGTTATTTTGGTAGATCTTAGCATGATAGGATTATTTACTTGTTACTATGCTATGCTACCCTATAGACTATATCTTGGTAGTATCTCCTAGTCGAAAGACTTCGTATGCTAGAGTGCTTAGCCATGCTATTAGAATTCGTGGGTGGAATACACATATAAGATAGTATGGAAAGATATTATTTTGTTTGACTAAGAAAACAACTAATATTAATGAAACACCTGGGTGGAATGGGACTTGCTTGGATTATGTTGAGTGGTTACTCAGGGGCCATGTCTATGGTCAGCTGGTGTATCACACTTGTGGATGGCCACCCAGGAACAAAGAGATTGGAGACATTCTTGTCATGAAGCTTCCAGTGCAGCCACATGGCATATGGGCTCTGCCTTGACCAAATAAGTTGCAAGAACTCAGCCAGACGGACAGAAGGTGGTAGATGTGGTAGGATGGAACGCGTCCGTGGTGGTCTGAGGGATTGATTCTGAAAAGTCTTGTCTCGATGCATGTCGAGTCTTGTGGGGAAAGTGCACCACCTCTCGAGAGGGTAAAACTAAGTACTTAGCTGTGTCCCCGGTTATGGACAACTTCTGAGCCTCAAGACAGTGAAGCAGTTCAATAATCTCCTCATCCAAATTTCTCTAAGTTAAAACTTGTGGGTGAACATGGGTAAAGGTTCAGTGATGTCTATCATTGGTACCTTAGAGTTTGAATGAGAAAACTTACTCTTCAAAAACTATAAGTTAAATTAGCTTTTTGCAAAGCCAGCCATAACCCCACTTAGCCATATATTCATGTAGTTGTTGGATTATACTAAGTATCTATGGTATCACTTGCCAATACAATTCCAAATGTATTGACCCTTGTGGCTGTAACTTATTATGTTGCAGGATACTCTGATGATGAGTAGGGTTGCGGGTCTACACTCGACATGCTTGCCTATGGCACATGAAGACTAAAGACTCTATTATTATTATGCTATGTAATGTGAACTTGTGTCTTAGCCGTGGGCTAAGTGAGTTGTAAGAACCATTATATTCCTGGATATGCGATGTAATAATGACCTTTGTTTCTGTGTACTTCATCTTAAACTGTGGGTGCTAGCATTTCGATCCAGGGACTAGCACTGCAATCACAGGGATCTTACCATATTATGGTGAGATCTTACAACGGCCGGCATGCCCTCCCCTTGATCCTTCGTCGCCGACCATGTGGGAGAGAATGGTGAGGTGTAGGAGAAAATGGCCGTGGGCGGCCAGTTAAAAATGCCCGGCATCGGATCTAGCGGGGAGGCCGAAGAGACGGCATTGAAGTGTCCAGTCAGGAGGCCAAGCATCGGGCGACGCTTGCAGCAGCGGTGGAGAGTGTGGCGTCCAGTCAGTCAGGGTGTCGTCTTGTCGCCATTGGTGGCGCAGGCTGCCGCCGGTCAACCTTCTGCCATCGACTTTGAATCGGTGCCGCTGCGCGGGTCTGAATCAACGCCGATGTGGCTGACGGGTGGTCCAGAGACACCAACGGGTAGGACACGCCTTCCATCCGCGTGCGTTCGGCCAACGCAACTATTTCCCACATTTGGTGCATGGATGGGTTGGTCTGTGCGCGTTTGTCCGGTTGGGTCATGCCGCTAGGGCACCGCTCACGTCCCTCGCGTCTGCGCGGACGAGTTCAGATGTGCTCGGACGGGTTGGATCGGGCCGGTGGAGATTCCCTAAACACTGTGGGTTATACTGGTCGTGTACTGTTTCGCTAGATTTGGGTCATTCATTCATGATCCAACGGTTAAAAGGCCACTAAGTTATGGTAGTGTAGCACCCTGACTTTGCAGGAGCTAGGTCAGAGGAGCTCGTTCTGGCGTGTTAGCTTTGCGACAAGTAAATAACAAAGAACGAAAACAAAATCACAGTAAGGGGATACAGATTTAACATGAAAAAACCTCTCCAACAAAGAGAGAAAAAACCACGGGTGCCAGCCAGCGAAACTTCACTATATCGAGGAGTGTTTACACAACGACATGAATTTTCTCAAATACAACTTATCCCAACCGGCGGCTTACAAGAGGTTTATATAGGGTGGTAACCTCCGGCGACGGGCCTCGCTCCGCTTCGTCAGAAGTTGGCCTTTACTTTGTAAAATTTGGATCAACATATAACAGAGTCCACCTTGAGACAAATTCCTTCTTGTAGCATCAACAGTAATCATCTCCCTGAACAAACAAAGAAAACACTTTCGGCGCCAACAACCACTTGGGCTAAACAGTTATACCAAGCCTCCGGCAATAGGCTTCGCTCTGCTCCGTCAAAAGTTGGTCTTTATTTTATAAAATGTGGATCAATATATAACATGACGGGCGGCAGTGGCGGAGCCAAACCTTCAACATTGTGTAATCATTTTAAAGTTGTGTAGTCAAATATATATATATTTGAATGGATTTTTATTTTATTTTGTATACATTTTGTTTGTATTGCAAAAAAGCAAGGTAGTCAACTCACTATCCAGCTTGTATGTGGCCCTGCCGGCCGCCAAAGCTGGGCGGGAGTGGGACTAGCGGAGGCCAGCGTCGGAGGCAGGTGGACATGGAATCCGGAGGTGCGGCCTGAGTTGGTGGCGGAATCAAGTGGCGCAGCTGACGTTGGTGGTGGAATCGAGCGACACGGCTAGCATGGGTGGCGAAAGAGTGGTAGTCGATGGTACGTGCAGTCGAGCCTCGGCATTGAAGCGGCGGCCATTGCGGCGGCGCGGCGGTCGTACTTAGGCCGTGTACAATGCAAGGTGCTCATATGAGTGCCTAGGAAAAAAAGCATCAATGCTTATTTGTATAGGAGAGTGTGCCTAGTTAGGCATTAGCGACGGATGGAATAAGGAAAGAAAGATGCGAAGAGGTTGTAATCGGGATGGGTTGATTGGAAACCAAAAGGAATCCTCTTTTTCTTGCGTTTCCAAATCTGCCCCATTACTTTTCAACAAAATAACTAGGGGTATTCCTGTAACGGCAGTGAAGGGAGGGGGGGCTCACCCAAACCCGATCATTGTGAAAACCGGACAGTTCATCGATTTTTCCGGTTCGTTGGCGGGATGATCTGTTATGTTTAAGAAACCGATGAGGCCTCCAGACCAGGGGTTTTCGGTTCAACCACCGAACAAGTCCCGTTTTTACGATAGTTGACACTGGTCAGTTCATATAGGTAAGATATATCTTTACAACATGAAATTGAGCTATCACCTTACAGACCGTGAAAAAGTGCTATGTCCTCGGTAGTATTTCCCTATATACCGCGGGTGCACCACGCATGAAGAATTCGTCAAACTTGCCTTAAATTACTTACCGTTTAGCTTTAGCGGCAAATAATATGCTCATATTCAGGGTGCGCTTCAATGTCGATGTGTGTGCATCGTGTTCTTGTGGACGGTGGCTACTCAAAGTTCTTTTTTTCACGGATGAAAATCACTGAGTTAAACCTTATTGGACTTATCAACATCGGTGCACGTGCGATACTCGCCTTCTAAAGGTTTTTGCCTAGGAGTTGTACTTTCATTGTTCCGAAATATGACATAGGGTTCATGGTAGATTTGTGGAGATATTGTTGCCGAGGCTATTCCTTTTCTGATGGACCCGTGTTTTGCCTTTTTAGCTGAGATTTGATCGGCATCGATGTTTTGCCCTTTCTTGGCTTTGTTGAATAATCGTTGATCGATTGAGAGGCTAGGAGTGATCTTCGATCATTTTACATAAAGGATACATACATGAGAGATGCTGGTCCAGACATGCATGACAAGCTAGCAAGGTTTTGAACCTCCTTTCCACGACCGCTTAGTTAGATGAACCGGTGGTGCATGAGGGCGCCGCACAACATTTCGCTTTAGGTGCTACTACATGGTACTTCCCCTTTTCGAAACTGATGTTATTTTGAATTACGCACATGTTCAGAGAGAGAGAGAGTAAGATTTTATATTATTTCCTCCAATTATCTTCATATATACATATCTTCTTTTTCTCACCGGAGTCTTATTAGCTTACCTCGTTTTGTCATAGAAGCAATGCAGTCAAACACAAATTGAGTTAATTAGGTGTTTTCTGAATTAGACTGACACGCAGGCATAAAATAGAGTTAATTGCAAAAAACCACCACATATGCGCGAGAAGTTTAAAAATTCACCGGGTTTCGCTAATTTTGCAAAAATCCACCAGCATTGCGTTGGTTCGTTGCAATGTGCACTAATTCGCCTATTTGGTCACGGTAAACATGAATCTAACAGAAGGGTCCTACCGCCAGGGGTGACGTGGCAACGTGGAAAAGGTCAAAGGAGCAAAATATTAGTTGGGTCACAAATTTTGGACTATTTTGAAAAAATTCAAGGTGGAACCCAGCTGTCTCACCCCCGATCTAGACCAGGATATCGTCGGTTGTCTCACCGGCGTGCACCGCCACCCACCTCCCTGTGCCTACTCCCAACTCATTCCCGCCCCCGCCGGAGCTCGCACACCACCCCGCGATGCCTTGCCCCGCCCCTCCCGAAGCTCACCGGCAGCCGCGCGCCGGCCGGCGGTGTCTCTCCCCGAGCTCGCTGGCAGTCGCGTGCTGGCGCCCTGATACATTGCAAATGTATCTATAATTTTTGATGTTCCATGCTTGGTTTTATCCACTTTCTTGTGTTTTGTTCCAACTTTGGAGTACTTTTCATATGATTTCTTGGACTAACCTATTAACAAGAGCCACAGTGCCAGCTGCCTGTTTTCTGCTGTTTTTGGTTCCAGGAAAGTTAGAAAATGATTATTCTCGGAATTGGACGGGACAAAAGCCAAAGTGTCTATTTTTTCGAAAGTGATCAAGTGCCAGAATACGAGACGGAGAAGGGCCAGAGGCCGGCCACACCACCTGGCCGCGCGGCTAGGCTTGGCCCGCGCCAGGGGGTGGTGTGGTGGCCCCTGGCACCCCCTCGGCCTCTCCTTCTGACTATAAGATGCCCTCGGGACGTAAACCCTAAGGACTCGATCAAAACTCCACGAAAGAGTCTGTAGCCGCCGTCATCTCCATCCCTAGATTGGGAGGGATCTGAAGCTCTTCCCGGCACCCTGCCGGAGAGGGGAATTTACCCTGGAGGCCTTCTTTATCACCATGCAAGCCTCCGGTGTGATGCGTGAGTAGTTCATCCTTAGACTACGGATCCATGTAGTAGCTAGATGGCTGGTTCTCCTCCTTTGTGCTTTCATGTTTAGATCTTGTGAGCTATGTTCATGATCAAGATCATCTATTTGTAATTCTGCATGATGTGTTTGCGGGGATCTGATGGATATTGAGATGCTATTTCAGATTGATTATTGATTCTATCATGTCTTTGTTATTTGAGATCTTGCATGCTTTCCGTTGTTAGTAGCTATATTGGCCAAGTAGATGCTAGCAACTCTAAGAGTTAGTATTTATGCCCGATAGTGCGTTCATGCCTCTGGTAATCTGGGGAAGTGACAGAAATCTCTAAGGTACTAGATGTGTTGTTGCTACTAGGGAGAAAACAACAATCATATGTTCATAGAACAATCGTATTGTTTACTTTACACGCAGTTCGTAAAGCAATAATCTGTTGCTTGCAACTTAATACTAGAGGGGGTTCGGATGATAACCTGAAGGTGGATTATTAATCATAGATGCAGTTGGATGGCGGTCTATGTATAATGTTGTAATGCCCAATCAAGTCTCAAAGGAGTCAAGATGATTAGTATATGCATATATTGCTTTCTCGGTGTTTGTCAATTGCCCCGCTGTAATTTGTTCACCCAGCATGTTATCTATCTAAGGAGAGCCACCTCTAGTGAACTATGGATCCCGGTCCTTGTCTTTTACATACAATCCACAATCTTTTACTTCTTTGTGTTTACTTTCTGCAAACTTTTACTTCTTTCCATTCGATACGTTTAATCCTTTGTTTTCCACAAAACACGGTGAGATTGACAACCTCATCGCAAGTTGGGAACAAAGTTCTGTGGTTGTGTTGTGTAGGTCTCCACGTTGCTACTAGCACCGATAGTGCGCCCTGCCAAAGCTCAGCTAGTAACACCTTTGAGTGTTTCCTTGCTCCTACTGGTTCGATTAAACCTTGGTTTCATAACTAAGGGAAACTTGCTGCTATGCTCATCATACCTTCCTCTTGGGGTTCTCAACGAGCTCTACATCAACACCGCCATCAAGCATATTTCTAGGCGCCGTGCATTGAGCCATCACGCCCCGCCCCGCCCCTCGCTCGCATGCATCCCCTCGCCTAAGATCACCGCCAGAGCCTGTGCCACAGCCCGGTGTCGAGCACTCGTGCACCGCCGCCAGAGCCTGTCCCCGCACCGGAGCTCATCGGCCCGCTCCGCCCGAAGCTCATAGGCCCGCCCCACCCCGAGATCCCCCGCCACCCCACGCTAGAGCTCACCCACCCATTCCTGAGCTCGCCTTCGCCCCGTCCCGAGCTCGCCGGAGGTCGCTAGCAAAAGATCCCCGCCTCCCTACATAGCTCGCGGCGGCGGGAAGAGTGGCGGCCGCTCCGGCGCTCCTGGACGGAGGTGGTCTTTTCATTTATTTTGACCTATGCGTGCCGGATTTGGAAGAGAAAGATAAAAGGAAATAAAACTAAGTCTAACAGAAAGTGAGAAAAGAAAGAAGGGAGATGACTGACAAGTGGGTCCCACGGAAATTTACTAAAAAACAAACGTTAGATATGTCTAACATTGGTGGGTCCTTGACCATCCCCGCCATGCCACGTCACCCCTGATAGTGGGTACCTGCTGACTCGTGTACTAATGAGCTCGTTGTGAAACCCTCAGTTATGAAACCAAGGTTATCAATTCAGTAGGAGCAAGAAAACACCCCAAAGGTGTAGCTAGCTGAACTTTGGCAGGACGCACTACCGGTGCCAGCAACAACGTGGGGACCTGCACAACACAACCACAGAACTCTGTCCCCAACTTACGATGAGGTTGTCAATCTCACCGGTTTTGCTGAAAACAAAGGATTAAACGTATCGACTGGAAAAAAGTAATAGTTTGCAGAAAGTAAACACAAAGCAGTAAATAGTTCATTGTAGATTGAAAGTAAAAGAAAGGATCAGGGTCCATGGTTCACTAGAGGTGCCTCTCCTTAAGATAGATAACATGTTGGGTGAACAAATTACAGCGGGGCAATTGACAAACATCGAGAAAGCATACAAGCATATACTACTTATCTTGACTCTTTTGAGATTCGATTGGGCGTTACAATATTATACATAGACCGCCATCCAACTGCATCTATGACTAATAATCCACCTTCAGGTTATCATCCGAAACCCCTCTGGTATTAAGTTGCAAGCAACGAATAATTGCATTACGAATTACGTGTAAAGTAAATAATACGATTGTTCTATGAACAAAAGATTGTTGTTTTCTCCCTAGTAGCAACAACACATCTAGTACCTTAGAGATTTCTGTCACTTCCCCAGATTACCAGAGGCATGAACCCACTATCGAGCATAAATACTAACTCTTGGAGTTGCTAGCATCTATTTGGCCAAGATAGCTACTAACAACAGAAAGCAAGCAAGATCACAAATAACAAATACATGATAAAATCAATAATCAATCTGAAATAGCATCTCAATATCTATCGGATCCTCGCAAACACAACATGCAGAATTACAAATAGATGATCTTGATTATAAACAGAGCTCATGAGATCTAAACATAATAGCACAAAGGAGGAGAACCAGCCATCTAGCTACTACATGGACCCAAGTCCAGAGATGAACTACTCACGCATCACACCGAAGGCTTGCATAATGATGAAGAAGGCCTTCAGGGTGAATTCCCCTCTCCGGCAGGGTGCCGGGAAGAGCTTCATATCCCTCCCGATCTAGGGATGGATATGACAGCAGCTATAGACTCTTTCGTGAAATTTTGATCGATACTTAGGGTTTCCGTATCAGAGGCAATATATAGGCGGAAGGAGAGGCCGAGGGGGTGCCTAGGGCGGCCAGACCACCCCCTGGCGTGGGCCAGGCCTGGCCGCGCGGCCAGGTGGTGTGGCCGGGCCCCAACCCCTCTCTGTCTCGTATTCTGGCTCCAGGTGTCCCTCGGTGAAAAACTGACTTTGGTTTTTGTCCCGTCCAATTCCGAGAATATTCTTTTTTTTACTTTCCTAGAACCAAAAACAGCAGAAAATAGGCGGCTGACACTGTGGCTCTTGTTAATAGGTTAGTCCAAGAAATCATATGAAAAGTACTCCAAAGTATGAACAAACATAAGAAAGTAGATAAAACCAAGCATGGAACATCAAAAATTATGGATACGTTTGTAACGTATCAGTCCTACCGTCAGAATCATGGTTAACGTCACTAAATCTCGGCATCAGTGCATATTGCAACGAACCAGCGCAATGCTGGTGGATTTTTTGCAAAATTAGCGAAAGCCGGTGGATTTTCGAACTTCTCGCGCATATGTGGTGGTTTTTTGCAATTAACTCCATAAAATAAGATCGAATACAATGACTAGAATTACATTATGTAAGTGTAGAGAAGGAAGAAAAAAGATATTAAAATTATTTCTATTTTTTTTGAACTAGGGTAGGTCCCAAAGGGACCTAGAAGCATTCATTCAGCGGTGGAGCGAAAATTACAAGGAGGGCCACAAATAAAAGGAAAATTACAAACAAGCCCACAATTTTTGCTCTAAGGACCCTAGCAAAAAATCTGAAAATGCAATCAGGTCCAGCTCCGGCGCCACCACTATTCCGCATCGCAGCACAGACGAGCACCTCACGGCCGGGGACAAAACCACTCGGGATAAGGCGTCGGGAGACAACTGCATTGGTGCAAAGGGGCCTCCAACTAGGCAGCATGGCTTGGAGGTTGATTTTAACCTGCATCCACCGACCGGAGAAGTCCGACGCCGACAAAGAGGATGGGAGCGGCCGCCCTTCGACCGTCTTGAACAGCGACCCAAACCTGGCCGCCATAGATGTACTCCCAGGAGCCGCTTCATTGCTCCCCCGCCGCATCTGGCCATCCACCAGTAGAAGGAAGGAACCCTCGTCTTCCTCGTCTCCGTGACGAGCAGAGAGGAGGGCCAGCCATCTCCGACCTTGGACACCAGGCGCCTTGGCCTCCAGATCAGGAGGTTGCACTTCGAGCTCATTTGACGAGAACGTTGCGGATCTAGCTCCTTCCATCTCCGGCCCCGACCATCGGAGTGCCATGGCAAGGAGAAGAACCACCGCCGGCCACCAGACACCGCTTGGACGCATCGGTGTCCTTGCTCTCTTCGGCATCGCGCCATACTCCACTAGGGGAAACCACTCTAAACCTAGACTACTATCTACAGAAAGGGGCCGACCTCCTCTTCCCCCCTCACTCCGGCCGGCGAGGCCGCCGGAGGAGAGGGGAAAGGGAGCCGGGGCGACAAGGACGACTCTCAACGAGAGATAGAGGAGAGAAAAAGAAAAGAGGGAAATGAGTCCCCTTAATGATTTCTGTTTGGAAACAGGGATATAGTATAAAGCATGAAACAGTAAGTTAATAGTGATCATGTTAGTTAGGAGACGCACGGTTCAAGGGTACATATATGATATATCTTCCCTTCCCTTTAATTTGGAGATCATCTTCACTCGCAAACTAAGCGCGTGATATATACATATCTATATATATATATATGATGTTCATATATGCATCTGTGTCACGTAAAATGCCTATTGAGACAAAGCAGAGCAGGAGAAGATTAGTTTTAGTTAAGGCACGTGCAGCATATGCATCTCTGTGGCGTGCACAGTGTGAAACGAAATCCTCGGTCCAGAAAGTTTGTTTTAGCCTCCGGCTAAAGCTCTTTATAATTCTGGCTGCTTTACGGAGGAAGGAAATTATTAAGTGGGAAAAGGTTGAATGTCGGAGCATGCATGCATTATCGTGGCCGCGTCCTCCGCGCCTCCCTCGACGTCCACGGTCGGCACGCCCTTCCCTCGATCCTTCGTCGCCGGCCATGTGGGAGAGAATGGTAAGGTGTGGGAGAAAATGGCCGCGGGCAGCCAGTTAAAAATACCCGGCATCGGATGTCAGCGAAGGCCGAAGAGACGGCATTGAAGTGTCCAGTCAGGAGGCCAGGCGTCGGGCGATGCCTGCAGCAGCGATGGAGAGCGTGGCGTCCAGTCAGTCAGGGTGCCGTCTTGTTGCCATTGGTGGCGCAGGCTGCCGCCGGTCAGCCTTCTGCCAACGACTTTGAATCGGTGCCGCTGCGCGGGTCTGAATCAACGCCGATGTGCCTGGGAACGCCGGACGCAGAGGAAACACCGAAAAAACGCACCTGCGTGTGGCTCCGCCCTATCAGCGAGTGAAGCCGAGTCATCCTCATCCCCTCGCCTCGACTCCCGCGACGGACCGCCGGGCAATGACTGCATGTCTCGTCGACCAAGCACCGCCTTAATGTCGCGCCACCGTCGGTCCATCTTCGCGTCATGTCCTCTTTTTCCTCCTTCGCCGTTACACCCCTCCCGCCTCTTTCGGCTATAAATGCCAGCGCCCTCACCGTTTCCCAGAGCACACCCTCACGCCTCCCATTCCCCAACCACAAGCTCCACCTTCCCTGGCAAAGAGAAGAAGAACTCGGTGGCAACGATGGCAGAACGTTTCCCCAGCGATCCGACGACGGCCAACGGCTTCGGTCACTGTTCTCTACAGCCGTGGGAGTGATGCATCTAAAATGCATACATGAACTTTGTAGTTTGTTAACATATTTTCCCACATATTTGTATCATATATAATCTTATATCCATGTTTTATATTGATTTTTGGGAATTTACCAATGATCCCTTTTATTATCTTACCTCTATTTTGTCATAGAAGCAATGCACTCAAACACAAATTGAGTTAATTAGGTGTTTTATGAATTAGATTGACGCGGCATAAAATAAGAACGAATACAATGACTAGAATTACATTATGTAAGTGTAGAGAAGGAAAAAAAAAGAGGCTAAGCACATATCTTTCCCTTCCCTTAGGAGATCATCTTCACTCGCAAACTAAGCACGTCAGGGACGAAGCTAGAACTATTCATGGGTATGCAATGAATACCCAATAGTTTTAGCAAATTTGCTTTAGTATATAAGCTCCCGGTTGCATGTATATACATGCAAGAGTCTTTTGTACCTGTTAAACTCGTAAAATTCCTGATATAGCGACGTCTAGAGCCCTCCCGGGTTCAGCCTTCGAACCTGGGCCAAATATCCACTTTGGGCTTTAGTGGGCTGCAGCGACCCACCTTAGCACCTGCCCAGACGCTCAGCGACCAGAGCCAACGCTAACTGCTCCTCTGTCCTCTCACTAGAATCGGTACTTCCCCCGAATCAATGGACCTCAGCCGCCGCCGGAGTTCTGCGCGCCCATGCCGTTGCCCGTCTCGTCGGCGAGTGGGAGGACGTCAGCGAATTCCCGCGGTCCCGCCGGCCGTCTCCCTGCTCCGTTGCCCCTGGGCCCTGGTCGCCTACCTGACGCCGCAGGCCGCACCAACGCTAGACAAGCCGAGATCGATATGAACGGCAATGCGTTCAAATTCCGGCAGGATTGGTGATGGCGGCGTTGGTCAACGGCAGACCAGCAACAATTCATGACTACAGTCGAGTCAGGGTAAACTGAATAAGTGCTCCAGTTATAATTTTATGATTTTTTAGCTTGAATTCAGAAGAAGTGATTAGTTTGTTCACCTTTAATTCAGGACCAGAACCAGAAATGATTAGTCAGTTGGTGGCATGGTGCTAATTCAAACTTGAATCCACAACCATCCAAAAAATGGAAAAGAGGATTTTCACTAAGTGACCAGACGATCAATCCACTCACGGTAACAGTGCCTCAAGTTGTAATTTCTGTTTTAGTTTTCTCAAATTAAGATTCTCAAATAAAAATTCTGGCTCCGCCACTGAAGCACGTGCTTATATATATATATATATATATAGGAAAAATAATTCTTACTCCCGGGTGTAACTACACCCACGTCTCATATACTGCCTTACGGAAGTATTTGTAATACTTTATCTGTTTGAGTATGTTCATATACTATATCTAAGATACTTCCAAACAAATTATGTGAAAAATTGCAAATACACCCATAGTTTGTACTATATATGTAAAATACCGTCATATTTGTACGTACAAAAGGAGTATGTGAATAAAAATTACATACTACCAAATATATATATATATATATATATATATATATATATATATATATATATATATATATATATATATACAGAGAGATGCCTGTGTCACGTAAAATGTCTATTGAGACAAAGCAGAGCAAGAGAAGATTAGGTTTAGTTAAGGCACGTGCAGCATATGCATCTCTGTGGTGTGCACAGTGTGAACGACATCCTCGGTCCAGAAAGTTTGTTTTAGCCTCCGGCTAAAGCTCTTTATAATTCTGGCTGCTTTACGGAGGAAGGAAATTATTAAGTGGAAAAAGGTTGAATGTCGGAGCATGCATATGCATTTAGAGTTTAGAGTTTAGGGTTATCTTTCTTGCAAGTTGTTGTCCCAGGCCATGCATGATATGCGTCGAAAAGATGAAAGAGGAAAGATAGGGCGACCGGTGAACAAGAAAGGAGATCATAAAGTAGCTAGCTAGCTAAGAAACGTACACACAAAAGTGTTAGTAAAGCAACGGTGGACGTTACTGTAAGTACACATGCTAATAAGATGCATATCCGTCGCGTAAAAGTTTATCGATCGAGCTCGAGCTAGGCCACTTTCCCACACACGTACACACAAAAAAGATCAATCAAGCCTGCCAAACTACTGTAGTACTCTGGTCGAGAAGAGAAAATGCACGCACGTGCGTTAAGTTCCCTCGAAGTCGAAGTAGTACCGTGTTTACCATTGCTCTATCTCTCCATTCTTTTCTCCATAGCTTTAGCTCTTTATTACTAAAGCGCGCCACATACAGTATATGCGTGCGTACGTCTACCACAGTTCGACTATGATGTTGATCGCGAGAGACCCAACAGGGACCATCCTCTTGTTCAAGTAATCGAACCAATAATGCATTGCATGTCCGGTGCAAACAACGCTGCACGTTTAATTTATGCAAGCATGCACGCGCTATGCTTTTTTTTAAGGAAAATGATGGAGATCCTCTGGGGGATCGCATCGGCGGCAGAAACCAAGCTCTCCTTTTACGCACGAAACAGAACTAGTCGAACACGGGGTCCACCACCTACCCTTATCCCTTTACCCTCTGTACCAGTTTCAATCGTCCTCAACCACGAGTCCATCCCGCAGCCGTGCGCCTGTGGCTCTTGGTTTCTGCCGCCGCGCTCCGGCGGACTTCCTCCGCTGCGTCTGATGTGAGTCGTCGCCCTGCCTCCCCGCATTCTCTTCTCAGAAGGCACCGCCCCGTTGCTCCGCCTCCACCATGCACCAGCGTCGCGCCGCACGCGTCGCCGGAGATGGAGCCCTCCCATCGGTAGCCTAGCGTCGCATCTCCGTAGCACCAGCGCCGGCGACAGCCTCGTCGCGCCCTCCATCTCTCCAGCCAGTCAAGCTCCCTACGGCGGCCAGGGTTGGTCCATGCGGCAGCCGAAGTTGCTTCATGCGGGTGTGGTAGCTGCTACCAACGTTAGGCTCCCGTGCTACAAGGGGCGGGAGGGGCTGCTACGATCGGTGGTCGTCCATGCTACATAGGCATGCTACCATCGTGGAGGCGACTTGCTACAACGGCACGCCAGGGCAAAATTACTTTGCTACATATGTTCTTTGCTACAATGGCATAATTTCTTTGCTACATACATTCTGTGCTTTTACTGCAAGTATACAAAATGTTTGCTTCAATGTTTTTGGCGAGGTCTCCCGGCGAAAGTCTCCGCCGAAGTCGGTTTTTTGCTACATTAGCATATTTTATTTGCTACCACCGTTTTGTGGGTTTGCTACAATTGCGCAAAGTTTTTGCTATGATGTCTCCTGCGAGGTCTTCGGCGAGAGTTTTCCGGCGATGTCTCTGACGAAGTCAGTTTTGCTACATTAGCACATTTCTTTTGCTGCATGGTCTCTGACGAGATCTCCGGCGGGACATTCTATTTTTTGGAACGAACCTTTTTTGCTTTAGAAGCAAAAGCGAGGACATTTGTAGCAAAAAGGGGTGTTTTGCAACAAAACCGGGATTTTGGGATATTTTGGGGACACGTGGCGCGTGGAGGAGCAGGACAATGGGAAACCCATCGTCTTGGGGACGTCTAGCGCGATCTTTTTTGTAAGTACTGGACCCTAGACTCGATGAGTGAAGAAAAAATTAAAGCCAGGTCCGCTGGGATCAGGGTTCAACCAATATAATATAACTCTTCTCGTTCATAATTTTTTACATGATTTTAGTTCAGATTTGAACTACAATCACAAAAAACATTAAAAGCGGTGAACATATAACACCATGTATATATTGGTAGAGTTTTTTTTCAAATTCGACAACGGCACAGGAAAATCCTATATACGCTGCTAAAAGCGGTGCCAATCGCTCGTACCGCGCACGCACACCGGATGGCTTCTCGGCCTGGCCCATATTTGAGTTCCTTGCATCGCTTACGGCGTGGTTTCACAGTTTTCGTTTCATGTTCGATTGCTCTGTTACTAGTGGCGAATCTAGGACAAAAATGAAGGGTAGGCTCAAACCCTAAATCACTAAGCTAAATGGAGAAAGACATGAGGTGTATACGTTTGCTAAACACACTGACATAATATCACTCCAAGCATTTGGTACGTCCTAGTGAAGTTAAGATAATACAACTCTACCGTTAGCAAATGTTCATTGCATTGAGCTTGGAAGTATTTCATGATTATTTTTATCATCAATTACTTTTCACTGCTGATTCGGCTCCATCGCTGCCTACAGACCACGACGAGGGTGTACGCCGTGACGCGAAACGGGCAAACGGCGAGGCAACTGATTGATTCCATTAGGCTTATCCATTCCAAGGCCCATATACCAGAAGAACCCCGTCCAGCCAGTTAGACTAAGGCCCAAAATGCTGCTTGCACCGTAATACAGCCTTGATTGACGATCGAACAACGGTTTTCTTCTTCTTTCTTGATCAGCCATAGGGTGGAGCTTATATACTCAATAGGATTTTGTAAAATTGGAGGGTAGGCTTCAGCCTATCCAAGCCTACCTGATAGATTACGTTGTGTTGCCGAGTTTTCTCTTCAGGTTTTTTGCCAGATTTTTTAATGTATTTTCTTTTGTTTTCTTCTTTTAGTTTTAAATTTTCTCGGTCATTCTTTTATATTTATTTTCTATTTTCCCTTTATGTTTCTTTCCATATGAAAATTAGTTTACGTAGTTTAAAAAATATTCCAGGTTTGAAAATGTTTATGTATTCAAAAAGTAAGTCACAGTTTCCATTAAATGTTCACGAGGTTTAAAAAATCATAGGTTCAAAAGAAATATGTTCAAAAGTCTCATACGAACATATGAGAACCATTCTCCTCCATCTCCTCCTTCTTGCCAAGGCGGTTAGGATTTCATCAGCGTCGACGTCGATCTACCTGGCTTCTGTGGCCTTCGGGCCATGAAAGTGGGGTGGATCTAAGCCCCCGTCGGTGGGAGGGCTCCGGTTTTCTGTTTTTATGGTTCAAGTTTGGTAAGGCGGCGCTCACGTGGTGGCGACAACGTCTCTTTGAATAAGGTCTTTCCGACTTCAGCCTCATCTTGACGGCAACGGCGAGGAGCTTGTAGGAGTGGTGTGGTCCTCGAGGACTTTTTCTGGTTGTGGGGATCTTCGGATCATCAAGGAGTATCATAGGCAGTTAATTCCTCTTCTTCGTTTGGGGAAGATGTGGTCTTTTTGACCCGTTCGGTGATTCCCATCCACAACCAACAATGTAAAGCTGGCTCAGCGAGGAGCGGTAGCTGCGGGTGCCATCGACACGGTCTGAAGGTTGAAGATTAAGGGTTTCTCAGGGATTAAGTGTTGGAGATATGCCCAAGAGGCAATAATAAAGTGGTTATTATTATATCTTTATGTTTATGATAAATGTTTACATCCCATGCTATAATTGTATTAACCGAAAACATTAATACTTGTGTGTTTTGTAAACATAAGAGAGTCCCTAGTAAGCCTCTTGTTGAACTAGCTTGTTGATTAATTGATGATCATGGTTTCCTGATCATGGACATCGGGATGTGATTAATAACAAGGTTATATCATTAGGAGAATGATGTGATGGACACACACCCATAGTAAGCGTAGCATAAGATCAAGTCATTAAGTTCGTATTGCTGTAAGATTTCAAATACATAGTAACCTAATCCTTCGACCATGAGGTTATGTTAATCACCATCACCAGATGGATACTTTGATGACATCAAACACCGCTTCGTAACTGGGTGGTCATAAAGGTGTTATTGGGTATTCTGAAAGTATGTGTTGAAGCGCATGGACCAAGATTGGGATTTGTCCATCCATATGACGGATAGATATGCTCTAGGCCCTCTCGGTGGAATGTCATCTAGTTAGCTTGCAAGCATGTGACTGGGTCACAAGGGATGACATATCACGGAACGAGTAAAGAGTACTTATCAGTAACGAGGTAGAACTAGGTATGGAGATGCTGACGATCAAACCTCGGATAAGTATAGTATCGCGGACAAAAAGGAATTGGTTTCGTATGTAAATGGTTCAATCGATCACGAAGTCATCGTTGAGTATGTGGGAGCCATTATGGATCTCCAGGTCCCGTTGATGGTTATTGATAGGAGATGTGTCTCTGTCATGTCTGCATATTCACGAACCGTAGGGTGACACACTTAAGGTTCGAAGTTGTTTTAAGTAGATATGGAATATGCGTTGGAGACCGAATGTTGTTCGGAGTCTCGGATTGGATTCGGGACATCACGAGGAGATCCGGAATGGTCCGGAGAATAAGATTCATATATTGGGGATCATTTTTTGAGTTAGGAAATGTTCTGGAGTATTTGTATGAGGGTTCTAGAAGATTTCGGAATGTTCCGGAAGGTTCTGAAAGGTTTCTTGGAGTTTGCTTGAAAACCAAGGAAGGGATCAAGGAGTCCTGGTGGGTCAAGACTAGGAGTCGTGGGGGAGGAGGACTCCTCCCCCCACTCCCCAATCCGCCAGCCTAGAGGAAGGGGAGTCCTACAAGGACTCCCCCTCCCATGGCGCCTCACCCCCCTTAAATAGAAGGGCAGGGGCACCCCTCCAAGCCTTGCTCCCATAACTCCAATCTCTGCCGCCTCTCTCCTCCTCCTTTCTTCTGCACAGGCATAGGCGAAGCCCTGCAGAATTCTCTACTCCACCACCACCGCCACGCCGTCGTGCTGCTGGGATTCCGTGGAGAAGATCTACTACCTCCGCTGCTCGCTGGAACAGGGAGAGGAAGGTCTGCTTCGACTCCGCACGTGTGACCGACTGCGGAAGCGCTGCCCGAACGCGGCACCGGAAGGATCGTCCACTTGACCGACTGCGGAAGCGCTGCCCGAACGCGGCGCCGGAAGGATCGCCCACTTGACCGACTGCGGAAGCGCTGCCGGAACGCGACGCCGGAAGGATCGTCCACACGATCTTGAGATCGGCAAGTGATCGACTACATCAACCACGAGATCTAATCTCGTTAACGCTTTCGGATCTACGAGGGTTAGTTCCTATCTATCTCGTTGCACATGTCTAATAGATTAGATCTTGGCTTTTATCTAGATTAGATCTGGGCTTTGTTCGTTCTTGCGGTAGAAAATTTTTGTTTTCCATGCTACGAACCCATCAGTGGTATCAGAGCCGTATCTATGCGTAGATCTGTTGCACGAGTAGAACACAATGTTTTTGTGGGCGTTGATGCTTTTGTTGACGGTGTCTTAGCGTGTACTTTGCATCTTGCGGCATGGTGGGATGAAGCGGCTCAGGCTAACATTACATGTCATCGCACATGAGACTTGCTCCACGCTTGACGTGCAACTTGCTTTGCACAAGTGGCTTTACGGGTGTCTGTCTCTCCCACCATAGTTAAGATTCAATTTACAATGAGCATCTGACAACACTTGTATCAACGTTGTGGTTCTTGTTCGTAGGTAAGATCGGTCTTATGCGAAAGCCCCAAACCACGTAAAACATACAAAGAAAATTAGAGGCGTCCAACTTGTTTTTGCAGGGATTTTGTGATGTGATATGGCCATCATGTGATTATGATTGTATTTGATGTATGCAATGATCCTTGTTGTAATATGGCAACCGGCAGGAGCCTAATGGTTGTCTTCAATTCTGTTAAGACCTGCTTGTCTATTCATCTTGTAATAGCTTTGTTCCAAGTAGTTGTAATAGTTGCTAGTGATGATGGACAACCATGAAGCGGCGCCACGGACCTTGACGCCACGCCGGTGATGATGGAGATCATGTCCATGCTTTGGAGATGGAGATCAAAGGCACAAGAAGAAAGGCCATATCATATCACATATTATGAATTGCCTGTGATGTTAATCCTTTATGCATCTTGTATTGCTTAGATCGCGACGGTAGCATTATAAGATGATCCCTCTCACTAAATATCAAGTAATAAAGTGTTCGTCCTTAGTTGGCACCGTTGCTAAGACTCGTCGTTTCGAAGCATCTCGTGATGATCGGGTGTGATAGACTCTACGTGTGCATACAACGGGTGCAAGCCAGATTTGCACATGCGGAAACTAAGGTTAACCTTGACGAGCCTAGCATGTACAGACATGGTCTCGGAACACGGAATACCGAAAGGTAAAGCATGAGTCATATGGATAATATGATGAACATGTTGAATGTTCGCCTTTAAAGCTACATCATCTCACGTGATGATCGGACTTGGTGTAGTGGATTTGGTTCGTGTAATCACTAAAACAACTCGAGGGATGTTGTTTTGAGTGGGAGTTCATTTGTAATTTGGATTAGTCGAACTCAATTTATCATAAACACAATCAAAGTGAATTTGCATAGTTTGTTGTAGTCATTGGCATCCGTTTACCACCTTACACTTAGTTATAGTTGAGATAGTGGAACTATAGAAATTCTGGATATTTACTTTACGAACTGGTATCGTATTGTTTTTTGAGTGTCAATCTAAAGTTTATAAGTCCTATTGCAAACTTTCAGCAAACTCTATTTGCTCCATGAAGTTTAATAAGTAGTATTAAATCAAGAGTAACAATTCCAGTGTTAGTATCTGATGTATCATGTTTGCCTCCATGATTCTTGATACTCAAAGATTGTTTTTAATATCAAGTTTATCTAAGAGCTGAAAGCAATGTTTCAGAAACCATCATATGTGAAAGGTATTGCGATATCTAAAACATTGTGTTGGTTACAACATGATAGAGTATACGTCCTCATATTTGATGAGAATTTGTGAAGGTTGGAGACGCTAGTCGTCCTAATCCTCCAAAAGGTTTTGAAAAAGGAACATTATACTCGCAATTCACCTTTATAAGCTATAGCAGCTTGATCATGAAAGTTATCATGATAAGGACGAATAGAAGATGTAAGTAAAATGTTTACTACACTAATAGATTACTAAAGAATGGATTTTTGAAAGAACACCAAACATTTGATGATGGTGATCCACCTCAAAGTGCAAGACCAAAGGTATTAGTAGTTGACTATATACGCTTTGTACCATGTGTCATGTTGATGACACCACTATTGATGTTGATAGATTCTTTTAAAAGAAAAGGAATTGCTGAAAGAGAATCTATAAAATATTTGGCAGAAAATAAAAGGTTGGAGATGTCCAACTTAGGCATATAGAAGATATACATGTTATGGTTGTATTCCTTGCTTGTTAAATAATGTGGTTCTTCGGTATTGGATACCGAATTGGTTGGTATGAAGTGTCATACAGGACAACACAATTCATGAACTGCAATGGCCTAAGTAACCAGCAAGAGAAAATGTGATGATGTTCATCGAAAACAAACAAAGGGTTGTTGTGTTTCTCGTTAACATCAAAGCTTGCCTTCAAGATTTGTTTCAATAATTGTTATTTAGATCAGGTATTATGACGACAAAAGGTTGTTCAAATAATTTCTGTATTCCATAAAAGATGGATGATTTACAAATCTCGTTGGAGAAATCACATCCATAAAACTAATGCTAAAATGTCGAAAGACAATTGATTGAAAGATCACTTAAGAAGTGACATCGCAGTTTAAATTATATTGGAAAGAAAACATGAAGAAACTCCTTGTTGATGGATTTTTGGAGTTTTTGATTTTGATCAAATGACGCTTATGAAACTTTTCTAGAGATAATTAAAACTTCGTTCATAGGCCAAAAGGGAACGAATGACTAGCTGATTGGAACTTGTACATACAGATGTATGAAGCCCATTATGTGCAGTCGAGAGCGATGGATTTCAACTTCATATGCTTTCTCCGAGAATTTGAGTGAATATATGTATATTTACTGAATAAGGAAGAAGTATGAAATATTTGAAAAATGTTCAAAGACTTTCAAGATGAAGTGGAAAATCATTGTAACAAGAAAATAAAAGAGTTTATGATTGGATTATAAAGAAAGATATTTGAGTTACAAGTTTAGCAAAACACCTAAGATTTGAGGAATCGTTCCATGGATTTGCATTTCCCGAAACACCATAGGAGTATGGAGTGTTTAAGATATGTAATGAAACCTTGTTTGACATGGTAAGATCAAAGGTGTCATTTATAAAACTGCTATTATATGTTAAAGATTAAAGCTTTAGTGACTACCGCTTTTACACTGAAAAGAGCTCCATCGTGATCCGTTGAAATGACACCATATAAGTCATGGTTTGGATAAAACCCAGGTTGTCCTTTCTTAAATTTTTGGTATGCTAGGCATAAGTAAAATGTTTACAACCAAAGTCGGATAAGCACGTCTTTGTAGGTTATTCCAAAGAATTTGTTGGGAATTTATCCATAACACCGAGGACAAGAGAGTCTGTTACTTGGAACGTCAAGTTTCTTGAGAAGGAATTTTTCGTGAAAAGTTAAGTGGAAGGACAATAGAACTTTGATAAGGTTGTTGAACCTTAGCTATATGTGCTAAGTAGCGCAGCGCCGGAAAGTGTCCCGGTGACGGCCACAATGCTCATGGCTCTCGTGATTACAAAAGGTGTGACCTCGGAGATTAGAGTTCCTATAGAACCGTGTAGGTCGGTAATAATCAAATAGTAAGATTTGATAAGCAAGTCGTTATTGTTTTGACAATGATGAACCGACTACATGCAAAGAAGCGATGATGGGCCCTGACTCCATAAAATGACTAGAAGTCATAGAATCCGTGATAGTATCCATACACGAGAAATCAAGTTTCTGAACTTGGAAGACCCTCCGGAAAGGCGTGAAGCCTATCGGTCGTGTTTGGATCTATAAAGAAATAGACATGAATGTTTCAAATCTATGAAATAGTCGACATGTCGGAAAGAGTTTACGACAATGTTCAAGGAATTGACTATGATAAGATTTGATCTTTCATAGCGATATTTAGTCTGGACGGATTAATGTAGCAACCACTACATATATTTTGGTATATGGTAGTTGAACAAACAAAACAAGTTCTTCTAATAGAATGGTTACCTAGGACGTGTACATGACACGATCCAAAGGGTTTTGTTAATTCAAAGGATGCTAAAAGAGTATGCTAAACTTCAATAGTTGAAGTAAGCATAGCGGAGTTGGAATCTTCACCATGATGAAACTATTAAAAGAGTTTAAATTCATCGGAGATGATGAAGATGCTTGCATTTGCAAGAAATTAAGTGGGAGCGCTAAGACATATTTCTAATACATTATGTAGAGGACATATTGTTGATTGGAAATGATGTATCTTGTATTGACACAGGTTAAGAATTTCATTTCGATGAAAGACTTAGGCATAACCCAAGAATTAGGCATCAATGTCTATATGAATAGATTGAGGCACTAATATGGTTTTGCCAAATGTACATAGATAAGATGTTGAATGATTTCAATATAGAAACAACAAGAAAGGTTCTTGATGCACGGAAAGGACTGAATCAAGATTCGAGTGTGTTGACACGAGATTCAAGTGTTTTGACACTTGGTGAAATCACAAGAATATTTTGATCAGTCATTCTTTGAGATGTACACATCCAGATATGTCCTATGCTCTAAATGTTATGAGCATATACCAGAATGACTCATAAGATGATCATTGGACAATAGTAGGGATATTCCTATGATCTTTGGAAGAACTAAGAATATATTATTTATATAGTGGTGACAAATAGTTCATTGTAAATTGTTACATTAATACTAGTTTTGTCACAAGTTAAGTTTATCTCAATTTAGACTATGGGTAGCACAATGTAATGGAAAGGATGTTCTATGATGGATTTGGATGAGTTCCAAAGTTGAGACATTGTGACGGATACTACAACAAAAGGCTAAGTATATAAACTGCTGTAGTAGCAGCAAAGGAGGGCATTTGTGTTAAGTAGTTTGTTATCAAACTAGGTGTGGTTTAAAGTGGGCTAATACTATGAAGATATATTGTGTGACAATTATATCAACATATTTTGAGCCGAAGGAACTAAAGGTCTCACCAAAGGACCAAATTTATACAATGCCATCTCATTGGAGAATGAGTAATGCGTAGAGACGCAAAGACATGCAAATACACATGGACCTGGAAGTGTTAGATCCGAAGATTTTGTTTACCACCAGCAATAGTGTCTATACAACACCAGAAAGCCATAGGTGTTGAATGAACAAGTTTTTAACTAGATTATTGACTCTGGTGCAAGTGGGAGACTGTTGGAGATATGCCCAAGAGCCAATAATAAAGTGGTTATTATTATATCTTTATGTTTATGATAAATGTTTACATCCCATGCTATAATTGTATTAACCGGAAACATTAATACTTGTGTGTTTTGTAAACATAAGAGAGTCCCTAGTAAGCCTCTTGTTGAACTAGCTTGTTGATTAATTGATGATCATGGTTTCTTGATCATGGACATCAGGATGTGATTAATAATAAGGTTATATCATTAGGAGAATGATGTGATGGACACACACCCATAGTAAGCGTAGCATAAGATCAAGTCATTAAGTTCGTATTGCTGTAAGATTTCAAATACATAGTAATCTAATCCTTCGACCATGAGGTTATGTTAATCACCATCACCGGATGGATACTTTGATGACATCAAACACCGCTTCGTAACTGGGTGGTCATAAAGGTGTTATTGGGTATTCTGAAAGTATGTGTTGAAGCGCATGGACCAAGATTGGGATTTGTCCATCCATATGACGGATAGATATGCTCTAGGCCCTCTCGGTGAAATGTCATCTAGTTAGCTTGCAAGCATGTGACTGGGTCACAAGGGATGACATATCACGGAACGAGTAAAGAGTACTTATCAGTAACGAGGTAGAACTAGGTATGGAGATGCTGACGATCAAACCTCGGATAAGTATAGTATCGCGGACAAAAAGAAATTGGTTTCGTATGTAAATGGTTCAATCGATCACGAAGTCATCGTTGAGTATGTGGGAGCCATTATGGATCTCCAGGTCCCGCTGATGGTTATTGATAGGAGATGTGTCTCTGTCATGTCTGCATATTCACGAACCGTAGGGTGACACACTTAAGGTTCGAAGTTGTTTTAAGTAGATATGGAATATGCGTTGGAGACCGAATGTTGTTCGGAGTCTCGGATTGGATTCGGGACATCACGAGGAGATCCGGAATGGTCCGGAGAATAAGATTCATATATTGGGGATCATTTTCTGAGTTAGGAAATGTTCCGGAGTATTTGTATGAGGGTTCTAGAAGATTTTAGAATGTTCCGGAAGGTTCTGGAAGGTTTCTTGGAGTTTGCTTGAAAATCAAGGAAGGGATCAAGGAGTCCTGGTGGGTCAAGACTAGGAGTCGTGGGGGAGGAGGACTCCTCCCCCCACTCCCCAATCCGCCGGCCTAGAGGAAGGGGAGTCCTACAAGGACTCCCCCTCCCATGACGCCTCACCCCCCTTAAATAGAAGGGCAGGGGCACCCCTCCAAGCCTTGCTCCCATAACTCCAATCTCTGCCGTCTCTCTCCTCCTCCTTTCTTCTGCACAGGCATAGGCGAAGCCCTGCAAAATTCTCTACTCCACCACCACCACCACGCCGTCGTGCTGCTGGGATTCCGTGGAGAAGATCTACTACCTCCGCTGCTCGCTGGAACGGGGAGAGGAAGGTCTGCTTCGACTCCGCACGTGTGACCGACTGCGGAAGCGTTGCCCGAACACGGCGCCGGAAGGATCGTCCACTTGACCGACTGCGGAAGCGCTGCCGGAACGCGACACCGGAAGGATCGTCCACACGATCTTGAGATCGGCAAGTGATCGACTACATCAACCACGAGATCTAATCTCGTTAACGCTTCCGGATCTACGAGGGTTAGTTCCTATCTATCTCGTTGCACATGTCTAATAGATTAGATCTTGGCTTTTATCTAGATTAGATCTGGGTTTTGTTCGTTTTTGCGGTAGAAAATTTTTGTTTTCCATGGTACGAACCCATCATTAAGATGTAATTTTCGTTTGTTGAGTTGCTTTGTACTGTTCGATATTTTTAATGCCAGAGTCTTATTTGCAAAAATAAATATTAGGAAATTCATTATGACTACATAAGTTTGTCGATGATGGAAAGTATTCTTGGACATAGCTGGCCAGCCTGGCCTAACAATCTTTTTTTAGAGCAATTGGCGGGACGTTGTCTTTTCTATTAGAAGAGGGAATAACCGAACATGGTACAGAGAGGTATGTTTAGATTATAGTGGGAACATACCAAAACCACTAGGAGCGTGTCCGGTTTATAAAGAAAACTGGGTTGAAAAGCCACACGACATAGTTTTAAGGAAAAGCTGGCAAAACCGAACACACGGCCGATAACCCTATCACCCAAGTGACCAGGGAGAAAATCCACGTAGCAAGCGATCTCCAGAGCGACCGCTCCGGCATCCACGCCGGCACCAAGGCCGCGCACCAGTCGTGTCGATGTCTCCACCACCTAGGCGACCAGTGGCAGCACAGTTGCAGACGAATTCCGGAGCCGCCGACCTGGCTCCCATGCCGACCCCAAGATCACGCACCAACTGTAACAACGCCTTTACAATGCGCCTCTCTGTAATTAAAAAAATGCGACTTGGAGGGTAGGATTTTGGCCCTCCAAACAGTTGAATAGAAAAAAATTAGTGTGTACGGCGAGGGCGAGGGAGCGGGCGCAAGTACTCAAACTCAGAACCTCACGGGTAGAACAGGTATCACCACCAGCCAACCATCCAGGCTATGCCTCGGTTCACGCCTCTCTGTGTTTAGATTCCGGAGTCTGGCCTAACAATCGAGTTGATGGCAAAAGGAATATGCCTTGGTAATTAGTTTTCGTGCTCATGAGAATGCGCCTTGCTTTGAAACCATACCTGACCAACGGGCCGGCCCACGGCACGGCACGGCCCGCCTAACTCTTACCGTGTCTGGCACGGCACGGCCCACCACGGCACGTTAAGCTAACGGGTCGTACCGTGCCGGCACGTGGGCTTGGTCTCGAGGCCCAGGCACGGCCCCTTAACTAAACGGGTCGGCCCACGGCACGTTAGGCACGTCAAATAAATCTCAATTTGTCTCTTTTAGACTATTTTTTAATAAAAATAATTTTAAAAATAGGTAAATATATATAAAATAAAAATGAAAAGAAATAAATAAGCTTAACGGGCCGTGCCGTGCCCGCACATGGGCTTGGCCTCGAGGCCCAGGCACGGTCCGAGCGGGTCACGTGCCGGACACGGCCCGTTAAGTAGCGTGTCGTGCCGGGCCGGGTACGTGTGCCTGCGTGCCGGCCCGCTAGAAAACGGCCCGATGGCCAGGTATGTTCGAAACTGACAGATTCGAGCAGAGAAACTTTGGAATTCTGAAATGGCGGCACCACTTACAGGTTGCGGTAATCCCAACCAAAGCTTTCCGTGTGTAAATTTCCCGCTCTTGAAAGTTATATCTGAAACTGCCAAATACCGATACTTAGGCAGTTTACTGCATTTGATTGTTGGCATTCGGAGCCCAGAGTAACCAACTGTGACAGTTCAAAGAGAGACAGACAGAGCAATGGAGAGGAACAGATGAAGCAAAGGAAACTGCAAAACTAAAGGCTGAACTCGAGAAACGCAATCGACGTTGGAGTGCATTCAGAGGTATCGTAACAGATCAAACCTAGTGGATCACAAACCAGCTTCTAAAATTAGAACCAAACGAGAACATCATAGACAAGATCACGGTAAGAATTACTGTACTATCTATCCGCACAGAAATTTAAGAAACGAATCAGATTGATTCAGCACTTCTTCAGTTTGAAATAACGGTGGACTCACAACCAGCACAATCCTTGATAACAGTCAGGATACAGTCTATACTTCGAACAATATAGTACCATCGATTCATCAAACAACCAAGAGGAAACCAGAGTTGGGGCCTCTCAAAGAAGAAATTAGATTTCAGAAATTGAACAGAGAGAGGCACCTTAAATACAAAGATCAAAAAGTCACGTCAGCAAATGGCAAAGGACCACAACATCACTGCAACTTCAGAAGCAGAATCTGCCGACCATTGCTGCTCGACCTACTAGCAGATAAACCAGGAGGTGCAGGGCCAGCGTCACAGAACAGGAGAACAAGGTTTATAGCAAGATTTTACATGACAAGCAAGCAATAATGAGAAATTAACAAGCACATCGCTAATTCTCCCATAGGAACCCAGTGTTTCAAGAACTCGAATCAGCACATTAATTTCTTGCATTACCACAAACCAAGAAACACACACCGAGACAGGCAGACAGCAGGTAACTACAGGGTGGCAACAATCCAGATCTCTACGACGAAGTGAACTTGGTGACAGCCTTGGTGCCCTCTGACACGGCGTGCTTGGCGAGCTCCCCAGGGAGGACAAGACGAACGGAGGTCTGGATCTCCCGGGAGGTGATGGTGGGCTTCTTGTTGTAGCGCGCCAGCTTGGCGGCCTCGCCAGCGAGTTTCTCAAAGATGTCGTTGATGAAGGAGTTCATGATGGACATGGCTTTGGAGGAGATGCCGATGTCCGGGTGCACCTGCTTCAGCACCTTGAAGATGTAGATCTTGTAGGTCTCGACGCTCTTTTTCGCCTTCTTCTTGCCCTTCTTCCCCTCGCCGCCCTCCTTGGACGCCGTCTTCCCCGCCGGCAGCCGCTTCTCGGCCTTCGGCTTCTTCCCGGCGGGGGTCTTCTCGGCCTTCTCCGCCGCGGGCTCCTCCTCCACGGGCTTCTTCGCCGCCGGCTTCTTCTCTGCCTTGGGGGCCATGGATGATTCTCGGAGGAGAGGAGGGGAGTGGTTTTGGCTGGAAGGTGGGAGAAGATGTGGGGAATTGCAGACGAGATGTGAGGGTACCAGGAGGAGGCGGAATCATTATATTGAAGAGAGGAGGTGGACGCTGATTGGTGGAGGGGTGGTTGCCTCGGATCGGCAATTCCAGCCGTTCATCGCTGTACAGGATGGACGGTACGGATGCGCTAGTGCGCGGATCGCTGACGTGGCGAAAAGGTATGCGCGGGAGCACATGTGGGTAGGGCGCGCGCACGTAGCGGACGTTTTGTAATTTTTGAGTACTGCACTTGGGTCCCAGCTGCCAGCGATACGAAAATGGATCACATCCAGCATTGACGGTGAATACTCCATGGATATATTTATTTTTTTAGAGCAACCGGCAGGAGCACTACCTATTCTATTAGAAGAAGAGAATTAACCGATTTAGAAGGAAAACCGATCGAAATCCGATACAGACGTATATACACACGGGTCTGGTTAAAAGGGGAACCGGACCCAAAAAAAACTCCAACCGGCACAGTTTTCAGGAAAACCGGCAAAACCAAAACGAGACCACACGACCTAGCTCGACTAGGTTTGGAGCACCATCGATAGACACCCAGCACAACAGCAACAAAGCCTCTGCTCCGGCAACCTCACCGGTCCCGAGACCGCGCGCACTCCTAGCTGGTGAGGCAGCAACCAAGAAGAACAAGATGTAGCGCCTGGCGGAACACCAAACCTCCAAGGCATCGCCCCCAAGAGAGAGAACGACGGTGGCGCCGTCGATGCCCGCTCCGGCAGAAGCCAGAGCTCAGGTTTTCACCCGGAGAGTCTGAGACCCGAAACGACGAGGGAGGTGAAGGAGCTCCTCAACGATGCCTCCAACGAGGGGAGCGACGTCTGCGGACGCCGACATCGCCGGCATCAACCTAGGTCGATGCAGTGCTTTCGCGTGGAGTTCACCAAACCCGAAGCCATACAAGCCGATCCACCAAGACAAAGAAGCCATGCTCGCCTTGCAGCACCCCGCCGCCACCACCTCTTGCCGCAAGAAACCCCTGGGCACCTCATCCCAGAGGGCCCCATGCCACAACCCCCGTCCCGAGGCTGTTGCCCTGACGTCCACTCCGGAGACATCTGAAGACGTCGACGAACACCATCCGCTGCCACCGCCAACCACCACCAGACCACCAAGCCGAGAGGTGGAGAGCCCGTCTATCCCGCTCTAGAAGCACCGCACCACGCGGAGAAGACCGAAACAGGGACAGATGGCTCCGCCCAGCACCATGATGGCCGGAGAACCACCCCATCTGAAAGAACGCAAGCAGCAGCTCCAACACCTCCAAGCCCCGCCGCCGCGCCGCTCGCACAGCCGCGTCGGCCGCCACCACCACTCGCTTGGGCCGGCGCCCAGCATCCCCACCACGGAGGAAGCAGCGCCGATGCAGAGCAACCACGTGGACCGCCCAGCACATCTGGGCCCAGATCAGGCCCGGCCGCGCCACCTCCCCCAGCAGAGCCAGGCGGCATGCGCCACCCCCGACCCGGCGTAGCGACGCCGCCCGCCGAGCCCCCCTTGACGCAACGCCGACGCAGCCGCCGGAGGACGAAGAAGGGCCGCCGGGCAGAACCACGTCCACCGCGGGATCCCCCCCAGCCACCTTCGGCAGCGGGGGTCACCGCCACCACGGCGAGGCCGGTGGCAGCGGTGGAGGAAAGGAGATGGTGGGGAGGGGGCCGGCGGCGGCGAGCACGCTAGTCCCCCGAGTCGCCCGCGGGGGCGACGCGAGGGTCGGGGTAAACTCACTTTTTCTCCACGGATATACTCCCTCCTTATCCTGTCACACGTTTATCAAAATTTGATGTCATTCAAATTTAGACAAAATTTCCATATTTATTTTGAGACGGCAGGAGTAATAATGTTATAAATAAGTGACTTGAGTTGTCTAGATTCGCATATATCTAAACGTGTTTTAGTTCTAGATGCATACGAATTTAGACAAATTTAAGTCACTTATTTTGAAACGAAGAGAGTACAATATGTAGATATTTGGTGGATATGGGCATGATTGGTAGCCAACAACCCCTGGAAACAGGCCTGCCGGATGCATTTTTTGGGTCGATATGTCGGTTGGGTGTTCCTCGTGTTATGGCCAGCCCGCGTTAAAGCACTGCGCAGCCAGACCCAGTGGCAACGACCGATTTGGCTGTTTTTCCACAGTTATGCCCTAGCGAGTGAAAAGGTACGTCGATTTCTCAACCAGTTGCACGTGTGGACAAGCGCGAGAGGCGTTGCCTTAACTCCATGCCCCACTCGCCTCACTCCTGTCACCGATCTCACTGCCACACTCCATCTTTTCCCCTCATGTCCCATTAGCGACGACCGACCGTGGACGCATCGCCTCCTCCGCCGAAGCCTCTAGCGACAAAGCTCGCGCCCCGAAAAGCCGCTGAGTCTACACGTGTCATCCATAAGTACGAGGCCAAGTACCAGCGCAACTCGAGGGAGGTGGTTAATCCGACACTGTTGCCGGCTCTCAAACGGTTGTCGCCGTTTGCGGCTACCCTAGCTACTACAGGGGTTCCATCGACGACCCTGCAGATTGGCCGATCTGAGCCCTCGACAAGCATCGCAGCTCAACCTGGGGAGGAGATCAATGCGATGGCCGCCGGCAGCAGCCAGGCCATGTCTCATCCGTCGGGCTTCGACCATGTGCCGAGATTCCCTCCTATTCACGCAAATGCTTATCCTCCGCCCGGTTTCGCATATCCTTCCTCAGGCGCCATGGCGTCCCCACCACCCGCCGGTGAAGCTCCATCGAAAGCGGGGCCTTCTTCAGCAAATGCTTCGTCAACGCGTGCATGTCCGCCTCCACCCCCTCTGGCTTCGCGCCCCGTTATAAGTTCTCTTACTCCATTGGTCATTTGGTTAGTTAGGGTTTTTAGGTCTTCCGTAGATCCGTACAATGTTGGTCTAATTCGTCGATTATAGTTCTGGGTAGTCGATTGATGCATGATACTGCACGCAGGTGTATAGATTTGGGTGTCGGCATACGCATGTTCTTCTGCATGCCAATAGCCGCTCTACGAGCAGAGCACCAGCATGGTCGTGCATTGACATGAGAAAGAGTTGTGTGCGCACACTATAGTGGCACGATGATCATCGGCATTGCCATCGCACCTAGTTGGCAATGACGGTGATCACCTTGACACGGTTGTGTACTCACACCGATCTTTCCCATGTCCGTGCACGACCATGCCGATGATCACCACGACACGACTATACTGACATGTGCGTATTGTGAACTTGATTAGGACCGGGGAATGATCTGTAGGAGCTATGTCCCTCCTCCTCTAGAGTCGTGGCCAAGAGCCCTAGCGGACCGAGCCAGGCACACCTCCTGAACTAGATGAGTCATGAAGTGACCCTGGTTGACCGGAAGCACCGCTTCTCGATCCGGATGAGGTGGAGCCCGTGGAAGGAGATGACTAGGACGTCATCATTGAGGGCCCTAGTCTGAGGACCAAGCCAGGCACACCTCCTGAACTCTAGGAATCAACAAGATACCTTGGATTCCTGAAAGCACCTCATACCGGGCACCGCAACTTGAGCGCTAAGGTGTAGTAGGATCCCCCAAAACAGCGGAAGGTGTAGCGCCCCGTGTATTTCGTCAGCTCTATGTTATGCGATGCACGGGTGATACGTGCATTTTGCATCATCATTATAGGAACTTATATACTCTATTCAGAATCATATTTTCCATGATCCATCATTACTTATGCATTTTTAGTTAATTTATGGCACTTTCCTACAAAGCCCCCTTCATTGGTATTTAATTCTGGGATGCAAAAAACCTCCTTTTTCGTATTTTGTTATTTTAGGGACCTTTTGGACGACTAAAAATCGAAGGAAAAATACCTGACGAGTTTTTCACCTAGACAAGGATAATGGGCCAAAGAAGCACACGAGAGGAGCCTCAAGGCCTGAAATAGGCCTGAGGGCGTGCCCTCCCTTACTGGGTGCACCCTCCAGGCTCTTTCGGCCCTCGAGCATCGTTTCGACTCCTCCTTTCTATAGACACCTCCATATCGCCAAAAAAACCTACGCCATATTTTTCCCATGATTTACAGAGGCGGCGACAGAGGTGAAAGTCTTCTCCTAGTCTGGGAGAGGACAGATCATGCTGCACCAGAGCCTCTGATGAGGGGGAAATCGACGCCATCGTCATCACCACTCCTCCTTGAGGTAGGGGGAGGCCTCTCCATCAACATCTCCACCAACACTATCATCATCACCATCACCATCTCCAAGATCCACCTCGTTCCCCTCATAGTTTGTGATTGATTGAACCCCGGATATTGTTTTAAGGGCTATTTGCATGTCTATGATTGGCATCTTGTCTTTATTTGGTAGATAAATTATATTTTCATATTGTATTGCAATCCATATGCCACTTATCTATATCATGTTTGTCACTGTGAGTAGATCCCCATGTTCCTGAGGGCATAGAATGAATTAACTATGATTTACATATAACTTGCAATGAGTATGTGGTCAAGTTTTATCTTTTATGTTGCTCTATGATGATTTTGTACGAACGTCGACTGCATATTACTTCACCTATATGGGCTCATAGGGGAACACTTCAATGCAATGATAGGGGTTGGAAGAGACGGAATGACAAAAATTGTTTTCTAATACTTTGAGTTGCATTTGAGGGATTTATGTCGGGGACCCATGAACTAATTACTATGGTGGGACATTTATGTCTTAATGATTCTTAGATGCTCATGAGAATGGATTTAGGACCCATCATATGTGGTGCCTTTTGCTCATATCTATGGCTCCACCAAATTTAGGCTCTGCCCTAAGGGAGTGAAACTTGCCAAGATATTCACCATGTTGTGTAGATATATATATATATATGCTAAGTAAATTCATGCCGCCCTCGGGAATGCTTGTCACATATAAGTCCACACACACTTGAGCTCGTCCTCTTGCTACATAGAGGATTGGGCTTTATCTCATTGAGAGATTTTACTATTTGCTATTTACTTTCAGCACTTTACATTCTTGCAAACTGTAAACCTGAAAAACCTCGAAAACACCAAAACTAATACATTTAATATTGCCTTTCTTGTCAAACTTACAAACCAATACCCTTAGCTCCTCGTGGGTTCAACAACCTTTCATTATTGAAAAGTACTACAATTGATCTCCTGCACTTGGGAACCATCAACGGGTTTGTTACCCTACGCTCCAAAAGCTCATGCTTGGTATCCTCATCGCATCGAGGAAGCTTTGGCACTACTTTGAATCCCATTGTGTCATTGTGGTGACCAAGAATTCGTTGGACCGCATGTTGCGCAACAGGGAAGCCACGGGACGCATGGTGGAATGGCCCATGGAGCTATCCGGCTTCGACCTTCATTTCGCCCACACCCAAACCATCAAGATCTTGGATTTGGTTGAGTTCATCGCCAAATGGACTCCCACGCCAGAGGACGAGGAGGAACCCACCTCCTCCCTTCCCGGGAATGTCGATCCATGCGAATGGACCATTTACTTTGATGGTTCTTACTCCATCAACGGCTCGGGGGCTCGCGTGCTCCTAGTGTCACCGACCGGAGACCAACTAAAGTAAGTGGTCCAGATGCTCTATCACGGAGAGCATTCGACCAACAAAACCTCTAAGTACGAAGGCGTACTCGCTAGCCTTAGGATCATGAAGGACCTGGGGATCAAGCGGCTGGTCATCCGCGGGGATTCATAGTTTGTCGTCAACTAGATCAAAAAATACTACAACTCCCCGCGATGGCCCTCTATGTTCAAGAAGTTAGAAAGTTGGAGCAACACTTTGATGGGCTCCATATGGAGCACGTCCCCCGCAGCACCAACATTGTTGTCGATGAATTATCGAATATCGCATCTTCCCAGGGATACGTACCCCTAGAAGTCATTACGGAGCGGCTACTCTGTCCCTCCGTCAAGGTACCTGGCGAACAAGCAATCACAGAACCCTGAGGCAAGCCCTTGGCACCAACCATCATATGCGAACGATGGCTACGGAGCCGTGTGCCCCGAGAATGAAGATCGAAGAGTGGAGCGGCTACTCAGGCCCTTTGTCAAGGTAACTCGCGAACAAGCAATCACAGAACCCCAGGGCGAGCCCTCGACACCGACCATCGTATGCAAAGCGATGGCTGTGGAGCCGTGTGCCCGAGGACAAAGACCGAAGAGTGTAGCGGCTACTTAGGCCCTCTGTCAAGATACTACACAAACAATCAAGCACAGAACCCTGAGGCAAGCTCTCGGCACTGACCATCGTATGCGAAGTGATGGTCATTGAGCCGTTTGCCCCCAAAGATGAAGAGAGAGGGGTGGAGCCGCCACTCGTGACCTCCATCGAGATACCCCACGAACCAGTGAACACAGAACCTCGGGGCGAGCCCTCGGCGATGACCAAGCGATGGTTGCAGAGTCGTGTGCCCCTGGGGACAAAGACAGAGGAACCATTCTCGGCAAACACGCCGTCCGAGCGGAGGAGACGCTTAGGCTACCTTAGGCCACGAACATACTGAGGTACCTCCAAGACTAGGAGCTCCTCGTCGACCATGTCAATGCCGAGAAAGTGTTCCGACCAATATGTACACCCTGGTGGACGGAGACCTCTACCAGAAACATGAATCTGGTGTCAAGCTCCGCTGCATCTCTTAGGAAGAAGGGCACAAGATCCTTGCCAAAATCTATGAGGTGGAGTGCTCGAGCCACCTCGCCTCATGAACTTTGGCGGGGAAGGCATTTCGTCAAGGGTTCTATTAGCCAACGGCATTATCAGACACCGAGTACTTGGTTAGAACCTGTGATGCCTGCCAGTTCCACACCAAGGAAACCCATCAACCAACTCATACTCTTCAAAACATTCCCCTGTCATGGCCTTTCACCGTCGAGGGGTGCTGACTCGTGTATTAACGAGCTCGTTGGGGAACCCCAAGAGGAAGGTAAGATGAGCACAACAGTAAGTTTTCCCTCGGTTATGAAACCAAGGTTATCAATCCAGTAGGAGCAAGGAAACACCTCCTGATGGGTTCGTAGCATGGAAAACAAAAAAATTCTATCGCAAGAATGAACAAAACCCAGATCTAATCTAGATAAAAGCCAAGATCTAATCTATTAGACATGAGCAATGAGATAGATAGGAACTAACCCTCGTAGATCCGAAAGCTTTAACGAGATTAGATCTCGTGGTTGATGTAGTCGATCACTTGCCGATCTCAAGATCGTGTGGACGATCCTTCCGGCGTCGCGTTCCAGCAGCGCTTCCGCAGTCGGTCAAGTGGACGATCCTTCCGGCGCCGCGTTTCGGCAGTGCTTCCGCAGTCGGTCACACGTGCGGAGTCGAAGCAGACCTTCCTCTCCCTGTTCCAGCGAGCAGCGGAGGTAGTAGATCTTCTCCACGGAATCCCAGCAGCACGACGGCGTGGTGGTGGTGGAGTAGAGAATTCTGCAGGGCTTCGCCTATGCCTGTGCAGAAGAAAGGTGGAGGAGAGAGGCGACAGAGATTGGGAGTTATGGGAGAGGGCTAGGAGGGGGCGCCCCTGCCCTTCTATTTAAGGGGGGAGGCGCGCCTGGGGACGGGGAGTCCTAGTAGGACTCCCCTCCTATGGCCGGTGGTGGGAAGGGGGGAGGAGTCCTCCTCCCCCACGAATCCGTGTCTTGCCCCACTAGGTTTCCTTTGACCCTTTCTTGGTTTTCAAGTAAACTCCAAGAAATCCTCTAGAACCTTCCAGAACATTCCGAAACCTTCTAGAATCTCCATACAAACACTCCGGAACATTTCCTAACTTAGAAAATGATCCCTAATATATGAATCTTATTCTCCGGACCATTCCGGATCTCCTCGTGATGTCCCGGATCCATTCTGAGACTCCGAACAACATTCGGTCTCCAACGCACATTCCATATCTACTTAAAACAACTTCGAACCTTAAGTGTGTCACCCTACGGTTCGTGAATATGTAGACATGACAGAGACACATCTCCTATCAATAACCATCAGCGGGACCTGGAGATCCATAATGGCTCCCACATACTCAACGATGACTTCGTGATCGATTGAACCATTTACATACGAAACCAATTCCCTTTGTCTCGTGCTACTATACTTATCCGAGGTTTGATCGTCGGTATCTCCATACCTAGTTCTACCTCGTTACTGATAAGTACTCTTTACTCGTTCCGTGATATGTCATCCCTTGTGACCTAGTCACATGCTTGCAAGATAACTAGATGACATTCCACCGAGAGGGCCCAGAGCATATCTATCCGTCATATGGATGGACAAATCCCAATCTTGGTTCATGCGCTTCAACACATACTTTCAGAATACCCAATGACACTTTTATAACCACCCAGTTACGAAGTGGCGTTTGATGTCATCAAAGTATCCATCCGGTGATGGTGATTAACATAACCTCATGGTCGAAGGATTAGGTTACTATGTATTTGAAAGCTTACAGCAATACGAACTTAATGACTTGATCTTATGCTACGCTTACTATGGGTGTGTGTCCATCACATCATTCTCCTAATGATATAACCTTGTTATTAATCACATCCTAATGTCCATGATCAGGAAACCATGATCATCAATTAATCAACAAGCTAGTTCAACAAGAGGCTTACTAGGGACTCTCTTATGTTTACAAAACACACATGTATTAGTGTTTCCTAATAATACAATTATAGCATGGGATGTAAACATTCATCATAAACACAAAGATATAATAATAATCACTTTTATTATTGCCTCTTGGGCATATCTCCAATAGTCTCCCACTTGTACTAGAGTCAATAATCCAGATTACATGCTAATATACCGAACACCCATGGCGTTCTGGTGTTGGTCATGCTTTGCCCTAGGGAGAGGTTTAGTCAACGGATCTGCCACATTCAGATCAGTGTGTACTTTGCAAATCTTTATGTCACCATCTCGGACATACTCGCGAATAGCGTGGAAACGTAGCTTGATGTGCTTCAGTTTGCTATGTGACCTTGGTTCCTGTGCATTAGCTATGGCACCTGTGTTGTCACAGTAGATGGCCATCGGGTCCAACGCACTGGGAACCACGCCAAGTTCAGTAATGAATTCCTTCATCCATACGGCTTCTTGTGCAGCCTCCGAAGCAGCTATGTATTCTGATTCAATTGAAGATTTCGCCACAACGCTTTGCTTCGCACTCCTCCAGCTCACTGCAGCACCATTCAAAATAAACACGTATCCCAATTGTGACTTCGAGTCATCCGAATCGGTGTTCCAACTAGCATCGGTGTAACCATTTACAACAAGCTGTTCATCACCTCCATAAGAAAGAACCATATCCTTAGTCCTATTTAGGTACTTTAGGATATTCTTGACCGCTGTCCAGTGCTCCATTCCAGGATCACCTTGATATCTGCTAGTCAAACTAACAGCATGTGCTATGTCCGGTCTTGTACACAGCATGGCATACATGATAGAACCTATGGCCGAGGCATAGGGAATATTATTCATCTTTTCTCTATCTTCTGCCGTAGCTGGATTTTGAGTTTTACTCAAGGTCTTACCTGACAACATGGGCACGAACCCTTTCTTGCTATCTTCCATTCTAAACTTCTTTAGAACTTTGTCTAAGTATGTACTTTGTGAAAGCGCTATTAGGCGTCTTGATCTATCTCTATAAATCTTGATGCCTAGAATGTATGCCGCTTCGCCAAGATCCTTCATTAAAAACTATTATTCAAATGGGTTTTGACGCTATTAAGAAGTTCTATATCATTCCCAATCAACAATATGTCATCTACATATAGTACTAGGAATGCTACAGAGCTCCCACTCACTTTCTTGTAAATACAAGCTTCTCCATAAGTTTGTATAAATCCAAAGTTTTTGATTACTTTATCAAAACATTGATTCCAACTCCGGGATGCTTGCTTCAGTCCATAAATGGAGCGCTGAAGTTTGCATACCTTGTCAGCATCTTTAGGATCGACAAAACCCTTGGGTTGTACCATATACAACTATTCCTCAATGTCACCATTAAGGAACGCTGTTTTGACATCCATCTGCCAAATCTCATAATCAAAATGTGCAGCAATTGCTAACAAAATCCTCACAGACTTTAGCTTCGCTACTGGTGAGAAAGTCTCATCATAGTCAACTCCTTGAATTTGTCGGAACCCTTTCGCGACAAGTCGAGCTTTATAGACGGTAACATTACCATCAGCATCTGTTTTTCTCTTGAAAATCCATTTGTTCTCGACAGCCTTACGGCCATCCGGTAAGTCCACCAAAGTCCACACTTGGTTTTCGTACATGGATCCCATTTCGGATTTCATGGCTTCTAGCCATTTGTCGGAATCTGGGCTCACCATAGCTTCTTCATACGTCGCAGGGTCATCAACGTTGTCCACCAACATGATGTTCAAGGCAGAGTCATACCAATCAGGAGTGGTACGAACCCTCATTGACCTGCGAGGTTCAGTAGTAACTTCATTTGAAGTTTCATGATCATTATCATTAGCTTCCTCTTCAATTGGTGCAGGCGGCACAAAAACATCTTCCGGTGCTGCGCTACTCTCAAATCCGAGAGAAGGTTCAACAACCTCATCGAGTTCTACTTTCCTTCCAGTCACCTCCTTCGAGAGAAACTCCTTCTCAAGAAAGGATCCATTCTTTGCAACGAAAACTTTGCCTTCGGATCTATGATAGAAGGTATACCCAATTGTTTCTTTAGGGTATCCTATGAAGACGCATTTCTCCGCTTTGGGTTCTAGCTTATCAGGTTGTAACTTCTTTACATATGCCTCGCAACCCCAAACTTTAAGGAACGACAACTTAGGTTTCTTACCAAACCACAATTCGTATGGTGTTGTTTCAACGGATTTAGATGGTGCCCTATTTAAAGTGAATGCGGCTGTCTCTAATGCATAGCCCCAAAATGATAACGGTAAATCTGTAAGAGACATCATAGACCGAACCATATCTAAGAGAGTTCTATTACGACGTTCGGACACACCATTACGCTGTGGTGTTCCCGGCGGTGTCAACTGTGAAAGTATTCCACATTTCTTTAAATGCATGCCAAACTCATAACTCAGATATTCACCTCCGCGGTTAGAACGCAGAAATTTAATCTTCTTGTTACGATGATTTTCCACTTCACTTTGAAATTCCTTAAACTTCTCGAAAGTTTCGGACTTATGTTTCATAAAGTAGACATACCCATATCTACTTAAGTCATCCGTGAAGTGAGAACATAACGATATCCACCACACGATGCTACACTCATTGGACCGCACACATCGGTATGTATTATTTCCAATAAGTCTATAGCTCGCTCCATTATACCAGAGAATGGAGTCTTAGTCATTTTTCCCATTAGACATGCTTCGCATCTTTCAAGTGATTCAAGAAGTCCATCAGAATGGAGTTTCTTCATACGCTTCACTCCAATGTGACCAAGACGACAGTGTCACATGTATGTAGAATTATCATTCAATTTTATTCGTTTAGCATCTATGTTGTGAACATGTGTATCACTACTATCGAGATTCAGTAAGAATAAACCATTCATCTCAGGTGCATTACCATAAAAGATATTACTCATATAAATCGAACAACCTTTATTCTCGGACTTAAAAGAGTAACCGTCTCGCAATAAACAGGATCCAGATATAATATTCATGCTTAACGCAGGCACCAAATAACAATTATTTAAATTTAAAACTAATCCCGAAGGTAGATGTAGAGGGAGTGTGCCGACAACGATCACATCAACCTTGGAGCCATTTCCAACGCGCATCGTCACCTCGTCTCTTGCCAGTCTTCGTTTATTCCGCAGCTCCTGTTTCGAGTTACAAATATGAGCAACCGAACCAGTATCAAATACCCAGGCACTACTACGATTACTAGTAAGATACACATCTATAACACATATATCAAATATACCTTTCTTCTTGATGTTGCCATTCTTCAGATCCGCCAGGTACTTGGGGCAGTTACGCTTCCAGTGACCAGCACCCTTGCAGTAGAAGCACTCAGTTTTAGGCTTAGGAACAGCCTTGGGCTTCTTAGTAGGTGCGGCAGCTTTCTTGCCGTCCTTCTTGAAGTTTACCTTGTTCTTAGGCTTGCCTCGTCTCTTGAAATTGGTGGTCTTATTTACCATCAACACTTGGTGCTCCTTCTTTATCTCCACTTCAGCAGTTTTCAGCATGGACGACAGTTCAGGCAACGTCTTGTTCATGCAGTGCATGTTGTAGTTCATCACAAAGTTCTTGTAACTTGGTGGCAGTGATTGAAGGAGACGGTGAATCCCCAATTCATTAGGAATCGATATTCCCAACTCTTGGAGCTTCTTTGCGTACCCAGACATGGTGAGCACGTGCTCGCTAATGGAGCTTCCTTCTTCCATCTTACAGTTAAAGAATTTTTCGGAGGCCTCATAGCTCTCCATGGCCGCGCGAGTCTCAAAAATTAGCCTGAGCTCCTTAATGATCTCGAACGGGTTGTGGTGCTCAAAACGCTTCTGGAGCTCCGATTCTAAACCGTACAGGATGGCACACTGAACTGTGGAGTAATGATTTTTCCGAGTGGCGAAAACATTCTTTTCGTCATCGGTGGCATTATCTGCAGGTGGGTCACCTAGCGGTGCATCGAGCACATAGGTCAACTGACCAGCCCTGAGGACGATCTTCAGTCCACGGAACCAGTCCGTGAAATTGCTTCCATTGTTCTTAAGCTTTTCTTTCTCTAGGAACGCATTGAAATTGATGGAGGGGGTCGCCATAATCTACAACAATTTGCAAGTAGTTTAGACTAAGTTTATGACAAATTGAGTTCAATTTTAATTCTTAAACTAACTAGGTGAACTCCCACTCAAAACAACATCCCTCACATTGTCTTAGTGATTACACGAACCAAGTCCACTACACCAAGTCCGATCTTCACGAGAGAAGATGTAGTTTCATCGGCGAACAATCTTCATGTTCATCATATAATTTATATGACTCATGCTCTACCTTTCGGTATTCCGTGTTCCGAGACCATGTCTGTACATGCTAGGCTCGTCAAGATAACCTTAGTTTCCGCATGTGCAAATCTGGCTTGCACCCGTTGTATGCACACGTAGAATCTATCACATCCGATCATCACGAGATGCTTCGAAACGACGAGTCTTAGCAACGGTGCCAACTAAGGGTGAACACTTTATTACTTGATATTTAGTGAGAGGGATCATCTTATAATGCTACCGTCGCGATCTAAGCAATACAAGATGCATAAAGGATTAACATCACATGCAATTCATAATTAGTGTGATATGATATGGCCTTTTCTTCTCGCGCCTTTGATCTCCATCTCCAAAGCACGAACATGATCTCCATCATCACCAGCATTGCGTCAAGGTCAGTGGCGCCGCTTCATGGTTGTCCATCATCACCAGCAACTATTACAACTACTTGGAATAAAGCTATTACAAGATGAATAGACACGCAGGTCTTAACAGAATTAAAGACAACCATTAGGCTCCTGTCGGTTGCCATATTACAACAAGGATCATTGCATACATCAAATACAATCACAATCACATGTTGGCCATATCACATCACAAAACCCCTGCAAAAACAAGTTAGACGCCTCTAAATTTCTTTGCATGTTTTACGTGGTTTAGGGCTTTCGCATAAGACCGATCTTACCTACGAACAAGGACCACAACGTTGATACAAGTATCGTCAAGATGCTCATTGTAAATTGAATCTTAACTATGGTGGGAGAGACAGACACCCGCAAAGCCACTTGTGCAAAGCAAGTTGCACGTCAAGCGTGGAGCAAGTCTCATGTGTGATGACATGTAATGTTAGCCCGAGCCGCTTCATCCCACCATGCCGCAAGATGCAAAGTACACGCTAAGACACTGACAACAAAAGCATCAACGCGCATAAAAACATTATGTTCTACTCGTGCAACAGATCTACGCATAGATACGGCTCTGATACCACTGATGGGTTCATAGCATGGAAAACAAAAAAATTCTACCGCAAGAACGAACAAAACCCAGATCTAATCTAGATAAAAGCCAAGATCTAATCTATTAGACATGAGCAACGATATAGATAGGAACTAACCCTCGTAGATCCGAAAGCATTAACGAGATTAGATCTCGTGGTTGATGTAGTCGATCACTTGCCGATCTCAAGATCGTGTGGACGATCCTTCCGGCGTCGCGTTCCAGCAGCGCTTCCGCAGTCGGTCACACGTGCGGAGTCGAAGCAGACCTTCCTCTCCCCGTTCCAGCGAGCAGCGGAGGTAGTAGATCTTCTCCACGGAATCCCAGCAGCACGACAGCGTGGTGGTGGTGGTGGAGTAGAGAATTCTGCAGGGCTTCGCCTATGCCTGTGCAGAAGAAAGGTGGAGGAGAGAGGCGGCAGAGATTGGGAGTTATGGGAGAGGGCTAGGAGGGGGCGCCCCTGCCCTTCTATTTAAGGGGGGGAGGCGCGCCTGGGGAGGGGGAGTCCTAGTAGGACTCCCCTCCTATGGCCGGCGGTGGGAAGGGGGGAGGAGTCCTCCTCCCCCACGAATCCGTGTCTTGCCCCACTAGGTTTCCTTTGACCCTTTCTTGGTTTTCAAGTAAACTCCAAGAAATCCTCTAGAACCTTCCAGAACATTCCGAAACCTTCTAGAATCTCCATACAAACACTCCGGAACATTTCCTAACTTAGAAAATGATCCCGAATATATGAATCTTATTCTCCGGACCATTCCGGATCTCCTCGTGATGTCCCGGATCCATTCTGAGACTCCGAACAACATTCGGTCTCCAACGCACATTCCATATCTACTTAAAACAACTTCGAACCTTAAGTGTGTCACCCTACGGTTCGTGAATATGTAGACATGACAGAGACACATCTCCTATCAATAACCATCAGCGGGACCTGGAGATCCATAATGGCTCCCACATACTCAACGATGACTTCGTGATCGATTGAACCATTTACATACGAAACCAATTCCCTTTGTCTCGTGCTACTATACTTATCCGAGGTTTGATCGTCGGTATCTCCATACCTAGTTCTACCTCGTTACTGATAAGTACTCTTTACTCGTTCCGTGATATGTCATCCCTTGTGACCTAGTCACATGCTTGCAAGCTAACTAGATGACATTCCATCGAGAGGGCCCAGAGCATATCTATCCGTCATATGGATGGACAAATCCCAATCTTGGTTCATGCGCTTCAACACATACTTTCAGAATACCCAATGACACTTTTATAACCACCCAGTTACGAAGTGGCGTTTGATGTCATCAAAGTATCCATCCGGTGATGGTGATTAACATAACCTCATGGTCGAAGGATTAGGTTACTATGTATTTGAAAGCTTACAGCAATACGAACTTAATGACTTGATCTTATGCTACGCTTACTATGGGTGTGTGTCCATCACATCATTCTCCTAATGATATAACCTTGTTATTAATCACATCCTAATGTCCATGATCAGGAAACCATGATCATCAATTAATCAACAAGCTAGTTCAACAAGAGGCTTACTAGGGACTCTCTTATGTTTACAAAACACACATGTATTAGTGTTTCCTAATAATACAATTATAGCATGGGATGTAAACATTCATCATAAACACAAAGATATAATAATAATCACTTTTATTATTGCCTCTTGGGCATATCTCCAACACCTCCAAGGTGTTGCTAGCTAGCCTTTGGCAGGGCGCACTACCGGCGCCAGCAGCAACGTGGAAACTTGCACAACACAACCACAGAACTTTGCCCCCAACTTACAATGAGGTTGTCAATCTCATCGGTTTGCTGAAAACACATGATTAAACGTATTGTGTGGAAGAAAGTAATAGTTTGCAGAAAGTAAACAGAAAGCAGTAAACAGTTGTAGATTGATGGTAAAAGAAAGGATAGGGGTCCATAGTTCACTAGTGGTGGCTCTCCTTAAGATATATGACATGTTGGGTGGACAAATTACAGCGGGGCAATTGACATACATCGAGAAAGCATACATGCATATACTAATCATATTGAATCCTTTGAGATTTGATTAGGCATTACAACATTATACATAGACCGTAATCCAACTACATATACGACTAATAATCCACCTTCAGGTTATCATCTGAACACCCTCCAGTATTAAGTTGCAAGCAACAGATAATTGCATTACGCATTGCGTGTAAAGTAAACAATACAATTGTTCTATGAGCAATGGATTGTTGTTTTCTCCCTAGTAGCAACAACACATCTAGTACCTTAGAGATTTCTGTCACTTCCCCAGATTACTAGAGGCGTGAACCCACTATCGAGCATAAATACTAACTCTTGGAGTTGCTAGCATCTACTTGGCCAAGATAGCTACTAACAACGGAAAGCATGCAAGATCACAAATAACAAAGACATGATAGAATCAATAATCAATCTAAAATAGCATCTCAATATCCATCGGATCCTCGCAAACACAACATGTAGAATTACAAATAGATGATCTTGATCATGAACGGAGCTCACAAGATCTAAACATGATAGCACAAAGGAGAAGAACCTGCCATCTAGCTACTACATGGACCCGTAGTCCAAGGATGAACTACTCACGCATCACACCGGAGGCTTGCATGGTGATGAAGAAGGCCTCCAGGGTGAATTCCCCTCTCCGGCAGGGTGCCGGGAAGAGCTTAGATCCCTCCCAATCTAGGGATGGAGATGACAACAGCTATAGACTCTTTCGTGGATTTTTGATCGGGTCCTTAGGGTTTTTGCATCGGAGGCATCTCATAGGCGAAAGGGGAGGCCGAGGGGGTGCCCGAGGCGACCAGACCACCCCCTGGTGCAGGCCAGGCTTGGCTGCGCGGCTAGGTGGTGTGGCGCCCCCCTGGCCCCTCTCCGTCTCATATTCTGGCTCCGTGTCCCCCTCGGTGAATAACTGACTTTGGCTTTTGTCCTGTCCAATTATGAGAATATTCATTTTCTGACTTTCCTGGAACCAAAAACAACAGAAAACAAGCAAATGGCACTGTGGCATCTTGTTAATAGGTTAGTGCAAGAAAGTGTATAAAAACTACTCCAAGATCTTGATCATGATAGAATCAATAATCAATCTGAAATAGCATCTCAGTATCCATCGGATCCCCGCAAACACAACATGTATGATTACAAATAGATGATCTTGATCATGAACGGAGCTCACAAGATCTAAACATGACACAAAGGAGAAGAACCAACCATCTAGCTACTACATGGACCCGTAGTCCAAGGATGAACTACTCACGCATCACACCGGAGGCTTGCATGGTAATGAAGAGGGCCTCCAGGGTGAATTCTCCCCTCCGGCAAGGTGCCGGGAAGACCTTCAGATCCCTCCCAATCTAGGGATGGAGATGACGGCGGCTACTGACTCTTTAGTGGAATTTTGATCGGGTACTTAGGGTTTCTGTATCGGAGGCATCTTATAGGCGAAAGAGGAGGCCGAGGGGGTGCCCTAGGCGGCCACACCACCCCGTGGCGCGGGCTAGGCCTGGCCGCGCGGCCAGGTGGTGTGGCCGGCCTCTAGCCCCTCTCTGTCTCGTCTTCTAGCTCCGTGTCCCCCTCGGTGAAATATTGACTTTGACTTTTGTCCCGTCCAATTCCGAGAATATTCATTTTCTGACTTTCCTGGAACCAAAAATAGCAGAAAATAGGCAGCTGGCACTGTGGCATCTTCTTAATAGGTTAGTCCAAGAAAGTATATAAAAATACTCCAAAGTATGGTCAAAACATAAGAAAGTAGATATAAAACAAGCATGGAACATCAAAAATTATAGATACGCTTGCAACGTATCAATATCCCCAAGCTTAACTCATGCTCGTCCTCGAGTAGGTAAGTGATAAAAAGAAAGAATAATTTTTTAGGTGACATGCACCATCATAAACTAGATCAAAGTATTTATAAAACATCGATAGCTGGGATCATAGTACTTTAACATACCATGAAAGATATAGTTCTAACAATAAGACATAGCAACTATGTTGTAGCATGAAAAGGTACAAACAAAATATTCATGAATAATAATGCTTTGCAAGACGTTTGTTTGTTTCACATAAAGAAAGCATAATGATAATGGTATTCAGCTTGTCCCTTATAGAGTAGAAAAACATAAATGCATAGGACACCTTCAAAGTTCATAAGGGTGACTAGATACAAATAGTTTAAGAACAAGCAATATCAAAGTTATGCATCAATCAACAAGTCTTGAGACAATGCACATAGAACTAAGAATGGCCACTATGCTCTCTCAATAGGTGCATAAAGATAGAAGATGGAGACTCAACATAAAAGTAAAAGAAATGCCTTCATAGAAGGAAGCAGGGATTCAAGTATCATAAAGAGCTTCCAAAAATTATGGTACTTATTAGCTTTTAGCTCTCATTGCCCCTATCATAAGAATATTGAGGCGATTAAGGTTAAAGTGACTCAACTAAGAGGATATGCTTAACAAGTTATAAGTTGAAATCTCATGCCCCTTACTTACGAGTACCGAACCTCATGCTACTCAACTTCAGTCACAAGTAAGCTCTTGTCATTGTAAGTACATATATATCATAGAGAACCGCCAACGGGTACCCCTTGCACATGATACAAGAGCTATCCCATAATCAAAATAACAAGGCAAGTAGATAATGAGCATCTCAATGATCTTTTTATTTGCTATTTGCATAGGTTTTTATTAAGGATGCTTCATAGAGTGATCATTATGGTTATGCTGCAAGTTTCCATTATGATTAGGCATGGCTTAGGCTAGCGGCCCAGGCCTTTCTCTAACACACATACAAACTTCATGATCTTACAAGTTCCTCTATTATTTCACACTGCCGGGATCCATAAGCAAAAGAATCATGATATCAACGGAATATAAGTGCAATGTTGAAAGCGTTCCCCATGATACATGGTTCTGCTAACTTCAACTTATAAAGCAAGCATATACGCAACAAAGATGGACACAATGGTTCAAGATTATTAAGTGCAAGAAAGTAAAGTGTGCAATCAAGTTCGTGAGATCTTTAATCACTATTTTTCACATAACAAGTTTAATTCGGAAGGTAGATAAAAGCATGAATATACTTGGAATAAAAAATGCTAATAGGTAGGTATGGTGGACTCTTTGGGATAAATTGGTTTTATTTGGAGTTGGATGCATGAGTGGAACTCATACTTGGTTATGGAGGCTAGCAAAAGACTGGGAGCGACCAACTAAGAGAGCAATAATGGGCATAATCATGCAAAGTGACAAAACATCATTAGTTAAAACATAAAGTGATATTAAAAGTCGAAAACTAAAGGACCATCGAGGCTATGGTGACTTGGGATAGTCATAACATGGTGTGAGCATGTGCCAAGTCAACCCAAATAAAGCATCAAAGGATAATACCACAATACTATGCTTTAATATGCTAAAACAACGCATGATTCTTTCAAGGCACATTAAGCAATCTCAATTGTTTATAACATGTCATGCTACAACAAAAATCACTAAGCATAAAGCCAAAACAATATCAAGCATGGCATGAAAGCATAGGCCACAATGAAAAACAAGCTCCTTTTACCACTTAAGCATGAACTTTTCCTACTCTTTCCAAATCAAACCAACTTATTTGAAAACTAATGTAAGAATGAGGGGGTCCAACCAATTTATTCAAGAAAACTAAGCAAACGAAAACCAAAAACAAAAAACAAAGACGCTCCAAGAACAACACAACCGTGCATGAAACAATAAAAATGAAGTGTTTGGAAGAAACCTGAGATTTTTATTGATGAAGAAGGGGATGCCTTGGGCATCCCCAAGCTTTGACGCTTGTACTTATTGGATATTTCTTGGGGTGACATGGGTGGCATCCCCAAGCTTGTGCTTTAGTCCATTCTTCATCTCATTACATCATTCTTTCCCTATACCTGAAATTTTTCCTTCATACAAAACTTCACACAATATTTATTAGCAACATTAGTGTACTCAAGATAATAAGTCGTTGGGTTCAGTTTAAACACCAATAAAACTTCCATTAAAACACAAGATACTGCAGCACTTCCCTCAAAAATCTCAATTCCCCAAAAATAACCCAAAAAGGAATCAACAAGAAGCAAATGCAAATAATGGCAGAAATCTGTCAAAACTGACTAGTAGGTAAAAACCAATTTTTTCGAAGACCTTCTGTTGCTCAAATCGAAAAGTGTTAATCCAAGAAAAGTTGTATAACAACCTGAGGCATAAGCACAAAAAATCACAGCTCAAACCGACGTACAGAGATTTTACACGAATTTTTACAGCGAAGCACAAAAATCTATTTCGGGACAACAACTTTCTCAAGCATTATTTCTCTCTCATTAGCAGGGCCGAGCCGACAGGAGTGTCGTGTGTGCGGCCCCACAGGGCCCAAAATGTTTGGGGGGCCAAAATTTCGTATAGCTTATATACCGGTATATGCTAAGTACGGTAACTAGAAAAAGCAAACAGGCCGACCTAGGCTACATGGTGCCTCCCCGCGTGGACTGCATCGCGCGCCTGAAGTCTAGAATGCTCCTGAATTCCTGGACCCGTCTGTCAATCATATCTCGATCAGTTCGATCGATCGATTAGGCTCGAGCCCTCCCAGCGTGGCTGCCGCAGACTCGCAGTGCTGCTCCCATCTTTAACTCCAAAATTCCAGGCCGCCAGGCGCGAGTGCTGGTCGGTCCTCGCTGTCCTCCTAAGTCCTGACTCCCATGCTGATCAATGGAGATGCCAAGGTGGAGTGTGCTTTAGTTTTTGTCACCAAAGCCTGCCTCTCTGAAACATGGGGTTCTACGTATGACATGATATCTCACATGTCAGTGCTCTATTGCTCGTATGATCCTAGAGCCAAACCTGTTGTCGATTCTTTGATTATTTTGAGATGATGTAATCTTCTGCCCCGCTATCATCCATGTGAAACAGCTGACCATTTGGATTAGCGTACCACTACGAGCCTAACTTGGACGTAGGATGAGTGGAGATTACTACATGTAAAGGATAAGGAAATAGTCACAGACTCCGAGCCCATTACGAAGAGTAAGCAAAATCCTAGACCCATTCTTGCCAACGGTCGAATTCAGCTCTTTTTGCCGGGTGGAAGACCAAGCAAGTAATGAGCAAATGCAAGAGGTGGGTGGACCAGTTGATCCTTTTCTCGATTTCAAATGGTAGTGAAACGGAAGCTGTTATCCAATCTGCCAGGTCTTCTCCAGAAACACTGGTCCTTTTTCTATTCTTCAATCCCGATCAAGCCATCCACTATTTTCACCTCCTTGTTTGCCAAAAGAGGTGAGTCCTATCCGACAGTCCATCTAATTGCTAAAAAAACTAGCAATTTTGTTACTCAAATTGATTGATGAGGCCACATTCTTTTAATTTTAATTTATTTATCTTTTGCATCTAGGGTTGTTTTTATCACAAAAATTGTATCTAGGGTTGTTCATCATGGGAAAGCAACAATCTGGTGCTCATGAGCGCAAGAGAAAAGACTCGATGATTGGCCACAATATGTAATTGAAAGTGAAGGGTTGGAGAAGATTGATTATTATTATGAAAAAATTCATTTCGAAAAACACTAAAAGATTGATGTTGTTCAAATAAACCTTATGCAACTAGGAGTTGAATAGGTATGGTTCTTATCATATCCATTTGATATGTAAATTTTTATTATATATACATTATAATTGTTGATTGAATAGTTAAAATTTTCTAACAAGATTGGGGCCTATTTTAGAATTTCGCACGGGGCCTCAGAGTTTGCTGGCTTGGCCCTGCTCATTAGAGGTTACTCTTGGCACACAAAGCAAATAAAAAGGATAATGAGCGGTTATTACAGAGGTAATAACTTCCAAGACTCATCTAAAACTTTTGAGTTATCTCCCAATAAATACTTTTCTTTAACGCCTTTAAGTTAGGCATAAGAAGCAAGAAAAGAATCAAGTATTCTCAAATGAAGAAGCATTAAAACCAAATTTCTTGCCCTTCCCTCTCTTACTTTATTCTTAACCTTAGGAACATATGATTGTTTGGTGGAGAAGAAAAGTGCATGGTGCCCTTTTCCACATATATTATTGCTCCAAGGAGTTTTAATAGGGATCTTCCAAGTGTAGTTTGTCCTTTTCCTACACATTCAATAACAAGATAATCAGTAGAAACCATTTTCCCTAGGATTCTTTGTAAACACTCCTTCAGCTATTCCAATGGGTAATATTGTGGCATTATTAGCAAGAAATATTTCTTACCCTCCTTCAGAAAGTTCCCAAAGATTCAAAGATTCATAGATATCTTTAGGCATAAGACAGAATTCAGACATGATATCACAGTGAGCATGAAAAGTTTCATTATTTATAACAATCTTTACTGCAGGAAGCCATTTTTAGGGTTCAAAATTTATTGGAACATAATCATGATGCTCTCTAAGCATATTATAGCATTCTTTTAAACTAGTAGTGCGGGTCTCAAGAGCGTTCAATCTAGCAAATATGTTTATAAATGAAGAATCAGATTTGCTAGGAAAGTTGTAAGTTAAGACCAATTCCTTTATGGATTTAAAAGCTTCATCCTCATTACATTGGAGGAAATCTCATCCTACCACAACATCCAAAGCATATCTATAGCAAAGAGCAGTTCCAAAGTAAAAGCTGCTAAGAAACAAGCTTTGGGTCATTTTAGGTTCAGTTTTTTCATGTAAATCAGAGATCCTAGACCAAGCTTCTTTGAAACTCTCTTTAATTCCTTGTTTGAAAGTGAAAATCATTTCCTCAGGTGACATAGTGATTGGAGAAATGCTAGACATAAAGGCAACTTAAGATAGGAACTAATAATAATAATATTTTTTGTGTGTTTTTAATAAAGAAAGCCAACTAGTACAACTATTTTGTGTGTGTTTTTGATAAAGAAACAAGCAAACAAAGCAGAAATAAACTAAGCAAAATAAATAAATAAAAGTAAAGAGATTGGTTATGAGGGACTCCCCTTGTGAAGATGTCCTTGACTCCTCGGCAACGGCGCCAGAAAAATAGTTTGATGGCCCAAAATATATTGAGCTCGTTGGGGAACCCCAAGAGGAAGGTATGATGAGCACAACAGCAAGTTTTCCCTCAGTTATGAAACCAAGGTTATCGAACCATTAGGAGCAAGGAAACACCTCCAAGGTGTTGTTTCCAACTTGGAATCCTGCACAACACAACCACAAAAAAATTCCCCAACTTTCAGTGAGGTTGTCAATTTCACCGGTTTTGCTGAAAATAAAGGATTAAACGTATTGTGTGGAAGATAGTAAGAGCTTGCAGAAAGTAAATAGAAAACATCGAGAAAGGACCGGGGTCCATAGTTGTAGATTGATGGTAAAATAAAGGACCGGGGTCCATAGTTCACTAGTGGTGATTCTCCTTAAGATAGATGACATGTTGGGTGAACAAATTACAACGGGGCAATAGACAAACATCGAGAAAGCATACATGCATATACCAATCATCTTGACTCCTATGAGATTTAATTGGGCATTATAACATTATACATAGACCTTAATCCAACTGCATCTATGACTAATAATCCACCTTCAGGTTATCATCTGAACCCCTCTAGTATTAAGTTGCAAGCAACAGATAATTGCATTAAGCATTGCGTGTAAAGTAAACAATACGATTGTTCTATGAACAAATGATTGTTGTTTTCTCCCTAGTAGCAACAACACATCTAGTACCTTAGAGATTTCTGTCACTTCCCCAGATTACTAGAGGCATGAACCCACTATCGAGCATAAATACTCCCTATTGGAGTTGCTAGCATCTACTCGGCAAGATATCTACTAACAACGGAGAGCATGCAAGATCACAAATAACAAAGACATGATAGAATCAATAATCAATCTGAAATAGCATCTCAATATCCATCGAATCCCCGCAAACACAACATGTATGATTACAAATAGATGATCTTGATCATGAACGGAGCTCACAAGATCTAAACATGATAGCACAAAGGAGAATAACCAACCATCTAGCTACTACATGGACCCGTAGTCCAAGGATGAACTACTCACGCATCACACCGGAGGCTTGCATGGTGATGAAGAAGGCCTCCAGGGTGAATTCTCCCCTCCGACAGGGTGCCAGGAAGACCTTCAGATCCCCCCCCGATCTAGGGATGGAGATGCCGGTGGCTACAGACTCTTTCGTGGAATTTTGATCGGGTACTTAGGGTTTCTGTATCGAAGGCATCTTATAGGCGAAAGGGGAGGCCGAGGGGGTGCCCTAGGCGGCCACACCACCCCCTAGCATAGGCCGGGTGGTGTGGCCGGCCTCTGACGCCTCTCCGTCTCGTCTTCTGGCTCCGTGTCCCCCTCGGTGAAATATTGACTTTGGCTTTTGTCCCGTCCAATTCCGAGAATATTCATTTTCTAACTTTCCTGGAACCAAAAGCAGCAGAAAACAGCCAGGTGGCACTGTGGAATCTTGTTAATAGGTTAGTCCAAGAAAGTGTATAAAAATACTCCAGAGTGTGGTCAAAATATAAGAAAGTAGATATAAAACAAGCATGGAACATAAAAAATTATAGATACATTTGCAACGTATCACCAGTGCGGGCTATCACCTCCGAAGCCGCCATCAAATTTATCCGGGGCATCGTATGCTACTTTGTCGTACCCAACCGGATCAACATCGACAACGTCTCACAATTCACCAGCGGTGCCTTCATCGCCTACCGCGACAGCCTTGACACCAAGATCTTTACCTCAGTGGCCCATCCCCAGAGTAATGGGCAAGTGGAGCGCCTCAGGGCGAAGGTGCTACACGGGCTCAAAACTCGGACCTTCAATTGGCTCAAAACCATCAGATGAAACTGGATTTAGTAGATCCTAGTCGTCCTCTAGTCGATACAGACCACCCCGAGCAGGGCCACGGAAGAGACACCTTTCTCCCTAGTCTATGGAGTCGATGTCGTGCTGCCCACCGAACTACAGCACGGATCCCCCAGGGTGCGAGCTTAAAGAGAGGCCGCCCAGGGGGAATGAAGAATCGACAACATCAACTTTCTCGAGGAGGTTCGGAACCTGGCTGCTACGGTAGTCGAGCTACCAAAGGAGCAGAAACACTCGGGGGCTTCCCCTAGGCACTAAAAATCCTTGTGCACCGGTTGGGTCCTATAGCACAAGCAGTGTATCCAGGACTGCCCCTGTTGATGAATAAAAATGAAGTGGTTTTCACGCACTCATTTTTTGTGATCATTCACCATGGGCCTTTCTGCTAACGGAGAGTTGCGTTAATGTGTCTTTCGTGGATGGCCGAGGGATAACTCCCTTAGTCCTCATCACTAGTCCACCAGCCAAAGAAAGGAGGAAGAAGGCATGTCAACACGAGCCCGCGGACACCAGATATGTGCCTTATTTTATTCAGAAACAAAAGTACAAAGCTATGGCTAAGAGAAGTGATAGTCACTTTTCTTAGTTTTACATGCCACTCGCTTTGATATTCTACACAGGTCCGACCCTCTTGCTCTCTGGGGGGCGAACCACGGGGACATGGTCCTTCACAGGATCAGAGCCTTCTTCGTGGAAGAACTCGACATGATGCTGGTTGCTGCTGAACACCTTGATGGAAAGCACCTCCGCTCTGTTGAAAGTGAAGACAAGGATGTCCTTCTTTTGGAGGCAGTGAGTCTTGGAGAAGAGGGTCTAGTCCCTCCCGAGGCACATGCTCCCTGCATCATCGATGAAAACACGAGTCCACCAGATGGTGTTGTAGTAGCCGGCGGGTTGGAGCATCAGCTTGCGTGGGCGATGATGTCTGCCAAAGGACCACACAAACATGTCGGGGAGGCAAAGCATCCCCGCATTCTCGCGGTGCACCCTCACGTAAAACTCGAAGCCAGCTAGGTCTGGCCACGAGTCCTGAGGTGCCACCACTAGGGGAGAATGATCCAACTCTAGGCGGTGGTCACGCCCGCGGACACCTCCTCGCCTCCCTCGGCCACGACCCGCCTTGATGCCGCCTAGTGGGAGCCAGCCCCTCCGGTGCTGGAAGAAGCAACCTTCCTAGGGCTAGCGCACGGTCGACGAGTGAAGAGGCAGACGCAACTCTACAAGAAAGATGAAGAAAGAAATTAAGAGGGTTCCGAGCCGATGATGGCACCCCTTCAGGCCACTTAAATAGGCTTAAGGGCACTACCGGTCGAGGCCTTGGAGCCCTCATTAACTACCCAGAGCATGTTTTGAGATCTCCCAGGCATCAGACCTGTCCCATCCGCTCTGCACTGGAATCGCCATCACACGTTCCTAGGTTGAAACCCGGGAGGCCACACGAGCCTGGCCTGGAAGCAACTGCAGTTTGTTGCCCCTTTGGGCGAGGCACCGTGGTTTTCCGAATACCACACGAGCAACACCTCACCCAGGGGCTATTGTCGACCCCACAGGTTTCAGGGGTTCGCGGTTCGATGGGCTTCGGACCAAGTGCTCCGCGGGGACGTGGTGTCGGAAGCTCGAAGCACTTGCCCGAGAAGAATACCCTAGGTACAGGTCAATCCAACGGCTGCCTCGGAGAAGGAAGAGGGACATATGACCGACGATGCCTGACCTAGGGGAAAGACTGCCCTCTGGCCACGCTTCGTCCGGCCCACCCTGAATATTGACAGCACGATCCATCCATGTTGCGCCCCTGGACGAACTAACAAAGGAGATCACCCATCCTTGGTGTCGAAAATCAAGACATGACACCTCTCGGGCATATTCCTTTCACATGAGGGGGTGGGCATCAAGATAGAACTGATTTATGGCGACATCCTCGTCTTCAAGCTGAACAATGATGGCCTGAAGATGAATAATTTCAAGTACAACAAGAACTCGGAGGGGGTCTTCGTCTGCACGCACCATGGCATGTGATCCTTGTCGTGTCTTTGCTTATTCATATATGTAAGTAGTACTTCTGATGGAGTTTGTTGGCAGGTTTATATGAACCCTTCTTTTGAACCAGGTGAGTGCACCCGTGGCTAACGTAGTACACATGCTGCATGGGATGCACCTGATGTTGAATTGAAGTACCTATTTAGTTAAGTACTAGATATTGAACCCTCTTAATTATGCATGTTTAGTTAAGTATTGCACTTAAGAATGTGTTGAATGCCGTAGGACATGGATGAAGGTGCTTGGCAGGAGTGTACCGATGCAAGGTCATGGCGGCTAACCAAAAACAACAGCGTGTGGCAGTTCTGATCGAGAAAGAAGTGGAACCCAAGGAAGCACCACCACGGGGAGTTAGAGGTGCCCCTCACCGTCCTCGTCGTCCTTCTTCAATGAGTCCACTTTGCCACCGATTTAGCCGCAATCTTGGTTCTCCTCCCACGAGATTGGCGAGAGTGAAGCGGCTTACGATCCGAACGTCATTTACTCGTCGATAACGATTGACCCATGGCAACGGAACCAATGCGGTGTTGTCCTCGACCTCAACTACACCTGCAACGGGTCACCAGTGCTGCGGCGGGTGCCAATCTCCTTCGTCGATGATGTAGGCGTGTAGAACAATTGACTAGGTATAGAACAATCCCCCTATGATTTTATCCTCTCAATATGGATTATTCACATAAGCGCAAATATGCCGCAAGCTATTCGATTAATAGAAAACTGGAGACGTGGTGATGAGAAATTGAGCTACTCCCTACGCCCCAAAATAAGCGACTTGAGTTTGTCTAGATTCGCATGTACCTATATACTAAAACGTGTCTAGATACACCCGAATCTAGACAAATACACGTCACTTATTTGGGACGGAGGGAGTATGTGGAATTGAATCCATGATATTTTTTAACCAAAAAGGAGTTATCAATTTCTTGCAGGTAATTTGTATGGTTACTCACTGGGTATATATATATTTATTGCTCACTTGAGTGTGTGGGGTCACAAAAAAAAAATTGGACTCTAGGTGTAACCTCTTGGAGATGGTAACAGGGAATATGTCGAACCAATCTGGAGGGAGATTTAACAATAGAACTAGTGACTTATACGTGCGACATGTAATCTCTATTGTGGTTGTGCTTGACCTTTCACTTTATTATGCATCATGTTTTTGTATGAATTATAACTTCAAATAAAGATGTTTACATGTATATCAATCGATTTAGAGGCCGAGATCCTCCTTTTTCAAAAAAAAAAAGGAAAATAGTCTCAAGTTCCTCATGAACGTAAGGACGAGTTCACCAAAATGAGTGTCTTCCCCTAGGATGGATTCACCAAACCCTACTAGCGTTCGTTTCGTTTTAGGCGAGCGCGGATTGGCAAATATCTGCTCCCTCCGTTTAAAAATATAAGATGTTTTAGTTTTATGAATCGAATGTATTTAGACGTTCAGAGTGAACCTATATATAAAAGGTGTCTAGAAACATTCATTTTATAAAGCTAAAATTTCTTATATTTCTAAACGGAGAGATTACATATAAAGTACAGGAGAGATTACATATAAAGTACAGTAGCGTGTTTCATTTGAATTATTTGTTGGGTGTGACGACCCAACCGTTTGTTTCGTTGGAAGATAGGCAATTCTTTGTCCGGTTGGATGAGTGGTGTATACGTTGTCTTGATGATTTGATTGAGTCTGTAGTCTGTAAGATCACCCCGATGAGCACTTCTTTCATATTTAGCCTATCTCGAAAGAAAATTGAAAATTGTAATCTGAGAGTGCAAATATCCTACCCCTCTGTCTCAAAATAGATGTCTCAGATTTGTCAAAATTTAGATAAATCTAGACACTATTTAGCATAGAGATTCATCCAAATTTTGACAACTAAGACATCTATTTTGAGACGGAAGAAGTACTACTTTGAAGCATCAGACCCATGTTTCGTAGTTAACTCAGCACGGTGTTGAGGTGGAATTGTACTCCGTCTGTCCCAAAATAAGTGAATTGAGTTTCTCTAGATTCGCATGTACCTATATACTAAAACGTGTCTAGATACATCCAAATCTAGACGAACCCACATCACTTAATTTGGGACGGAGGGAGTACATCAATTGTAACAATTATTGTCACATTAATAAAACACACAGTTTTTGTGAAGGACCTGCGAAATTCGCATATGAGCTCCATTTGAGATAGATTTTATAGTGATAAAAAAAGTTGCACCCAATTCACCATCTTTGCCAGTTTCGAAGACCCTAGAATTTCCAAATTCGGGGTTGCAAAATAGAGTTTTCTCCTCGAACTATAACACGTCAAAAATAAAGTAGATATCATTATTATAGTCCAACTAAACATCAACATCATAGTCCAATAACATATCAAACAATACTTAACCAAGTTTGAACTATTACATGGCATAGTTCGGTGTCATATTTTAATAATCCTGCACGGTGAGAAAACCCAAGAAAAATACATTACAAAATTTTAAAAGAAACTATTAACTAACAAAAAGAAGCTATCCACATCCACAGTAAAAATAGATCACAAACGTAACTAATAGAAAAGGATGCTGTGTCGGCAGGAAGAACAATCAGAACAGATGGTGCTACTGAATCCGGTCTGATTATGTACAGAATAAGGAGTGCAGAGACAATTGACATTTACAAATGCTCAGCAAATAAGGGTGGTTGGTTAAGAAATACGATTGGCTGCTGAATGCATATTGCCATGCCCTGGTGGATCTGAACAATAGATCAGATCACCCCCTTCGAGCTGACGATAATAATATTGAAGGAATATGACGTTGATCAGGCGTTTTCCGAAACTGCTGGCTGTTAAAGTAAAAAGGGAAACATAATCAGTTGTTACGCTACACCGAAAAAAACCACTTGTTTCAATTGTATCAAGGTACCACTTGTAGAAACTATTGTTAGTTGCATCTTTGGTGGTTCACATATAGCTATTCATGGTCACGGGTTAACTGTTTAAGATATGTAATGTCAGAAGCGTAAATTTATGGATTTAACAAGTGGGTTAATATAGATGAAGTGAGGTGTAATCTTCTAGAAATTATTTCCATGTCATCCGCATCAACATGGTATTTGTGGGAATAGCGCAGCATCAGCCTACTTATCCTTTGTATTGCTCAACTAAACAAAGTTGCTGAAGAGATTAGTGAATAACAGTGGTTCTAATACTTCTGTGAAGTTCCCACATGCCCCTGTTTTACTCCAGAGCTAACTGGTCTAGCTAAAAATAGTACAGAAGTTTAGGGAATCAATAGCCCCTTGATATAAAATTAATTGAAGGAATTTCCTTAGTTACATCAATATCTCACTACTGTAGTGGCATTCCTAAGGTTCCGAATATATAGAAGCAAAAGGGAGATGACATCAGATGTACTGGCATACTCTATAACTTTAGACTGCAGCTATTGCATGTTCATTAAAACAAAGCTTGGTGGCTCTATACTATGGAAGGATTTACAGAAACAGAATAATATGGCAGATCTTGTGCCATTCATTTTTCTAAGGAGTTCACGTTTAGACTATACTAATGTGTGAGTGTTCTCAGAGCTGTGTTACCCTAAAGCTAGAATGGAATGTAAGATTTCTAGCTTCTCCTTCACACTTCACTACCGTCAAATAGCTACTGGAGTGCATCAGGCATTGTAGTTAAATTTCTGTTCACTGTGTAAAGCATAGTTACTATTTTGCTAATATTCTAGTCAAACATGAATAATGAAATGACAAAACAATCTATCTCCACTGGTTTAACTTGTAGGATCATAGAAAAATATGAATCCAATCTCAGACGAGCTAACTTACCTTATTTGGAATTTGTCTTCTTACACGTGGAGTGCCTGGTTCATTTGGTTTCAAGATTTGGAATGAACACATTAGGTTTTCATCTATGCTCAACAGAGCACCTACATTGTCGAATTCCCCACAATAATTTGGAGCCGAGAAGATTGTAACTAATCTCCTCTGTGCGAAGAACTCGTAACCATCTTCTACCACCTAGGGACATTCATGAATTATTCTTAGGTAAAGCTGAACAATAATAAAGTGAGGAAATAACCAGCGCTCTCAGTAAGTTAAAACAACAATTAAGACTAAGTTCTCACAAACCTGATGGGCTCGGCATATAAGATCAAGATCATTCTTCTCCAAAAACTCTATAAGTTTATCTGCGCCGAACGTATATGAAACACCTCTGTCGCTCTCACCCCATCCTTCTCCACTGGGGCTAGGATCGGACCAAAGCAAATCACACAGGAGACCATAATCAGGAATCTCAGCCGGCCTCTCAATATCCTTTATTTGGTCTAGGTTATTCAGTTCAGGTGAAAGGCCACCATGCATGCACAATATCTTGTCATCAATGAGTGCTGCAATAGGCAGGCAGTTGAAGCAATCAGAGAATATCTTCCACAGCCGAACATTGAACCTCCTCTTGCATTCATCGTAGAAACCATAAACTCTGTTGATTTTTGCATCTTCATGGTTCCCCCTTAATAGGAAAACCTTATCAGGATACCTTATTTTGTATGCCAGCAGCAAGCATATAGTTTCCAAGCTCTGTTTGCCTCTGTCTACATAGTCTCCGAGGAATACATAAGTTGAAGTTGGAGGATAACCACCCAAATCAAACAACCTCAGAAGATCAACGAACTGACCATGGATATCACCTGCAAAGTATCATCATAAGTCATAAGACGAGTTTTCGTCATGATGTGCAGACATAATTTATAGGAAAATGGAAGTAGTAAAAAACATTCTATGCATATTTGTGCATAAATAACTTCACACAAACGAGATCACCTCACAGACATAGTAACAAAGCTCTGTAGCAGATAATGTGTAGAATGGTAGAGCTAAGCAGACTGTACATGCAGTATCCCATCTCATGTATTATTTCCCAAAGCTATACCAAGTGGTGTTGATTTTTGTTAGAATGGAATACGGCAGGTGGATCTAGGAAGGCAGGAGAAGCAGACGTGAACCCCTGGAATGATTTAATGAACTTGTTGTAGCAGGTGCAATTGGGAATGATATCAGCTGGGGCGTAGAGATAAAGAAGAACGGCCACTTCTCAACAAAAACCATTTACAGGAAGTTTGTCTACAGAGGAGTTGCCAGTAACAGAATGGTTAACATGTGGTCTGCGAAAATCCCGATAGATCAAGATTTTCCTCTGGCACGTCTTCTATAGGAATCTACAATTAGCTGTTTGGTTGAAAGAACAAATTGGCCAGGCAGTGGCGGAGCATCTTGGTGACCAACCTGGGCCATGACTCAGACTTTTTAAAGTGAATTTGTTTTTATTTGTGTATATATATGACCCACCAGATTTTAGTATATAGTTCTCATTGAAGAGATATGACTTCATTGGTCGACACAGCCATTGTGGGTTGACAATTCAGCACTTACTAATATTTCGGTCAAGTTCCTCCACTGTAGCCAGGGGCGGAGTTATTATGCAATATCATGTCAAAGTAGGGAGTATAAATCGTATCTTGTTTGGATGGTCAATTGCTTGTCTTGTGTGGTGCAGTCTTTAGGACAAAACTCATTGGGAGGAGCACCTCAGTCTCTGGAGATTTCACTGTTCAATGACTTGGTCTTGGAAGAGTGCATACAAAAGATCTGATGATTTTTTGCATGTAAAGCTGTGGCTCCATGCTGGGCACTATGAGAAGTTTGAAATAAAATGACAAGTAACAGTAAGCACCAAGCAGACATTTTGTATAAAATTTGTGTTGTGGAGAAGGCAACTGATGAATTGATGGTGAAGAAAAACTTCTACGTCAAGCTTAATTAGTGGGGGTGGAAGTAGGGATAAAATGTGTTTCTACGTCTTTGTCGTCAAGTTTATCTTGGTGTGTTGTAGAATCATAGCCCAGGGCTGGCAGTTTTCCTATCAATTGGTTATTTTTGTTCGGTAGTTTGATAGTGTGGTTTCTGCATAATGCTACTTGGCATTTCCTGGACACCAGAGGTGAAATCCTTTCTCCCTAAACCCTGACTACTTACATTCAGCATTAGCCAGGCCTTAAGCATTTGACCTTAAATGTTACTATTCACTAGCTATGCACAGAATTTGCAAAGAAACTTCTACAATGAACAATGTTAAGCTAAAATAGCATCTCAACCAGACCCAGGCCTAGATCAAAGAACATCACTATGTATCACAAAGGCACCAGATCGTGCAAACACCAATGGACGATGAAAAGTGTTGCCGTGCATTGTGCCCTCATTGACCAACAACCCTACCTCAGTTTACTACTACTATCCAGAAAATTAGTTCATATAGTTTCCATCACAAATCCACATGCACTCAACCAAGAAAAACAAATAACGCCTGCAGCCAAAGTGCAAGCACATATGAGTAAGCTTTAGGGTGTGTTTGGTTTGAGACCAAGCCTACCCCCAACAGAAATTTGGCTAGCCAAAATTTTGGATACATAAGGCTTTGCTTGCCCATGTTTTGGCCAGTGCTGGCAAGAAAAATAAACAAGAGTGCGCTAAGGAACATGATCATGCCAAAATTTTGCTAACCATGCAAACAAGAACAAAAACAATTTGTCATCACCAAAGAATTGGTAGGATTGATTTTCGTTAATGCTTATATAACGGCGAGGAAGATCAAATCGGGCATTATTTGTCCAGAGAACATCTTCCCTTCATCTCTTGTAAAGCTGGAAGGGCATGCATCCTTTCTTAACCCTAAAGAATTTGACCAAACGACGCCGAGATATAACGAACCCCGTCATCGTTTTCCACATCACCCACGGGAATTACCATCGAAACTACGTCTACGCGCAATCGGAAAGGAGCGGTCAACACTACGAAAAATAGATTGATTGGTAATCACCGCAGATCTTGACGGGGGCGTGGATTTGGAGGAGGTTGGGCTGGGAGAGGAGCACCCGCTTGGCGTCGACGCAGAGCTGCCGGATCTCCGCCTCTGACAGCTGAACCTGGCGCCCGCCGCGGCCGCCCTCCACCAGCCGCCGCACAATCTCGTCCACCGCCGCGCCCTCCATGGCCCCCATCGAGGCCCGGGTCATCATCATCGTATCTCCTTCTTCCGCCGCCGCGTGCCCGGGTCCGTCTCTCCGGCGACGCCAAAGGGGCGGGGAGGGAGAGAGAAAGGGTGGATTGGAAAATGTGGTGTGTCGGGAATAGTTGCGTTTGTGACGACGACGAGCTTAAATTTAATCGTTTCGGAGCGTTCAAAGACGCGTGAACGCGCATCCGCCGTTGTTTGAGGATGGACGGTGCAAGATGCGTGGTTGAAACCTACATCGTCATCGCTGCCTTTTTGGTCGCCCTCGCTGCCGCCGTCTGTCGAGAATTAGCCCCCTTATTTTCTTCTTAATTACTCCTCGGTTTCCACTAAAACAGTTGGCCAAAAAGAGTTATTTTATGAAACAAATGGAAATATAAGAGTTTATAGCGCAAAGCACCACTTTTTTCCTGAAATTCCACCGATCTATTAGGGCGTGTTTCCTTACCCACGAAGCCTCTTATCATCCGACATGATGAAAAAAGCTCGTTTGGTCCGTCGAGCCGCATGTGTTTCCGGTACCGCACGAAACTTAAAACAGGCCAAAGGTTGGCTTGCTAGAAACGCCGAAATCAGCCGTTTTCACGGAGTCGGGCTCTAGCGAGCGTCGTGTGCCTCTCGGTTGCATGCGTTGGGATGGGCGGGAGACGAGACGGTTCCGCATATGTTTTCACTCCACTTCCCTTACCGCCCACTCACTCCCCTCACCCCCAGTTCGGCGTTGTCCTCCATGGCCAGCGCACCTCCCTCTCTCCCTCCGCTGGCCCATCCGCATCGACTAAAAGACAGTGAAAGAGTAGTGGGCAGGCGCCCAACTAGAGAAGCTAGTCGTCGGCGCCAAGGCGGCTTTGCCGAGGGCACTCAAGGCTCCATCACCCATTTGCGGGATGACTCGTGCAACGGCGGCAACAGCCACAACGGTGGTAACAACGTCATGAACGGCCGCATCTGCTAGCGGTACGGCTGCGGGAAATGCGGCCGCAAGCGGTGGACTAACCCTCGAGGATTTGGTGAGAGTTTTTCTACCCATGAAAGTTGTGGGTACCCAAATGCCTGGGCCTTCTTCTTCAGCTCCGGTGTCGCCTTCTATTGCTCCAGCATCATCAATGGAGGTTATGCTGTCCACTGTAACTCACCCTAACTCGCAGATTCGATTAGTGGTTAAGGTTTCTCCGATTTGATTTTCCCAAATCGAAGTACAAATTAGGGTTTGATTATCAATTTTGGGTATAAATCAGCCAAGTTAGGCATCCACTACCATTTAGGATTTCCCCGATTGAGTATCCGTGCTCATTTATTCCGTGGTTTGGGATTGGAACTGCCTAATTTTCCCAATTGGGGAATTCTGAATATCATGTACCAGGTTAACATAGCTCGAGCAGTTGCTACGGTTCATTGCCATTCATGTAACAATCATGTGCACTACCCGATTTGGGAATGATTTATTAGTACATTGCCTAGTCTAGGTACATTGCCCAACCAGAGCATGATCTAGTACATTGCCAACCAGGGCATGATCTAGTACATTGCCCAATCAGGGCATGATCTATTACATTGCGATATAACTATATTCTTGTGCACTTCAGTTGTTGTTGAACTTAGTTTGTAGTTGCATGCTTTACCACATTTGGGCAATATAAGATCAGTTGGTTGCTGACAAGGTTGTGAAGTGAGAGTGTGAGACGGTGGGAAGGGGATGTCATCCTCCACCGGGGTTTTAGGATGTGCTCCCGATGAGCCACTAGGCTCAGGACTTGAAGTCGGTGGTTGTTAGGGGGATAATACCGGGCAGGGTCACGCCGGGGTATAATGGTCGTGATAGCCGAGGTACGGCAAGGTCAAAGCAGGAGCTGGCCGAGTCACCTCAAGGCAGGCCGACTTACGGAAGACCCGGCCTGGTGGAGGTTGATCTAACCTTAACCCAGCCGACATAAAATGTATGTCGGCTAACTCGATGTAACTTATTTGCAGGTACCCATGGGGCCGAGTTAACCATGCATGAGCCGGGTTACCACTTGGCTTACAAGAGAAGGAAGGAATCTTGTTGGTCAAAGGTTTTCTCTCTCCACTGTAGCGTGAGCGTAGAGGATAGAGGGGAGGACCAGTGAGTACTGGCCGACAAAGGTGACGTTGCCTATGTCGGGTGACGTGGGCTATGCCGGATGACACCGCACCGCAGAGGGGCTCACGCCATGAGTCCGAATTAGCTTAGACAGAAAAAAGTGGAGCATCGCTTTGCTATTTTGGGAGAAGCATATTCGGAGAATATGCCTTCCACGTATGCCCTAGATTGTAACCTAGCCCCCCTATATAAGGAGGGGAAGGATCTCCATAGAGGGGGTCGGCCATTTTAATAAGGGAAAACCCTAGAGAGATAGTTGTGGGTAGTAATAGCAGTAGTCTCCTTCCCACGAATAGCTCGAGGATCCCTTGTAAACCACCATTGATAAGAGAGAATACAAGTATCTGTGTGTGGAATCACCACACTATCCCTCCCTAGATACCTCTAGTGCTCATTGGCCCCATCTTTAGCCTATACATGGCATCTGCTGTGCCACCACCACGACAGTTGGCGCCCACCGTGGGGCTAGCGGCGCTAGCAGGAGTGAAGATCCGGACGGGAAACATCGTCGTCTCTGGGCTGGTTCAGCGCTTTGGAGCGCTGGACTACGTCAGCAACAACACTGGTAGCTTCGGCAACCTCCCTCCACCGAGGAACGACCTCTTTATCAACCTTGGCGCCCACAAGATCTACGTCGGTGTTGACGAGTCCTGCATTCACCCGCAGCACATCGTCGAGGGAGGAGAACCACCTCTCAGCGTGGCTCACGACTCACGTATCACTCACCCCGCAAGTAGCGTTGAGGTCATGATGTCCGCGCCAGATGAAGGACCAAGCAAGGATCCAGCACCAGATCCGGATGTAACCCCAAAGCAACCAAGGTCAAGATTCCCTCCACTAGAGAGGCCAGAGAATGTGCAGCAGCAGGCAATAGATAGCTTAGCTACTCCCATAGCACCTATAGTAGATCCGGCTTATGCACAAGCTGAGTTAGAGGAAACCCGACAGAAAATGTTAGGAGGGGCGAAGAAAGTAGCTGAGTTACAGTAGTCACTGAACATCACTCTGCATGAATACACAAAAGCAAACCGGATTAACCCCAATCGTTTGGATGGAGTAAAAATTAGGGGGAAAACCTGATCACTGAAATATACAGAGAGTATGTGCCTAAGCTGGGTCATACAACTACTCTAGTGACAAAAGGGTTGGAGAGGTATAATACCCTGACGAAGAACCTTAGGGCTGCAGAGGCAGCAACATCCGAATTAGAGGGTATAACCAGAGAAGCCCGGGAGAGGCAGCAGGAGAGAGTGAACCACTTAGTGAGGGTGGCAAATAAGCAGAATGAGGAGATACTCAAAGCAAACCCGACAATACCAGGAGGCTCGCATGTAGTTCATTCAGCAAGGGGTAACCCGACGAAATCCGCTGGGGCAGCATCATCCCCTCATGATCATCCCAGAAGAGAGGAGGTGGTAACCTCAGCAAGAAGGAACAAATAGATAGTCCCATATGATCCGACAATGGCAGGAAAAGGAAAAGCAGTGCAAGTTGATGAGGATCGTCATAGTGCCAGCCGAGGTGAAGCTGGCTGAGATAACCGCGACCAAGGCAATGTCGGTCAGGAAAACGCTGCCAACGGTAATGCCAGACAGCGTAATTCGGCAGGAGCAGGGCAGAACCCATCCCGGCAACAACAACAACAACACATACCTCGGCAAGAGCGAAGTGCTGGCCCGGCAATGCAGCAACAATATGCTCGTCCGGGTCAGGATAGGTATAATGATGGTTATTTGGCAATGGCTGATGCCGGATTTCCTAGACCGGAGCACCACATGATAGGATCAAGATTGGGAAATAGGAACTTGCAGCCAGATGATGCAAGGCTGAAGTTGGACCAAATTTACAGGTCAGAGATGATTGAGGGAGGTCCAGCATGCTTTGGACCTCGGATCATGTGAGAACCAACTATGGTGAACTTCTAGTTGGCCAGAGAGACCAAGACGTATGAAGGCATCACAAATCCAGAGGATTGGCTCATTGACTATGCAACTATAGTGAACATTGCCATAGGAAATTTGAGATGGGTTGTGAGATATGTGCCCTAGATGTTGGAAGGACTGACGAGAGTCTGGTTGAACAATTTGCCATCATGAAGCATTAATTGTTGGATAGATTTTGAGGAATTGTTCATCAGCAACTTTGTGAGCATGTATAAGAGGCCGAATAGGCCACAGACTCTGGCAATGTGCAAGCAAAGACCGAATGAGATGAACCGAGAGTTCCTGACTCAGTCGTGCAATATGCACAACTCCCGTGAAGGGGTGATTGAATCACAAGTTATTGCGTGGTTCGCCCAAGGATGTAGGTAAGCGAGTATGTTGTGGCAGAGGCTGTAAAGAGATTGCCAACCACCTTGGCAGAGATTATCTGTATTGCTGATTCGTATGCGTTGGGAGATCCAACTCAACATCGGCTAATGTCAAGTGAGTCAAATGAAGAGTACTAGAACAGAGATGGAACCATGTCGTCTAGGAGAAATGATTTCAGAGGTAAAAGAAGAGACGAGCGGCCGGATTATAGATACAGTTCGCAGCAAGTTGCAGTAGTGGATCAAGATCAGCCAAGTGCAGGTGCAAACCAGCGCTAGAAAACTGGAGGACAGTAGTGGCAACAAAAGAGTGAGGGCAAGAAGCCTTGGATGCCAGAACAGAAGAAACAGTGACAAGAAAGAAAAGATAGGCTGAGATATACATATGAGTCTATGTTGGATCAGCCATGTAAGTCCCATACACCAAATCTGTAACACCCTCAAATCGGCCCTATGCAAGTTTTAGCCATTTCTGCCAAACCCGCATAGAAACGATTCAAGGACACCCACCAGACACTTTCGTGCGGGTGGAAAACGAAGTAATACCATTACACAACAGTCCTCGATGGGACCCACAGAACAGATTTATATACAACAACGACTCAACGAGTCAAGAATACAGATATACAATACGAAGATCCAAATCACCTTGAAAACGATACAGCGTCCAACTATAGACAAGATGCAACTGGGGCTAAGAGCCCTGAAGAATAACCAATGGCGTCCATAACCCTGCCCAGGCCAAGCCGGAAGGGTAACCCTGCTAACGACGTCGAACTCGTACCTGCTAAACAAAAGGGGTGCCGACAAAGGGCGAAGGGAAAAAGAGGAGCGTCAGTACTGAGGCCAGTACACGGCGAGGCTAGAATTCGGCGGCTCTCGCCTACATAGGTATGGTGGACTGAAGCGGCAGCGAAGCATGCACTAAACAATCCTATAGAGACTCGATTCAACTGGCGGTTATCAGAGAGGGATAAGAAAGACCTATTCGGATCCAACCTGAAGCTAACACCAAACAAACCCATCCTGGTATTTCCCCCTCGAGACCAAACGAGGAAGTCGGACCAAGAAACTCACACAATTGGCAATTTTACTCATTCCATTATAGTTGCAGCAATTACTAATCAGATATAAATAACATGAGTCATCCTGATAGCATAAGTCAAATTTTACTCATCCTGATAGCATAAGTCAAATTTATAGCACTACTTTAGTTATGCTTGTCTATGATCGAGATACTGTGCTCCAGGTCGTCCATAACCGCGGACACGGCTTTCAGAAAGTTTTACCCTACAGGGGTGCACAAATAGCAACACACACTCGATCAACCTCGGAAAAACCAACTCAAAACCCAACGAGGCATTCACGACAAAGCGATCACAGGATTCAGAAATATTTCAGGGGGCCACCCCACTAAGCTACCCGCAACGAAGTTGGCCGGCTCCGGAACGGACCCAGGGTTTGCGACGACGGCTGTAAACGACTAGGAACCCGAAAGTGTGACTGGGCTTGTCGATACCGCGAAAACGTGGCGCGATCCAAAACAGTACAGGTGCTCCACGCACAATCTTAAATAAAGCAGTAACATGACATAAGTACATGATAGTAATAAAACCCCAAACTAATTTGTGGCCCCAAGAAATAGAAATGAATCAAGCTCTGTCTCAGGGGGTCCACGGCCTCCCGGATGTGGATAGTGCGAAAAATCAAGGAATAGGTATCAAGTACTCGGAGTCCTACGGGACACAAGTGGGCGTGGAAGAACCAAATAATATCTATTTCCCACCAATGCCTCTGCATTAGTTATATCCAGCAAGTTAATAGTTGTGTTTAAAGTCATGAACATCTCCACCACAACCATCTGCCAACATTCCAACAACTGTGGTACTCGACAACACGAGATCGCACCTGAGCAAGCAACTACGACTCGCAAGGCCAGCTATCTACCAAACACAGGTAATGGGAGGTGCCCAAGGCAATATAGAGGCTGCACGGGATATAACTGGTGTACAGAACTAAAGCATCGTGACACGGATAGCAATAGATCAACAGGAGGAAATAAAGACTATAAATGCAAAATAGGTAGAAGGGGGAGAGATGCTCGCCTGGGAAAACACTGTCAGAGATTCATATCCGGAGAACTTGTCGAAGCTCACAACATCTCATCGTCCTATCCGGGAAGAAGCAAAACACTAAAAGGAACAAGCGATACAACAATTACAACTAATGCGGAAGAATCGGCATGATCATGATATGATGCATGGCATGGCACAGATGCGGTGCAATTAGGCCATATTAAGCGGAACCGGGGTCCCGATAATTAATTATATGGTTCAAGTTATTTAGGTACCCCGCAATTTAAATGTTGTATTAACAAGACAAAACATGGCATCGGTTCGCTACGCAAATTTAAATGGAGTCAATATGAGACTAGAAAAGCCCGCATATGACCTCCATATTTAATTTAGGTGAATTATCAAAAACGCCCCAAACACCCATAATATGCATGCAAGTATGAGCAATTTAATATGCACAATTTTATATAACATTTTATAAAATAGGCTCGGAATAGGGGATCACACATTGGAGTATCGACGATCTTGGGTTCCGGGGGGTTCGACGGTTCGGGTCCAGGGTCTCAGGGTTCGACGGGGATCGAGGGGTTCAGCGAGGAACGTTCTCGGACAACGGAAAGAGAGCTTGGCGTTCCAGGGAGAAGGACTTGGTTTCGCGTCGGGGGCGCATTGGATTCGCCCTGGTCGGTGTCGATCTTGTCTTCGCGAAGATCTTGTCGGGTCCGCATATCGGGTCGGTCTTGGCATTCAGGATGAAGAACTTGGCATTCCGGTGGCGATCTTGGCGGTCATTTGTTGAGGTTCTCGGCATCGCATCCGGGAAGGAGGCCTTGTCGATACGGCATTTCGGATCCGGGGTGGAGAACTTGGCGTCCTTGTTAGAGATCTGACCGGTCGGTATGGAAGGCCTTGGTGTTCCGTGACGGAGTACTTGGTAGTAGATCTTGGCGATTCGGCGTCTTCGGGTTCGGATCGAGGGTCTTGGCCACCGGATCCACGAACGGGTCTTGGTCTCGGACAAGATGCGGATGTAGACCTAGGCAATGCATGAAGTGCATGTCGTTCTTGTGTTTCGAAGGCCTCGGTGGGCAACAAACACAACTGCCAGAACCACCGCTAACAGGAGTTGCACATGCCAAAACGTCTGAACTAGGACCTACGCACGGGCACGCGGAGGCTAGCGTCGACCGGAGATGTAGAGGGGGCGCCGGCTGTCAGAGATTGGAGCCAAAGACACGGGCTTGGGGCTGAGGCGAGGACGGGCGGTAGCCGGGGCAGTGCTGGCGAGAAGGACGCCGGCGAGGGACTCGAGGTCGCAGAAGATCCTGGCGAGGTCGGTCCCGAGGTGGACCGCGGGCGGAGCGGCGGCCGACTCTGGGTTGGAGAAGGCGGCACCGGGCTTGGGGAGGGGCGCCGGAGGGCGCAGGGACTCTGGCGGCTGCGGGCTGGAGGCGGGGCGACGCAGAGCTTCTGCTTGGAGGGCCGGGACCCGCGGGAGCGATCTCGACAGGGAGACAAAGGGGGACGGGGCCAGCTAGGCCGGGCGACGCGGTGGCGGCCGGCGGCGCAAGATCCCGAGGTAGCAGGGCGGGGGAGGCACTTGGGGCCGCGACGGAGCTGGAACCGAAGATGCGGCCAGGGAAGACCATAGAGGTGACGACGCCAGTGCTCGGAGGCGGCGGCACGCTGGCGGGCTTGCGGGCTCGAGGGAGGGGCGCCGTCGAGGGCGGAGACGAACCGTGGCCAGGAGAAGAGCCAGCAGCGGTGGCCTGCCGAGGAGATATGGCGACGAGAAGGGATGGGGAAACATGGAGCTCGCGAGGACAGACGAGCAACGCGACGGCCTCGGGGTGGTTGGCGATAGGGAGACGGGGCCCGCATCACGGTAGGTGGGAGAGCGGGGGTGGGTTCGTGACCGCGGGGTGGAAAACGTGGTGGGGCCAGGTAAGAGAGCGAGCGGGACGAGGCTTGCTGCGCCGTAGCGTCACGCACGCGTGCGTGGTCGGGTTGGGAGTGCGACCGGGCAGGCTGTGGGTCGGTGTGCGGTGCCCAACGGCAGCGGCGGGGGCTGGGTTCTATGCGTGTGGTGCAAAGCAACAGGGACAGGTTGGTGGGCAGTGGGGATTGGCCAGGGGTAGGGCCAGGTGCGTGTCTACTGTGGCGGTGGGTGTGAAGGCTGGGCGGGAGAGGATCTGGGCGGGTGCGCGCGGGTGGATCAAGTGGGGCAGGAGGAGATCAGGTGGGGTTTGGGGATGCGCGCCCAGGTGGCGTCTGAGGGCGGGGGTAGATAGGGTTGGTTAGGTCTAGGGTTGGGTTTGTTCTGGGTTAGGTTTTTATACGGGCCGGGTAGTAGGTGGCCTGGCCTAGCGGCTGGGCTGCCTCCCCGGTCCAAAAAAATAGTTTTATTTTTAGAAGGACTTTTATAAATAGTTTTTAGACAAATAAAATATCCATAAAAGACCGGGGTTTTTGATTTGAATTTAAGACGGGTATTTAGAAAACCAAAACTAGGCTTTTCGAAAATAGTTTTAGGCAAACCAAGCATGATGACATGACGATGCTCAAATGCAATGTGGCATGATGACATGAGCATGCGGTCATGATGATGCAATGCACAAAAACACCGCGATTTTCTAGTAGTGATTTTATCGGGGTGCTACAATTCGACACCACTAACAAGGGATCTCGCCCTCGAGATCCGCCTCATGGTACCGGGAAGAAGGCTAACGATCTGAATCTTCTCGCTTCGTGTAGATGTTCGCGACACCACTAACAAGGGTTCGTTGTCCATGATCATTGAGAGATCACTCCGGAGAAACAAGGACGAAGGTAGAGGCATCAGGAGATAAAGCCACCTCTAACTTTCGGGGACGGAGTAAAATTGCTGGATCCACCAATTCAATATACAAGAGTGAATGCTAAGAGTAGTCGGATGGTGTTCAGTCCATCACACACCCAAACCATTACTCTGCACACGAATAGGTGAATTATGCAACAAACTCTCGGAATTAGACTGAAGATCTCGGCAAGCGAGGTTCGGAAACAAGGAGTGATGCAGACTCTGCATCGGATCTGGCGTAGATGATGTCGTCGCGTTGAAAACACCGGAAGGCACAAACAAGGAACAAAGAGAAGTCCAACGGATGAATGATTCCTCGGAGAGCACGAAGATCGGATGTAGAAGCACCGTTACCAAAGGAGGAAGCGAAACCCTGAAGGTACGACGGAAACCCACCCACGAGAAATCCTAGACTCGAAGAAAGATAAGAGAGCAAATTCAAAACACGCTGAGGTAAGAGGAGAACAACATCGGGTAAGGAGTAAAAGAAGACCTAATCAGATCTATCCAACCGATTTTTCGAAAATAGTTTTGACACTCTACTTCGGCTGTTAGCTAGGTTATCCTACAGGCTGGACATGTGGGGTATCGTAACTGCTGAGCTCTGATACCACTCTGTAACACCCTCAAATCGGCCCTATGCAAGTTTTAGCCTTTTCTGCCAAACCCGCATAGAAACGATTCAAGGACGCCCACCAGGCACTTTCGTGCGGGTGGAAAACGAAGTAATACCATTACACAAGAGTCCTCGATGGGACCCACAGAACAGATATATATACAACAGCGACTCAACGAGTCAAGAATACAGATATACAATACGAAGATCCAAATCACCTTGAAAACGATACAGCGTCCAACTACAGACAAGATGCAAATGGGGCTAAGAGCCCTGAAGAATAACCAATGGCGTCCATAACCCTGCCCAGGCCAAGCCGAAAGGGTAACCCTGCTAACGACGTCGAACTCGTACCTGCTAAACAAAAGGGGTGCCGACAAAGGACGAAGGGAAAAAGAGGAGCGTCAGTACTGAGGCCAGTACACGGCGAGGCTAGAATTCAGCGGCTCTCGCCTACATAGGTATGGTGGACTAAAGCGGCAGCGAAACATGCACTAAACAATCCTATAGAGACTCGATTCAACTGGCGGTTATCAGAGAGGGATAAGAAAGACCTATTCGGATCTAACCTAAAGCTAACACCAAACAAACCCATCCTGGTATTTCCCCCTCGAGACCAAACGAGGAAGTCGGACCAAGGAACTCACACAGTTGGCAATTTTACTCATTCCATTATAGTTGCAGCAATTACTAATCAGATATAGATAGCATGAGTTATCCTGATAGCATAAGTAGTGGGCAATTTTAGTTAACATTCCATTGTAGTTGGAACATTTACTAGTCAGATATAATTGTTCTGAGGAATCCCAAACCCAACAGTTGTTGACACTTTTATCACATTCCATTGGAGTTGCAATACTTACTAGGCAGGTACAACATGACATAGATCACCACAGATCCACCAGTTGTTGGCATTTTTAATATCCATTCCGTTATACTTGAGCTGATTACTAGTCACATATTAAGTCAAATTTATAGCACTACTTTAGTTATGCTTGTCTATGATCAAGATACTGTGCTCCAAGTCGTCCATAACCGCGGACACGGCTTTCAGAAAGTTTTACCCTGCAGGGGTGCACAAATAGCAACACAGACTCGATCAACCTCGGAAAAACCCAACGAGGCATTCACGACAAAGCGATCACAGGATTCAGAAATATTTCAGGGGGCCACCCCACTAAGCTACCCACAACGAAGTTGGCCGGCTCCGGAACGGACCCAGGGTTTGCGACGACGGCTGTAAACGTCTGGGAACCCGAAAGTGTGACTGGGCTTGTCGATACCGCGAAAACGTGGCGCGATCCAAAACAGTACAGGTGCTCCACGCACAATCTTAAATAAAGCAGTAACATGACATAAGTACATGATAGTAATAAAACCCCAAACTAGTTTGTGGCCCCAAGAAATAGAAATGAATCAAGCTCTAGCTCAGGGGGGTCCACGGCCTCTCGGATGTGGATAGTGCGAAAAATCAAGGAACAAGTATCAAGTACTAGGGGTCCTACGGGACACAAGTGGGCGTAGAAGAACCAAATAATATCTATTGCCCACCGATGCCTCTGCATTAGTTATATCTAGCAAGTTAATAGTTGTGTTTAAAGTCATGAACATCTCCACCACAACCATCTGCCAGCATTCCAACAACTATGGTACTCGACAACACGAGATCACACCTGAGCAAGCAACTACGACTCGCAATGCCAGCTATCTACCAAACACAGGTAATAGGAGGTGTCCAAGGCAATATAGAGGCTGCATGGGATATAACTGGTGTACGAAACTAAAGCATCGCGACACGGATAGCAATAGATCAACAGGAGGAAATAAAGATTATAAATGCAAAATAGGTAGAAGGAGGCGAGATGCTCGCCTGGGAAAACACTGTCGGAGATTCATATCCGGAGAACTTGTCGAAGCTCACAACATCTCATCGTCCTATCCGGGAAGAAGCAAAACACTAAAAGGAACAAGCGATACAACAATTACAACTAATGCGGAAGAATCGGCATGATCATGATATGATGCATGGCATGGCATTGATGCGGTGCAATTAGGCCATATTAAGCGGAACCGGGGTGCCGATAATTAATTATATGGTTCAAGTTATTTAGGTAGCCCGCAATTTAAATGTTGTATTAACAAGACAAAACATGGCATCGGTTCGCTACGCAAATTTAAATGGAGTCAATATGAGACTAGAAAAGCCCGCATATGACCTCCATATTTAATTTAGGTGAATTATCAAAAAAGCCCCAAACACCCATAATATGCATGCAAGTATGAGCAATTTAATATGCACAATTTTATATAACATTTTATAAAATAGGCTCGGAATAGGGGATCACACATTGGAGTATCGACGATCTTGGGTTCCGGGGGGTTCGACGGTTCGGGTCTAGGGTCTCAGGGTTCGACGGGGATCGAGGGGTTCGGCGAGGAACGTTCTTGGACAACGGAAAGAGAGCTTGGCGTTCCAGGGAGAAGGACTTGGTTTCGCGTCGGGGCGCATTGGATTCGCCCTGGTCGGTGTCGATCTTGTCTTCGCGAAGATCTTGTCGGGTCCGCATATCGGGTCGGTCTTGGCATTCAGGATGAAGAACTTGGCATTCCGGTGGCGATCTTGGCGGTCATTTGTTGAGGTTCTCGGCATCGCATCCGGGAAGGAGGTCTTGTCGATACGGCATTTCAGATCCGGGGTGGAGAACTTGGCGTCCTTGTTAGAGATCTGACCGGTCGGTATGGAAGGCCTTGGTGTTCCGTGACGGAGTACTTGGCAGTAGATCTTGGCGATTCGGCGTCTTCGGGTTCGGATCGAGGGTCTTGGCCACCGGATCCACGAACGGGTCTTGGTCTCGGACAAGATGCAGATGTAGAGCTAGGCAATGCATGAAGTGCATGTCGTTCTTGTTTTTCGAAGGCCTCGCTGGGCAACAAACACAACCGCCAGAACCACCGCTAACAGGAGCCGCACATGCCAAAACGTCTGAACCAGGACCTACGTGCAGGCACGCGGAGGCTAGCGTCGACCGGAGATGTAGAGGGGGCGCCGGCTGTCAGAGATTGGAGCCGAAGACACGGGCTCGGGGCCGCGGCGAGGACAGGCGGCAGCCGGGGCAGCGCTGGCGAGAAGGACGCCGGCGAGGGACTCGAGGTCGCAGAAGATCCTGGCGAGGTCGGTCCCGAGGTGGACCGCGGGCGGAGCGGCGGCCGACTCTGGGATGGAGAAGGTGGCGCCGGGCTCGGGGGAGGGGCGCCGGAGGGTGCAGGGACTCCGACGGCCGCGGGTTAGAGGTGGGGCGACGCGGAGCTTCTGCTTGGAGGGCCAGGACCCGCGGGAGCGATCTCGACAGGGAGACAGAGGGGGATGGGGCCAGCTAGGCCGGGCGACGCGGTGGCGGCCGGCGGCGCAGGATCCCGAGGCAGCAGGGCGGGGGAGGCAATTGGGGCCGCGACAGAGCTGGAACCGAAGATGCGGCCAGGGAAGACCGTAGAGGCGACGACGCTAGTGCTCGGAGGCGGCGGCACGCTGGCGGGCTTGCGGGCTCGAGAGAGGGGCGCCGTCGAGGGTGGAGATGAACCGTGGCCGGGAGAAGAGCCAGCGGCGATGGCCTGCCGAGGAGATATGGCGACAAGAAGGGATGGGGAAACATGGAGCTCGCGAGGACAGACGAGCAACGCGACGGCCTCGGGGTGGTTGGCGATAGGGAGACGGGGCCCGCATCACGGTAGGTGGGAGAGCGGGGGTGGGTTCGTGACCGCGGGGTGGAAAACGTGGTGGGGCCAGGTAAGAGAGCGAGCGAGACGAGGCTTGCTGCGCCGCAGCGTCACGTACGCGTGCGTGGTAGGGTGGGGATGCGACCGGGCAGGCTGTGGGTCGGTGTGCGGTGCCCAACAGCAGCGGCGGGAGCTAGGTTGTGTGCGTGTGGTGCAAAGCGACAGGGACAGGTTGGTGGGCGGTGGGGATTGGCCAGGGGTAGGGCCAGGTGCGTGTCTACTGTGGCGGTGGGTGTGAAGGCTGGGCGGGAGAGGATCTGGGCGGGCGCGCGCGGGTGGATCAAGTGGGGCAGGAGGAGATCAGGTGGGGTTTGGGGATGCGCGCCTAGGTGGCGGCTGAGGGCGGGGGTAGATAGGGTTGGTTAGGTCTAGGGTTGGGTTTGTTCTGGGTTAGGTTTTTATACGGGCCGGGTAGTAGGTGGCCTGGCCTAGCGGCTGGGCTGCCTCCCCGGTCCAAAAAAATAGTTTTATTTTTAAAAGGACTTTTATAAATAGTTTTTAGACAAATAAAAGATCCGTAAAAGACCGGGGTTTTTGATTTGAATTTAAGACGAGTATTTAGAAAACCAAAGCTAGGCTTTTTGAAAATAGTTTTAGGCAAACCAAGCATGATGACATGACGATGCTCAAATGCAATGTGGCATGATGACATGAGCATGCGGTTATGATGATGCAATGCACAAAAACACCGCGATATTCTAGTAGTGATTTTATCGGGGTGCTACAAAATCCTAGTAACCCGGCGAATCATACAACTCGGCAATGTGAGTGGACGAGGAAGATAGAGAAAAGTGGTCTGGGAATGCTCAGGCACCTCGGCACGATGCACCTCGGAATGATGCACCTCGGAATGATGCACCTCGGCAGTAGTAACTCACTGGAGCAAATGGACAACAATTGATGTTACCACCTTCTACACCGAGGTATGAGAACCATGAGAGAAGCGATGCAGTGCATCAGGTAGACAATCACCAACAACAGAATCAAAGGCATCCTGACAATGACGGGAGAAATGAATACAGAGAGCATCACTAGAGTTACTGTGTGTTCACGGCAGACGAAACCGATAGAAAGAGCTTGTAGCACCGACATATGGAGGTGAATGCAGTAATGCCGGCCGTGACGAGGTATATGCCTTGGTCGGATCAGGAGATTGCATGGATCATCAAGGATCACCCCAGGCTCATGCCGAGTCCTAAATCATATGCATTGGTGCTTGACCCAACATTCATTGGGCCGGATATCAACGTGAGGTTCTCCAAGGTTTTGATTGACAATGCTAGTAGCATCAACATATTGTACAAGGACACAATGCACAAGTTGGGAGTAACAGAGAACATGCTCCAAGCAACAAAGATAACTTTTCATGGCATTGTGCTGGGTATTTCATGTGAGCCTATTGGCAAGGTCCGAATTGATGTGTTATTCGGCACAAGGGACAATTGCCGAACTAAGAATCTGGAGTTTGAAGTTGTAAACTTGGATAGCGCTTATCATGCGTTACTCGACAGGCCAGCTCTTAACAAGTTTATGGCAAGTACTCACATCAGTTACCTGAAGATGAAAATGCCAGGACCAAATGGAGTGATCAACATAGCTAGGGACTTTAGGCGCTCTCTTGAGTGTGCCTCAGCCGGGTCAAACCTGGCCGAGTCACTAGTCATTGCTGAGGAGAAAAGGAGGATTCGGTAAGTGGCGGCATTGGCTCAGTCCGCCCAGCTAAGTATGCCGACTCTGACCAACCCGCATGGGAGTGTCTCATTTCAAGCAACAAAGGATACAAAGAAAGTGCCCATTGATGACCAGTTCCCAGAGCGCACCATAACCATTGGTGTCGGGTTAAGCAACAAATAGGAAAGCGAGCTTGTCCACTTTCTCCGTGAGAATCGGGATATCTTTGCTTGGTCCACACATGATCTACAAGGTGTACCGAGGGAGTTGGCCGAACACTCTTTGCATGTGAGACCCAGAGCTAAGCTGGTGAAGCAGCCTCTTCGCCACTTCGCCGAAGACAGGAGAAAAGTCATTAGGGGATGAGATAGCTCGGCTCCTTGCAGCTGGGTTTATCATGGAAGTGCTATATCCGGATTGGCTATCTAATCTGGTACTTGTCAAGAAGAAGAAGTACGATCCAAATGTGGTAGTGGTGTGGTGTATGTGTATTAATTACATGAACCTGAATAAGGCGTGTCCAAAAGATCCATTTCCACTACTAAGGATAGATCAGGTCATAGACTTAACTGCTGGGTGTGAGTTGTTGTCGTTCATAGATGCTTATTCTGGTTTCCACCAGATACCACTGAACCCTGACAATCAAATAAAGACTGCATTTATCAACCCGTATGGGGCTTATTGCTACAAGACTATGCCATTTGGTTTACGTAATGCGGGTGCAACATACCAAAGATGTATGCAAAAATGTTTACACGATCAAATTGGTAGAAATGTGCAAGTGTATGTCGTTGATGTAACATTTGCAAACTTAAGAAGGTTCTGAATGAAGATTAACCCAGAGAAATGCACTTTTGGTGTGCCGGCTAGGAAATTACTCGGTTTTCTCATGTCCAGCCGAGGTATCGAGGCCAACCCCACTAAAATCCGAGCCATAGAAAAAAATGGAACTGCCGAAGTGTCTTAACAATGTGCAGAAGTTCACTGGTTGCCTAGCATTGTTAAGTCGGTTTGTATGTCGGTTGGGAGAGAAGGCATTGCCCCTCTATCAACTAATGAAAAAGGCAGATAAATTTGTGTGCACGCCACAAGCAGATAACGCATTTCATGAGCTCAAGAAGATGCTAGCCTCTGCACCAGTGTTAGCTTCACCACTATCCAAGGAGCCGATGTTGCTCTATATAGCAGTAACCAACCGAGTTGTAAGTGCGGTGATAGTGGTAGAGCATGATGAGGAGGGTAAGTCAGTGCAGAGGCTGGTATATACCTAAGCGAAGTATTTTCAACTTCAAAGCAAAACTATCCTCACTATCAAAAGATGGCATATGGTGTGTACATGGCAGCAAAGAAGCTCAAGCATTACTTTGAGGAACACCCCATAAAAGTGATATGTGAGGTGCCCATATCTGAGATAATGAGCAATAAAGATGCAAGTGGACGGATTGCAAAATGGGCAATACAGTTAGCCCCTTATGCACCACAATATGATAAAAGGGACACAATCAAGTCTCAAGCTATGGCGGACTTTTTTGTAGACTGGGACGAGATCCAGTATGAACCACCTTTGCCATATCCAAATTAGTGGAGGATGCACTTTGATGGATCAAAGCTAAAGGAGGGACTAGGGCCGGAGTAGTGGTTACCTTGCCCAAGAAAGATCAGCTGAAATATGTTCTCCAAATCCATTTTAGATCATCAAACAATGTGGTTGAGTATGAAGCGCTCGTGCATGGACTTAAGGTGGGAAAAGAAGTTAGGATACATCGGATACAGTGCTTTGGCGATTTGGATTTGGTAGTGTAATAAGTATCTGGTCATTGGGATGCCCTGGATGCAAACATTGCCCTTTATAGATTCCATGTCCAAAAGATATGTGGGTACTTTGAGGGATGCGAATTCCATCATGTACCTCAGGGCGAGAACGAGGCAGCCGACATACTGTCTAAGCTGGGCTCATCTCGGCAGGCCATCCCGCCAGGAATTGCTTTGGAACATCTGAGAAAACCATCCATATCCCTTTGACCAGAATCTGAGTCAATATATGTCCCGGCAAACTCCGGATTAGAAGCTACCCCTATGGACATTGATTGGGGGAACACCTCAACAAACCCAAGGACTATCTCGACAAACTTGGGGACTGTCTCACAGCACTCGAGGACTATTCAGCTTGATCCGGCGGGAGTTATATCGGTGGATGCAATGGAAGTGGACGAGGTACTTTTCCCAGTTTGTGCTATACCAACGTGGGCAAAGGTAATATTTGAGTTTCTAAAAGATGGAACTTTGCCAAGTGATGAGATACTTTCAAGGCAAATTCAGAGGAGAGCTAAGGCATATACCATTATCAATGCCGAACTATACAAGAGAAGTGTCACAAGTGTTCTGCAACGGTGTGTTGACCCAGAAGAGGGGCTTGACATCCTCCGAGATATACATTAGGGGGAATGTGGGCATCACACATCATCCAGAGCCTTGGTGGCAAAAGCTTTCCAGCATGGATTTTACTGGCCAAGTGCCTTAGAGCAAGCCTAGTATCTAGTAAGGAAATGCAATGGTTGTCAGAGGCATGCCACCAAGACACACATGCCAATCTTGGAACTGAAAACTATACCTATTACTTGGCCATTTGGTGTGTGGTCCTTGGATATGGTAGGACCATTTAAGCCGGCTAAAGGGAACATGACCCATATCTTGGTCATGGTGGACAAGTTTACTAAGTGGATTGAAGTAAAGCCAACGGCCTCAGCAATAATAACCTCCACCAAGGCCCCAAAAAGGAAGGCTCCGTCGGCCGCCTCCGGATCAACGGCGTCTATTGTAGACATTTTCCCGCCAGCTTCCCAAGCTCCATCCGGATCAGCGGCCTCGGATCTTCCACCGCGTCCTCCATCATCCGGCAAGCTCAAGAAAGCTGCCGGATCAGCCAAGGGCATCACCTTTGGGTCTCCTACTGCCGGATTAGAGGGTAGCCAGCAGCTGGTCCTGCATACCAGCCCTACTACAGCTCAATCTGCAAGGCAAGAAGCCCACGTCAAAGGCTTGGTGGCGAGTTACTCTCCGTGCGGCAAAAGTTACAGTCCACTGCTCTTGGAGTATGTGCATAACTAGAACACCGCTGAATTCATCGACCCCAAGGATGATCTGCCGGAGAGGTTCGGCCCAGCTGAGTTCAGCGCCTAGATGAACTCCGCCACCAAGGCCATCTCTTTGGCTGGCCGGATGATGGAGGTAACTCTTTTTCTTCTACTGCGATACTTTATATGCATGACACTTATAGATATATCCCCTAGTCCTCGAGCCTCTGAGGGAGTAACTTGTTACTCGATCGGATGCTCCTTGAGAAATTAGTTTTCGTCCTTAGCAATTTCAAATAATGATAAAGTTAGAGCCGGGTTTAAGTTCCCTTGGCCCGGATCATGGGATTGTTTGTTTGCGGCTCGAAAGTTCATGGGCGAGTGCATGGCGGTACCCAAGTTGCCTGTAATTGCCGTGTTTTGTAAAGTTGGGCTGCCAACTACTCAGAGGGGCCATTTTGATGCAAACTCATCTCAACCCTGCCAAATACAAACATTCCGTTAAAATGCCCCGTGAATTAGACGGTCGGGACCCACATGTCGGCCATCTGTCCGTGATGCGAGCGCCAACGCGGCAACCTCTTAGGAAAATCTAGGAACTAAGCAGATTGGATGTGTTGACCAATTTCACAAATCCATTCCCTCCTTTCCCCTAGCACCGGCGGTGTCGAAATCCACCCTCCAAGCAGGACGATCCCTTCGGACATTTGACTTCTGACACCAAGTTGCTGTGCCCAGTCGCTGGTCCCGAGCTCCAATGGCGCATGCGGTAGCCGCCATTGCAAGGCGCTAGACCGCCTCCGCCGTCGACAAGCCGAGAGCTCGGGGGATGGCAGATCCTACTACCAAGGAAGAAGAAGTTCTGGCCACATGCGGGTGAGCTACCCTTCTGTTTGCTATTCGCACTAATTATAACTGCTAGCTGGCTACTGAACCTACCATTGTTTGTTATCCCAATGCTGACAAACATATTTTTTCCACAGTTTTCTATCAAGTGGGATCTCCGTGGACCACCCTTACCTGGTTACGGTAGTCCTCTTTAGGTACGACTCTAAATCAGCAAGGGTGAAGGGCAAGTGATATGGACACCATTGTATCACGATGGAAGAAGTGCCTGCGTAGATCTGCACTATATCTGGTATGGTTGCTGCTCTGCGTAATCATGATGAATTGGGTTCCTCTAACGTGTGACAGTCAGCTAATTGGGTTGATGAAAAGGTATGCTTCGGCTTGCATGTTTGAGATGAATTGTGATGTGCTGGATGTGGAAGCTGCTGCAACTGGGAGTCGCCCTTCTATTCTTGGACAGGGTGGTCTGATGACCCACAAGTATAGGGGGTGTATCGCACTATTTTCGAGGGAAGTGAAACCTAATTTATTGATTCGACACAAGGGGAGCCAAAGAATATTTATAAGCCTTAACAACTGAGTTGTCAATTCAGCTGCACCTAGAAACAATCTTGCTCACAGCATTTTATTAGTAGCAACAATTTTGTAATAGCAATAGTAAAGTAATAGCAGTAGTAAAAGTAAAGACAATAGTAACAATTGCAGTAAACAGTAGGATTAAGCGCAGTAGGCATAGGGATGGATGGACGGGGGTTTCATGGACAAGACAATTCATATGGCAATCAAGACATATGGCATTTGCAGATAAATAAGATAAAGCATCCAGGTACTAATAATCATAGGCATGTGTTCCATATATAGTCATAGGTGCTCGCAATGAGAACTTGCATAACATCTTTTGTCCTGCTAGCCCGTTTGCAGCGGGGCCTCAAGGGAACTACTGGCAATTAAGGTGCTCCTTTTAATATAGCACCAGAGCAATGACACTGGTGGATCCATGTGTGGTTTGTGTGAAGAACACACACGCAATGAATCTGGTTGTGGTTCATGAAAAGAACACACATGAAATGACACTGGTGGATCCATGTGTGGTTTGTGAAAGAACACACATGCAATGACACTAGGTGTGGTTCATGAAAAGAACACACATCTAATGACACCGGTGTATCCTTATGTGGTTAATGAAAAGAGCACACATGCAATGACACTGGTGGATCCATGTGTGGTTTGTGAGAATAACAGACATCCAATGACACTGGTTGTGGTTAATGAAAAGAGCAGACATGCAATGACACTGGTGGATCCATGTGTGGTTTGTGAGAAGAACACACATGCAATGACACTGGGCGTGGTTCATGAAAAGAACACTCATCCAGTGACACTGGTGGATCCATGTGTGGTTTGTGAGAAGAACACTGGTGGATCCATGTGTGGTTTGTGAGAAGAACACACATGCAATGACACTGGTGTGTGTTTCATGAAAAGAACACACATCCAATGACACTGGTGTATCCTTATCTGGTTTGTGAAAAGAATAGACATGCAATGACTCTGGCTGTGGTTCATGAAAAGAACAGACATGCAATGACACTGGTGGCTCCATGTGTGGTTTGTGAGAAGAACACACATGCAATGACTCTGGCTGTGGTTCATGAAAAGAACACACATGCAATGACACTGGTGGATCCATGTGTGGTCTGTGAAAGAACACACATGCAATGACACTTGGTGTGGTTCATGAAAAGAACACACATCCAATGACACCGATGTATCCTTATATGGCTTGTGAAAAGAGCACACATGCAATGATACTGGTTGCGGTTCATGAAAAGAACACACATCCAATGACACTGGTGTATCCTTATGTTGTTTGTCGAAAGAACAGACATGCAATGACCCTTGTTGTGGTTCATTAAAAAAATAGACATGCAAAGACACTGGTGGATCCATGTGTGGTATGTGAGAAGAACAGACATCCAATGACACTTGGTGTGGTTAATGAAAAGAGCAGACATGCAATGACACTGGTGGATCCATGTGTGGTTTGTGAGAAGAACACACATGCAATGATACTAGGTGTGGTTCATGAAAAGAACACTCATCCAGTGACACTGGTGGATCCATATGTGGTTTGTGGAAAGAATAAACATGCAATGACTCTAGCTATGGTTTGTGGAAAGAACAAACATGCAATGCCTCTAGCTGTGGTTTGTGAAAAGAGCAGACATGCAATGACACTGGTGGATCCATGTGTGGTTTGTGAGAAGAACACACATGCAATGACACTAGTGTGTGTTTCATGAAAAGAACACACATCCAATGACACTGGTGTATCCTTATGTGGTTTGTGAGAAGAAGAGACATGCAATGACTCTGGCTATGGTTCATGAAAAGAACAGACATGCAATGACACTGGTGGATCCATGTGTGGTTTGTGAGAAGAACACACATGCAATGACTCTGGCTGTGGTTCATGAAAAGAACACACTTGCAATGACACTGGTGGATCCATGTGTGGTATGTGAAAGAACACACATGCAATGCCACTAGGTGTGGTTCGTGAAAAGAACACAAATCCAATGACACCGGTGTATTCTTATATGGTTCATGAAAAGAGCACACATGCAATGACACTGGTTGCGGTTCATGAAAAGAACACACATCCAATGACACTGGTGTATCCTTATCTTGTTTGTGGAAAGAATAGACATGCAATGACTCTAGCTGTGGTTTGTGAAAAGAGCATACATGCAATGACACTGGTGGATCCATGTGTGGTTTGTGAGAAGAACACACATGCAATGACACTGGTGTGTGTTTCATGAAAAGAACACACATCCAATGACACTGGTGTATCCTTATGTGGTTTGTGAGAAGAACAGACATGCAATGACTCTGGCTGTGGTTCATGAAAAGAACAGACATGCAATGAAACTAGGTGATTGATGACCCACAAGTATAGGGGGTGTATCGCAGTATTTTTGAGGGAAGTGAAACCCAATTTATTGATTCGACACAAGGGGAGCCAAAGAATATTTATAAGCCTTAACAACTGAGTTGTCAATTCAGCTGCACCAAGAAACAATCTTGCTCACAACAGTTTATCAATAGCAACAGTTTTGTAGTAGGAATAGCAAAGTAACAACAGTAGTAAAGTAAAGATAGTAGTGACAATAGCAGTAAACAGTGGGATTCGAGTGCGGGTAGGCATAGGGATGGATGGACGGGCGTTGCATGGACAAGACAATTCACATAGCAATCAGAACATAATGCAATTGTAGATAAATAAGATAAAGCATCCAAGTACTAGACAATCCTAGGCATGTGTTCCATATATAGTCATACGTGCTCGCAATGAGAACTTGCACAACATCTTTTGTCCCGCCAGCCCGTTTACAGTGGGGCCTTAAGGGAACTACTGGCAATTAAGGTGCTCCTTTTAATAGAGCACCGGAGCAAAGCATTAACACTCCGTGAACACATGTGATCCTCACATCAAAGCCATTCCCTCCGGTTATCCCGATTTCTGTCACTTCGGGGCCATTGGTTCCGGACAACAACGTGTGTATACAACTTGCAGGTAAGACCATAAACAATACTATCATAATGAATCAATAACATGTTCAGATCTGAAATCATGGCACTCGGGCCCTAGTGACAAGCATTAAGCACAAAAAGTCGCAACAAAGCCATAAAGCACTAATAAAAGATACTAGGCACCATGCCCTAACAATCTGATGCCATTACATGAACGATCTCATCCAATTCCTACCATCCCCATAGCCTACAGCGGGGGATTACTCACTCATAGTTGGGGGAAACATGGATGGTCGATGGAGAAGCGATGGTGATGATAATGGCGATGATCTCCTCCAATTCCCCGTCCCGACAGGGTGCTAGAACGGAGTTTCTGGTGCTGTTTCGTGGAATCTGGTGGTGGCGGCGGAGCGGAACTCTTTCTGGAAAAACATCGACCCCCCCGAAGTTTTTAGGTCAGAAGGCTCCTTATAGGCAAAGAGAGAGGCCGAGGGGGTTCCTGGGGGCCCCACACCACCCCCTGGTGCGGCCTGGCCTGGCCCGCGCCACCAGGTGGTGTGGCCACCCCTGGCTCTTCTCCGTCTCGTATTCTGGCTCCTGGAGTCTTCGGGTGAAATAGGATTTTGGCATATTTTCCGGGATTTTTCCTGATAGTTGATTTTCTGCACAAAAACTAGACACCAAGGCAATTCTGCTGAAAACAGTGTTAGTCCGCATTAGTTGTATCCAAATCACACAAGTATAGAGGATAAACAATAGCAAAAGTGTTCGGGAAACATTAGCAGAAGAACACACATGCAATAAGTCTGGTTGTGATTCATGAAAAGAACACACATGCAATGACACTGGTGGATCCATGTGTGTTTTGTGAAAGAACACACATGCAATGACACTGGGTGTGGTTCATGTAAAGAACACACATCCAATGACACCGGTGTATCCTTATGTGGTTAATGAAAAGAGCACACATGCAATGACACTAGTGGATCCATGTGTGGTTTGTGAGAAGAACAGACATCCAATGACACTGGTTGTGGTTAATGAAAAGAGCAGACATGCAATGACACTGGTGGATCCATGTGTGGTTTGTGAGAAGAACACACATGCAATGACACTAGGTGAGGTTCATGAAAAGAACCCTCATCCAATGACACTGGTGGATCCATATGTAGTTTGTGGAAAGAACATACTTGCAATGCGTCTAACTATGGTTTGTGAAAAGAACAGACATGCAATGACTCTAATTGTGGTTTGTGAAAAGAAAACACATCTAGTGACACCGGTGGATCCATATGTGGTTTGTGGAAAGAACAAACATGCAATGACTCTAGCTGTGGTTTGTGAAAAAACAGACATGCAATGACACTGGTGGATCCATGTGTGGTTTGTGAAAAGAACACACATGCAATGACACTGGGTGTGGTTCATGAAAAGAACACACATCCCATGATACTGGTGTATCCTTATGTGGTTTGTAATAAGAACAGACATGAAATGACTCTGGCTATGGTTCATGAAAAGAATACAGATGCAATGCCACTGGTGGATCCATGTGTTGTTTTTGAGAAGAACACACATGCAATGACTCTGGCTATGGTTTGTGAAAAGAACAGACATGCAATGACACTGATGGATCCATGTGTGGTTTGTTAGAAGAACACACATGCAATGACACTGGTGTGTGGTTCATGAAAAGAACACACATCCAATGACACCGGTGTATCCTTATGTGGTTTGTGAGAAGAGCAAACATGCAATGACACTGGTGGATCCATGTGTGGTTTGTGAGAAGAATAGACATCCAATGACACTGGGTGTGGTTAATGAAAAGAGTAGACATGCAATGACACTGGTGGATCCATGTGTGGTTTGTGGAAAGAACACAAATGCAATGACACTGGGCGTGGTTTGTGGAAAGAACACTCATCCGGTGACACTAGCTATGGTTCGTGAAAAGAACATACATGCAATGACACTGGTGGATCCATGTGTGGTTTGTGAGAAGAACACACATGCAATGACACTGGTGTGTGTTTCATGAAAAGAACACACATCCAATGACACTGGTGTATCCTTATGTGGTTTGTGAGAATAACAAAACATGCAATGACTCTGGCTGTGGTTCATGAAAAGAATAGACATGCAATGACACTGGTGAATTCATGTGTGGTTTGTGAGAAGAACACACATGCAATGACTGTGGCTGTGGTTCATGAAAAGAACACACATGCCATGACACTGGTGGATCCATGTGTGGTCTGTGAAAGAACACGCATGCAATGACACTGGGTGCGGTTCATGAAAAGAACACACATCCAATGACACCAGTGTATCCTTATATGGTTTGTGAAAAGAGCACACATGCAATGATACTGGTTGCGGTTCATGAAAAGAACAGACATCCAATGACACTGGTGTATCCTTATGTTGTTTGTGGAAAGAACAGACATGCAATGACTCTTGCTGTGGTTCATTAAAAAACAGACATGCAATGACACTGGTGGATCCATGTGCGGTTTTTGAGAAGAACAGACATCCAATGACACTAGGTGTGGTTAATGAAAAGAGTAGACATGTAATGACATTGGTGGATCCATGTGTGGTTTGTGAGAAGAACACACATGCAATGACACTGGGAGTGGTTCATGAAAAGAACATTCATCTAGTGACACTGGTGGGTCCATATGTGGTTTCTGGAAAGAACAAACATGCAATGACTCTAGCTGTGGTTTGTGGAAAGAACAGACATACAATGACTCTAGCTGTGGTTTGTGAAAAGAGCAAACATGCAATGACACTGGTGGATCCATGTGTGGTGTGTGAGAAGAACACACATGCAATGACACTGGTGTGTGTTTCATGAAAATAACACACATCCAATGGCACTGGTGTATCCTTATGTGGTTTGTGAGAAGAACAAACATGCAATGACTCTGGTTGTGGTTCATGAAAAGAACAGACATCCAATGACACTGGTCGATCCATTCGTGGTTTGTGAGAAGAACACACATGCAATGAATCTGCCTGTGGTTCATGAAAAGAACACACATGCAATGACACTGGTGGATCCATGTGTGGTCTGTGAAAGAACACACATGCAATGACACTAGGTGTGGTTCATGAAAAGAACACATATCCAATGACACCGGTGTATCCTTATATGGTTTGTGAAAAGAGCACACATGCAATGACACTAGTTGCGGTTCATGAAAAGAACACACATCCAATGACACTAGTGTATCCTTATGTTGTTTGTGGAAAGAATAGACATGCAATGACTCTAGCTGTGGTTTGTGAAAAGAGCACACATGCAATAACACTGGTGGATCCATGTGTGGTTTGTGAGAAGAACACACATGCAATGACACTGGTGTGTGTTTCATGAAAAGAACACACATCCAATGACACTGGTGTATTCCTATGTGGTTTGTTTGAAGAACATACATGCAATGACTCTGGCTGTGGTTCATGAAAAGAACAGACATGCAATGACACTGGTGGATCCATGTGTGGTTTGTGTGAAGAACACACATGCAATGAGTCTGGTTGTGGTTCATGAAAAGAACACACATGCAATGACACTGGTGGATCCATGTGTGGTTTGTAAAAGAACACACATGCAATGACACTGGGTGTGGTTCATGAAAAGAACACACATCCAATGACACCGGTGTATCCTTATGTGGTTAATGAAAAGAGCACACATGCAATGACACTGGTGGATCCATGTGTGGTTTGTGAGAAGAACAGACATCCAATGACACTGGTTGTGGTTAATGAAAAGAGAAGACATGCAATGACACTGGTGGATCCATGTGTGGTTTGTGAGAAGAACACACATGCAATAACACTGGGTGTGGTTCATGAAAAGAACGCTCATCCAGTGACACTGGTGGATCCATATGTAGTTTGTGGAAAGAACACACATGCAATGCGTCTAGATGTGGTTTGTGAAAAGAACAGACATGCAATGACTCTAGTTGTGTTTTGTGAAAAGAACACACATCTAGTGACACTAGTGGAGCCATATGTGGTTGTGGAAAGAACAAACATGCAATGACTCTAGCTGTGGTTTGTGAAAAGAACAGACATGCAATGACACTGGTGGATCCATGTGTGGTTTGTGAGAAGAACACACATGCAATGACACTGGGTGTGGTTCATGAAAAGAACACACATCCCATGATACTGGTGTATCCTTATGTGGTTTGTGATAAGAACAGACATGCAATGACTCTGGCTGTCGTTCATGAAAAGAATACAAATGCAATGCCACTGGTGGATCCATGTGTGGTTTTTGAGAAGAACACACATGCAATGACTCTGGCTATGGTTTGTGAAAAAGAACAGACATCCAATGACACTGGTGGATGCATGTGTGGTTTGTCAGAAGAACACACACGCAATGACACTAGTGTGTAGTTTGATGAAAATAACACACATCCAATGACACCCGTGTATCCTTATGTGGTTTGTGAGAAGAGCAGACATGCAATGACACTGGTGGATCCATGTGTGGTTTGTGAGAATAACTGACATCCAATGACACTGGATGTGGTTAATAAAAAGAGCAGAAATGCAATGACACTTGTGGATCCTTGTGTGGTTTGTGAGAAGAACACACATGCAATGACACTGCATGTGGTTCATGAAAAGAACACTCATCCAGTGACACTAGTGGATCCACATGTGGTTTGTGGAAAGAACAAACATGCAATGACTCTAGTTGTGGTTTCTGGAAAGAACAAACATGCAATGACTCTAGCTGTGGTTTCTAAAAAGAGCAGACATGTAGTGACACTGGTGGATCCATGTCTGGTTTGTGAGAAGAACACACATGCAATGACACTAGTGTGCGTTTCATGAAAAGAACACACATCCAATGACACTGGTGTATCCTTATGTGGTTTGTGAGAAGAACATACATGCAATGACTCTGGCTGTGGTTCATGAAAAGAACAAACATGCAATGACACTGGTGGATCCATGTGTGGTTTGTGAGAAGAACACACATGCAATGACTCTGACTGTGGTTCATGAAAAGAACACACATGCAATGACACTGGTCGATCCATGTGTGGTTTATGAAAGAATACACATGCAATGACACTGGGTGTGGTTCATGAAAAGAACACACATCCAATGACACCGGTGTATCCTTATGTGGTTTGTGAGAAGAGCACACATGCAATGACACTAGTGGATCCATGTGTGGTTTGTGAGAAGAACAGACATCCAATGACACTGGGTGTGGTTAATAAATAGAGCAAACATGCAATGACACTAGTGGATCCATGTGTGGTTTGTGAGAAGAACACACATGCAATGACACTGGGTGTGGTTCATGAAAAGAACACACATCTAGTGACACTGGTGGATCCATATGTGGTTTGCGGAAAGAACAGACATGCAATGACTCTAGCTGTGGTTAATGAGAAGAACATACATGCAATGACACTGGTGGATCCATGTGTGGTTTGTGAGAAGAACACACAGGCAATGACTCTAGTTGTGGTTCATGAAAAGAACACACATGCAATGACACTGGTGGATCCATGTGTGGTTTGTGAGAAGAACACACATGCAATGACTCTGGCTGTGGTTCATGAAAAGAACACACATGCTATGACACTGGTGGTTCCATGTGTGGTTTGTGAAAGAACACACATGCAATGACACTAGGTGTGGTTCATGAAAAGAACACACATCCAATGACACCGGTGTACCCTTATGTGGTTTGTGAGAAGAGCACACATGCAATGACACTGGTGGATCCATGTGTGGTTTGTGAGAAGAAAAGACATCTAATGACACTGGGTGTGGTTAATGAAAAGAGCAGACATGCATTGACACTGGTGGATCCATGTGTGGTTTGCGAGAAGAAGACACATGTAATGACACTGGGTGTGGTTCATGAAAAGAACACTCATCCAGTGACACTGGTGGATCCATATGTTGTTTGTGGAAAGAACAAACATGCAATGAGTTTAGCTGTGGTTTGTGAAAAGAGCACACATGCAATGACTCTAGTTGTGGTTTGTGAAAAGAACACACATCTAGTGACACTGGTGGATCCATATGTGGTTTGTGGAAAGAACAGACATGCAATGAATCTAGCTGTGGTTTATGAAAAGAACAGACATGCAATGACACTGGTGGATCCATGTGTGGTTTGTGAGAAGAACACACATGCAATGACACTGGGTGTGGTTCATGAAAATAACACACATCCAATGACACTGGTGTATTCTTATGTGGTTTGTGAGAAGAACAGACATGCAACGACTCTGGCTATGGTTCATGAAAAGAACAGACATGCAATGACACTGGTGGATCCATGTGTGGTTTTTGAGAAGAACACATATGCAATGACTCTGGCTGTGGTTTGTGAAAGGAACAAACATGCAATGACACTTGTGGATCCATGTGTGGTTTGTGAGAAGAACACACATGCAATGACTCTGGCTGTGGTTCATGAAAAGAACAAACACGCAATAACACTGGTGGATCTATGTGTGGTTTGTGAGAAGAATACACATGTAATGACTCTGGCTGTGGTTCATGAAAAGAATACACATGCAATGACACTGCTAGATCCATGTGTGGTTTGTGAAAAGAGCACACATGCAATGACATTGGGTGTGGTTCGTGAAAAGAACACACATCCAATGACACCGGTGTATCCTTATGTGGATTGTGAGAAGAGCAGACATGCAATGACCCTGGTGGCTCCATGTGTGGTTTGTGAGAAGAACACACATGCAATGACACTGGGTGTGGTTCATGAAAAGTGCAGACATGCAATGACACTGGTAGATCCATGTGTGGTTTATGAGAAGAACACACATGCAATGACACTGGGTGTGGTTCATGAAAAGAACACTCATCCAATGACATTGGTGGATCCATATGTGGTTTGTGGAAAGAACAAACATGCAATCACTCTAGCTGTGGTCTGTGGAAAGAACGTACATGCAATGACTCTAGCTGTGGTTTGTGAAAAGAGCAGACATCAAGTGACACTAGTGGATCCATGTGTGGTTTGTGAGAAGAACACACATCACTAGTAGAAAAAGGGTCTTTGGTCCAGCAACCAAATGCCATCGGTCCCGGTTCAGTTCCGCAATTGGGACCAATGCCAGACACCGGTTCATGTACATGCCGCCTGGGAATTGGTCCCGGTTCATCTCTAAGCAATGGTCCTGGTTCATGGCATGAACCGGGACCAATGCCCCCGCGACGCACACGTGGCGCTCTGTGGAGCATTGGTCCCGGTTCATGCCACGAACCGGGACAAAAAACCCTCCCCTGGCTATGAATAAGCCCGACCCAACCACTTATTTTTTTTGGAATTTTGTGTGGGTGGTGGATGCTAGGTTTTTTTCTTCACACTACACACAAGGTGTTCGATGAAATGTCCGAGCCACACTTAAGTTCGCACAACACGGTATCCTCGGTCGAGGTTAGCAACCTTATCTGCTTTATCTGTAACTGATACAAAAATATTGCATGTGCCCATGTAGGGTGGTCATTTCACTATTCACGATGTTATTGTAATGGTTAATTATTATGACGCAGATCGATGCACGGATGCGATGGAGGTCGACGACCGACGCGATTCCAATTTTATTGCAGGCCTGCATAAATTTATCGATGTGGCTAAGGCAAACAAAGTGGATAATTTTATGCCTTGTCCCTGCCTTGACTATCGGAACGTGGCGGAGCACTCTGCCCTGAGAATCCTTCAAAGCCATCTACTTCGGAGAGGTTTCATGCCTGGATATTATTGTTGGGCCATGCACGGAGAAAGAGGGGTTAGGTTGGAAGAAAATGAAGAAGAGGAGGATGATGACAACTATCCTATGTCCCCTGAAGAATATAGTGATACTGCAATGGAAGACAATGAAGAAGAGGAAGGCGGCAATGAAGAAGAACAACGGGCATCGGATGGGCCCGCTGATGGTCTTGGTCGGGTCATTTCTGATGCAAAGCAACAATGCGATACAGAAAGGGAGAAGCATAAGTTGGAGGCCATGCAAAAGGATCACAAAAAGTTGTTGTACCCAAATTGCGAAGATGGCAACACAAAGCTTGGTACCACACTTGAACTGCGAAGATGGATAAATGCCCGGTATGCACTGCATGTCGGTACAAGATCAAACAAGATGACCCTGGTGATGTTGAGGGCGATGACGAGCCTCCCAGGAAGAGGGTTCCTACTAAGGTTATGTGGTATGCTCCTATAATACCACGGTTGAAACGTCTGTTCAGAAACAAAGAGCATGCCAGGTTGTTGCATGGCACAAAGAAGAGCATAAGAAAGACGGGAAACTGAGACACCCCGCCGATGGGTCACAGTGGAGAAACATCGAGAGAAAGTACTCGAACTTTGCAGGTGACGCGAGGAACTTATGGTTTGGTCTAAGTACAGACGGCATGAATTCTTTTGGGGAGCAGAGCTGTAGTAACATCACCTGAGCAGTGACTTTATGTATCTACAACCTTACTCCTTGGTTGTGCATGAAGCGGAAGTTCATTATGATGCCAGTGCTCATCCAAGGACCGAAGCAACCCAGCAACGACATTGATGTGTATCTAAGGCCATTAGTCGATGAAGTTTTGCAGTTGTGGGCAGAACCAGGTGTAAAGGTGTGGGATGAGCACAAACAGGAGCCATTTGACCTATGAGCATTGTTGTTCGTAACCATCAACGATTGGCCTGCTCTTAGTAACATTTCAGGATAGTCAAACAAGGGATATAATGCATGCACGTACTGTTTAGATAAGACTAAAGGTACATATTTGGATAAATGTAAGAAGGTTGTGTACTTGGGGTGTCATAAATTTCTTCCGACCAATCATCAAGTAAGAAAGAAAGGCAAGCATTTCAACGGTGAGGCAGATTACCGGAAGAAGCCTAAGGTCCCTAAAGGTGCTGATGTATTTGGTATGGTGAAGGACCTAGAAGTAATCTTTGGAAAGGGTCCTGACGGTTAGTCTGTTCCGAAAGACCCCATTACCGGACACACAACCATGTGGAAGAAGAAATCTATATTTTGGGAGCTTGAGTATTGGAAAGACCTAGAGGTCCGTTCTTCAATCAACGTGATGCACGTGACGAAGAATCTTTGCATGAACCTGCTAGGCTTCCTAGGCATGTATGGGAAGACAAAATATACACCAGAAGCACGGGAGGACGAGCAACATATCAAAGACCCATACAACAAGCATACTGATAAAGGCCGTCAATACTTAAGCAGCTACGCTCTTACCAAAGCAGAGAAGGAAATCTTTTTTGAATGCCTGAGTATTATCAAGGTCCCGGCTGGCTTCTCGTCGCATATAAAGGGAATAATAAATATGGAAGATAAAAAATTCCAGAACCTGAAGTCTCATGATTGCCACGTGATTATGATGCAGTTGCTTCCGGTTGCATTGATGGGGCTTCTACTGGAAAATGTTCGAGTACCCATTGTGAATCTATGTGCATTCCTCAATGCAATATCTCAGAAGGTAATCGATCGAGAAAGTCTAGAAAGGCTACAGAAGGATGTGGTCCAATGTCTTATCAGTTTTGAGTTGGTGTCCCCCCGTCCTTCTTCAATATTATGACGCATCTCTTAGTTCACATAGTCGAAGAGATTTCCATTCTCGGTCCTGTATTTCTGCACAATATGTTCCCCTTCGAGAGGTTCATGGGAGTCTTAAAGAAATATTTTCGTAACTGTGCTAGGCCAGAAGGAAGCATCTCTAAGGGCTATGGAACAGAGGAGGTCCTTGGGTTCTGTGTAGACTTTCTTCCTGACCTTAAGCCGATTGGTGTTCCTGAATCACGGTATGAGGGGATACTGAGTGGAAAAGGCACGCTAGGAAAGAAAGCAATGATATTTAGGGACGGGCATTCTTTGAATCAAGCACACTACATAGTTCTATAAAGTTCTACCTTCGTGGCTCCGTATATCGAGGAACACATGAATGTTGTACAATCCAAGTTCCCGGGGAAGGATGACTACTAGATTAAAGAAAATCAAATGGAGACTTTCGGCACTTGGTTGCAATTACCTCTCATGAATGACACCACTATCGGAGATCAGCTCTACTTGTTGGCTGCGACACCATCTGTGACTGTATTGACTTTCCAAGGGTACGAGATAAATGGGAATACATTTTACACGATTGCCCAAGATAAAAAGAGCACCAACCAAAACAGTAGTGTCCGCTTTGATGCAACATGTGAGAATGGGAAAAAGGACACATACTATGGTTACATAGAGGAGATATGGGAACTTGACTATGGACCTACTTTCAAGGTCCCTTTGTTTCGGTGCAGTTGGGTCAACATGAATGGAGAAGGGGTAAAGGTAGACCAGCTGTACGGAATGACAACAGTGGATCTCAAGAATCTTGGTTACAGAGACGAACCATTCGTCCTAGCCAATGATGTGGATCAGGTTTTCTATGTGAAGGACATGTCCTCCAGACCGAAAAAAGCAAAAAACAAGGAAACAAATACATCAGACAATAAGCCCAGGCGTCACATAGTTCTTTCAAGGAAAAGAAACATCACGAGAGTCGAGGACAAGACAGACATGTCAGAAGATTATGATAAGTTTGATGAAATTCTGCCCTTCACCGTGAAAACTAACCCAAGCATCCCGTTAAGCAAAGAATATGCTCCATGGTTACGGCCTAAGAAGCGATCATAGGCAAGGGATCGACATACACGACGAAGGATTCATACCCTAAACCCTAAACCCTATGTTAATCTATGTAATGTATGAAAACTTTATGTGATGTCTGAAAACTTTATATGAGACCAAGCAAAGGTTTCACACTGTTTGGATCTCTGATGAAATAGCATGTTGTGAACCTATAAATGATTCTTTTTAAAATTCAAAAGCATTATATCATGTACTTGTAGTTCAAATCTGGGCAACCTCCTACCGATTCGGCATGAATTTGTCTTTTTCATGAGGGATGAACGGAAAGGTTCCAGATACATCGGTTGGGAAATTTTCCATCTAAGGTGGTCTAGTATTTTTGAAAAATGGGTTGGTACCAATGCCAAACTTTAATTTGGTGGTTGCTTCACAGAACACCTCGATTTCGGCACCTCAAAAATGGAAATTGGCTTTTTCGTGCGTCAAAAAGGAAAACTTCCTCCTGCAACATCGTAAGCCATCCCAAGATGCACATGTGTGCACAATATGGGCACATTATCACAAACTATGCCCTGATTCTAGCCATAGCATTGGTGGTTTAACCTAAATGCCATGAAACCTCGAACATGATAGGCCATTTTGTGAAGGATTTTTTATGATGTTTGCAATTTTTCAAGTTCAATATTTTTCCTTGCAACTATGACACATAATATGACACCACACGAAGTCTTCACATTGTTTGGATCATTTTTGAATTTCTTATGCCCGTTTCAAACTATATTCAAAACGGCGGTATGAAGCTTCTTAGCCTGGGACTGAGCCTCGCTAAACTTGAAGTGGATCTCTGTTGAAATAGCATGTTGTGAACCTATAAATGATTTTTATAAAAATTCACAAGCATTATATTATGTACTTGTAGTTCAAATCTGGGCAACCTCCTACCGATTCGGTAGGAATTTGTCTTTTTCATGAGGGATGGACAGAAAGGTTCTAGATACACCGGTTGGGAAATTTTCCATCTAAGGTGGTCTAGTATTTTTGAAAAATGGGTTGGTACCACTGCCAAACTTTAATTTGGTGGTTGCTTCATAGAACACCCCGATTTCGGCACCTCAAAAATGGAAATTGGCATTTTCGTGCGTCGAAAAGGAAAACTTCCTCCTGCAACATCGTAAGCCATCCGAAGATGCACATGTGTTCAAAATATGGGCACATTATCACAAACTATGCCCTGATTCTAGCCATAACATTGGTGGTTTGACCTAAATGCCATGAAACCTCGAACATGATAGGTCATTTTGTGAAGGATTTTTTATGATGTTTGCAATTTTTGAAGTTCAATATTTTTCCTTGCAAGTATGACATATAATATGACACCACATGAAGGTTTCACATTGTTTGGATCATTTTTGAATTTCTTATGCCCGTTTCAAACTATATTAAAAATGGCGAGCATGAAGCTTCTTAGCCCGGGGCTGAGCCTCGCTGAACTTGAGGTGGATCTCTGATGAACAAGCATGTTGTGAACCTATAAATGATTTTTTAGAAAAATCACCAGCATTATATCATGTATTTGTAGTTCAAATCTGGGCAACCTCCTACCGATTCGACAGGAATTTGTCTTTTTCATGAGGGATGGACGGAAAAGTTCCAGATACACTGTTTGGGAAATTGTCCATCTAAGGTGGTCTAGTATTTTTGAAAAATGGGTTGGTACCAATGCCAAACTTTAATTTGGTGGTTGCTTCATAGAACACCCCGATTTCGACACCTCAAAAATGGAAATTGGCTTTTTCGTGCCTCGAAAAGGAAAACGTCCTCCTGCAACATCGTAAGCCATCCCAAGATGCACATGTGTCCACAATATGGGCACATTATCACAAACTATGCCCTGATTCTAGCCATAACATTGGTGGTTTGATCTAAATGCCATGAAACCTCGAACATGATAGGTCATTTTGTGAAGAATTTTTTATGATGTTTGCAATTTTTCAAGTTCAATATTTTTCCTTGCAACTATGACACATAATATGACACCACACGAAGGTTTCAGATTGTTTAGATCAGTTTTGAGTTTCTTATGCCCGTTTCAAACTATATTCAAAACGACGGGCATGAAGCTTCTTAGCCCAGGGCTGAGCCTCGCTGAACTTGAAGTGGATCTCTGATGAAATAGCATGTTGTGAACCTATAAATGATTTAAAAAAATTCACAAGCATTATATCATGTATTTGTAGTTCAAATCTAGGCAACCTCCTACCGATTCGATAGGAATTTGTCTTTTTCATGAGGGACGGACGGAAAGGTTCTAGATACACTGGTTGGGAAATTGTCCATATAAGGTGGTCTAGTATTTTTTAAAAATGGGTTGGTACCAATGCCAAACTTTAATTTGGTGGTTGCTTCATAGAACACCCCGATTTCGGAAGCTAAAAAATGGAAATTGGCTTTTTCGTGCGTTGAAAAGGAAAACTTCCTCCTGCAACATCGTAAGCCATCCCAAGATGCACACGTGTGCACAATATGGTCACATTATCACAAACTATGCCCTGATTCTAGCCATAACATTGGTGGTTTGACCTAAATGCCATGAAACCTCGAACATGATAGGTTAGTTTGTGAAGGATTTTTTATGATATTTGCAATTTTTCAAGTTCAATATTTTTCCTTGTAACTATGACAGATAATATGACACCACAGGAAGGTTTCACATTGTTTGGATCATTTTTGAATTTCTTATGCCCGTTTCAAACTATATTCAAAACGATGGGCATGAAGCTTCTTAGCCCGGGGCTGAGCCTCGCTGAACTTGAAGTGGATCTCTGATGAAATAGCATGTTGTGAACCTATAAATGATTTTAAAAAAATTCACAAGCATTATATCATGTACTTGTAGTTCAAATCTGGGCAACCTCCTACCGATTCGGCAGGAATTTGTCTTTTTCATGAGGGATGGACGGAAAAGTTCCAGATACACCGGTTGGGAAATTGTCCATCTAAGGTGGTCTAGTATTTTTGAAAAATGGGTTGGTACCAATGCCAAACTTTAATTTGGTGGATGCGTCACAGAACACCTCGATTTTGGCACCTCAAAAATGGAAATTAGCTTTTTCATGCGTCTAAAAGGAAAACTTTCTCCTGCAAGATCGTAAGCAATCCCAAGATGCACAAGTGTCCACAATATGGGCACATTATCCATGCCCTGATTCTAGTTGGTGGTTTGACCTAAATGCCATGAAACCTCGACCATGATAGGTCATTTTGTGAAGAATTTTTTATGATGTTTGCAATTTTTCAAGTTCAATATTTTTCCTTGCAACTATGACACATAATATGACACCACACGAAGGTTTCACATTGTTTGGATTATTTGAATTTCTTATGGCCGTTTCAAACTATATTCAAAACGGCGGGCATGAAGCTTCTTAGCCCTGGGCTGAGCCTCGCTGAACTTGAAGTGGATCTCTGATGAAATAGCATGTTGTGAACCTATAAATGATTTTTAAAAAAAATCACAAGCATTATATCATGTACTTGTAGTTCAAATCGGGGCAACCTCCTACCGATTCAGCAGGAATTTGTCTTTTTCATGAGGGATGGACGGAAAAGTTCCAGATACACCGTTTGGGAAATTGTCCATCTAAGGTGGTCTAGTATTTTTGAAAAATGGGTTGGTACCAATGCCAAACTTTAATTTGGTGGTTGCTTCACAGAACACCCCGATTTCGGCACCTCAAAAATGGAAATAGCTTTTTCGTGCATCGAAAAGGAAATCTTCCTCCTACCACACCGTAAGCCATCCCAAGATGCACATGTGTGCACAATATGGGCACATTATCACAAACTATGCCCTGATTCTAGCCATAATATTGGTGGTTTGACCTAAATGTCATGAAACCTCGAACATGATAGGTTATTTTGTGAAGGATTTTTTATGATATTTCCAGTTTTTCAAGTTCAATAGTTTTCCTTGTAACTATGACACATAATATGACACGACATGAAGGTTTCACATTGTTTGGATCATTTTTGAATTTCTTATGCCCGTTCCAAACTATATTCAAAACGGTGGGCATGAAGCTTCTTAGCCCGGGGCTGAGCCTCGCTGAACTTGAAGTGGATCTCTGATGAAATAGCATGTTGTGAACCTATAAATGATTTAAAAAAAATTCACAAGCATTATATCATGCAATTGTAGTTCAAATCTGGGCAACTCCTACCGATTCGGCAGGAATTTGTCTTTTTCTTGAGGGATGGACGGAAAAGTTCCAGATACACCGGTTGGGAAATTTTCCATCTAAGGTGGTCTAGTATTTTTGAAAAATGGGTTGGTACCAATGCCAAACTTTAATTTGGTGGATGCCTCACAGAACACCTCGATTTTGGCACCTCAAAAATGGAAATTGGCTTTTTCATGCGTCGAAAAGGAAAACTTCCTCCTGCAACATTGTAAGCAATCCCAAGATGCACAAGTGTCCACAATATGGGCACATTATCACAAACTATGCCCTGATTCTAGCCATAACATTGGTGGTTAGACCTAAATGCCATGAAACCTCGACCATGATAGGTCATTTTGTGAAGGATTTTTTATGATGTTTGCAATTTTTCAAGTTTAATATTTTTCCTTGCAACTATGACACATAATATGACACCACACGAAGGTTTCACATTGTTTGGATTATTTTTGAATTTCTTATGCCCGTTTCAAACTATAATCAAAACGGCGGGCATGAAGCATCTTAACCCAGGGCTGAGCCTCGCTGAACTTGAAGTGGATCTCTGATGAAATAGCATGTTGTGAACCTATAAATGATTTTTAATAAAAATCACAAGCATTATATCATGTACTTGTAGTTCAAATCGGGGCAACCTCCTACCGATTTCGCAGGAATTTATCTTTTTCATGAGGGATGGACGAAAAAGTTCTAGATACACCGGTTGGGAAATTGTCCATCTAAGGTGGTCTATTATTTTTGAAAAATGGGTTGGTACCAATGCCAAACTTTAATTTGGTGGTTGCTTCACAGAACACCCCGATTCCGGCACCTCAAAAACGGAAATTGGCTTTTTCGTGCGTCGAAAAGGAAAACTTCCTCCTGCAACATCGTAAGCCATCCCAAGATGCACATGTGTGCACAATATGGGCACATTATCACAAACTATGCCCTGATTCTAGCCATAGCATTGGTGGTTTGACCTAAATGCCATGAAACCTCGAACATGATAGGTCATTTTGTGAAGAATTTTTTATGATGTTTGCAATTTTTCAAGTTCAATATTTTTCCTTGCAACTATGACACATAATATGACACCACACGAAGGTTTCACATTGTTTGGATTATTTTTGAATTTCATATGCCCGTTTCAAACTATATTCAAAACGGCGGGCATGAAGCTTCTTAGCCCGGGGCTGAGCCTCGCTGAACTTGAAGTGGATCTCTGATGAAATAGCATGTTGTGGACCTATAAATGATTTAAAAAAAAATTCACAAGCATTATATCATGTACTTGTAGTTCAAATCTGGGCAACTCCTACCGATTCGGCAAGAATTTGTCTTTTTCATGAGGGATGGACGGAAAAGTTCCAGATACACCGGTTGGGAAATTTTCCATCTAAGGTGGTCTAGTATTTTTGAAAAATGGGTTGGTACCAATGCCAAACTTTAAGTTGGTGGATGCCTCACAGAACACCTCGATTTTGGCACCTCAAAAATGGAAATTGGCTTTTTCATGCGTCGAAAAGGAAAACTTCCTCCTGCAACATCGTAAGCAATCCCAAGATTCACAAGTGTCCACAATATGGGAACATTATCACAAACTATGCCCTGATTCTAGCCATAACATTGGTGGTTTGACCTAAATGCCATGAAACCTCGACCATGATAGGTCATTTTGTGAAGGATTTTTTATGATGTTTGCAATTTTTCAAGTTCAATATTTTTCCTTGCAACTATGACACATAATATGACACCACACGAAGGTTTCACATTGTTTGGATTATTTTTGAATTTCTTATGCCCGTTTCAAACTATATTCAAAACGGCGGGCATAAAGCTTCTTAGCCCAGGGCCGAGCCTCGCTGAACTTGAAGTGGATCTCTGAGGAAATAGCATGTTGTGAACCTATAAATGATTTTTAATAAAATCACAAGCATTATATCATGTACTTGTAGTTCAAATCGGGGCAACCTCCTACCGATTTGGCAGGAATTTATCTTTTTCATGAGGGATGGACGAAAAAGTTCCAGATACACCGGTTGGGAAATTGTCCATCTAAGGTGGTCTATTATTTTTGAAAAATGGGTTGGTACCAATGCCAAACTTTAATTTGGTGGTTGCTTCACAGAACACCCCGATTTCGGCACCTCAAAAATGGAAATTGGCTTTTTCGTGCGTCGAAAAGGAAAACTTCCTCCTGCAACATCGTAAGCCATCCCAAGATGCACATGTGTGCACAATATGGGCACATTATCACAAACTATGCCCCGATTCTAGCCATAGCATTGGTGGTTTGACCTAAATGCCATGAAACCTCGAACATGATAGGTCATTTTATGAAGAATTTTTTATGATGTTTGCAATTTTTCAAGTTCAATATTTTTACTTGCAACTATGACACATAATATGACACCACACGAAGGTTTCACATTGTTTGGATTATTTTTGAATTTCTTATGCCCGTTTCAAACTATATTCAAAACGGCGGGCATGAAGCTTCTTAGCCCTGGGCTGAGCCTCGCTGAACTTGAAGTGGATCTCTGATGAAATAGCATGTTGTGAACCTATAAATGATTTTTTAAAAAAATCACAAGCATTATATCATGTACTTGTAGTTCAAATCTGGGCAACCTTCTACCGATTCAGCAGGAATTTATCTTTTTCATGAGGGATGGACAGAAAGGTTCTAGATACACCTGTTGGGAAATTGTCCATCTAAGGAGGTCTAGTATTTTTTAAAAGTGGGTTGGTACAAATGCCAAACTTTAATTTGGTGGTTGCTTCACAGAACACCCCGATTTCGGCACCTCAAAAATGGAAATTGGCTTTTTCGTGCGTCGAAAAGGAAATCTTCCTCCTACAACATCGTAAGCCATCCCAAGATGCACATGTGTGCACAATATGGGAACATTATCACAAACTATGCCCTGATTCTAGCCATAATATTGGAGGTTTGACCTAAATGTCATGAAACCTCGAACATGATAGGTTATTTTGTGAATGATTTTTTATGATATTTGCAGTTTTTCAAGTTCAATATTTTTCCTTGTAACTATGACACATAATATGACACCACATGAAGGTTTCACATTGTTTGGATCATTTTTGAATTTCTTATGCCCGTTCCAAACTATATTCAAAACGGTGGGCATGAAGCTTCTTAGCCCGGGGCTGAGCCTCGCTGAAATTGAAGTGGATCTCTGATGAAATAGCATGTTGTGAACCTATAAATAATTTTAGAAAAAATTCACAAGCATTATATCATGTACTTGTAGTTCAAATCTGGGCAACCTCCTACCGATTCGGCAGGAATTTGTCTTTTTCATGAGGGATGGACGGAAAAGTTCCAGATACACCGGTTGGGAAATTGTCCATCTAAGGTGGTCTAGTATTTTTGAAAAATGGGTTGGTACCAATGCCAAACTTTAATTTGGTGGATGGTTCACAAACACCTCGATTTTGGCACCTCAAAAATGGAAATTGGCTTTTTCATGCGTCAAAAAGGAAAACTTCCTCCTGCAACATCGTAAGCAATCCCAAGATGCACAAGTGTCCACAATATGGGCACATTATCACAAACTATGCCCTGATTCTAGCCATAACATTGGTGGTTTGACCTAAATGCCATGAAACCACGACCATGATAGGTCATTTTGTGAAGGATTTTTTATGATGTTTGCATTTTTTCAAGTTCAGTATTTTTCCTTGCAACTATGACACATAATATGACACCACACGAAGGTTTCACATTGTTTTGATTATTTTTGAATTTCTTATGCCCGTTTCAAACTATATTCAAAACGACGTGCATGAAGCTTATTAGCCCAGGGCCGAGCCTCGCTGAACTTGAAGTGGATCTCTGATGAAATAGCATGTTGTGAACCTATAAATGATTTTTAAAAAAAATCACAAGCATTATGTCATGTACTTGTAGTTCAAATCGGGGCAACCTCCTATAGATTCATTAGGAATTTGTCTTTTTCATGAGGGATGGACGGAAAAGTTCCAGATACACCCGTTGGGAAATTTTCCATCTAAGGTGGTCTAGTATTTTTGAAAAATTGGTTGGTACCAATGCCAAACTTTAATTTGGTGGTTGCTTCACAGAACACCCCGATTTTGGCACCTCAAAAATGATAATTGGCTTTTTCGTGTGTCGAAAAGGAAAACTTCCTCCTGCAACATCGTAAGCCATCCCAAGATGCACATGTGTGCACAATATGGGCACATTATCACAAACTATGCCCTGATTCTAGCCATAGCATTGGTGGTTTGACCTAAATGCAATGAAACCTCGAACATGATAGGTCATTTTGTGAAGAATTTTTTATGATGTTTGCAATTTTTCAAGTTCAATATTTTTTCTTGCAACTATGACACATAATATGGCACCACACGAAGGTTTCACATTGTTTGGAGCATTTTTGAATTTCTTATGCCCGTTTCAAATTTTATTCAAAACGACGGGCATGAAGCTTCTTAGCCCGGGGCTGAGCGTCGCTAAACTTGAAGTGGATCTCTGATGAAATAGCATGTTGTGAATCTAGAAATAATTTTTAAAAAAATTCACAAGCATTATACTTGTAGTTCAAATCTGGGTAACCTCGTCCCAATTCAGCAGGAATTTGTCTTTTTCATGAGGGATGGACGGAAAGGTTCGAGATACACCGGTTGGGAAATTGTCCATCTAAGGTGGTCTAGTATTTTTGAAAAATGGGTTGGTACCAATGCCAAACTTTAATTTGGTGGTTGCTTCACAGAGCACCCCGATTTTGGCACCTCATAAATGGAAATTGGCTTTTTCGTGCGTCGAAAAGGAAAACTTCCTCCTGCAACATCGTAAGCCATCCCAAGATGCACATGTGTGCACAATATGGGCACATTATTACAAACTATGCCCTGATTCTAGCCATAACATTGGCGGTTTGACCTAAATGCCATGAAACCTCGAACATGATAGGTCATTTTGTGAAGGATTTTTTATGATGTTTGCAATTTTTCATGTTCAATATTTATCCTTGCAACTATGACACATAATATGACACCACACGAAGGTTTCACATTGTTTGGATCATTTTTGAATTTCTTATGCCCGTTTCAAACTATAACGACGAGCATGAAGCTTCTTAGCCCGAGGCTGCGCCTCGCAGAATTGGAAGTGCATCTCTGATGAAATAGCATGTTGTGAACCTATAAATGATTTTAAAAAAATATCACAAGCATTATATCATGTACTTGTAGTTCAAATCTGGGCAACCTTCTACCGATTCAGCAGGAATTTATCTTTTTCATGAGGGATGGACGGAAAGGTTCTAGATACACCTGTTGGGAAATTGTCCATCTAAGGCGGTCTAGTATTTTTTAAAAGTGGGTTGGTACAAATGCCAAACTTTAATTTGGTGGTTGCTTCACAGAACACCCCGATTTCGGCACCTCAAAAATGGAAATTGGCTTTTTCGTGCGTCGAAAAGGAAATCTTCCTCCTACAACATCGTAAGCCATCCCAAGATGCACATGTGTGCACAATATGGGAACATTATCACAAACTATGCCCTGATTCTAGCCATAATATTGGAGGTTTGACCTAAATGTCATGAAACCTCGAACATGATAGGTTATTTTGTGAATGATTTTTTATGATATTTGCAGTTTTTCAAGTTCAATATTTTTCCTTGTAACTATGACACATAATATGACACCACATGAAGGTTTCACATTGTTTGGATCATTTTTGAATTTCTTATGCCCGTTCCAAACTATATTCAAAACGGTGGGCATGAAGCTTCTTAGCCCGGGGCTGAGCCTCGCTGAAATTGAAGTGGATCTCTGATGAAATAGCATGTTGTGAACCTATAAATAATTTTATAAAAAATTCACAAGCATTATATCATGTACTTGTAGTTCAAATCTGGGCAACCTCCTACCGATTCGGCAGGAATTTGTCTTTTTCATGAGGGATGGACGGAAAAGTTCCAGATACACCGGTTGGGAAATTGTCCATCTAAGGTGGTCTAGTATTTTTGAAAAATGGGTTGGTACCAATGCCAAACTTTAATTTGGTGGATGGTTCACAAACACCTCGATTTTGGCACCTAAAAAATGGAAATTGGCTTTTTCATGCGTCAAAAAGGAAAACTTCCTCCTGCAACATCGTAAGCAATCCCAAGATGCACAAGTGTCCACAATATGGGCATATTATCACAAACTATGCCCTGATTCTAGCCATAACATTGGTGGTTTGACCTAAATGCCATGAAACCACGACCATGATAGGTCATTTTGTGAAGGATTTTTTATGATGTTTGCATTTTTTCAAGTTCAGTATTTTTCCTTGCAACTATGACACATAATATGACACCACACGAAGGTTTCACATTGTTTTGATTATTTTTGAATTTCTTATGCCCGTTTCAAACTATATTCAAAACGACGTGCATGAAGCTTATTAGCCCAGGGCTGAGCCTCGCTGAACTTGAAGTGGATCTCTGATGAAATAGCATGTTGTGAACCTATAAATGATTTTTAAAAAAAATCACAAGCATTATGTCATGTACTTGTAGTTCAAATCGGGGCAACCTCCTATAGATTCATTAGGAATTTGTCTTTTTCATGAGGGATGGACGGAAAAGTTCCAGATACACCCGTTGGGAAATTTTCCATCTAAGGTGGTCTAGTATTTTTGAAAAATTGGTTGGTACCAATGCCAAACTTTAATTTGGTGGTTGCTTCACAGAACACCCCGATTTTGGCACCTCAAAAATGATAATTGGCTTTTTCGTGTGGCGAAAAGGAATACTTCCTCCTGCAACATCGTAAGCCATCCCAAGATGCACATGTGTGCACAATATGGGCACATTATCACAAACTATGCCCTGATTCTAGCCATAGCATTGGTGGTTTGACCTAAATGCAATGAAACCTCGAACATGATAGGTCATTTTGTGAAGAATTTTTTATGATGTTTGCAATTTTTCAAGTTCAATATTTTTTCTTGCAACTATGACACATAATATGGCACCACACGAAGGTTTCACATTGTTTGGAGCATTTTTGAATTTCTTATGCCCGTTTCAAATTTTATTCAAAACGACGGGCATGAAGCTTCTTAGCCGGGGCTGAGCGTCGCTAAACTTGAAGTGGATCTCTGATGAAATAGCATGTTGTGAATCTAGAAATAATTTTTAAAAAAATTCACAAGCATTATACTTGTAGTTCAAATCTGGGTAACCTCGTCCCAATTCAGCAGGAATTTTTCTTTTTCATGAGGGATGGACGGAAAGGTTCGAGATACACCGGTTGGGAAATTGTCCATCTAAGGTGGTCTAGTATTTTTGAAAAATGGGTTGGTACCAATGCCAAACTTTAATTTGGTGGTTGCTTCACAGAGCACCCCGATTTTGGCACCTCATAAATGGAAATTGGCTTTTTCGTGCGTCGAAAAGGAAAACTTCCTCCTGCAACATCGTAAGCCATCCCAAGATGCACATGTGTGCACAATATGGGCACATTATTACAAACTATGCCCTGATTCTAGCCATAACATTGGTGGTTTGACCTAAATGCCATGAAACCTCGAACATGATAGGTCATTTTGTGAAGGATTTTTTATGATGTTTGCAATTTTTCATGTTCAATATTTGTCCTTGCAACTATGACACATAATATGACACCACACGAAGGTTTCACATTGTTTGGATCATTTTTAAATTTCTTATGCCCGTTTCAAACTATAACGGCGAGCATGAAGCTTCTTAGCCCGAGGCTGAGCCTCGCTGAATTGGAAGTGGATCTCTGATGGAATAGCATGTTGTGAACCTATAAATGATTTTTTAAAAAAATTCACAAGCATTATATCATGTACTTGTAGTTCAAATCTAGGCAACCTCCTACCGATTTGGCAGGAATTTGTCTTTTTCATGAGGGATGGACGAAAAAGTTCCAGATACACCGGTTGGGAAATTTTCCATCTAAGGTGGTCTTGTATTTTTGAAAAATGGGTTGGTACCAATGCCAAACTTTAATTTGGTGGTTGCTTCATAGAACACCCCGATGTCGGCACCTCAAAAATGGAAATTGGCTTTTTCGTGTGTCGAAAAGGAAATCTTCCTCCTACAACATAGTAAGCCATCCCAAGATGCACATGTGTGCACAATATGGGCACATTATCACAAACTATGCCCTGATTCTAGCCATAATATTGGTGGTTTGACCTAAATGTCATGAAACCTCGAACATGATAGGTTATTTTGTGAAGGATTTTTTATGATATTTGCAGTTTTTCAAGTTCAATATTTTTCCTTGTAACTATGACACATAATATGACACCACATGAAGGTTTCACATTGTTTGGATCATTTTTGAATTTCTTATGCCCGTTCCAAACTATATTCAAAACGGTGGGCATGAAGCTTCTTAGCCCGGGGCTGAGCCTCGCTGAACTTGAAGTGGATCTCTGATGAAATAGCATGGTGTGAACCTATAAATGATTTTAAAAAATATCACAAGCATTATATCATGTACTTGTAGTTCAAATCTGGGCAACCTTCTACCGATTCAGCAGGAATTTGTCTTTTTCATGAGGGATAGACGGAAAAGTTCCAGATACACCGGTTGGGAAATTGTCCATCTAAGGTGGTCTAGTATTTTTGAAAAATGGGTTGGTACCAATGCCAAACTTTAATTTGGTGGTTGCTTCACAGAACACCCCGATTTCGGCACCTCAAAAATGGAAATTGGCTTTTTCGTGCGTCGAAAAGGAAATCTTCCTCCTACAACATCGTAAGCCATCCCAAGATGCACATGTGTGCACAATATGGGAACATTATCACAAACTAGGCCCTGATTCTAGCCATAATATTGGAGGTTTGACCTAAATGTCATGAAACCTCGAACATGATAGGTTATTTTGTGAATGATTTTTTATGATATTTGCAGTTTTTCAAGTTCAATATTTTTCCTTGTAACTATGACACATAATATGACACCACATGAAGGTTTCACATTGTTTGGATCATTTTTGAATTTCTTATGCCCGTTCCAAACTATATTCAAAACGGTGGGCATGAAGCTTCTTAGCCCGGGGCTGAGCCTCGCTGAAATTGAAGTGGATCTCTGATGAAATAGCATGTTGTGAACCTATAAATAATTTTATAAAAAATTCACAAGCATTATATCATGTACTTGTAGTTCAAATCTGGGCAACCTCCTACCGATTCGGCAGGAATTTGTCTTTTTCATGAGGGATGGACGGAAAAGTTCCAGATACACCGGTTGGGAAATTGTCCATCTAAGGTGGTCTAGTATTTTTGAAAAATGGGTTGGTACCAATGCCAAACTTTAATTTGGTGGATGGTTCACAAACACCTCGATTTTGGCACCTAAAAAATGGAAATTGGCTTTTTCATGCGTCAAAAAGGAAAACTTCCTCCTGCAACATCGTAAGCAATCCCAAGATGCACAAGTGTCCACAATATGGGCATATTATCACAAACTATGCCCTGATTCTAGCCATAACATTGGTGGTTTGACCTAAATGCCATGAAACCATGACCATGATAGGTCATTTTGTGAAGGATTTTTTATGATGTTTGCATTTTTTCAAGTTCAGTATTTTTCCTTGCAACTATGACACATAATATGACACCACACGAAGGTTTCACATTGTTTTGATTATTTTTGAATTTCTTATGCCCGTTTCAAACTATATTCAAAACGACGTGCATGAAGCTTATTAGCCCAGGGCTGAGCCTCGCTGAACTTGAAGTGGATCTCTGATGAAATAGCATGTTGTGAACCTATAAATGATTTTTAAAAAAAATCACAAGCATTATGTCATGTACTTGTAGTTCAAATCGGGGCAACCTCCTATAGATTCATTAGGAATTTGTCTTTTTCATGAGGGATGGACGGAAAAGTTCCAGATACACCCGTTGGGAAATTTTCCATCTAAGGTGGTCTAGTATTTTTGAAAAATTGGTTGGTACCAATGCCAAACTTTAATTTGGTGGTTGCTTCACAGAACACCCCGATTTTGGCACCTCAAAAATGATAATTGGCTTTTTCGTGTGGCGAAAAGGAATACTTCCTCCTGCAACATCGTAAGCCATCCCAAGATGCACATGTGTGCACAATATGGGCACATTATCACAAACTATGCCCTGATTCTAGCCATAGCATTGGTGGTTTGACCTAAATGCAATGAAACCTCGAACATGATAGGTCATTTTGTGAAGAATTTTTTATGATGTTTGCAATTTTTCAAGTTCAATATTTTTTCTTGCAACTATGACACATAATATGGCACCACACGAAGGTTTCACATTGTTTGGAGCATTTTTGAATTTCTTATGCCCGTTTCAAATTTTATTCAAAACGACGGGCATGAAGCTTCTTAGCCCGGGGCTGAGCGTCGCTAAACTTGAAGTGGATCTCTGATGAAATAGCATGTTGTGAATCTAGAAATAATTTTTAAAAAAATTCACAAGCATTATACTTGTAGTTCAAATCTGGGTAACCTCGTCCCAATTCAGCAGGAATTTTTCTTTTTCATGAGGGATGGACGGAAAGGTTCGAGATACACCGGTTGGGAAATTGTCCATCTAAGGTGGTCTAGTATTTTTGAAAAATGGGTTGGTACCAATGCCAAACTTTAATTTGGTGGTTGCTTCACAGAGCACCCCGATTTTGGCACCTCATAAATGGAAATTGGCTTTTTCGTGCGTCGAAAAGGAAAACTTCCTCCTGCAACATCGTAAGCCATCCCAAGATGCACATGTGTGCACAATATGGGCACATTATTACAAACTATGCCCTGATTCTAGCCATAACATTGGTGGTTTGACCTAAATGCCATGAAACCTCGAACATGATAGGTCATTTTGTGAAGGATTTTTTATGATGTTTGCAATTTTTCATGTTCAATATTTGTCCTTGCAACTATGACACATAATATGACACCACACGAAGGTTTCACATTGTTTGGATCATTTTTAAATTTCTTATGCCCGTTTCAAACTATAACGGCGAGCATGAAGCTTCTTAGCCCGAGGCTGAGCCTCGCTGAATTGGAAGTGGATCTCTGATGGAATAGCATGTTGTGAACCTATAAATGATTTTTTAAAAAAATTCACAAGCATTATATCATGTACTTGTAGTTCAAATCTAGGCAACCTCCTACCGATTTGGCAGGAATTTGTCTTTTTCATGAGGGATGGACGAAAAAGTTCCAGATACACCGGTTGGGAAATTTTCCATCTAAGGTGGTCTTGTATTTTTGAAAAATGGGTTGGTACCAATGCCAAACTTTAATTTGGTGGTTGCTTCATAGAACACCCCGATGTCGGCACCTCAAAAATGGAAATTGGCTTTTTCGTGTGTCGAAAAGGAAATCTTCCTCCTACAACATAGTAAGCCATCCCAAGATGCACATGTGTGCACAATATGGGCACATTATCACAAACTATGCCCTGATTCTAGCCATAATATTGGTGGTTTGACCTAAATGTCATGAAACCTCGAACATGATAGGTTATTTTGTGAAGGATTTTTTATGATATTTGCAGTTTTTCAAGTTCAATATTTTTCCTTGTAACTATGACACATAATATGACACCACATGAAGGTTTCACATTGTTTGGATCATTTTTGAATTTCTTATGCCCGTTCCAAACTATATTCAAAACGGTGGGCATGAAGCTTCTTAGCCCGGGGCTGAGCCTCGCTAAACTTGAAGTGGATCTCTGATGAAATAGCATGGTGTGAACCTATAAATGATTTTAAAAAATTCACAAGCATTATATCATGTACTTGTAGTTCAAATCTGGGCAACGTCCTACCGATTCAGCAGGAATTTGTCTTTTTCATGAGGGATAGACGGAAAAGTTCCAGATACACCGGTTGGGAAATTGTCCATCTAAGGTGGTCTAGTATTTTTGAAAAATGGGTTGGTACCAATGCCAAACTTTAATTTGGTGGATGCTTCACAGAACACCTCGATTTTGGCACCTCAAAAATGGAAATTAGCTTTTTCATGCGTCGAAAAGGAAAACTTCCTCCTGCAACACCGTAAGCCATCCCAAGATGCACAAGTGTCCACAATATGGGCACATTATCACAAACTATGCCCTGATTCTAGCAATAACATTGGTGGTTTGACCTAAATGCCATGAAACCTCGAACATGATAGGTCATTTTGTGAAGGATTTTTTATGATATTTGCAATTTTTCAAGTTCAATATTTTTCCTTGCAACTGTGACACATAATATGACACCACGTGAAGGTTTCACATTGTTTGGATCATTTTTGAATTTCTTATGCCCGTTTCAAACTATATTCAAAAGGGCGGGCATGCAGCTTCTTAGCCCAGGGCTGAGCCTCCCTGAACTTGAATTGGATCTTTGATGGAATAGCATGTTGTGAACCTATAAATGATTTTAAAAAATTCACAAGCATTATATCATGTACTTGTAGTTCAAATCTGGGCAACCTCCTATAGATTCAGTAGGAATTTGTCTTTTTCATGAGGGATGGACGGAAAAGTTCCAGATACACCCGTTGGGAAATTGTCCATCTAAGGTGGTCTAGTATTTTTGAAAAATTGGTTGGTACCAATGCCAAACTTTAATTTGGTGGTTGCTTCACAGAACACCCCGATTTCGGCACCTCAAAAATGATAATTGGCTTTTTCGTGTGTCGAAAAGGAAAACTTCCTCCTGCAACATCGTAAGCCATCCCAAGATGCACATGTGTGCACAATATGGGCACATTATCACAAACTATGCCCTGATTCTAGCCATAGCATTGGTGGTTTGACCTAAATGCCATGAAACCTTCAACATGATTGATCATTTTGTGAAGGATTTTTTGTGATGTTTGCAATTTTCCAAATTTAATATGACACCTCGCGAAGGTGTCACATTGTTTGGATCATTTTTGAATTTGTTATGCCCGATTGAAACCATATTCAAAATGGCGGGGATGAAGATTCCTAGCCCAACTTCTTAGTTAATGAAATATGCAAAAAAATTAGTTAATGAATTTTTAATTGAAAATGGCATAAATTTTAATAATTTGAATAGTTATAATAATTCTTTTATAAATCAGAAAAAGGTTTTGAACACCCCGTTTTCCTGCTGTTCGTTTCTTAGTTAATTGCAATTGTTAATAGTTTGTATAGTTAGAATAATTATTTTTGAAAACATAAAATGGTCTTGGATTATTTATTTAAATTGAAGCACTTTTCCTGTTGAAAGTTTTTCCAAATTCACAATAAATAACATTTTCAGTTGAAAGAATTAATTAAAAAAGAAAACAAATTTGAAAATGGCGGGAAGACCAAAAGTTTGGCCAAAATCTGAAAAACGGGTCAAATATCCCGGTTCGTCCCATGAACCGGGACCGATGATCCTGGGTGCGTGCGCTGCACGTGGCGGCCCAGCAACGCTCCCCGCCTAGACCTTTGGTCCCGGTTCATCCCACCAACCAGGACTAAAGGCTCAACGGTCCCGGTTGGTGTGATGAACCGGGACCAAAGGCCTGTACCTGGGTGCGCGCACTACACGTGGCGGCCCAGCAACGCTCCCCGCCCAAACATTTGGTCCCGGTTCATCCCACCAACCGGGACCAAAGGCTCAACGGTCCTGGTTGGTGCGATGAACCGGGACCAAAGGCCTGTACTAGGTAACTGTTGCCCCTCCTTCTTCTTCGCCATCCACTTCACTCGCAAAACGCCTAAGGAAAATCACGCACGGAGCAGAATGACGCCATTAGGCTGTCGGATTTTCGAGCCATCGTCGACCGTGCCGCCGTCGCCCTCTTCGCTGTCTACCGCACCGCCTGAGCCCGCACCGCTCCGCCTCCGACGCCGTCGCCCCTGCACCTGCCCCTGCCCATGCCGCCCCCCGCCCGCGCCGCTGCCACCCGCCTCGGTGCCCAAGGAGGAGGAGGCCTGCGTTGCCTGAGCCCGCACCGTTCTGCCTCCGACGCCGTCGCCCCTGCACCTGCCCCTGCTCGTGCCGCCCCCGTCCGCACCGCTGCCACCCGCCTCGGTGCCCAAGGAGGAGGAGGAGGCCCGCGTCGCCCGAGCCCGCGCCGCCCAAGCTCGCCTCCGACTGCGCCGCTCGAGCCCGCCGCCTCCGACCGGTCATAAAGGTTTTTGTTTTTAAAATGTTTTCTGTAATTGTTTTAGTAATTGAAAATGCTGACAGGTGGGTCTAGCATGTCAGGTTTTTATTCTTTTTGGAAATGTTTTCTGAAATTAATAAAACTCTGACATGTGGGTCCAGCTGGAAAATAATTTTAGTAATTCCAAAAATGTTTATTTATTTAAAAATGATTTAAAAATGGATTAAATTTGGGAAAAATCATAACTAATTCATTTTAAATCAGAAAAATGTGTATAATATATCAAAATGTTCAGAAAAATGAGCTCTACTATTTAAAAATGCAAGCATTCTTATTCATACAACTTTGAACCTTACTTTACCTAGAAGAACACCTACAGCCCCTAAGTACCATGGGTTCGATGGTTTGTCCACCTAGGGCATTCCGAACCCATTTAAATCGATGTGGCACCTAGGGCTATTCTAATACATGAAACCCATAATATCATCCATATCGTATGAGCATTGCACATGCCATTGCACATGCCCATGTTGCGAACCCCTCCCGACGCCGCGCCGCCTCTCAAAAAGAAGGAAAATATTGCATTTTATTCTTCTATAGAACTATTGCATTTTAGATAATAAGTGCATAGTGTTTTGTATTATTTGCATTATAGTAACTTGCCAATCTTAATTTGCAGATACTATGGATCCAACACACCAAGATACTATGAATCCAGGACATTAGGAAAACATCCTCCACGGAATGATCTGCGAAAATGAATTTATCGATGTCGATGTCACCAAGAAGTTTCTGAACGAATCTGGTGAGGGAGATGAGTCTCTCAACCGAGAAGACTGATCCGGTGAGGTAGAAGGCAAAGCCTAGGATGGGGGAGAAGCCGACAAGGGAGAAGGCGATAGCTCCGGCGGAACCTTAAATCTCGCAAACTCCGGCGAGGTGTATATATGTATTTTGTAATTAAAATACCGTTGTCTATATATACATGCATACATTAACACTCTTTCTTCTTTTAGCCCTCCGGATCGAGAACTTCTTTCGTAAGAACGAAACGAGGCCCAACAAAAAAGTTGGATGACACTATGAGGTATAGGATCGAAGTGGTCGGTGTAGACGGTGAACCACAAGCTCCCGACGATGTCGCCAACAAATTTGTCAAGCAATGTGGAGTTCTTGTGAGGGACTACATCCTGATCACTGTTCAAGAATGGAATCGGCCAAGCGGGAGTGGAGTCCCGTATGTCGGTGACATCGCCAAAGATAAGTTTTTCCCAAGCTCATGATTAATTTCCTCCTGCCGAGGCCAGATGTGAATCTAGACGAGGAGGAGAGAGCAAAAAAGGAGCTTGTGCAAAGAGTCAAGAAGTTTTCTCTCATCAAGATGGCCGAGGCATTCAATAAATGGAAGAAGAAACTGTACAATAACTTTGTCAAGGTATAGAAGACTCCGGATTTCAATCAAGGTGGCTATGCTAAGTTAAGACACTAGTGGGATGATTTTGTGAAGTACAAGACATCGTAGAAAGCTTTGGAAAGGTCTAGAATAAATACAGAGAACGCTGCTAAGAAAGTGTACCATCATAATATGGGGCCTGCTCACTGTGCCGGTTGCATGCCTAAGTGGGATGCACTTGAGGTCAATTATATTGTTGCCGGGATCATACCAGAGCCCACAACATGGACACCACGGGCGAGAAACTGGTTTTACGACCATGGGGTCACGCTGGATGAAGAAGGGGGCAATATATAATCAGAAGCACAAAGATCAACCCCTACTGTCCATCGACGATATTAGAAATGCAGTAGATGATATTGTAGCGGGACGGTTCGTTCCCGATAGAGAGAACGACGAGCTCACACGCTCCCTTAAAAATCCTGAACACAAAGGACGAGCACGAGGCACACCTGGCTCCAAGTCGTGGAATGTTGCCTTCCCCATAGAAATGAAGAGATATCTCGATAAAAGCCATCAGAGGAGAAAGAAAAGGGAGGCAGCTGAGAAAGCGGCAGCTGCATAGTATAGAAGAAGCGTTAAAGCAGCACCAGGATCAACTCGATAGACTTAGCCAGCAAGGTATTAGCGGCCAATCTCAGCGGCACATGGTAGAAGATGCATTCGATGGTACCGGCGCCCTATCGAATAAGAAAGCAGCGTCGCTTCCACGCAGCTCCAGGATGTTGATGATGATGCACTGGCGACGGCTCCTCCTAAACGCTACCCAGTGGATGATATCACAGAGAGCACAGCTTGTGAGCTAACGGTGCAAGTTATGAACTTAAGGGTGACGGCAGCGGTCGGCATGGCCGTACCAATTGCGCCTAACCCAACTTGGCATTGCAGACTGGTTCCAAAAGGGTACGTTGTTGTCACGGTGGATAATGTGAAGCAAGATTTTGAGGAGCTGAAGCTGGACCACCCTGTAGGGGAAGATATGGAGCTGACTGAACTAGGAGAAGCCAAAGGGGGACTGTTGTATGGCCAAAGGAGCACATCGTGCTTCCACATTATGTGTCTCCAAGGCTACCCACTCCTCATAGCAGCAATCCACCTTCGCCGCCACCTCACCATTCTCCAGCGCAACCATCGCCTTCACCGCCTCACCACTCAGCACATGCGTCTCCACCGCCGCCTCAGCCGTCTCCACCGCCGCGTCAGCCGTCTCCGACCCTTGAACCTCGGAGACAAAAGCGGAAGTATACTAAGAGGGGTAGCACCAGCAAAAACAACAAGAGCACGTTCTGATCACCGAAACGTAAGCTATCGCCCCTCCCAAGAGTACCTCCTAAGAATATGAAGAAGCTACCTTGCGAGAAGACATATGAGGAAATTGCTGCGGCCGCAGATTCCCATTATGAAAAGTGGAAGATTGACATGGCTAACAAGAAAAAGCCGATAGAGCCATTCTTCCCGGTCACCGCATAAGGTAAAGCCAAAGCAGCTGCGCTTAAGATTCAGCTTCACCAACCCATAGCGCTCACATCAGACTATAATCGCTCTATTACCAAGTCGGCTGAGGAAAAAGAGCGGAGAGTCGGGAAAGAAGTTGCCCAGCTCGGACAACAGAAAAATGAATCGATCGAACCGCTCAAAGTGTACGATACCAATGAGTGGAGAGCCCAGGAGCGACATGATCCAAACATTGATCCGGAGTTTATTCAAATGTACGGAGAAAAGACCAAATTATATGGACTGTGTATTACTGAGTACATGAGCCGTATGGATGAGTTCGAGTGGTACCAACAAATAGCATACGTATACCGGCACGGGGCTCCTCTCGTTAAAGCCGAGTTAGTCAAAGATCTACCAACAAAAATGCAAAGATTGCATAAGTGGTATATGCAAGCCTTTGCTGAATCCAAAAACCGGATCTATGTTGGATATAAACACCACCATTACGGTCATGGAGATGGCTTCCTACTGATTGATTTTCAGAATTATTTCAGTTTTACCAACGAGACACCCTCGACAAAACTATCGTCAATGCCTACTGTTTGTAAGTATTATTAATTTCTGCAATTAATTCTTTCTAGCTCAGCTCATTTGTTGCTTGTATAATCTTACTCATCACTATACTAATTATATATGCAGAATGAAGATTCTCGAATGCAACAAAGGACAAATCTATGACCTTGGGTTTGTTGACTGCAATTTCGTTCATGAAGTTACTCTAAAAACAAAACCCAAAGAGACAGAGGATAACTTGGTACAAGTGTTGACATATTTCGGCAACAGAAGGGAAATACTATTTCCTTACAATGCTGGGTGAGTGTTACTGTCTTGTACACGTTCTATTTTCGCTTACTCGATGTTAAGCATATAATTTACTCATGTTATATTTTTTTAGTGTGTCCAGCTTCCACTATATTCTGTTAATCATTGTTGCTGACCAAGGAGTAGTAAAAGTCATGGATTCGAAACGCACACTTTTAGAAAAGTAGGCGAACATGCAGGAATGCCTCCAGAAGGCTTGGAAACGGTTCACCGCCAACACTTAGGGTGTTTGGAAGCCAGAGCTTACATTTCAACCATTGACTGTAAGTACTACTTGCTAGATCCATGCATCTCTTTGATTCTAGTTTCAATACCATTATCATGCTTGATTATTATTTTGATTTAACTCCGTTCTCGTAAAGTGCTTGAGGCAGGAAGCCGGGAATAACTTATGTGGATACTATGTCTGCGAGTTCATTCGCCAGACGACCAAAGAGAAGGGCACATACCGGAACTTCGAAAAAATTGAAGTACGATAAACAATAATAACAACTTTATTTTATTACCACCAATTGTTTTTAGTTTCATTCATATATATTGATCCCCTTCTTTAAATTAGATCGAACGGATGCGGGACGGTCTTCTATCACAAGAACGCATGCAAGCAATTCAAGAGGATATTGCCGGATTTTTATTAGAACATGTCATAGATCCGAAAGGAAAATACTATTACCCGGTTCATTTGGAAGGGTGAAGTGTAAAAAAGAAGATGTAAATTAGATCAAATTCGTGTGAGTACCATTTGTAATATGTTTCGACCAAGCACGATGGATGAGACGGTGTATAATATATTCGTGACCATTATGTGTAATATATATATATCGTGGTTCCTTCATTATTGTTGTATATATGTAGTACCATTAAATTGAATACAAAACACCAAATAAATAAATGGAAAAAAACACAAAACCCTACCGTGGTACAAAAATAGCCTGAAATGCAGAGACCAACGATCCCGGTTCATGCCACGAACCGGGACCAATGATCCACCCCCTCATTGCGCGCGCGCCCACGTAGAGACCAACGATCCCGATTCGTGGCACGAACCGGGACCAATGATCCACCACCCCTTGTTGCACGCGCCCACGTGGAGACCCATTGGTCCCGGTTCGTGCCAGAACCGGGACCAACATTGGTCCCGAGTGATTGATCCCGGTTAAAAAACCGGAACCAATGGCCCTTATGAACCGGGACCAAAGTGGGGCTGATGGCCCAAAATATATTGAGCTCATTGGGGAACCCCAAGTGGAAGGTATGATGAGCACAGCAGCAAGTTTTCTCTCAATTATGAAACCAAGGTTATCAATCCAGTAGGAGCAAGGAAACACCCCAAAGGTGTTGCTAGCTGGACATTGGCAGGGGGCACTACTGGCGTCAGCAGCAACGTGGAAACTTGCACAACACAACCACAGAACTTTGCCCCCAACTTACAGTGAGGTTGTTAATCTCACCGGTTTTGCTAAAAACAAAGGATTAAACGTATTGTGTGGAAGAAAGTAATAGTTTGTAGAAAGTAAATAGAAAGCAGTAAACGGTTGATTGTAGATTGATGATAATAGAAAGGACCGGGATCGATAGTTCACTAGTGGTGGCTCTCCTTAAGATAGATGATATGTTGGGTGAACAAATTACAGCGAGGCAATTGACAAGCATCGAGAAAGCAATCATGCATATACTACTCATCTTTAATCCTTTGAGATTCAATTGGGCATTATAATATTATACATAGACCGTAATCCAACTGCATCTATGACTAATAATCCACCTTCAGGTTATCATCCGACCCCCTCCAGTATTAAGTTACAAGCAACAGATAATTGCATTACGCATTGCGTGTAAAGTAAACAATACGATTGTTCTATGAACAAAGGATTGTTGTTTTATCCCTAATAGCAACAGCACATCTAGTACCTTAGAGATTTCTGTCACTTCCCCAGATTACTAGAGGCATGAACCCACTATCGAGCATAAATACAACATGTAGGAATTACAAATAGATGATATTGATCATGAACGGAGCTCACAAGATCTAAACATGGTAGCACAAAGGAGAAGAACCAGCCATCTAGCTACTACATGGACCCGTAGTCCAAGGATGAACTACTCACGCATCACACCGGAGGCTTGCATGATGATGAAGAAGGCCTCCAGGGTGAATTCCCCTCTTCGGCAGGGTGCCGGGAAGAGCTTCCGATCCCTCCCAATCTAGGGATGGAGATGACAGCGTCTACATACTCTTTCATGGAATTTTGATCGGGTACTTAGGGTTTCTGTATCGGAGGCATCTTATAGGCGAAAGGGGAGGCCGAGGGTGTGCCGGAGGTGGCCAGACCACCCCCTGGCGCGGGCCAGTCTAGGTCGCGCGTCCAGGTGGTCTGGCAGCCTCCTGGCCCCTCTCCGTCTAGTATTCCGGCTCCGTGTGTCCCTCGGTGAAAAACTGACTTTGGCTTTTGTCCCGTCCAATTTCGAGAATATTCATTTTTTGACATTCCTGGAACCAAAAACAGCAGAAAACAGGCAGCTGGCACTGTGGCTCTTGTTAATAGGTTAGTCCAAGAAAAGTGTATAGAAAGTACTCCAAAGTATGGACAAAACATAAGAGCGTAGATAAAACCAAGCATGGAACATCAAAAATTATGGATACGTTAGCAACGTATCAACATCCCCAAGCTTAATTCCTGCTCGTCCTCGAGTAGGTAAGTGATAAAAAGAAAGAATAATTTTTGAGGTGACATGCACCATCATAAACTTGATCAAAGTATTTGCAAAACAATGATAGCTAGGATCATAGTACTTCAATCATAACATGAAAGACAAAGTTCTAACAATAAGACAAAGCAACTATTGTTGCAACATGAAAAGGCATAAACAAAAGTTTCATGAATAATAATGCTTTGCAAGACGTTTGTTTGTTTCACATAAAGAAAACATAGCATAATGGCATTCAACTTGTCCCTCATAGAGTAGCAAACATAAATGCATATGATAGCTTCAAAGTTCATAAGAGTGACTAGATACAAATAGTTTAAAACACGCAATATCAAAGCTATGCATCAATCAACAAATCTTGGGACAATGCACATAGAACTAAGAATGTCCACTATGCTCTCAAAGTAGGTGCATAAAGATAGAAGGTGGAGACTCAACATAAAAGTAAAATAAAGGCCTTCATAGAAGGAAGCAGGGACTCAAGTTTCATAAAGAGCTTCCAAAAATTATGGTACTTATTAGCTTTTAGCTCTCATTGCCCCTAACATAAGCATCTTTAGGTGATTAAGGTTAAAGTGACACAACTAAGAGGATATGATTGACAAGTTATAAGCTGAAATCTCATGCCCCTTACTTACGAAGACCAAACCTCATGCTACTCAACTTCAGTCACAAGTAAGCTCTTGTTATTGTAAGTACATATGTATCATAAAGAACCGCCAACAGGGTACCCCTTGAACATCATACATGAGCTATCCCATAGTCAAAATGACAAGGCAAGGAGACAATGAGCATCTCAGCGATCTTTTTATTTGCTATTTGCATAGGTTTTTATTGAGGATGCTTCATAGAGTGCTCATTATGGTTATGCTGCAAGTTTCCACCATGATTAGGCATGGCTTAGGCTAGCGGCCCAAGCGTTTCTCTAACACAGATACAAACTCCAAGATCTTACAAGTTCCCCTTTTATTTCACACCGCCGGGATCCATAAGCAAAAGAACATGATATCAACGGGGTACAAAGTACAAGTGCAATGTTGAAAGCATTCCCCATGATACATGGTTCTGCTAACTTCAACTTATAAAGCACAAGCATATACGCAACAAAGATGGACGCAATGGTTCAAATTTATTAAATGCAAGAAAATTAAAGTGTGCCATTAAGTTCGTGAGAGCTTTAATCACTAATTTTCACATAACAAGTTTAATTCGAAAGGTAGATAAAAATATGAATATACTTGGAATAGCATATGCTAATAGGTAGGTATGGTGGACCCTTTGGAATAACTTGGTTTTAGGAGTTGGATGCATGAGTGGAGCTCATACTTGGTTTTGGAGGCTAGCAAAAGACTGGGAGCGACCAACTAAGAGAGCAATAATGGCCATAATCATGCAGAGCGACAAAACATCATTAATTAAAGAATAAAGTGATACTACAAGTTGAAAACTAAAGGATCATAAAGGCTATGGCGACTTGGGATAGTCATAACATGGTGTGAGCATGCACCAAGTCAACCCAAATAAAGATCAAAGGAGAATACCACAATAATATGCTTTAATATGCTAAAACAACGCATGATTCTTCCAAGGCACATTAAGCAATCTCAATTGTTTATAACATGTCATGCTACAACAAAGAATACTAAGCATCAAGCCAAAACAATATCAAGCATGGCATGACAAAGCATAGGCCACAGTCAAAAACAAGCTCTCTTTACCACTTAAGCGTGAACTTTCCTACTCTTTTCCAATCCAAACCAAACTATTTGAAAACCAATGTATGAAAGAGGGGGTCCAACCAATTTATTCATAAAACTAAGCAAACCAAGCAAACTAAAACCAAAAACAAAAAGCAAAGACGCTCCAAGAACAACACAATTGTGCATGAAACAATAAAAATGAAGTGTTTGGCAGAAACCTGTGCATGAAACAATAAAAATGAAGGGGATGCCTTGGGCATCCCCAAGATTTGACGCTTGTACTTGTTGGATATTTCTTGGGGTGACACGCGTGGCATCCCCAAGCTTGAGCTTTAGTACATTCTTCATCTCATTACTCATTCCTTCCATACACCTGAAATTTTTTCTTCATACAAAACCTCACACAATCTTTATTAGCAACATTAGTGCACTCAAGATAATAAGTCTTTAGGTTTAGTTCCATCACCAATAAAACTTCCATTAAAACACAAGCTATTGTAGCACTTACCTAAAAAATCTCAATTCCCCAAAAGAACTCAAAAAGGAACCAACAAGCAGCAAATGCAAATAATGGCAGAAATCTGTCAAAACAAACCAGCAGGTAAATACGAATTGTTTCGAAGACCTTCTGTTGCTCAAATAGAAAAGTGTTGAACTAACGAAAGTTAGATAACTACCTAGGGAAGAAGCACAAAAATTCACGCCTCAAAAGGACGTACAGAGATTTTACACTAATTTTTATAGTGAAGCACAGAAATCTGTTTCGGGACAGCAACTTTCCCAATCATTACTTCTCTCTCATTAGAGGTTACTCTTGGCACAAAAAGCAAATAAAAGGATAAGGAGTGGTTATTACTGAAGTAATAACTTCCAAGACTCATCTAAAACTTTTGGTTATCTCCCAATAAGTACTTTTCTTTAACGCCTTTAAGTTAGACATAAGAAGCAAGAAAAAGGATCAAAAGTGTTCTCAAATGAAGAAGCATTAAGAGCAAAATTTGTTTTCATAGGAGAGGCAAAAGAAATCTTCTCTCTCTTCTTAGGGAAGTGTTCTATACCTTTCTTGAGTGGGAGTTGATATTTAATGGTGCCTTCTTTCATATCAATAATGTCACCAACAGTTCTAAGAAAAGGTCTTCCCAAAGTAATAGGACAAGAAGCATTACATTCAACATCCAAAACATAGAAATCAACAGGGACATAAGCATTGTTAACCATAATAAGAACATCATTAATACTCCCCATGAGTTTCTTTTTAGCATTATCATCAAGTGGGATATTCAAATAACAATCTTCCAATGGTGGCAAGTCAAGCATATCATAAATCCTTCTAGGCATAATAGAAACACTACTATCAAGATCACATAAAGCTTTGAAATCAAAATCATTCACTTTCATATTAATGATGGGTTCCCAACCATATTCTTGTTTTATAGGAATAGAAGCTTTAGGTTTCATCTTTTCTTCTTTAATATTTATGAGAGCATCAGTAATGTGTTCTGTAAAGGCCATATTCATAGCACTAGCATTAGGACTTTCAGCAAGCTTTTGTAGGAACTTAATAACTTCAGAGATGTTGCAACCATCAAGATCAAAATCATAGTTATCATCTAAGGTAGTAGAGCTATTACTAGCTTCAACACTAGTGGTAGTGATAGTAGAAACACTAATGTTTCTAGCAATTTCATCTTCTCTTTCCCTCTTAGAATGCAATTCAGCTAATAGTCTAACATTTTCATCAATTCTAACTTGTATGGCATTAGTAGCAGCAAATGGATTATCAATAGTTTCAGGTTTAGCAGCCATTTTATTAATCAAAGAGGATTGTGCTTCAGATAAAGATGATATATTTCTTTCAGCATTAGAAAGTTTCAATTGCAAACTAGGAATTTCCCTATTTAAACTCTCGAGTTGATGACTAATATTCTTCAAAATGGTAGATTGTTCCTCCATAGTTTTAGTAAATAATTTATTTTGCTCAGATTGCATTTGCATGAAGTTTTTAGTGGCTCTTTCAACTTCTAAAATGATTCCTTCACTAGGTATTCCAGGTTTGCCACTATAACCATAAGTGTTATTAAGAGGGTAAGGCCTATAATTGTTATTACGATAAGCATTGTTGCCAAAATTATTATTTCTTATAAAGTTCACATCCACTTGCTCTTCTTGAGCAATCAAAGACGCTAAGGGAACATGATTTGGATCAATATGAGCTTTCCCATTAACAAGCATAGACATAATAAAATCTATTTTATCACTCAAGGAAGAGGTTTCTTCAGCAGAATTTACCTTCTTACCTTGTGGAGCTCTCTCAGTGTGCCATTCAGAATAGTTAACCATCATATTATCTAGGAGCTTTGTTGCAGCACCCAAAGTAATGGTCATAAAGGTACCTCCAGCAGCAGAATCCAATAGATTTCTTGAAGAATAGTTCAATCCTGCATAAAAGGTTTGGATAATCATCCAAGCAGTCAGTCCATGAGTGGGACAATTCTTTACCAAAGATTTCATTCTTTCCCAAGCTTGAGCAACATGTTCATTATCAGATTGTTTAAATTTCATTATTTCACTTCTCCTAGATATAATCTTAACAGTAGAATAGTATTTTCCAATGAAAGCATCTTTGCATTTAGTCCAAGAATCAATACTATTCCTAGTTAAGGAATTCAACCATTCTTTAGCTTTTCCTCTGAGAGAGAAAGGGAACAATTTAAGCTTAATGATATCTCCATCTATATCGCTATGCTTTTGCATCTCACAAAGTTCAAGAAAGTTATTTAGATGAGCAGCAGCATCTTCATTACCAATACCAGAAAATTGTTCTCTCATAACAAGATTGAGTAAAGCAGGTTTTATTTCAAAGAAAGTAGCTTCAGGAACAGGTGGAGCAATAGGTGTGCTCATAAAATCATTGTTGTTGGTTCTAGTGAAGTCACACAACTTAGTATTTTCCAGAGTAGTCATTTTTTGTGTTTTTAATAAAGAAAGCAAACTAGTAAAACTAAATTTTGTGTGTTTTTGATAAAGAAACAAGCAAACAGCAAAAAGTAAACTAAGCAAAAAAATAACAAAGTAAAGAGATTGGTTATGAGGGACTCTGTGGCATCCCGCAAAAGCCACTACTAGAAAATCGCTGTGTTTTTGTGCATTGCACCATCATGACCGCATGCTCATGTCATCACGCCACATTGCATTTGAGCATCGTCGTCATCGTGCATGTGTTTGTACAAAACTATTTTCGAAAAGCATGGTTTTGTTTTCTAAACGCCTCGTCTTTATTTCAAATTAAAACCCCGGGTCTCCGGAATATGTTGTTTCGTCTAAAGATGGATTTCAAAAGCCCTGTTTAAAATAAATAAAATATTTTAGTTGTTTTTAGGAGGCAGCCCGCCAGGCCACCTCCAAACCCTAGTCTAAAATACCCAGACAAACCCAAACCCAAACCCTATCTAAAACACCCAAACCCAACCCAGCCACCTACCTCATCCCACCTTTTCCCTCCCAGCCGCACACACCCCCACACGCGCACAACACACACGCGCATGCAGCTGGCCCCACCGGGCTCCACGCCTGCCCACACTCTGGCCACTCCCAGGCTGCCACTTCACCCCGCCTGGCCCCACCTCCTCCTCTTTTCCCGCCCAGCAACCAACTCCCACACCACCTGGCCTCCCCGACCACCTCGGGTCCCCCACCTCGTCATACCCTGGCCCCACCCTCGCAGCGACCGCGTCCACCACGCGTCGCCAGCAACCGTGCCGCTTGATCGCGTCCCCTCCACGCGAGCCCGGCCCCACCCTAGCATCGTGACGCACTCGGCCTCTCGCATCGATGCGCCCATCTCGCCTCCTTCCTCGCGTTCTCCCACCTACCCCCGCCGCCCCACCACCGGAACCGAGATGCGCCGCCAGCGCCCGGCCGTCCCCTTCCTCCCCAAGACCGAGCGCCCCTCGCCCGCTCTTCTCCTGGAGGAGCTCGCCTCGGCTGTCCCTTCCTCGTCTTCCTCTGCATCACGGCGTCGTCGCCGACCGGCCCCTCCTACATTAGCCCCGGCCGCCCTTCCTGCGTGATGCCGGCCATGACCCCAATGCCGCCAAGGATGCCTCCTTTGACGGTCGCCCTCTCGCGCGACCTCGCCCTCGCCGCCGTGGAGCCGCTCTGCCCTGCGCGCGGATCCCCTCTCAAGACAGCGCCACGACAAAGCTCGCTGCCTCCTTAGTCGAGCCCCTCCCCCTACCCGTGTCCCTCACCGCCAAGCCGCGCGGGCCCGCGGTCGCCTCCGCCGTCGCTCACCTCTCCGGCCCGCAAGCTCTGCCTTGGCTCCACCTCTTTGTCGTCCTCGAGTTCTTCCCCGGCGTCCTCTTGAGCCTCCTACAGTGTGGCCCAAGCCACGACCACCCGTGTCGCTTCCCTCAGCCGAAGCAGAGCGCCGCCTGCACCTCTCTGTTCGCTCACCCCGCTCATGGTACCTCGCTGCCGGCGCTAGCGCATGGGCGACCATGTCCACCTCGTCCCTCCATCCTCTGTGGCCGCCGATCTTGCCTTGGTCCTCAATTCCTTGTCCTTGACCGTCTGTGGGCTCTCGGACCGTTCTGCTACTTTTGCGTACAGAACAAGATGGCCATGCCTCTTGTGTTGTGTATGTTTAACTGGGAATTCTAACAAGAGCTCCGACATGGGTACGCCAAGATCGTTATGGTACTAAACAAGTTCGACCTCGGATTGGTGTCACCTGAAGGCCATCGGTCAAGTTCGCCACTGACAAAAGACGGACGACAAGACTCCAACTGGAGATCGGAGGTGATGGTGCCGGAACGACAAGAACTACTTCACGGGCACCGAGCGTCAAGATCTCCTTGACGGAAAACCGCAAGACCTTCCGAAGACCGAACCTTGGCGTGCCAAGTTCTTCGACCCCGAGGACCGATCCATCGGAACGCCAAGACCTCCTTCCGAACCCGAGCTCTTCGTCACAGGTGTCAAGATCTGCTTCATGGATCCGAAGGCCACCGGTACCCGATCCATTCAAGTTCATCATCGACGGCAAGATCGACCGTTTGGAACCCAAGTTCTCCGTCACGACACGCCAAGCTCTCCATCTTGTATCCGAACCTCGTCGTCCCCGTCGAACCCTGAGACCCTGAGACCGAACCCCGAAATCACCGGAATCCAAGATCTTCCGAACCCAGATGTGTGACCCTAAGCCCCTATTTTTATAATATGACATTATCAACTGTCGCATATTAAATTGTTCATGCATGCATACCTGTCTATGGTTTGGGGGCATTATGCCGATTCACCTCATAATTAAATATGGAGTGTTTATGCGGGATATCTTTGTCTTATTCCGGACTCCATTTAAATTGGTGTAGCGAACATATGCCATGTTTCTCCCTATTAATCCAACATTTAAATTGCGGGGTTTCTAAATAACTTGAACCATGTAATTAATTGTCGGGACCCCGGTTCCGCTTAATATTGCCTAATTGCACCGCATCTGTGCCATGCCATGCATCATATCATAATCATGCCGGATCTTCTGCCATAGTATTAAATAGTGCATCCGGTGTTTCTTTTAGTGCTTTGGTTCTTTGTGGATTAGGCTGTTGAGTTGATGCGAGTATCGACAAGTTCTCCGGATATGATCCGTCGGCAGTGTTTTCCCAGGCAAGCATCTCTCCCCCTTCTACCTATTTTGCATTTATAGTCTTTATTTCCTCCTGTTGATCTATTGCTATCCGTGTCGCGATGCTTTAGCTTCCGTGCACCAGTTATATCCCGTGCAGCCTCTATATTACCATGGACACCTCCTAATACCTGCTGTATGGTAGATAGCTGGCCTTGCGAGTCATAGTTGCTTGCTCAGGTGCGGTCTCGTGTTGTCGAGTACCACAATTGTTGGGATGCTAGCAGATGTTTATGGTGGAGATGATCATGTCTTTAATTACAACTATTAAATTGCTGTGATAACTAAGGAAAGAGGCATCGGTGGACAATATATGCTATTTGGTTTTTCATGTCCACTTGTGTCCCGTAGGCCCCGAGTACTTGATACCTGTTCCTTGACTATTCGCACTATACACATACGGGAGACTCTATGAATCCCCCTTAGCCAGAGCTTGATTCATTTCTTATTTCTTGGGGCCACAAACTAGTTTGGGGTTTTATTACTATCCTGTACCTATGCCATGCTTTACTGCTTTATTTAAGATTGTGCGTGGACACCTGTACTGTTTTGGATCGTGCCACGTTTTCGCGGTATCGACAAGCCCAGTCACACTTTCGGGTTCCCAGTCGTTTACAGCTATCGTCACAAACCCTGGGTCCATTCCAGAGCCGACCAACTTCGTTGCGGGTAGCTTAGTGGGGTGGCCCCCTGAAATGTTTTATGAATCCTATGATTGCTTTGTCGTGAAAGCCTCGTTGGGTTTTGATTTGGTTTTTCTGAGGTTGATCGTGTGTGTGTTGCTATTTGTGCACCCCTGTAGGGTAAATCTTTCTGAAAGCCGTGTCCGCGGTTATGGACGACTTGGAGCACAATATCTCGATCATAGACAAGCATAACTAAAGTAGTGCTATAAATTTGACTTAATATGTGACTACTAATCAACTTCACTACAATGGAATGGATAATAACAGTGCAAACAACTGGTGGAACTGGGGTGTATCGTGTCATGTTATACCTGCCTAGTAAGTATTGCAACTCTAATGGAATGAAATAAAAGTGCCAACAACTACTGGGTTTGGGATGTCACCTGCTAATTGTATCTGACTAGTAAGTACTACAACTACTACTGAATGGTTAACTAAAACTGCCCACTACTTATGCTATCACGATGACTCATGATATCTATATCTGACTAGTAAGTGCTGCAACCATAATGGAATGAATAAAACTGCCAACTGTGTGAGTTCTTTGGTCCGACTTCCTCGTTTGGTCTCGAGGCGAAATACCAGGATGGGTATGTTTGGTGTTCGTATCAGGTAGGATCCGAATAGGTCTTTCTTATCCCTCTCTAATAGCCGCCAGTGATACCGAGTCTCTACAGGTTGTTTAGTGCCGCTGCGCTGCCGCTTCATTCCCCCATACCTATGTAGGCGAGAGCCGCCGAATTCTAGCCTCGCCGTGTACTGGCCTCAGTACCGACGCTCCTCTTTTTCCTTTGCCCTTTGTCGGCACCCCTTTTGTTTTAGCAGGTTTGAGATCGACGTCGTTAGCAGGGTTACCCTTCCGGCTTGGCCTGGGCAGGGTTATGGACGCCATTGGTTATTCTTCAGGGCTCTTAGCCCCATTTGCATCTTGTCCGTAGTCGGACGCTCTATTGTTTGCAAGGTGATTTGGATCTTTGTATAGTATATCTGTATTCTTGACTCATGGAGTCGTTGTTGTATATATATGTTCTGTGGGTTCCATCATGGCTAATGTGTAATGGTATTACTTCGTTTTCCACCCGCACGAAAGTGCCTGGTGGTCGTCCTTGAATCGTTTCTATGCGGGTTTTGCGGGAAGCGCTAAAACTTGCATAGGGCCGATTCGAGGGTGTTACAGAGTGGTATCAGAGCCCAGCAGTTGCGATACCCCACAAGTCCAGCCTGTAGGATAACCTAGCTAACGGCCGAAGTAGAGTGTCAAACTATTTTGGAAAATCGGTTGGATAGATCTGATTAGGTCTGCTTTTACTCTTTACCCTCTGCTGTTCTCCTCTTACCTCTGCGTGTTTTGAATCTGCTCTTATCTTTTCTTCGAATCCAGGAATTCTCGTGGTTGGGTTTCTGTCGTATCTCCAGTGTTTCTCTTCCTCCTTTGGTAATGGTGTTTCTACATCTAGTCTTCGTGCTATCTAAGGAATCTTTCATCTATTGGACTTCTCTTTGTTCCTTGTTTGTGCCTTCCGGTGTTTTTCCACGCGACAACATCCTCTACGCTAGATCCGATGCAGAGCCTACATCACTCCTTTGTTCCCAAACCTCGTTTGTCGAGATCTCTAGTCTGAATTCTGAGAGTTAGTTGCATAATTCCTTTATTCGTGTATAGAGTAATGTTTTGAGTGCGGGATGGAGTCGCGACCATACCACTACTCTTATCATTTTCTCTACACATTGAATTGGCGGATCTATGCAATTTATTCCATCCACTGAAGTTAGAGGTAGCCTTGTGACCTCTTTCTTCGTCTTTGTTTCTCCGGAGTGTTCTCGACAGACATGAGCAGCGACCCCTTGTTGGTGGTGTCGCCAATTTCAAGATGGAGCAAGGATCTTTGTTAGTGGTGTCGCGAGGATCTACACGAAGCATGAAGAATCCGATCATCAACCTTCTTTCCCCGTACCATGAGGCGGATCTCGAGGGCGAGATCCATTGTTAGTGGTGTTGAATTGTGGCATCCCGCAAAAACCACTACTAGAAAATCGCTGTGTTTTTGTGCATTGCATCATCATGACCGCATGCTCATGTCATCATGCCACATTGCATTTGAGCATCGTCATCATCGTGCATGTGTTTGTACAAAACTATTTTCGAAAAGCCTGGTTTTGTTTTCTAAACGCCCTGTCTTTATTTCAAATTAAAACCCCGGGTCTCCGGAATATGTTGTTTCGTCTAAAGACGGATTTCAAAAGCCCTGTTTTAAATAAATAAAATATTTTAAGTTGTTTTTAGGAGGCAGCCCGCCAGGCCCGAAAGCCCGGCCGGCCACCTCCAAACCCTAGTCTAAAATACCTAGACAAACCCAAACCCAAACCCTATCTAAAACACCCAAACCTAACCCAGCCACCTACCTCATCTCACCTTTTCCCTCCCAGCCGCACACACCCCCACATGCACACAATGCACACGCGCATGCAGCTGGCCCCACCGGGCTCCACGCCTGCCAACACTCCCACCCATCGCCACCTCACTCCGGCCACTCCTAGGCCACCACTTCACCCCGCCTGGCCCCACCTCCTCCTCTTTTCCCGCCCAGCCACCAACTCCCACACCACATGGCCTCCCCGACCACCTCGGGTCCCCCACCTCGTCATACCCTAGCCCTACCCTCGCAGCGACTGCGTCCACCACGCGTCGCCAGCAACCACGCCGCTCGATCGCGTCCCCTCCACGCGAGCCCGGCCCCACCTGTCGGGGGGATGATCCCCAGGTACCCAAACCGGACAAGAAGCCAGGCAGTCGGATCGCGTCCGGCTGACCAGATGCAGCCGGACAGGGCAAGACAGGCCGGCTATCACCTGGTAGCCGGATCAACAAGAGACAGCCGGATACGGCGACGTAGCCGGACCCAATCAGAGAGGCAGGACAACGTGCGTATCAGTGCACGATACGCCCTATACGATGACAAGACTAGTAACCACCCGGCCATACCGAAGACTTTGCGTGGGTGATGCAGGAACATTGGCATGTGCTGACGACGGGCTCGCACGGCGTCCACTGTGCCTACGACAGCCATACCACTCATACTCCGATAAGACATGCCATACTGGACACTGTAGATGACTAGCCGGCTGGGACCCGCCTGTGGGGCCCGCCAGTCGGACTAGCCAGTGAGACCTTTGCCTCTCTGCCTATATAAGGAGAGGCAAGGCCTTAGTAGAAAGGGTTGGTCATATAGCATTTAAGGCAGTAGCTAGCAGATACAGCTCGAGGAGCACTTGTAGTTCGTGTATTCCACATAGTCAGATCCAGCAGGAGTAGGGGCTTTAGCTCACCATGAGGGCCCCGAACCTAGGTACTTCTTGCGTCTCGCTATGCTCGCTTGTACCCAATATCGCCTGTGGACGCCGTCGATAGCTTCCCTACTAGTCCCCACACCTCTATCTAACCTCCTCAGGTACTGCCGTTCCCAATACAACGACAGTTGGCGCCCACCGTGGGGCGAGATGGCTTTGACCGGAGTCACGTTCCGCACGGGACCCCGCACTTCAGCCGGTGAGCGCGTGGCGTCCGGGCTGGTGCTCATGCTTGGCAAGTTCGACTGCGTCATCGACAACGCCTCCTGCTTCGCTGGAACCTCCTTCCCGCCGAATGGCACAGTCCTGCTATTCGGCGATCTCCCCGTCTACGTCGCCACCGTCCCGGAGCGTTTCCCTAGGGAAATCGTCTCTGTCACAGAGTTGCCGCGCTCAGGCGGCAGCGCCTCCGCCGCATCTCACGGCGTGGAGGTCATGACGGCCGGTTCCGGCTCCCATCCCCGCCAGCCGCGGGAGCGAGGCACGGATGAGGTTGGAACTGCCGCTCCCCCACAACCTCGGAACCCGGTGGAGGATGCCATTGATCGGCTCCTGACGCCGGTTAACCTCGGGGATAACCCGGAGGAAGCGGAGGCCAACTTCACCATGGAGAGACATATCCTCCTCCATGAGGCCATGGAGCTGGCGGCAGCCCGCAAGTAACTCGAGGTCACCCGACGCGAGTACGACCGCGCGCACGGCCTCACTCCGGCTACCGCAGAGCCGAGCCGGTGCGGCCAGGTACAGCGTCGGGGCGGCGAGCTGGGCGGTAGGATGGAAAAGGACGGGGAACCGGATCCCGCGCCTGCCCTCACACAACCCACCTACAACACGCCCATCAAGAACCTGCGCGTGGCGCGAGCCGCGGCAGAGGAACTACCCAGCCTGGAGGGCGAGGAGCGAGCCCGCCAGCACGCTCGCATGCAGGAGCTCCTCCAGGCCGGTGCCAACCGGTAGATGCATGAAGACCTTAGCTACTCTAGGGGGAGCAAGCTACCTGCCAACAGCAGGGGCGTGCCGCGCGACACCCAGCAGGCGTCCTCCCCTCAGCCGCCCAGGGCCCGCAACAGGCGTCGCAGCTCTGGCAACAGGGGCCAGCCGCGCCAGGCACAGATGGTGAACATCAACCCGCCACCTCCCCCTCCGCCAACCGGAGTGCACAGACCAGCCGGTTCCCGTCTCTCAGGCCGGGTGGGAGCGCCCAACCAGGATTGTCCGGATGCCCGCGACCGCATCGAGCTCCTCGCTCAAGCGCTCGTCACGGAGGAGGAAGATTCGACCGGCCCGGTTTGTTTCGGACCCCGCATCCGGAATGAGCCATTTCCGGATAAATTCTCCCTGCCCAGGGACACCCCCAAGTACGACAGCAGCATGAAGCCGGAAGACTGGTTGACCGACTACGCCACGGCAGTCGGCATCGCCCATGGGAACAAGCGCACAGCCGTGCGCTACGTCCCCCTCATGCTAACCGGGTCGGCAATGACATGGCTCAATAGCCTTGCGCCCAACAACATCAACGCCTGGCCTGACTTCGAGAAGGTGTTCGTCCGCAACTTCAACGGCACGTACAAACGTCCAGGGCACCCGCGCGACCTGGCCTTGTGCGTCCAGGGCGACCGCGAGACCGACCGTGAGTACCTCGCCAAGTGGACGAAGCTGCGCAATACTTGCGAGGGCATCCTGGAGAGCCAAGCCATCAGTTTCTTCATCGAAGGTTGTAGAGAGGGCACTATGCTTCGCCACCGGCTACTGTGTGACGAGCCGAAAACCATGGCGGAGCTCATGACGGTTGCGGACCAGTACGCCATGGCAGATGCCGCCATGAAGAAGCCCCTCCGAGTAAACGCGGACGGCCGTCCGACTCCCACGGAGCCGGCTCGTGACCGACCAGGCAATCCGGCTGGAGAAGCCGGATCCTCCAGACGCCACGACAATGACAACCGGTTCCATGGGGACCGCCAGGCTGGACAACAGAAGCCTCGCTACCACGCGTGGCAGGTCAATGCTGTGGAAGCTGCGCCCGACGCACCAGCTAATGAGGCAAGAAGGCAGAAGCCACGGCTCACCTTCGACCAGATGTTTGACGGCCCGTGCAAGTGGCATAGCGGTCCCTTCAAACCGGCTACGCACACCACCCGGAACTGCAGCTGGACCCGCCAGCTAAAGGACCAGGGCAACCAGCCTCGTCTCCCGCCTCCCCCACTGGGTGGACCTCCACCACCGGCTAGGGGAGCCGGTAATGATGGTAACGACGGCAACGGCGGCAACAACAACAACGACTACCCCCAGCCGCACGCCGCCTACCACATCTTCGAGACGGAGCAGGACGACAAGAACAGCCACAGGCGATGCTCCAAGGAGGTCAATGCCATCGTCTCTCCAGTCCCCCGGTACCTGAACTGGTCGGAAACCCCCATCACCTGGAGACGGGCGGATCAGCCCGAGCATCTGCCGATGCCCGGGGGCTACGCCATGGTGCTCGACCCTCTCATCGTCTCCAACGCGCGCACCTGCCGATTCTCGTGCGTCCTCATTAACGGGGGAAGCAGCCTCAACCTCCTCTACCAGTCCTCGCTGGAGAAGCTGGGCATTCGCGAAAGCGACCTGTGCCCGACTACCACGATGTTCCACGGCGTACTGCCGGGGCCAGCCTGCGCCCCGCTGGGGAAAATCCAGCTGGACGTCATCTTAGGGACCGAGGAGAACTTCCGCCGCAAACCAATCTGGTTCGAGGTGGTAAATCTGACGAGCTCCTACCATGCTCTCCTCGGGCGCCCCGCACTCGCCAAGTTCATGGCCATCCCCCACTACGCATACCTCAAGACGAAGATGCCGGGACCCCACGGCGTGATCACCGTCGCCGGCTGCTTCAGGCGGTCGATGGAGTGCGCCTCTGCCGGTTCCAAACTGGCAGAGGCCCTCATCATAGCCGAGGAGAAGCACGTGATCATGCGCAATGTGGCCATGGCCCAACAGGACATTCCGGCTAGCAGCAAACCGGCTAGAGAAGGACCTTTCCAGCCGGCGAAAGAGACGAAGAGGATCCTGCTCAACCCCTCCGACCCGACTAAGTTCGTCACCATTGGTGCCGGCTTGGACAGCAAATAGGAAGGCGCGCTCGTCGACTTCCTCCGTGAGAATCGGGAAATCTTCGCATGGTCCCCCAAGGACATGCCGGGTGTGCCGAGGGAGTTCGCCGAGCACTCACTTCATGTACATCCGGATGCCAAGCCGGTGAAGCAACCTCTGTGCCAGTTTGCGGAGGAGAAGAGAAAGATAATCGGTGACGAGATCACCCGTCTCCTTGTAGCCAGGTACATCATGGAAGTGTACCACCCGGACTGGTTGGCGAACCCAGTCTTGGTGCTGAAGAAGAACAAGACCTGGCGCATGTGTATCGACTACACCAGCCTGAACAAGGCGTGCCCGAAAGACCCCTTCGCCTTGCCCCGTATCGATCAAGTCATCGATGCCACGGCCGGCTGTGATTTGTTGTCTTTTCTAGATTGCTATTCCAGGTACAATCAGATGCGGCTAAACCTGGCTGATCAGATTAAGACATCATTTATCACCCCCTACGGGGCTTTTTGCTATGTAACCATGCCTTTCGGCCTAAAGAATGCAGGCGCCACCTATCAGCGATGTATGCAGAAATGCTTGCACTCGCAGATAGGCCGAAACGTACATGCTTACGTGGATGACGTGGTCATCAAGACCAAGGAGAAGCTCACCCTCCTCGAGGATCTGGGAGAAACATTAGGCAACCTTCGCCAGTACCGGGTGAAGCTGAACCCGGAAAAGTGCGTCTTCGGGGTGCCGTCCGGCCAGCTCTTCGGTTTCCTTGTTTCTCTGCGAGGTATCGAGGCAAATCCGGAGAAGATCGCGGCCATCGAGAGGATGCAGCCGCCCAGGAACCTGCTTGGGGTCCAGAAGTTTACCGGATGCCTGGCTTCCCTCAGTCGCTTCGTCAGCCGGCTAGGGGAGAAGGCACTCCCGTTATACCAGCTGATGAAGAAGACGGACAAGTTCTCCTAGACTTCGCAAGCCGACACCGCGTTTCACGACCTCAAGTGCATGCTATCCACAGCACCGGTTCTAGCCACGCCGGCTAGCAAGGAGCCGATGTTGCTCTATATAGCAGCCATTAGCCGGGTCGTCAACATCGTCCTGGTGGTGAGCGTCCCGAGGAAGGCAAGGCTCAGCCGGTTCAGAGACCCGTCTACTACCTCAGCGAGGTTCTCTCCCTCTCCAAGCAGAACTACCCCCACTACCAGAAGATGTGCTACGGTGTGTACCTGGCATGCAAGAAGCTCAAGCACTACTTCCAGGAGCACCCGATTAAGGTCGTGTGCACCGCACCCCTTTCGGAAATCATCGGCAACAAGGACGCCACCGGCCAAGTCGCCAAGTGGGCCATCGATCTCGCCGCCTACTCCATCCAGTACGAGCCCCGGCTCACGATCAAGTCGCAGGCGTTGGCGGACTTCCTCGTCGACTGGGCCGAGACCTAGTATCTCCCACCGGTTCCAGATTCGGACCATTGGCGGATGCACTTCGACGGGTCGAAGATGCTCGAGGGCTTGGGAGCCGGCATCATGCTCACCTCGCCCAAAGGAGACCGGCTGGAGTACGTGCTGCAGATCCACTTCAAGGCCTCCAACAACGTAGCCGAATACGAGGCACTGGCGCACGGGCTCCGGCTGGCCAAGGAGATCGGTGTCAACCGGATCTTGTGCTTCGGTGATTCGTACTTGGTGGTGCAGCAAGTGTCTAGAGAATGGGACGCCAGAGATGCAAACATGGGTCTCTACCGATTCCACATCCAGAAGCTCAGCGCCTCCTTCGACGGGTGCGAATTTCACCACGTCCCCCGCACCAACAATGAGGCAGCCAATGCGCTCTCCAAGATCGGATCCACCAGGCAGGCCATCCCACTAGGGGTCTCCCTGGAGCACCTGTGCAAGCCATCCATCAACCCGTCACCAGAATCAGACTCCATCGTCTGGGCAGGAAGCGTTCCGGCTGACAGAATGGCAGAAGAAGAGCCGACAGAACCACCGAAGAAGAAGACCCGCACCAATTCCGGCCAGGCAGTGCCTTCTGGCTCGCAAGACCCGGGGGCTACCGGCTCGCCTAGTGGCTTGGGGGCTGCCGGCCTGGGTACGCCACCCGGACGACCCCCCGACATCTGTCAGCCGGAGGTCAGGAGTGTCCTTGTCATCCGGGAAGTGCCATCCTGGGCACAGCCCTTCATGAGCTACATCGCCAATGGAGAACTCCCGGCCGACGAGGTGGAGGCCAGGAATATCCGGCGCCGCGCGCACACATACACCATCATAAACGGCGAGCTGTACAAGCGCAGCGTATCCGGTACCTTCCAAAGATGTGTTGATGTGGACACGGGCTACCGGCTACTCAAGGATATCCACCAGGGCGAGTGCGGGCACCACGCTTCGTCAAGGGCGATAGTCGCCAAGGCATTCCGCCATGGTTTCTATTGCCCCACCACCCTCGAGGACGCTGAGCAGCTGGTCCGCGCATGCAATGGGTGCCAACGCTTCGGACAGCTCAGGCACATGCCAACTTCGGTACTTAAGACCATACCAATCACCTGGCCCTTCGCGGTTTGGGGCCTCGACATGGTCGGTCCTTTCAAGAGAGCACGCGCGGGCATGACCCACCTACTGGTAGCGGTGGACAAGTTCACAAATTGGATCGAGGCCAAGCCTATCCAGAAGCTGGATGGAGCAATGGTTGTGACCTTCTTCATCGACATCATCAACCGCTTCGGCTACCCCAACAACATCATCACCGACAACGGCACAAACTCCGGCAAGGGGGCCTTCGCCCGGTTTTGCAGCAACAAGGGCATCCGACTGGACCTTGCCTCTGTTGCGCACCCGCAATCTAACAGGCAAGTCGAAAGGGCAAACGGCTTGGTGCTAGCCGGCATCAAACCACGCCTCATCGAGCCGTTAGAGAGGTCACCCGGATGTTGGATCGAAGAACTTCCGGCTGTGCTATGGAGCCTTCGCACCATGCCGAATAGGTCAACCGGCTACACGCCATTCTTCCGAGTCTACGGATCGGAAGCCATCCTCTCCGCCGATATCGAGTTCGACTCCCCTCGCAAGCTCCTGTACGACGGAAAGGCCAATAGGGAGGCGCGAGAGGACAGAGTGGACCTCCTGGAGGAAGCCCGTGAGCTGGCCCTGTCCAGATCAGCCCTGTACCAACAGCGACTACGTCGCTACCATTCAAGCCGGATCCGCCCAGTCGCATTCCGCGAAGGCGACCTGGTTCTCCGGTTGGTGCAAGACACGAAGGGCATGCACAAGCTATCACCACCCTGGGAGGGCCCCTTCATCATCAGCCGGGCGCTGCCCAACGACTCCTACTACCTCATCGACGCGCAGCAGCCGCGCAAGAACAAGATGGACAAATCAGACGAGGAGACCGAGCGTCCCTGGAACACGGCCCTACTGCGCCCGTTTTACACCTAGTCGCCAGGCAGGGTATGTATCCCGAAAACCGTATGAATGAAAATGCGGACCCCCACGAGAATCTCGGGGGCTCCTTACTAGAAATGTGTGTGCACCTGTTTCTCGGTTCAAATTTTCTAGCTCCGGCAACCCCTACCCGGGGGCTCGCCGGCTGGCCCGGCCCGCTAAGTCAACAAACCGGCTGAGTAGTGTGTGACGATGTCAGAGGCCCACTCTTCGTCTTAGCTACAGACCACAACCCGGCTGTCTGGCTAGCAAGAGCAAAAGTCCGAGGCATCCCACACGAAAAACAGGGAGGAGACGCAACAGACCGGCGTCCCGGCCCTGCGACTGATTCGAACCAATCCAGCTGCTAAGCCATTAGTACCGTGTGGAATGTACTGTCAGCTCCCGTCGATTCCGGCTGCAGACCGCAACCCGGCTGCCTGGCAAGGACGCAACGAAAACAGCAGAGCACATGGGAAAGCGACTAAGTGTCTAGAAAGAGACAAGCCAGTTTTTCGAAAAAACAAGCCGTTTTCTGGCTACAATTTGATAGACTAACCTACTAACCTATGTGGACATGTGTGTATGCGTATGTATATTCTTCTCCGACTACCTCGAGTCAGAATTCAGGAGAAGGAAAGAAGATTCGAAGTCCTTGCCTTCATCAAGCGCTCCGAATCTCAGGGGCTACACCCACTGGGTGCGCTAGCGCACCCCCAGTGGAATCTTGTAGTTCCTGACAGGCTAAGGGCGTTTAGCTGGCCGTTCGGAGCCCAGGTGAGGGCAAGGGCTGGAGCAAGAGAAGACAAGGAAGATTCGAAGCACCTAGCTACGCCAGCTATTCCGAATCTCGGGGGCTACACCCAGTGGGTACGCTCGCGCGCCCCCACTAGAATGTTAGTTCCCCCGGCTGAAGGTGTTCAGCCGACGAAAGCAGCCGACTGGGGCAAGGCTAGTCGGACAAAGATAGAAGACTTGGAAGAAATAAGGAAGATTCGAAGCACCTGGCTACGCCAGCTACTCCGAATCTCGGGGGCTACACCCAGTGGGTGCACTAGCGTGCCCCCACTGGAGGTGTAGTTCGTCTGGCTAAGAGTGTGTAGCCGGGCGGAGCAAGCCGGCAAAATATCAAAAAGAAACTCAACGCACAAGTTAAGGGAGGCTCAAGAATTTCAACGATAACAAACAAAAGAGAGACGAAGCTCCCATAAGTTACCGGGCATCATAGACAGCCGGTACAAACAGACAAAGTTCGTGAACATGTAAGACAAGACAAATACACCCGGCATCCCGGGGCAATAACTAGACGGCAGGACCCTTGCCGTGAGGGAGATCTTGGCCGACGGAAGCTTCGGGCGGAGGAGGAGGCGCGGAGCTTAATCCGTTTCCAGCGTCTGCGGGCGGTGGCATCAGGCCCTCCACGTCAGGAGTGCCGACGGACTCCGAGTCGGATAGCGCCTCGTCGGGATCCACGTAGTCGGCAATCTTGATGGCGGATCCGCAGAGCTCCAGATGGGCTTGGCAAATGGCGGCAAGATCGGCTCCAGCACGGAATCCACCGTCGATCTTCTCGACACGGGCGTCCTTGTACCATGAGAGCATGAGGGCCAGAGCCATCTCCGCTCCGGCCCGCGCCGCCAAGTCCCGCAGCCGGTCCACCGCAGCCGCCACCTCCCCCACCTTCGCAGCCAGCTGCGCCATCGTCTCCGGAACTGGAGCCTCCGGCCACATGAAGGAGAATACGTCCCGCGCCGCCTGACGAAGCTTGGCAGCTTCCTCGCTAAGAAGGACAACAAGCTCCTGGGCCGTCGGCTGCGCTCCCGGCCAGTTCTCCTGCAGCCGGTTGTAGGCCAGCAGGTCTATGCCGGGGTAAAAGGCTGTCAGAAAAAAGGGTCAGATCCAGCTACCGGATCCGGAAAGAAAGGAAGACGGAAAAAGGAACTCACCCTTGGCAGTGTGGCCGACCTGCATCAGCTCCTCCACCAGCGCCTTCTCCTTGATCGCTAGCCGTTTGATCTCCTTCTCTTGGTCCTTGTTCTGGGCCTCGAGAAGGGTGAAGGCTTCGGCCCGGCTAGCAAGCGAGGCGTCGCGCTCCTTGATGGTGGCCTCCAGACCGTCTACCCTCACGTGCCAATCCTTGTTCTGCAGCCACAGAGTGGAATTGGACTTGCTCAGCCGGTCGTTCGCTTTCTTCAAGCGATCGATCTCGCGCTGAGCGCACACGAGGATGGCTGCAACAAATCCGGCTATCAGTACAAAAAAAACAAGCCGGGTGAAGCAAACTTACTCTGGGAAGTCCCGTTGGTGGCAGCAAGCTTCTGCTCCAACGTCCGGTTCCCGCCGGCTGCGGCCTCCAGCAGCCGGATCTCCTTCACCGCCAGCTCGAGCATGGCGGCAAGGTCCCACAGCGAGGCGGCGGAGGAAGCGTCGTCGTCCACGGCATTGACGGCCAAGGACTCCTTCGCTGCGACCATCGCCGTTCGCCATTCCTCCCCGAGCTCCTCGTCGGAGTTGTCATCGGCAACAACGACGAGCTCCTTGCCAGCAGCCCCCCGCGCGCCTGCGGAGGAGCCTTCCGGCTGGGAGGGCTCCGCTTCCGGCTGGGGACCTTCCGGCTGGGCGGAGGCGGTCGGATCAGCTCGAGGGGGAGGCGAAGGCTGCGCCTCAGAAGAAGGAGGGGCGCCGGTTGGCGCAGTTGGGGCACGGGGCGGCGACCCGGCCGGCGCTCGTGCCGGGCTCGCGGCTCCGAAGGAGACCAGTGTGCTAAAGATAAAAAGGAGAAGGCAAAGGCAAAATAAACCAAAGTCAGAAAAAGAAGAAAAAGGACAAGCAGACAGAAAGCACCGAAAGAAAAAGGGGGAGAAGGAACGTACCCCGACACAACTGGGGGCGGCCCCTTCTTCCGGCCAAGACGACAGGGCGCCGGACCGACTCCTCTTGGGAGCCGGCGGGAGCCGGAACGACTGGAGCTGCTCCCGCCTGCCTCGCCATCCATCGCGGAGTGCGTCTCCAGGTCCACGGTCGGCACGGCCTCTTCCTCCTCGTGCACCTCCACGTGCGGGTCGGCAGCCGACTCGTCATTCCGGCTGGGGAAGGCATCACCGTCCCTGTCCGATTCCTCGCCGGACCACCGAGCGCGCGGCTCGGGCTAGTCAGGCATGAATACCTCGAGGGGAGCCTCTCCCTCCTTGCGAAGGATGCAAGCGAAGATCTGCTGAATATAAGAAGTCAGTCAGACAGAATAGGAAAACAACACAGAAAAAAGCAAGTAAAGTTTCCGGCTATAGCAACTTACCCGGGGCGCGCGGTTCTCCCGGCTGTAGGGCGCCAGACTGAACTTCCAGTTCTCCGGCAGCCGCCCTTGCTGATCGTCCACAACCACTCCTTCAAGTTGTGGTAGCGGGGATCGCGGCGCGACATCCGGGTCGGGTCCAGCCGGCCAGAGTAATATCACATCTTGTGTGCCCGCTACTGCATCGGCATCATCAGCCGAGACATCCAGCTAAGAGTGATGTCCAGGCCGGTTAGCCGGCAGGTGACGAGGGAACGCATGCGCTGCAGCATCGCGTCCGTCTCCGCCTTGTCGGCGTGGAACTTCAGGTTCCAGTTATGCCAGCTGGACTCGACATCCTGGAAGGCCGGAAGATTTATCCGGTCGACGTTGGTAACGTTCTTGATGTAGAAGTATGACTGCTGCCACAGCCGTACTATGTCCTGGTGCAGGAATTTGGGGTAGCCGGATTGGGAGCGGGAGTAGATGGAGACGCTGCCGCAGACGACTAGGGGCCCCTTCGTGTACTGCACCTGCGGCCGGACTCGGAAGAGCCGGTAGAAGAGCGCGAGACCCGGCTGGATCCTGAGATAGCTCTCACAAAACGCCATGAAGTGCGCCAGCGTCCCGATGGCATTGGCGCCGATGTGGTGAAGACGGAGGTCGAAGAAGGCGAGAAAGGTCAGGAGGAAGGGGTTCACCGGAAGGGCGAACCCGCGCGCCAGATGAGAGAGGAAGATGATGCGCTCCCCCTCCGCCGGGTGCAGCGACACCTCCCCCGCCGGTGCCAACCGCACCGCCACCTCCTCCGCCGGTGGGAGAACGCGGGTGGCGCGGTACTTCGTGATGTGGTCCTCCGTGACGGAGGAGCCGCACCAAGCCCCGCGGTCGGCAGCCATTTCCGGTTGGTGGAGAGGAGCGGCAACGGAAGAGTGGCGGCGGCCCGTAGCATCGACGACAGCGAGCGGGCGGCGCACCGGGCTACGACGCAGAAGGCAAGGGCGCAAGAGCAGAAGCACGCGAGGGAGAAGAAGACTGCAGCGGGGGAGCGAAGGAAAGGAACTGCCTCCCCCGCGGCGTCCCTTTAAAGGGCCGGAAGGGCAACCGTTGACGGAGCAACGTGGCGCGCATTCAGGCAACCCACACCCAAACCGCCGCCTAGATCCCGTGCGCCGAAGCAGGACGCGCAGAAGATCCCGGAGCGGGAACCGAAGCGCCCGACAGCGGTTTCCCGAGGCGATGTGCGACGGGACGTTACGCTGCCCGCCGCAGAGAAATGATGGCAAGTGCGCGCATGGCCGACGTCAGCACTGACGTCACGGGTAGCGCAACCGCCAAGCTCAGCCGGACACAAATTCAAAAACGAGAGGGAGCGCACGCACATTTCGCCTAAGGGCAGAATCCACACACGCTCGGGGGCTAGTGTCGGGGGGATGATCCCTAGGTACCCAAACCGGACAAGAAGCCAGGCAGTCGGACCGCGTTCGGCTGACCAGATGCAGCCGGACAGGGCAAGACAAGCCGGCTATCACTGGTAGCCGGATCAGCAAGTGACAGCCAGATACGGGGACGTAGCCGGACCCAATCAGTGAGACAGGACGATGTGCGTATCAGTGCATAGTACGCCCTGTACGATGACAAGACTGGTAACCACCTGGCCATACCGAAGACTTTGCATGGGTGATGCAGGAACAGTGGCCTGTGCTGACGACGGGCTCGCACGACGTCCACTATGCCTACGACAACCATACCGCTCGTACTCCGATAAGACATGCCATACTGGACACTGTAGATGACTAGCCGGCTGGGACCCGCCTGTGGGGCCCGCCAGTCGGACTAGCCAGTGAGACCTTTGCCTCTCTGCCTATATAAGGAGAGGCAAGGCCTCAGTAGAAAGGGTTGGTCATATAGCATTTAAGGTAGTAGCTAGCAGATACAGCTCGAGGAGCACTTGTAGTTCGTGTATTCCACATAGTCAGATCCGGCAGGAGTAGGGGCTTTACCTCACCACGAGGGCCCCAAACCTGGGTACTTCTTGCATCTCGCTACGCTCGCTTGTACCCAATCTCGCCTGTGGACGCCGTCGATAGCTTCCCTGCCAGTCCCCACACCTCTATCTAACCTCCTCAGGTACTGCCGTTCCCAATACAACGACACCACCCTAGCATCGTGACATGCTCAGCCTCTCGCATCGATGCGCCCATCTCGCCTCCTTCCTCGCGTTCTTCCACCTACCCCGCCGCCCCGTCCACCGGAACCGAGACGCGCCGCTAGTGCCCGGCCGTCCCCTTCCTCCCCAAGACCGAGCGCCCCTCGCCCGCTCTTCTCCTGGAGGAACTCACCTCGGGCGTCCCTTCCTCATCTTCCTCTGCATCACGGCGTCGTCGCCGACCGACCCCTCTTATATCAGCCCCGGCCGCCCCTTCCTGCGTGACGCCGGCCATGAGCCCAATGCTGCCAAGGATGCCTCCTCTGACGGCCGCCCTCTCGCGCGACCTCGCCCTCACTGCCGCGGAGCCGCTCTACCCTGCGCGCGGATCCCCTCTTGAGACAACAGCACGGCCAAGCTCACCGCCTCCTTCGTCGAGCCCCTCCCCCTGCCTGTGTCCCTCACCGTCAAGCCGTGCGGGCCCGCGCTCGCCTCTGCCGTCGCTCACCTCTACGGCCCGCAAGCTCTGCCTTGGCTCCACCTCTTCGCCGTCCCAGAGTTCTTCCCCGGCGTCCTCTTGAGCCCCCTGCAGTGTGGCCCAAGCCATGACCACCCGTGTCGCTTCCCTCAGCCGAAGCAGAGCGCCGCCTGCACCTCTTCGTTTGCTCACCCCGCTCATGGTACCTCGCTGCCGGCGCTGGCACATGGGCGACCATGTCCACCTCGTCCCTCCATCCTCTATGGCTGCCGATCTTGCCTTGGTCCTCAATTCCTTGTCCCTGACCGTCTGTGGGCTCTCGGACCGTTCTGCTACTACTGCGTACAGAACAAGATGGCCATGCCTCTTGTGTCGTGTATGTATAACTGGGAATTCTAACAAGAGCTCCGACATGGGTACGCCAAGATCGTTATGGTACTGAACAAGTTCAACCTCGGATTGGTGTCACCTGAAGACCATCGGTCAAGTTCGCCACCGATAAAAGACAGACGACAAGACTCCAACCGGAGATCGGAGGTGATGGTGCCGAAACAACAAGAACTACTTCACGGGCACCGAGCGTCCAGATCGCCTTCACGGAAAACAGCAAGACCTTCCGAAGACCGAACCCTGGCGCGCCAAGTTCTTCGACCCCGAGGACCGATCCATCAGAACGCCAAGACCTCCTTCCGAACCCGAGCTCTTCGTCACAGGCGTCAAGATGTACTAAACGGATCCGAAGGCCACCGGTACCCAATCCATTCAAGTTCGTCATCGACGGCAAGATCGACCGTTTGGAACCCAAGTTCTCCGTCACGACACGCCAAGCTCTCCATCTTGTATCCGAACCTCGCCGTCCCCATCGAACCCTGAGACCGAACCCCGAAATCCCCGGAATCCAAGATCTTCCGAACCAAGATGTGTGACCCTAAGCCCCTATTTTTATAATATGACATTATCAACTATCGCATATTAAATTGTTCATGCATGCATACCTGTCTGTAGTTTGGGGGCATTATGCCGATTCACCTCATAATTAAATATGGAGTGTTTATGCGGGATATCTTTGTCTTATTTCGGACTCCATTTAAATTGGTCTACCGAACAGATGCCATGTTTCGCCCTATTAATCCAACATTTAAATTGCGGGGTTTCTAAATAACTTGAACCGTGTAATTAATTGTCGGGACCCCGGTTCCGCTTAATATTTCCTAATTGCACCTCATCTATGCCATGCCATGCATCATATCATAATCATCCCAGATCTTCTGCCATACTATTAAATAGTGCATCCGGTGTTTCTTTTAGTGCTTTGGTTCTTCACGGATTAGGCCGTTGAGTTGATGCGAGTATCAACAAGTTCTCTGGATATGATCCATTGGCAGTGTTTTCCCAGGCGAGCATCTTTCCCCCTTCTACCTATTTTGCATTTATAGTCTTTATTTCCTCCTGTTGATCTATTGCTATCCGTGTCGCGATGCTTTAGCTTCCGTGCACCAGTTATATCCCGTGCAGCCTCTATATTGCCATGGACACCTCCTAATACCTGCTGTATGGTAGATAGCTGGCCCTGCGAGTCGTAGTTGCTTGCTCAGGTGCGGTCTCGTGTTGTCGAGTACCACAATTGTTGGGATGCTGGCAGATGTTTATGGTGGAGATGATCATGTCTTTAATTACAACTATTAAATTGCTGTGATAACTAAGGAAAGAGGCACCGATGGGCAATATATGCTATTTGGTTTTTCATGTCCACTTGTGTCCCGTAGGCCCCGAGTACTTGATACCTGTTCCTTGACTATTCGCACTATCCACATACGAGAGACTCTATGAATCCCCCTTAGCCAGAGCTTGATTCATTTCTTATTTCTTGGGGCCACAAACTAGTTTGGGGTTTTATTACTATCCTGTACCTATGCCATGCTTTACTGCTTTATTTAAGATTGTGCGTGGAGCACCTGTACTGTTTTGGATCGTGCCATGTTTTCGTGGTATCGACAAGCTCAGTCACACTTTCGGGTTCCTAGTCGTTTACAGCCGTCGTCACAAACCCTGGGTCCATTCCGGAGCCAGCCAACTTCGTTGCAGGTAGCTTAGTGGGGTGGCCCCCTGAAATGTTTTATGAATCATGTGATTGCTTTGTCGTGAAAGCCTCGTTGGGTTTTGATTTGATTTTTCCGAGGTTGATCGTGTGTGTGTTGCTATTTGTGCACCCCTGCAGGGTAAATCTTTCTGAAAGCCGTGTCCGCGGTTATGGATGACTTGGAGCACAGTATCTCGATCATAGACAAGCATAACTAAAGTAGTACTATAAATTTGACTTAATATGTGACTAGTAATCAGCTTCACTACAATGGAATGGATAATAATAGTGCCAACAACTGGTGGAACTGGGGTGTATCGTGTCATGTTATACCTGCCTAGTAAGTATCGCAACTCTAATGGAATGAAATAAAAGTGCCAACAACTACTGGGTTTGGGATGTCACCTGCTAATTGTATCTGACTAGTAAGTACTGCAACTACCACTGAATGGTTAACTAAAACTGCCCACTACTTATGCTATCAGGATGACTGATGATATCTATATCTGACTAGTAAGTGCTACAACCATAATGGAATGAATAAAACTGCCAACTATGTGAGTTCTTTGGTCCGACTTCCTCGTTTGGTCTCGAGGGGGAAATACCAGGATGGGTATGTTTGGTGTTCGTATTAGGTAGGATCCGAATAGGTCTTTCTTATCCCTCTCTAATAGCCGCCAGTGATACCGAGTCTCTACAGGTTGTTTAGTGCCGCAGCGATGCCGCTTCAGTCCACCATACCTATGTATGCGAGAGCCGCCGAATTCTAGCCTCAGTACTGACGCTCCTATTTTTCCTTTGCCCTTTGTCGGCACCCCTTTTGTTTTAGCAGGTTTGAGATCAACGTCGTTAGCAGGGTTACCCTTCCGGCTTGGCCTGGGCAGGGTTATGGACGCCATTGGTTATTCTTCAGGGCTCTTAGCCCCATTTGCATCTTGTCCGTAGTCGGACGCTCTATCGTTTGCAAGGTGATTTGGATCTTTGTATAGTATATCTGTATTCTTGACTCATGGAGTCGTTGTTGTATATATATATGTTCTGTGGGTTCCATCATGGACTAATGTGTAATGGTATTACTTCGTTTTCCACCCGCACGAAGTGCCTGGTGGGCGTCCTTGAATCGTTTCTATGCGGGTTTGGCGGGAAGCGCTAAAACTTGCATAGGGCCGATTCGAGGGTGTTATAGACTCCCATTGTGAAGATGTCCTTGACTCCTCGGCAACGGCGCCAGAAAAAGTTGCTTGATGGCCCAAAATATATCGAGCTCAATGGGGAACCCCAAGAGGAAGGTATGATGAGCACAACAACAAGTTTCCCTCAGTTATGAAACCAAGGTTATCAATCCAGTAGGAGCAAGGAAACACCCCAAAGGTGTTGCTAGCTGGACTTTGGCAGGGCACACTACCGACGTCAGCTGCAACGTGGAGACCTCCACAACACAACCATAGAACTTTGCCCCCAACTTACAGTGAGGTTGTCAATCTCATCGGTTTTGCTGAAAACAAAGGATTAAACGTATTGTGTGGAAGAAAGTAATAGTTTGGAAGAAAGTAAACAGAAAGCAGTAAACGGTTGATTTTAGATTGATGATAAAAGAAAGGACCGGGATCCATAGTTCACTAGTGGGGGCTCTCCTTAAGATAGATGACATGTTGGGTGAACAAATTACAGCGGGGCAATTGACAAACATTGAGAAAGCAATCATGCATATACTACTCATCTTGACTCATTTGAGATTCGATTGGGCATTACAACATTATACATAGACCATAATCCAACTGCATCTATGACTAATAATCCACCTTCAGGTTATCATCCGAACCCCATCCAGTATTAAATTGCAAGCAACAAATAATTGCATTACGCATTGCGTGGAAAGTAAACAATACGATTTTTCTATGAACAAAGGATTGTTGTTTTCTCCCTAGTAGCAACAGCACATCTAGTACCTTAGAGATTTCTGTCACTTCCCCAGATTACTAGAGGCATGAACCCACTATCGAGCATAAATACTAACTCTTGGAGTTGCTAGCTTCTACTTGGCGAAGATAGCTCTAACAACGGAAAGCATGCAAGATCACAAATAACAAAGACATGATAGAATCAATAATCAATCTGAAATAGCATCTCAATATCCATCGGATCCCTGCAAACACAACATGTAGGAATTACAAACAGATGATCTTGATCATGAACGGAGCTCACAAGTTCTAAACATGGTAACACAAAGGAGAAGAACCAGCCATCTAGCTACTACATGGACCCATAGTCCAAGGATGAACTACTCACGCATCACACCGGAGGCTTGCATGATGATGAAGAAAGCCTCCAGGGTGAATTCCCCTCTCTGGCAGGGTGCCGGGAAGAGCTTTAGATCCCTCCCGATCTAGGGATGGAGATGATGCCCGCTACATACTCTTTCGTGGAATTTTGATCAGGTACTTAGGGTTTCTATATCGGAGGCATCTTATAGGCGAAAGGGGAGGCCCAAGGGGTGCCGGAGGCGGCCAGACCACCCCCTAGCGTGGGCCAGGCTGGGCCGTGCGGCAAGGTGGTGTGGCGGCCCCCTGTCCCCTCTCGGTCTAGTATTCTGGCTCCGTGTGTCGCTCGGTGAAAAACTGACTTTGACTTTTGTCCCGTCCAATTCCGAGAATATTCATTTTCTGATTTTCCTAGAACCAAAAACAGTAGAAAACAGGCAGCTGTCACTATGGCTCTTGTTAATAGGTTAGTCCAAGAAAAGTGAATAGAAAGTACTCCAAAGTGTGGACAAAACATAAGAGCGTAGATAAAACCAAGCATGGAACATCAAAAATTATGGATACGTTAGCAACGTATCAGGGGATTATCTACTAGTGCCTGCAATGACACTGGTGTGTGTTTCATGAAAAGAAGACACATCCAATGACACTGGTGGATCCTTACGTGGTTTGTGAGACGAACATACATGTAATGACTCTGGCTGTGGTTCATGAAAAGAACAGACATGGAATGACACTGGTGGATCCATGTGTGGTTTCTGAGAATAACACACATGCAATGACTCTGGCTGTGGTTCATGAAAAGAACACGCATGCAATGACACTGGTGGATCCATGTGTGGTTTGTGAAAGAACACACATGCAATGACACTGGGTGTGGTTAATGAAAAGAACACACATCCAATGACATCGGTTTATCCTTATGTGGTTTGTGAAAAGAGCACACATGCAATGACACTGGTGGATCCATGTGTGGTTTGTGAGAAGAACAAACATCCAAGGACACTGGATGTGGTTAATGAAAAGAGCAGACATGTAATGACACCGGTGGATCCATGTGTGGTTTGTGAGAAGAACACACATGCAATGACACTAGGTGTGGTTCATGAAATGAACACTCATCCAGTGACACTAGTGGATCCATATGTGGTTTGTGGAAAGAACATACATGCAATGACTCTAGCTGTGGTTTGCGATAAGAACATGCATGCAATGACTCTTGTTGTGGTTTGTGAAAAGAATAGACATCCAGAGACACTGGTGGATCCATGTGTGGTTTGTGGAAAGAACAGACATCCAATGACCCTAGCTGTTGTTTGTGAAAAGAGTAGACATGCACTGACACTGGTGGATCCATGTGTGGTTTGTGAGAAGAACATACATCTAATGACACTACTGTGTGTTTCATGAAAAGAACACACATCCAATGACACTAGTGTATCCTTATGTGGTTTGTGAGAAGAACAAACATGCAATGACTCTGGCTATGGTTCATGAAAAGAACAGACATCCAATGACACTGGTGGATCCATGTGTGGTTTGTGAGAAGAACACACATGCAATGACTCTGGCTGTGGTTCATGAAAAGAACACACATGTAATGACACTGGTGGATCCATGTGTGGTTTGTGAAAGGACACACATGTAATGACACTAGGTGTGGTTCACGAAAAGAACACACATCCAATGACACTGGTGTATCCATATGTGGTTTGTGAAAAGAGCACACATGTAGTGAAACTGGTGGATGCATGTGTGGTTGTGAGAAGAACAGACATCCAATGACACTGGGTGTGGTTAATGAAAAGAGAAAACATGCAATGACACTGGTGGATCCATGTGTGGTTTGTGAAAATAACACACATGCAATGACACTGGGTGTGGTTCATGAAAAGAACACTCATCCAGGACACTGGTGGATCCATATGTGGTTTGTGGAAAGAATAGAAATGCAATGACTCTACCTGTAGTTTGTGAGAAGAACAGACATTCAATGACTCTAGTTGTGGTTAGTGAAAAGAACACACATCCAGTGACACTGGTGGATCCATGTGTGTTTTGTGGAAAGAACAGACATCTAATGACTCTAGCTATGGTATGTGAAAAGAGTAGACATGCAATGACACTGGTGGATCCATGTGTGGTTTGCGAGAAGAACAGACATCCAAAGACACTGGTGTGTGGTTCATGAAAAGAACAGAAATCCAATGACACTGGGGGATCCTTATTTGGTTTGTGAGAAGAACAGACATGCACTGACTCTGGCTGTGGTTCATGAAAAGAACAGACATGCGATGACATTGGTGGATACATGTGTGGTTTGTGAGAAGAACATACATGCAATGACTCTGGCTATGGTTCATGAAAAGAACACACATGCAATGACACTGGTGGATCCATATGTGGATTGTGAAAGAATACACATGCAATGAAACTAGGTGTGATTCATGAAAATAACACACATCCAATGACACCGGTGTATCCTTATGTGTTTTGTTAGAAGAGCACACATGCAATGACACTGGTGGATCCATGTGTGGTTTGTGAGAAGAACACACATCCAATGACACTGGTGTATCCTTATGTGGTTTGTGAGAAGAACAGACATGCAATGACTCTGGCTGTGGTTCATGAAAATAATAGACATGCAATGACACTGGTGGATCCATGTGTGGTTTGTGAGAAGAACACACATGCAATGACTCTGGCTGTGGTTCATGAAAAGAACACACATGCAATGATAATGGTGGATCCATGTGTGGTTTGTGAAAGAACACACATGCAATTACACTGCGTGTGGTTCATGAAAAGAACACACATCCAATTACATGGGTGTATCCTTATGTGGTTTGTGAAAAGAGCACACATATCATGACACTAGTGGATCCATGTGTGGTTTGTGAGGAACAGACATCCAATGACACTTGGAGTGGTTAATGAAAAGAGCAGACATGCAATGACACTTGTTGATCCATGTGTGGTTTATGAGAGTAACACACATGCAATGACACTGGGTGTGGTTCATGAAAAGAACACTCATCCAGTGACACTGGTGGGTTCATATGTGGTTTGTGGAAAGAACAGAAATGCAATGACTCTACCCGTGGTTTGTGAGAAGAACAGACATGCAATGACTCTAGTTGTGGTTTGTGAAAAGAACACACATCGAGTGACACTAGTGGCTCCATGTGTGGTTTGTGGAAAGAACAGACATCCAACGACTCTAGTTGTGGTATGTGAAAAGAGTAGACATGTAATGACACTGGTGGATCTATGTGTGGTTTGTGAGAAGAAGAAATATCCAATGCCATTGGTGTGTGGTTCATGAAAAGAAAGACATCCAATGACACTGGTGGATCATTATGTGGTTTGTGAGAAGAACATACGTGCAATGCATCTGGCTGTGGTTCATGAAAAGAACATACATGCAATGACACTGGTGGATCCATGCTTGGTTTGTGGGAAGAACACACATACAATGACTCTGGCTGTGGTTCATGAAAAGAACACACATGCAATGACACTGGTGGATCCATGTGTGGTTCGTGAAAGAACACACATGCAATGACACTAGGTGTGTTTCATGAAAAGAATGCACATCTAATGACACCGGTGTATCCTTATGTGGTTTGTGAGAAGAGCACACATGCAATGTCACTGGTGGATCCGTTTGTGGTTTCTGACAAGAACAGACATCCAATGACCCTAGGTGTGGTTAATGAAAAGAGCAGACATGCATTGACACTACTGGATCCATGTGTGGTTTGTGAGAAGAACACACATGCAATGACACTGGGTGTGGTTCATGAAAAGAACACTCATCTAGTGACAGTGGTGGATCCATATGTGGTTTGTGGAAAGAACAGAAATGCAATGACTCTAGCTGTGGTTTCTGAGAAGAACAGACATGCAATGACTCTAGTTGTGGTTTGTGAAAAGAACACACATCCCGTGACACTGGTGGATCCATGTGTGGCCTATGGAAAGAACAGACATGCAATGACACTGGCTGTGGTTTGTGAAAAGAGCAGACATGCAATGACACTGGTGGATCCATGTGTGGTTTGTGAGAAGAACATACATCCAATGACAGTGGGTGTGGTTCATGAAAATAACACACATCCAATGACACTGATGTATCCTTATGTGGTTTGTGAGAAGAACAGACATGCAATGAATCTGGCTGTGGTTTATGAAAAGAACATACATGCAATGACACTGGTGGATCCATGTGCGGTTTGTGAGAAGAACACACATGAACATGTCTCTGGATGTGGTTCATGAAAAGAACACACATGCAATGACACTTGTGGATCCATGTGTGGTTCATGACAGAACACACATGCAATGACGGGTGTGGTTCATGAAAATAACACACATCCAATGACACCGATGTATCCTTATGTGGTTTGTGAAAAGAGCACACATTTAATGACATTGGTGGATCCATGTGTGGTTCATGAAAAGAACACACATCCAATGACACTGGGTGTGGTTAATGAAAAGAGCAGACATGCAATAACATTGGTGGATCCATGTGTGGTTTGTGAGAAGAACACACATGCAATGACACTGGGTGTGGTTCATGAAAAGAACAATCATGTAGTGACACTGGTGGATCCATATGCGGTTTGTGGAAAGAACAAACATGCAATGACTCTAGCTGTGGTTTGTGATAAGAACAGACATGCAATGACTCTAGTTGTGTTTTGTGAAAAGAATGCACATCCAGTGACACTGGTGGATCCATGTGTGGTTTGTGGAAAGAACATACATCCAATGACTCTAGTTGTGGTTTATGAAAAGAGCAGACATGCAATGACACTGGTGGATCCAGGTGTGGTTTGTGAGAAGAATAGACATCCAATGACACTTGGTGTGGTTCATTAAAAGAACACACATCCAATGACACTGGTGTATCCTTATGTGGCTTGTGAGAAGAGCAGACATGCAATGACTCTGGCTGTGGTTCATGAAAAGAACATACATGCAATGACACTGGTGGATCCATGTGTGGTTTGTAAGAAGAACACACATGCAATGACTCTGGCTATGGTTCATGGAAAGAACACACATGCAATGACACTGGGTGTGGTTCATGAAAAGAACACACATCCAATGACAGCAGTGTATCTTTATGTGGTTTGTGAAAAGAGCACACATGCAATGAAACTGGGTGTGGTCATGAAAAGAACACACATCGAATGACACTGGTGTATCCTTATGTGGTTTGTGAAAAGAGCACACATGAAATGACACTGGTGGTTTCATGTGTGGTTTGTGAGAAGAACAGACATCCAATGACAATGGGTGTGGTTAATGAAAAGAGCAGACATGCAATGACACTGGTGGATCCTTGTGTGGTTTGTGAGAAGAACAGACAGGCAATAAACTCTAGTGGATCTATCTTGGCATAATTTGATGTATGCCATGATGTATTTCATTATACAAGATACTCACTTTCGATTTTTATACAAATCAGTTTTGCCCTTGGTTTTTTATACTACTCAGTTTTGCCCTTCCCCCCCTCTCTCTCTCTCTCTTTCGTAGAAGCCCAAACCTGTGGTCACTCTGTATGCTACGCCCTGATTGGTTGTCACAGTTGACACACGGATCGTGCGCACCAACCGTTGATCCTGTGTGATCCAACGATGATCGTTGCACATGTCGTGCCCTTCACAGTACAGCGTGAGACAGCACGGATGTCTCCCTTAGCGTGAGACAGTACATACGTCTCCCTCTACTAGAAGGAACACGATGCCGTCCATGGAAAAAGTCGTCGAGTGGTCATGTCATGTTTAATCTAGTCTGCAAAGGCTACTACTGCTACTAGAACACATGCACAGGGAAACGGGGTCATCGAGTGCACGGTTGTCGATGGGACGCTGCAATTTATTGCCACTTGATTTTAATAAGACATATCCCATTTTTACGTAGCGCTCTCAATCTCACTTCGAACTGGGCCCTACTGCAAGTAACTTGCATGAGTCAAGGGTCCCCCTCGAGTAGATCTAACGTTGCTAGAAATTGGTTCCGCACCACTTGCATGCAGTGGAATCGAGGTCTGCCATGAGCATGTTTTCAATGCAGCTCTAAAGTGGAGATCGTGGCTGTTTCAAAAAAAGGGAACCCACAAAAAAGGTGGAGATTGTGGTAGCCCCCCTCCCCTGCCCGCCACACGTGTCCACTCGAGGGCTACGAACGGTCTGGTGTTTCTAAACCCGCTTGACCTTCTTCTTCCATGTGCTCGTGTCATTTCCCCCCAATCTGTCTAGTCCCAAAACCTGAATCTACACCTACCGCGCGCGCCAAAGGTCCCTCGCTTGCACTAACTCCTTCCCTAGGTGCGACCATGAAGCGTACACGTGGAGACGAGCCGGAGGTGAAGCCAGTTGAAGGCGCAACAGCAGATGGCTCGGTCGTCGCCAAGCAGGCGGAGGCGTATTCTCCGGGAACGAACGCTGCTCGTCGCTGTGCCGTCAAGGGTTCGAGCTCATCCGTCCCGCCAGTAGACATCGCCGCCGAGCAGCAGGTGGCCGACAACGTCATGGAGCCAGTGGCAGATCTGGATGGGGGGCATGCAGCAAGCGGAGGCAATCCGGTGCTCTACATCAACGACCCCATCACTGTCCAAGAAATCTTCAACGCAATCACAGAGAATGGCAAGTTTGAGGAGGAGGTCCCTGATGAGGAGTCTGAGGTACTACATTGCTAGCTTCTCTAGTCATAGTTGCAGATTGCGCTGTTCATACATAGGATTTGCTCAATCATGTACATATTATTTTGCTCTTGAAGTAGGGTAGTATATATATGGTTCAATCGGTCGATTGATGCATCTGCCATCTAGTCACAAAACCCCAATCCGTCTAGTCACAAAACCCCAATCTGCTCATCTGCCATCTAGTTGAGTTTGCTAGTTGAGTGTTAATTTCGATACACAACATGCCTATAACATTACATTTCTATTCCTTACTGAGCCCAATGATTCAATTTTCCCCCAAAATAGTGCAAGGGCATCTGATGGTGTCGTTTTCTTTGGGATGGTTAGTGAACCTGAGGCAGCAATGCACATAAACAATATAGGTTGTGCTGTTGGTATTTTGGTTCTCTGACTCCATCTCTGAAAAAAATGAGGCTCTAATTTTTTTCTCATATGGAACCTATATATATAAACTTTGTATTGTTTTTGATCTATGAATGCGTCGTATGATGCATATGTATATCACTGAATATTGTTGTGTATGATTACATTTCAATTTCTTATTGTGGCCAATGATTCAAATTTTCCCCAAAGAGAGGTAGACACATTGGTGTCAGATTTTTTCAGGGATGAGTTAGCGAACCTGGGGCCATGTACAAGATCAATATAAGCCGTGCAATTGTTACTTGGTTAGCTTACGCCATCCCTGAAGAAACTTATGAGGCTGCAATCTTTATTCTACATTCATAGAACTATGATATTTGAATTATCTATTCCATGCATTCATAGTGTATAAGAATTACATTTCAGTTTGTCACCGAGGCCGATGATTGAAATTTTCCCCAAAAGAGTTCAAGGGGAGACATGTATGATGGTGTCATGTTTTAGGGATGGGTTGGTGAACCCGAGGCAGCAATGCACACAAACAATATAGGTTGTGTTGTTGGTACTTTGGTTTGCCAACTCCATCTCTGAAACAAATTATGAGGCGCTTGATTTATTCTCATATGGAAATACATATATGATCCTTGATTTGTTTGTAATCATTGAATGATTTGTATGATGCACATGTAAATGAATGGTTTTGATCATAAGCATTTTTAACATGTACCTGATGATTAATTGTTTGGTTTTTTATTTATAATTACAATATTTAGGCTTGTTTTTGTACCTGACTATGCATATTCTTGAATAATGTTTTGTACGATTACATTTAAATTTCTTATTGTGGCCAATGATTCAAATTTGTCCCAAAAGAGAGGCAGACACATTGGTGTCAGATTTTTTCAGGGATGAGTTAGTGAACCTGGGGTGATGTACAAGAACAATATAGGTTGTGCAATTGTTACTTGGTTCACTAACTCCATCCCTGAAGAAACTTATGAGGCCTCAATCTTTATTCTACATACACTCTGATGCAATTATTTGTCATTGTGTTGAGATGAAATGATATATGAACTGATCAAACTATTGCTGAGATGCTTTCTCTTTGATATCCACGGATATATTGTCTTACATATACATGTCAATTCTTGAGTTGTAATATAATTAAATCATATGTTTGAGTTCTAAGTTACGATCTTAAAAATCAATAGAAGGATGATGATGAAGTGGACGATAGCAAGGAATGGAGGGACAACAAGAGCCGCTACATGCTGAGGTGGTTACAGTGTGGGCTAATCCGTTTCTACCGTAGGGGGAGACTGTTTTTCCCATTCTGTGGTAGAGCAATCAACATGGACCTCGACAGCATAATCCAGCACATGGTGGGTGTTGCCAGAGGCGGAGGAAGGCATATGACGATTACCTTGGCACGACACGAAACCGTTGGCAAATTCCTCCGGGAGTACGTCAGGACTGGCCTGTATCCCATCGACTAGGCTGTCTCTGCCTCCTGCTAATATGCCCTTGCCCTCCTAGGCATCTCCGTGTCCTAGCCTCCTGCTGTTGCCCCTGCTTTTATTTTGTCTCAGTTAATTATTATTACTTGTGTGTGGCATGTAAGACAATATATCCGCATGGTGTCTAGGGTGAACCTTCTATATATATATATTAATCTACTCCTTTATATGGAGTGCCTTAAAATTTCTAGTGTTCAATTATATTACTGATCATGCTTATGCACACTACAAAATATTTCTAGTGCTCGATTATATTGTAATTGTCAAGGAATACATCAACAAGTTAAATTGGTCGAAATTTCATATCGAAGTAACTAAATGATCTCACATCGGCGGTGGATGTTGGCAGAAGCCGAATGCATTAGCCGAAGACCTTGGCACGACACACAGTCTTCAGCAAATTCCTTACATGTTCAACAATGGGTTGCAGCCGCCCAGCTCCGAATTCGCTTACAGGTTCAACATGGCAAAACTTGAGCTACCACAGGGACCTCGGTAGGGGTGGCAGAATTGGTGTAGGTGTGACCATGATGACGACAAGCTCAGATTCTGGAGGAGGAAAACAGGATCGAGCATGGTCGACACAGTGACATATTTCACCAGGAACCAATTCTCGTCCCCGAGCCGTGCCATGGGTACGTCCATGGAGAGGGCGAGTTCCGACTCGAGATGGGTAGGAGAGCGGGCCTAGCAGTTTCATCACGTCCCAGCTCCGCGCCATAGCCGCGGCCACAGATTGCCGCTCCGGAAAAGAAGAATATGCGTAATGGGTGCAGGCGCCAACGCTGCAAGCCTAATTGATGCCTAGGCGACGGGAGCGACATAACAGAGAGAACTGACAGGGGGGCCCAACATGACGGCCATTAGCCTGATATTTTGTATTGAAACATAAAACTGAATTCATGCCGAAAAAGACCCCCTGAGTATTTGGCACGCCAACTGTAGTCATCGTGGCTAATTAAAATCAACTTGGTTACCGCGTTGCCTGGGCATCCCAAATTTCGGGCCGCAAAATGATATTCTCCCAGATCATGTACACTTCAAATATCCACACACCTAGAGCCGGGTTAAGTTCCACTTGGCCCAGATCTTGTAGACTTCGAATATCCAGACACCTAGAGCCGGGTTAAGTTCCACTTGGCCCGGATCTTGTAGACTTCGAATATCCACACACCTAGAGCTAGGTTAAGTTCCACTTGGCCTGGATCTTGTAGACTTCGAATATCCACACACCTAGAGCCGGGTTAAGTTCCACTTGGCCCGGATCTTGTAGACTTCGAATATCCACACACCTATAGCCGGGTTAAGTTCCACTTGGCCCGGATCTTGTAGACTTCGAATATCCACACACCTAGAGCCGGGTTAAGTTCCACTTGGCCGAGATCTTGTAGACTTTGAATATCCACACACCTAGAGCTAGGTTAAGTTCCACTTGGCCCGGATCTTGTAGACTTTGAATATCCACACACCTAGAGCCGGGTTAAGTTCCACTTGGCCCGGATCTTGTAGACTTCGAATATCCACACACCTAGAGCCAGGTTAGGTTCCACTTGGCCCGGATCTTGTAGACTTCAAATATCCACACACCTAGAGTCGGGTTAGGTTCCACTTGGCCCGGATCTTGTAGACTTCGAATATCCACAGACCTAGAGCCGGGTTAAGTTCCACTTGGCCCGGGTCTTGTAGACTTCGAATTATTTTCACTTTGCCTTTGAACTTGACATTGTCTTGCTTTTTTCAGATTACCACTAGCCGCCGATCTACTGAGTTCTAGTGCCTGCTGGACTCCTACAAAGACGTTCGCGCACATTATGGTAAACTCCTGGAGGAGGACCAGAAGAAGGGTAATTTTTCTTACTTAAGACTTTTCCTTCTTCCACTTTCGTTCATTCGAGTTATCTATGATCCGTATTAAGTTGTTCTCCGAACCATATAGCCAAGGTTGAAATTGAGAATATTATCATCCAGAAAAATCTGGCTGAAATCAAAGGTATCTTATCTTGTTCACACCATCATTGTGCGCTCTTTTCTTTACCCGATGGATATTTATACTCCGGCTCCGCCGGATTAACCCCTGTTGTAGTTGCTCTTGAAGACAGCGTTCCTATGCCTGATATGATGACCATTTTCTCGAACAAATAGGGAAACATGAGGCTGATCTGAAGAGAAAGGACAATGATATAGCTCGGCTGTGGCTCGAAGAATCGGAAATTACTCGGCTGAATGCCGAAATCCAGAGGCTCAAGGACCTCCATAAGTCCGAATTGGAGAAGGCTGACCAGGAGTTTGTAGAGGAAAAAGCACGTTTAACCACACAAATTTCCTTGGACCAGAGCTTATTGCAGGAAGCTGACATCAAACTTACGTTGGTGACCTCTGAATATGAGAAACTCTAGGCCCACAGCGCCAATGTCCATGGCGAGCTTCAGCGACTCCTCTTCCAGATTGCCCGTGAGTTCTTTGCCCTTCCTCAACTTTCATTACTCCAGATTTGGTGCTTTTGCTCACTGTTTCCTATGTTCTGTCCTCAGGCAAATTTCTAGAAGGTGATACTCTTGCTATTGCTGCCGTAGGTCGGTCCCGCGAGCAACGTGGTATCCCCACAGGCCCTGATGTCGAGCCAATCCTGTATGATACGGAGGATCTGCTGTCGAGCCTCTTCACTCGTATGGTGCTAGTGAAGAACTACGGCGCAGACATTATGCCGGCGGCAATGCGGATGTTCAACTCCCTCTGGCCTACTGAGCCCACTCCCAAAGGAAATGCGGCTTTCATAGCCAAATTTATGGAGTGCGATACTCAGGTGCACCTATGGCGAGAATCTGCCGCATGAGTCGGGGCTGACATTGCGCTGCAGTTCGTCCTGTCATGGTATGAAGGAATTGACTTGGGGCTGCTCACCCGTATGCGCACCGGATCTAAGTGGTCCAAAGATCCGGCATGGGTTGCGCGTTGCAAAGCCTGTGCCAACAAGCTTATCCAGTACTCCTTCTGCCCTGCCTGGAACAAGGGGCCGAGCTATCTTGATGTTTTCGATGATGAAGTTGCTTCTGAAGGTGAAGAAGATGAAGGAAGTGAAGGTGAGGCCTCCGAACTTGGCGACAAGGCTGAAGACCCCGAGTATGGTGAGGCCAACCTCGAGGATGAGGCCGAGGCTAGCGCCTCGCCCACAAGTTCCGAAGTACCTCCTCCTTCGGCCGATGACTCGGCTGCTGCCCCCGCTCCTTAAAGAACACTTGACCGTATTCATCAGATCCCTGGAATGCCAGGTGAAAATGTATTTAAGTACTTTGGTGTGATTTTGCTACAACATGTGACATTTGCTACTAAGTTTTAAATGTCAGATTATTGTGGGCGAAGTCCTCGAGTTTCATTTTCTTGTTCTCCCAATTTTTGACTCGGCTCGCATCTACCTTGATTTGGTTTTTTGACTTACGAGTCCGAGGTTAAAAAAATTGACTTAACAATACTTGAAACTTTGTTATTGGCTCAAAATAACCCGGCGTTAGATGAATAAAGTAAACAGAGGGTTAGTCCGAGTAACAAATGTCGGCTCGCTTAAGTTCTTTTTCTTAGTCGTTTTTCATGTGCTTTGCCATTCCAAACTTGTTCTCTTGCTTGCCATGAAGCCAATTCTTGTTGGACAACAGCAAAGTCGAAGAGTTGGGTTTTTGGTGCTCTAATCCGGCTAAGATACAAGCGACTGAACCCATCCAACATATAAAAATACGAAAGCAAGAAGAACAATTATTATGGCAGTCCCCGAGTTTCTGCTTCGGGTGCCAAAGTTTCATTAATAACCTCATTGCCGACATACATACTGACATATGAGTAGCTCGGATACATTCACCTCTTTGTCAGGTGTAAAAAGGACGAAGTAGTGCTACATTCCACGGTCGTTTAGATTCTGCTCCGGACCTGTCCGCCTTGTTCTTTTCCTGTGCCTGTGCATCAATAAGATAGTAGGAATCATTGTGCAAAGCTTTGCTTACAATGAAAGGTCCTTCCCATGGAGGGGATAACTTATGCATGCCAGTAGTGCGCTGCACCAACTGGAGTACCAGATCACCTTCCCAGAAGACTCAGGGGTTTACTTTCTAGCTATGGTAGCGTCAGAGATTTTGCTGATATATGGCGGATCTGGACAAGGCCAGTTCTCTCGCTTCTTCCAGCAGATCAACATCATTTTGTCGGGCTTTGCGCACTTCGGCTTCTGTGTATTGGGTGACTCTTGGTGAATCATGCTCTATGTCGGCTGGTAATACAGCTTCTGCCCCATATACCAGAAAAAATGGCGTATAGCCTATTTTTGATTCAGAGTTGTTCTTAAACTCCACAGTACTGCTGGTAGTTCTTCTATCTAGCACCGTGCTGATCTTTGTAGCGGCTCTATGAGCCAGGGTTTTATCCTGGACAATACCAGCCCGTTGGATCTTTCCACTTGCTCGATCTATGCGGGGTGGGCCACTGAGGCTAGATCTAGCTGGATTTTCTTTTCTCGGCAGAACCTCGCAAACGCTCCTTCAATGAAATTTGTGCCATTATCAGTTATGATACTGTGGGGGTAGCCATATTTCAGGATTACATCCTTGAGAAATTTCACCGTTGTTGCCCCATCACATTTCCTGATTGGCTTCACTTTGATCCATTTGGTGAACTTGTCGACCATAACTAGGATATGGGTCATTCCTCCTTTAGCCGGCTTAAATGGCCTTACCATGTCCAGGCACCATACAACAAATGGCCAAGTAATGGGGATAGTTTTGAGTTCCGACATTGGTAGATGACTTTTCGTGGCGTATCTCTAACAGCCATTGCATTTCCTCACCAAATCTTCTGCTTGCTCCAAAGCACTTAGCTAATAAAATCCATGTCGGAAAGCTTTTGCCACTAATGCTCTTGAAGATGCGTGGTGACCACATTCTCCTTGGTGGATATCCCGAAGTATGTCAACTCCTTCCTCCGGGTCAACGCATCGCTGTAGTACCGTTGTTACACTTCTCTTATATAGTTCGACATTTATAATGTGTAGGCATTTGCCCTTCTCTGGTTCTGCCTTGAGAGTACCTCATCATCTTGTAAGATTCCTCATTTCAGGAAATCAAAGATTGGCTTGGCCCAATCGGGTATAGCTCGGAAAAGAAAATGTTCCTCGTCAATTTCCATCACATCCACTAACATAACTCCTGCCAGGTCTGGCTGAATAGTCCCCGAGTTTGCTGAGGAAGACCCCGGGTTTGACGAAGCAGTCCACGGGTTTGCTGAGGTGCCTCCCCAATCTATCTCCATAGGTGCAGCTCCTGATCCAGAGAGTGCCGGGATATAAATTGAGTCTGATTTAGGCGATGGTTTGATGGATGGTTTTCTCAAGTGCTCCAAAGCAACATTTGGCGGGATTGGCTGCCGGGATGAGCCCAACTTGGACAGCGTGTTGGCCTCCTCGTTTTCAATCCGAGGTATGTGATGGAACTCACATCCTTCGAAAAATCCGCTTATCTTTTGAGCATGGAATCTGTAAAGGGCCATGTTAGCATCCAAAGCATCCTAGTTTCTAGACACTTGTTGCACCACCAAATCCGAGTCTCCAAAACACTGTATCCGACGTATCCCCACTTCTTTTGCCACTTTGAGGCCATGCACCAGTGCCTCATATTCTGCGATATTATTCGAGACTGTGAAGTGGATCTGGAGGACGTACTTTAATTGATCTTTCTTGGACGAGGTAAGTACTACTCTGGTGCCCAATCCTTCCTTCAACTTTGATCCTTCAAAGTGCATTCGCCAATAATTGGAGTCCGGCAGAGGTGGTTCGTATTGCATCTCGGCCTAGTCCACAAAGAAATCCGCTACAGCCTACGATTTGATCGCATTTCTCCTATCAAACTGTGGTGCATATGGGGCTAGCTATATTGGCCACTTTGCTATTCGGCCATTAGCGACTTTGTTATCATAATATTTGATATGGGTGCCTCACATATCACCTTGATGGGGTGTACCTCAAAATAGTGTTTTAGTTTCTTGGCCGACATATACACACCATACGCCATCTTTTGATAGTGTGGGTAATTCTGTTTTGAGGCAGATAATACCTCACTCAGATAATATACCGGCCTTTGCACCGACTTTCCCTCTTCCTCGCGCTCCACTAGGATTACTGCACTTACGACTCGGTTGGTCGCGGCTACATAGAGCAGCATTGGCTCCTTGGGTAGTGGTGCGGCTAGGAATGGTATAGTAGACAACATCTTTTTTAATTCTCGAAATGCACTATCCGCTTGCGGTGTCCATGTGAATTTATCTCCTTTTTTCATTAACTGGTAGAGGGGTGAGGCCTTCTCACCTAGCCGACATACGAACCAGCTTAACGATGCTAGGCAACCAATGAACTTCTGCACATTGTTAAGGCATTTTGGCAGTTCCATTCTCTCTATAGCCTGGATCTTTGTCGGGTTAGCTTCGATGCCTCGACTAGACACTAGGAAACCGAGTAATTTTCCTGTAGGCACACCAAAGGTGCACTTCTTTGGGTTAAGCTTCATCCGGAACCTTCTCAAGTTCGCGAATGTCTGCCGGATGTCATCAAGGAGCGTATTGCTTTCCTTAGTTTTTATCACCACATCATCCACATAAACTTGCACGTTTCAACCTATTTGGTCATGTAAGCATTTTTGCATGCATTGCTGGTACGTTGCTCCGCCATTACGTAATCCAAACGGCATAGTGCGATTGCAATAAGCCCCGTACGGGGTAATAAATGCAATCTTTATTTGATCCTCCGGGTTCAGGGGTATCTAGTGGAAACCAGAATATGCATCTATGAATGATAACAACTCACATCCGGTAGTTTAGTCTATGACTTGATCTATTCTAGGGAGTGGGAATGGATCTTTAGTACACGCCCTATTCAGGTTCGTGTAATCAATGCACATGCGCCATACCACGGCCACGTTCGGATCATCCTTCTTCTTTTCCACAAGCACCGGATTAGAGAGCCAATCCGGATAGAGTACTTCCATGATAAATCTGGCTGCAAGGAGCCTAGCTATCTCATCCCCAATGACTTTTCTTTTGTCCTCAACAAAATGTCGGAGAGGTTGCTTCACCGACTTAGCACCGGGTCTCACATTCAAAGAGTGCTTGGCCAACTCCCTCGGCACACCTTGCAGATCCTGTGTGGACCAAGCAAAGATATCCCGATTCTCACAGAGGAAGTTGACGAGCTCGCTTTCCTATTTGCTGCTTAACCCGGCACCGATGGTTATGGTGCGCTCTGGGAACTGATCATCTAGGTCCTTGTATCCTTGATTGCCTAGAATGACACACTTCCATGCGGGTTTATTAGTGCCGGCATATGTTGATGCGCGGACTGAGGCAATGTCGCCACTTCCTATATCCTCCTTTTTTCCTGAGCTACCACGAGTGACTCGGCTAAGTTATATCCGACTGAGACGCACTCGATAGAACGTCTGAAATCCCCTGATACGGTTATCACTCCTCTAGGTCCGGGCAGTTTCATCTTTAAGTAGCTGATGTGAGTACTTGCCATGAACTTGTTCAGCACAGGCATGTCGAGTAACGCGTGATAGGCACTCTCCAAATTCACCACTTCGAACTCCAAATTTTCAGTTCGGCAATTGTCCCTTGTACCGAATAGAACGTCAAACCCGGACCTTACCAATTGGCTCACAGGAGATACCTGGCACAATGTCGTGAAAGGTGGTCCTTGTAGCTTGCAACATATTCTATGATATGCCCAACTTATGCATGTTCTCTTTGTACATGTTGTTAATGCTACTGCCATTGTCTCCAAATTTTCGATCCGATGAACGTCGGATCCAAGACCAGTGTGTAAGTCCCTGGGCTTGGCATGAACTTTAGGTGATCCTTGATACTCCACGTAATCTCTTGATCTGACCAGGGCATGTATCTCACCACTGATGGCATTACTGCGTTTACCTCCATATGCCGGTGCTGCAATATTTTCCGGTCAGTTTCTTCTGTGGTAAACACACAGTAACTTTGGTGATTCTCCCTGTACTCGTTTCGTCCCTCATTCGCGTGGTAACCTTGGTCTTGTTGCTGGTCTTGTTGCTGCACAGCATCCCTCCTTTCCTTATTTTCATACCTCGGCGGGGTCCCTCCTTTCCTTGTTTTGTGGACATGCAACCCTCAACAAGTGGTTTACCCTCTCCTGTTGCCTTTGCTCGGCCTCTCCGGTTAGACCCTCTAACTCGGAGGCAGCCGCATTTGCTGCCCTGAGGTTCTTTGCCAGGGTACTGTACCTTTCCAGCCCTCCTGTTACTATCATGGCTATCTGATCCGGCCTAGGCTCACATTGCTTGTCGATCTCAGTAAACAGATTTCTACCTTGGATTTTTACCCCATCGATACGGTTTGCCTTCGCATATTCTCTCAGAGTAATGTTCAACGACTGCTGTAACTCGGCTACCTTCTTTGCGCCAGCTAACATTTTCTGCCTCATTTCCTCCAACTCAGCTTGCGCTTGAGCCGGGTCTACCACAGGAGCTATTGCGTTGCTAGGCTATCTTTCGCTTGCTGGAGGACATTCTCTGGCCTCTCTAATGGGGGAAACCGAGATCTTGCCTGTTTTGGCGTGACTTCCGGCTCTGGCACGGCCATCATGACCTCAACACTGCTAGCGGGGCGAGTGATACGCACACCACGAGCTGTGCTGAGGGGCAGTTCGCCTCCCTTAACGACGTGTCGCGGATGAATGCAGGACTCGTCAACGCCGACGTAGATCTTGTGCATGCCAAAATTGATGAAGACGCTGTTGCATGGAAGGGGGCGCCGGCCGAAGCTCCCTGCATTGTCGTTGACGTAGTCCAGCGCACCAAAGCGATGAACCAGGCCGGAGACGACACGCTCGCCAATGTTGGAGATGCTTCCCGTCCGAATTTTCACCCCTGCTAGCACTGCTAGCCCCATGGTGGGCGCCAACTGTCATGGTGGTGGCACGACAGATGCCATGGATAGGCTAAAGATGGGGCCAATTTGTGCTAGGGGAATCCAGGGAGGGAGAACGTGGTGATTCCACGCACAAATGATGTTGTATTTCCTCTATCAATGGAATTTACAAGTGCTCTTCAAGCTAGTGGTGAGAAGGAGACTATGTCTCTTACACCCCACAACCTAGCTCTAGAGTTCTAACTTAGACAGAGAAAATGATCGATCCCTCTCTATGGAGGCCCTGGTGCTCCTTATATAGGGGAGCCCGGGTTACAATGTTAGGGCACACGTGGCAGCATATTCCTCGAATATGCTCCTCGACTAAAGCTAGATGCTTCTTTATTCTCTTTAACTATTCGTCCGGGCTTTGGACGTAACCTACTGCATAATCCTTGCTTTTAAGCGTCACCAGACACGGGCTATGTCAGCCGACATACCCCGCGTCATCTTGGTCGCCCCTGACCCGCTGGTTCTCCTCTTTGCTTTGCTTTGCTTTGCTCAGGCTATAGCTAACAAAGCTACCTTTTGACCAGCGGGAGATTCCTTCCTTCTCTTGGAAGCCATATGATAGTCCGTCTTGCACGTGGCTAACCTGGCTATGAGTGTACCTTCATAATAGACAGACAAACATGGCTGGCATATATTTTATGCCGGCTGGGCTAAGGCTAGGGAGATGCTCCATGGCCCGGGTCACTCCGTGGTTCGGCCTGCCTTGAGGTGATCCAGTCTGCACTTGCTTTGACCGTGCCGTACCTCAGCTAACTCGGCCTTTATACCCCGGCATTACCCTACCCGGGGTATCCCCCAACAAGTTTGCATGGAACCCCTAAGACCATAGTGTCGGATCGAGGAACCTAGTTTACCTCGAGATTTTGGTAGAAAGTCCAAGAAGGATTAGGAACCAAGCCGAACTTCAGCACAGCTTATCGCCCGCAGACCGATGGACAAACCGAAAGAGTCAACCAAATCTTAAAAGATATGTTGAGAGCTTGTGTGTTAGAATATGGATCAAAATGGGAAGATTGTCTGCCTTTCACAGAATTCTCATACAACAATAGTTATCAAGCAAGTTTGCAAATGGCCCCATTTGAATTTTTGTATGGAAGGAAGTGTCGCACCCCCTTGAATTGGTCATAAGTAGGAGAGAGTCAGATTTTTGGACCCAACATCCTACGAGAAGCCAAAGAGAAGGTTCACAAAGTCTATGAACACCTCAAGACCGTCCAATCCCGACAGAAGAGTTATGCTGACAAGAGACGTAGAGACCTAACCTTCAATGTTAGAGATTTTGTGTATCTCAAAGTATCACCCTTGAAGGGAATGCGGCGTTTTCAACTAAAAGGAAAGTTAGCCCCCAGATATATTGGATCCTTCAAGATTTTGAATCGCCGAGGAGAACTATCATATCAACTGGAACTGCCAGAGGAGATGTCAGCCACCCATAATGTGTTCCATATATCGTTACTTCGCAAATGCTTAGAAGTTCCGAAGAAGACCGAAGTTTTCAAGAACATCGATCACCGAGCCATAGATATCAACAAGGATTTGACATATCGGGAAGTACCCATTCGTATCTTGGAATAAACCTTCAGAACCACAAGGACCCGGAGTATCAAGTTTCTCAAGATCAAGTGGAGCAACCATACTAAAGAAGAAGCTACTTGGGAGAGAGAAGATTACATTAGGACTGAGTTTCCAAATCTCTTTAGTTCCTAGTTTTTCCTAAATCTTGGGACAAGATTTTGTTTAAGGAGGAAAGGTTTGTAACACCCCAAAAATACTAATCAAGACTATCAAGTTCTAATTACCCAAGTTTAGGGTTAACAAAAAAATTTATTACTAAATTGAATATGAATGCATGTGTGTTTTGCATTAGTGTATGCATGAGTGATTTTGCCATGTTTGATTGCTACAAATGATGAGAAATGGTTTAAAGATGAATACTACAGCACTAGGATAGTTACAAACAAAATCCAAAGAAAAAGAAATCAAAAATGAATTAAATAAGCTAATGGTCATTTTCACCAAAGTTAACCACTAGGCTACTTTGAGTGTTCCTAGTAAAGAATTTCTAATAGAAACAATTCCATTTATTTTCACCCCTTGCTACACCAAGTAAAAGTGAATCCAAGCCCACTTTACAAACTCACATAAACTATTTTCAAATCTATTTAAAGGGCAGTTCAAAATTGAATCATGTTCAAATGGTAAGATCACCATTTTGAAAAAACCACCCAAATCAATTCATCTTGCCTTTTCTAAGCAACCAGAGTCTACTAAGCATAAGTTTAGATCACTCACCAAATTTCATTCAAAAATTTCAAACTAAATTGCTTGCGGCCATTTAGTCGAACACCTTGTAGACACTAATTAACCTCGGCCTAATTTCACTGTTTGGAGCATTGATCACTAGACCAAATGCCCCCATTGCACTCCCCCAGTCTCCCCCAGCCTCTAGCAGCACTAGACACACACTCCCTCTTTGCCGTTGCGCCAGTGCGCCGCTGCCCAAAGCCAGCCACACCAGCAACCATGGATAGAGCACCACGGACCATGCCGCCCTCTCCCACAACGCACAGGAGACAAGCGATTGTCCACCGCCACCCCCTATCCAGCCCTTGACTGCAGCCAGGCCCTGGACCACCACAGCATCACCGTGCCCAGTGTCTCTGCACCGTGCCGAGAGCACGCCAGAGCGCCGCAGCCGACCAGCTTGCACACACCGTGCCTCGCCCTCGCCTCGCGTGCACACACTCACCTTAATCCCAGCCAGCTCCCAGACACCCCCGTGTCGCCGCCGCGTGACCTGTAGCCCCTGTGTGCCGTATCGAACACCGTCGATTCCGCGTAGAGCGTCGCACGCGCCCGACCATCCTCGACTGCCCCATGCCGCGCCTTTACACCCGTGATGACCACCAGTGAGCACTACGTCGCCCCTACCCTCAGCCAAGCCAATAGCTTGCTGTATCACCACCGTCGGAGGAGCCAGCCCATGCCGCAGTGTCCCTCTCGCCGGTGTATAAATAGAGGCCCTCTCTGCCTCAATTCTTCACACCACCTTACTCCCTACTTCTCACAGACCCTCCCACACTTCTCCCCGGAGCAAGGCAAGCACCGCTTCGCTGGAATTTAGCCGGAGCCCGCCGCTGTAGTGAAGGAAGGGCGCCGTCGATTGGAGCCGCCCTAGGAGCCGCCGCGACCACAGTTCGAACCGCCGTCATTGACCATGTCGTTCGCCCCCATCGCCGACCCTAGCTAGAGCCCTGGTGAGCCTCACACGACCCCCACCACCGCGTTAGGGTTCAGACCTCGCCGGAGTTGTTCGTCGTCGATGATGAATGTCAGCCGTTGGATCAGGTTCTAATCGTAGGGCCTAGGTTGAACGATACCGTTTCGGTTAGATAGAGTCGCTGACTAGTGGGACCCCCCAGTCAGCAGCCCGCTGTGCCACGTTGTACAGATTGGGCCGGCCCATTTACTTTCCCATGCAGGCCTGTGAATTCAAATAGTTATTTTCTAATTTAGTTAAAACCAGATACTATTAGTAGATTGAAAAATAAATTCAAAGAGATTGACTTAACCAAATTGCATGATTCCAATTTTTTTTAGAAAGGTATTTAAATTATCTATCGAAGCCCGTTGGATTCAAATCATTTGGAGTTAGAGATCACCTATAGTAAAAATAACAAGGCAAAGACTTTTCTGACTTTAAACATTTTTCAAAAATCAACCATAAATGCTTTTGAGTTGATTCCAACTCTCAAAAATCACATTTGGTCAGATCTATCTGAACAAGTAAAAACATTTATGTTTACATGCAGCGACATTGGACTAGTACCAAAGGAATGTTATATAGGCATTTCTAGTCACTTTAATTCTATTGAATGATAATCTTAAACTTTATATAATATGTCCACCACTTTAAATCACATTCCCAATAATTAGAATATGTGGTGATGACATGTGTCAACATGATCCCATATTTTAATTGGAGAATATTAAATCTTAAGTATTTTCAATGAGAAGAAATTACTTTTCTAAAATAAGACAAACAAGATTAAGTCCTTATTTCATGTGACGATTGTGATGATGCTAGATCATCAAGTGTGAGCCCTAGTGTGCTAAATAGAAGTAGTTAAGTATTGTTTGGTGATTGTGTACCTCGTATTCATTTATAGACGATAGTACCGACCCGGGATACGAGGAGGAGGAGTACCAGCAAGAAGAAGAAAACTTCAACCATTGCACTACTCAAGGCAAGCCATCACTAATTGCAAGCTAGAACTATGCAAGTTAACACTTGCCCACTTGAGAACTTAAGCAAGATGCATTAGGCATGCTTGGTTATATACTTGCAACTTTATACCAATCCCAAGTTTTACTTTCAAGCTTTATTCTTTTACTTTACTAAAGTTCTTTACTTCTAGTTAGTACTTTGTGAGCATTGGAAAAATAGTGTAGATACCATAAAGAGTATAAAACTAGGCCTAACTAGTTATACTTAGATGCCATTCAAAGGCATGAGATTAGAGTTGGATAGTTACACTTGAATAACACCCCTCATTAGTGAATACCCTCAACTTTAGTGGCTAGTGCTAAGCATAAAAGTTGATCACTTTAGATGGGAATACTTGGTGAAAATGATTATGAACACCTTGGAATGAGGATTCATTCTATTGAAATGTTTTGACATGTGTTATGGACACAAAATGATTTGATGATGAAAATGTGAGGCATCAGCCTTAGCCCTTTATAAAAACTGATGGTTCGGTTCGGATGCGATACCATTCCAATTTTACCGAACAACCACAATACCTGAATTGGGTAGGGCTTAACTAGAAGTTTATATGCCTTAGTATGGGTTCCCTCGCAGAAGAGGTTGAGCTGATGCTACCTCGTGAGTGTGAATTATCTACATATGAAGTGCCCAGGATGGCAGATGGCCATGGCTGGGAGGCCAAGCTCATATGGAGGTGCCTATACTAGAGTGTGTAATTGAAAGGTTATGATGGATTATCCGCTTACTAAGTATGATGATTCAGGGTTATCCCTGACAGATGTATCGAATTTTGTGGTGAAAGTGTACCACCTCTGTAGAGTGTCAAACTATTCGAATAGCCGCGTCCGCGGTCATGGACAATTGGAGTGGCCATACTGTTCCGTCGTCAGATGTTTTCAAAAGGACTTGTGAAGTGAACTACGATTTTTGACTTGATCACAACAGGGTTGTGAATATCAAAACTAGGTTCCCACTTAAGTGATTTAGAACATTAACTTAGCTTTCTTTACTTCTAAACTCAGTATGAGATAAACCTGGCTTTTTGCAAATAAACCTAGAGCTTAAGATTCCTACTGGAGCTACCTTACTTGTTAGTGGTAGTTTGCGAGTACTTAAAGAGTACTCATGGATTTGTCCCTGGCTATTCCCGTGGCCAAACTATGAGGAGGACTACCAGGATGATAGACAGCAGGAGGTCTACGACAACTAGGATCATCTCCCATCGTCAGCATTGCCTGTGACCCAGAAGATGGAGCCCTACTACGTTTATTTTTCGCTGCTTTCATTGTATTAAGACTGGATCATGAGATCCTTTATTTGTAAGACCTTTATTATGGTTTGTAATGGATGATGTACTATGGTACCAATCTATTATCTCGCAAAAATGGTAATCCTGGGATTGCGAGGTATGCCATAACAGGCATCTGGGATTAAAAATCCGGGTATTGACAATACCTGTAACCAGATCAGCAACCCTGAGACTCTACATAGAGTTATTGTAAGGACACCCCCCTTTTTAAGGTTTAAGTCCCTTGGTGCCATGACATTGTCTCTAGTTGAGTTGTTATTTTTGTGGGAGGCACTAGGGTAATTATAACAAGGCCACAAATGCAACAGAATCCAATATAAAGAACCGCCTACTTCAAATATCACTCTGGTATCTACATGTGTATGGCTATTTTAATACGAGGCAGATGATAGTACACTTTGTCTTTGGGCAGACAATCAAAAAATTTAAACATTCTAACTGTTCAATAGATTGTTTGACCATTTCTCTAAAATGATTTGGCTATTCTATTAGAGGCACCCGTCTGCATGAGGTCCTTGTGTTCAATGCTTACATCTCTATAACAGACCAAATAATCTTTTGAAAATCTTTGAGAATGAACATGGTAGTTTTGTTTCTTTGTATGATATTGTAACTTCTTTTATCTTAGTTTCAGCCTTCATCAAGTAGAGCAGTCATTTCACAGGGCATAAGTGACAGTTGCACACTATCTCATCCCTCTATGAAGTCAATTGTTCCAGTTATTCCAGAAGAAAGAGATGTATGATGCCCTGTCGTTACTAATTGCTTTCTTCCTTTTAGCAAAAGGACTGATTTGAAATTCCTTGGTTTTTGTTTTCCTTGGTAATTATATTATATGATGTTTCTTTTTGTTTTAGGTTGCAAATATAAATATGAAGGCAAAACAGAATACAACTACCTGAAGTGTAGATCTCTTTGGACAGAGCAGCAGTGACAGTGCATATTGCTCACATAGGTACACAATCTCGACTGCTCCATACATTCCAGCAGAAAGAGTTTTTGGTGCTGCACTCCAAGATGCACTTGTTGTAGTTGGACAGGAAGCCAGCAGAACAGATGCAGTTGTCTCCATAGCAAGGAACGACGTATCTGAGTTGAAAAACAGGCAAGCTTTGACGGAGAATCTACTTAATAATATCCTCAACAAGTCTCGTGGTAATCCCGCTGTTACATGTGAGGCGGCGCGAGCTCCCTAAAAGGAACATTTTTGAAAATGAGATTATATTGTTTATCAGCTGTGTTGTACTCCGATGATGCTTTACGAGCTACAGAATTTTTTCAGGACTATAATAATTTACTAATTTTCTAGTTATCCGTTTTTTTCCACATTTACACATTTTATTTAGCATTTTAGAGAACTTGTGTTCCTTGTTTATCCATGTTTATGTCATGGCAATGGATCTAAGTTAGATAGGCTTAAATAGTAGCAGGCCCACAACGTTTTATAAGTCCTTGATGGGCCACCAATCAATAGTGACGGGCCTACACTGAGGCCATTATATGTAGAATCTGACCGCAAAAGAACAGAATGGTGAAATGCCAGAACAGTGAAAGGCCAGAACAGTGAAAGGCTGGAACAGTGAAAGGCTAGAATAGTAACAGGCCAAAAATAGTAACAAGGCCAGAACTTTAGCAGGCCAGAATCTTCAGCCCATTAATGGGACTGAATAGTAGAAGACCGGAACAGTAAATGTCTAGAACAGTAAAGGGCCGTAACTGTAGAAGGCCATAACGACCCACGATGGGTGCGAGAAAAGTGATAGGCCGACAGAAGGCCTTAACTTTAACAGACAGACTTGGCCCAGGATGAAAATGGGTTGCACAGTATTGGACCACGTTGGGCCTTCTGTAGGATGAAACAGTGTCGGGCCTGAAAGTTCATGGGCCGCGTATGTCTGCACTAGTGGGCCCATTTTGGATAGTGCTGGACGAAACAGTAACAGGGCTTCTTCTTATTGGGCTTTCCTCATGGGCCGGCCCACTTAATATTTAGCAGGCCTATTCTGGGCCTGGCTTCTGCCATGGTTTTTCTGACCATTAACAACAGTAATTGGGCGTTAACGGTGTTTCAGCAGTCAATAGGGCTAGCGAACAGATCTACGACGGAACGAGTTTTCGTGGCTGAAGGGTGCAATCTGCCATGGTCAGAAAAAAACCGTGGTAGATGCTTATGTGACGGGGCTTTTACCACGATGGGCATCCGTCGTAGAAGACTTTTAGCTACAAAAAATGGGCCTTCAACCACGAAAATCATCCGTTGTAAAAGCCAACTTTTCTTGTATTAGATCCTTCATGGGATAGTTTCCAGACATCCTCCATCAAAGCCGATGACAGTGAGGCACAAGGCCTTAGCCCAAATAAGAAAGGGGTCTCCTTCGACTCCGATGATGAGGAGTTCGAGACCTTCATGGAGCAAACGGTTAGGGGTTGGAGGAAACCATACTACCTCGTTATGGTGAAGATGGAAGATGAATTGGAAGCAAGGAAGTCGCATGTGAAGGGATGCACGGAGTCGCTCAAGTTCATCGCCACCAACTACTCTTCGCCCAGGCATAAAAAATTAACCGAGTTGATGCAGGAACTTATCAGGAAACCACATCACACACGTCCACAACAAATAAGATCACCATGAACACCGACATGAGTGTGAAGCCACTGGATGATTGGGGTATCAACCTCATTGACATTACCATTGCCTCACAACTCTCGGAGACCGAGCGACACCTTCACAAGATAGAGAAGTATCAGAAGGAAGAGCTTCTCCATCGTGAAATCGTGCGCAAACAGCTCTTAGATCTGGAGAGAAAGAACGAACTCA